>ML681995.1:4963063-5217254 GCA_007922195.1 Podocnemis expansa | reverse complement strand
CTGGGGATCTGGGGCCTGGCTGCGGCCGCGGCAGCCCCGTCCCCGGCCGGGGATCCAGGGCCACGGCCGCAGACCCGGCCGCACTGGGCCGGGCCAGGCTAGGCTGAGCCGCACCGCACAGCAGCGCGGCCCAGCTGGCAGCGGCAGCGGCGGTGGTGCCGCGGCCTCCCCTGGCCCTATCCCGGGCCGGGGGCGTGGCCTTTTGGCTGGGGGCGGGGCCTGCCCTCCAGGGGCGGGGCTGGGCCCGTGCCCCGGGTCTTTCCCCGCCCCAGCGATGCCCCTGCCTCCTCCACTCCCTAGTCTCATTACTATGGTTTTTGTCTGCAGAGCCTGTGAGTCAACTGGGGAGGCAACACCATTTAGCACCTCATCCTTGAAATAGGCCTGTTTTGTGTGTCAGCATTTGCATCATCAGGACCTTTGCTTGTGTTCAGGTAAAAAAATTAAATTACACCTGTAATACTTCCAGATAGCACTAGAGTGGTAACTGTGTCAATCTATACAGCAAAAGTGAGAGTTCTGTGGCACTTTAAAGACTAACACATTTCTTCAGACATAAGCATTCATGGGCTGCAACCCACTTTGTCTGATGCATCTAGATTGTTTGTGCTAAATAGCATAGTATACAAATGCATAAAGAAAGGTTTACATGGTGAAGCACTCCAAACTTTGCTCACAGGTAAATAAATACATATTATTATTGTAACCTTTCTGCCAGGGCAGGCTGGCAGGACAAGGGCCAGACTCTATATCTAAAGGTTTCCCAATAGTGTACCACCACCAGCTGGCTCAAAACCCCCACCCAGATTTCTGGGGAATCCTGCACTGTTCCCTCAGCACCCCAAAGGTGTACGGCTTCCCCACTCACAAGCACAAGTCTGAGTGTAGTAAGCAGAACTTTTAATAGTAGTAAAGCAAAATGCAAAAGGACAAATAACAGAGATCAGCACTAATCTAGAAAAATAAGTATAGAACGAAGTTCCCAATAACCCACACCACATAACAGAACATACAAACTTAATGGCAAAACTGGTACAGATCTGGAAAATCAGTGCTAACTAGGCTCCCAACCAACCCTAGGAGTGTCTTTCATGCCAGCTGTCTGCCGACGCCATCTATTGGTCACTCACTCCATCCACTAGAACTGTTCCTTGGCTCCGCCCGCTGTCCACCAGCTCTGGTCCCTCGTGTCGCCCAGCTCACCGCCGTCCGCTCTCACCATCTCCTGGCTCTGCCCTCTGGTCATTCACGCTGCCCAGCTCACCGCTGGCCACTCTCACCATCCGCTGGCTCTGCCCACTGTCCACCGGCTCCGCTCTCCAGTCACTCATGCCACCTAGCTCGCCGCTGGCTGCTCTCACCGTCCGCTGGTTTCGCCTTCTGGTCACTCACGTCATCCAGCTTACCGCTGGCTGCTCTCACCATCTGCTGGTTCCATTCTCTGGTCACTTGTGTCACCCAGCTCGCTCTTGGCCACTCTTACTGTCCACTGCCTCCACCCATCTCAGCTCAGAGAGAAATTTCTCTCTAGTAATTTTTGGTTAGAGAAAGAGTTTGCTTCTCTCCCTGGTGATTCCAGGTCTTAAGTAGGTGTAAAAAGCTATCTTTATCTAAATGACAAAGGCCTCAAAAGAGGCTTAACCATAGCTATCATAAAAAGGAGAAACCAGAATAGCTTCAAACCCCCACCCCTGTCTTTTTCAAATTTTTTCAGGCTGAAACATGCAGTCGCCTTTCCTACAAGCCTCTTCTTAACTAAGGGTAGTTTTTACCCTTAATTAATTCAGACAGATTTGAAACAAACAGGTAGTAGCAATTCACAAAAAGACAGTATTTTATATTTCTCTTTATTAGAATTACAGATATTGACAGATTTGTGATCAGATTAACCCCCAATACCATTACCCACTATGCCCTGCATGCAGTATGCTAATCCGCTAATTGTGCTCTTTGTATTCATGCTAATACAGGACCCATGCAGATTAGTTGCCCCCCCCCCCGAAGCTATTAAGCACAGCTTCTAAGCCTGACTTACATTATGAACTCCATTTCATACACATCTTCCCTTCATGCCTCACAGCTTCTTTTGTGGGTGTATACACAGCATTAATACAGCACTGTGAGATTATCACTAATATGTTCTTGCTATTTTATGAATAAAAGCCAGTATGTGTGTGTCTAGTAGGTTGAAACTATTACAAAAATTCAAGTAGATTGTTGACATACCACAAGACCTATCTAAAATGAGGTGACATGGGGCAGGGGTAAGGTGAGGGAAACAAATTCTTCTTAATCGTAAAATTTTCCCCAACCCCCATTTCCTGCTATAGAACAGCTGAACTTCTCTTGCTCAAATTATTTCCCCACCCATTACTTTCAATCTGGAGACCAGCCTCCAAAAGTAGTATTTTGAAAAGTGAAACTTTGAGTGTTATATAAGCAACCAGAAAACATTTGAGAATGGAAAAAATTCAGCAGTGTTAAGTTTAGGTGTAGCCATGCACTGGAGCTATATCAAGACCAAACCAAAAGACTCTTCTTTATCTTCCACACTTACTTTCTCCATCCCCACCCGAGACACCTCTATCTGTTCCAGCTGAAGTCTTACATATTCTGCCAATATTTATCACACCATTTAAGAGCTCAGCCCAAGAGCACATTTTTTTAAAACCAAGTTTATTGGACTGTTTACCACAGTTCTTCTCTCCCCTGTTTTCCATGTATTATTGGACAGTCTGTCCCTTGAAAGGTAATAGGGCCTAGGGGTCAGTCAATCCACCTGTCCTGGGACATAGCTCTTCTGTGGTTTGGGATGGCTGATGTACTCTTCTTCCATCTAAATGGGATGAGCTTTTGGAAAAGGAGAAGCATATGTACTGCCTCCTCCTTCCTAATGAGTGAAAGAATAGCAGGAGAAAGTCAGCTTTCTGAATCCTTCTAGGTTGCAAATGAAAGGGCCATGTAGGGGTATGGGGCCAATGGGAGGAGAAGCTGGTGGCAACCCCTCAACTGACCTAAATTATAACTCAGCTCCCAGGAGAAAAGATGAACACTCCAGGCTTAAAGAAAGAAAGGGATAGTCTAGTACAGACTACCTCCAGGAGTAGAGCTAGAGCCTCAGGAACCTCATGAGAAAGGAAAAACCTACTTGGCTGTCTGTCCCAGGGTGGGAGTAAACTCAAGAGACTAAAACAAGTGGTTTGTGCTCTGTAAAAAGAATGAATAAACCAGACCTTATGAATGAGGTGCTGTATTTTGTCTGAAATGTGATCTGATTAAAATGATTGAAAAAACCTGAGCAAGCATGGAGGCAGTGCCCCAGCAGGACCACAAGAGGGAGTATGCTGGACAAGAGCAGACCTTGACACATTTTTTAAATGAGGTTCTAGTCAGAGAAGTTACTACTCTCTGTTTGTCTCAAATAATTTCCTTATAAAATTTGCTGTTTACACCTGTTTTCTAATTCAGCTCTGCAAGCTCATACTAATGAAGTGCATGATTATTTTCCTCATACATCACTACCAGCAATAGATTCTGCAGAGAAAATAAATGCAGGGGAATGTAAGACATGGGATCAGATCATACTGCAACAGCAAATCAGAGCAATTGTAAGGATTCAGACTTTAGGAAATGGCACACAGAGGGAGGGTGAAGTCAAATTACCTGTTATAATGTGAAAAGAATCCATAGTCATGATTCAGCCCAGCTTTCACACAATTTAATTTGCATATTAATTCAATTTCAGCTGTTTCTCTTTGAAGTCTTGATGTCCCATTGATTTTCTTGACAACCATCATTAACAAGTTATCAATGGAGTGATTAGGAAGATGGAAGTGCTCAGCAACTGTTTTATTTTTTGTGTTATGATTTCTGATATCAGTTTTATGTGCGTTTAGTCTTCTGTGTAGGATCTGTCCTGTTTGTCCAACGTATAAGGCGTGGGGGCATTTCCAGCACATGATGGCATAAATCACATCAGTGGATGAACAGGTGAAGGACCCTTTGAGGGAGTAGCTGGCTTGATTAGGTCCTGTGATGGTGTCTGTTGTGCAGATATGTGGACAGAGTTGGCAGCTTGGTTTGTTGCAGGAGTATGTGCCTGCTTTAATGTTTCTGTTGTTAGGTTTGTAGTTGCTGGTGAGTATCTGTTTAAGGTTCAGAGGGTGTCTGTAGGCGAGGAGAGGTCTGTCTCCCAAGGCTAGAGAGAGTGAGGGGTCATCTTTTAAAATAAGCTGGAGGTCCTTAATGATCTGTTGTAGAGGTCTGACTTGAGGGTTGTATGTGGTGACCAGTGGCGTTCTATTGTTTTCTTTTTTGGGACTTTCTTGGAGTAGTTGACAGCGGGGAACCCATCTGGCCCTGTCAATCATCTCAGGCATTGGCACTCTGACAGCAGGCTTATCTGGCTATGTGGACTGCCTCCTCAGACTCTATGTTATCAACATCCCTAGCTATCTTCAAGATACCATGGATTTCCTGAGGAAAATCCAATCTATCGGTGAGCTCCCATGAGAAATGCAGCTGCCTCTTTATAAAAAGTATAGTGATATGACCCTGCCTCAGCATAGGGAAGCAGGATAGGGACAGATGCTGGGGAAAATTGTAGTGATTACTGGAGGAGAAAACAGGATGGGGAGAAACATGTAGGTCAATGGGGGTGGGGGGCAGGTTGGAATTAATCACAGGGAGGGAAAATGCATTGAGGCAAAGATGCAACACCAGGGAATGAAACTTGGCATCGAACCTTTAACATGTGTCTGGTATTTGCTGACTCTTGTGTTAAAATGCTCTTTAGAGTGTCTTGTTCTTCTCCAGTTTCCAAAGGGGTAGCCATGTTAGTCTGGTCCAGCAAAAAAAAAAACAAAAACAAAACAAAAAAAACAACACACCACAAACCACAAGGGGTCGTGTGGCACTTAAAGATGAACAGATTTATTTTTCGCATGAGCTTTCATGGGAGAAAATCCCACTTCATCAGATGCTTCGAAGATGGGTGAACTTACAGAATGGATCTTGAAGCATCTGATGAAGTGGGATTTTCTCCCATGAAAGCTCATGTGAAAAATAAATCTGTTAGTCTTTAAGTGCCACATGACTCCTTGGTTTTTTTTGTTTTTTTTGTTTTTCTCCGCCTTTGAGTTGGCACCCCCAGTATGAGTGTAAGTAATTTATGAGAGTAGCCTAACTGACATCAATAGGAACTTTTATGTGGGTAATTGCTGGATTGGGGCTAAACTCTAAAGCTGTGTCTACATTCGGACTTTAGTTCAAATTAATTCAAACTAAGTTAGTGCATGGTGTGACACAGCCCCTTACCCTCCTGAGGGGGAGGGGTGGCCAGCCAGGGTCTCCAGCCCTTTCGAGGGCGAGACCTCCAAGTCTCTAGTTCCTTGTCAGGGCAAGGTCACAAAGTCACCGGCCCTGTCTAGGGTGGGATTGCCAAGTCTCTAGCCCCTTGGCCAGGCAAAGTCACAAAGCCCCAGCCCTCTGTAGGGCTGGGTTCCAAGTCTCTAGCGTCTTGACAGGGCAAAGTCACAAAGTTACAATCAAGTTCCAAAGGGGCAGCCGTGTTAATCTAGTAAAGCAAAAAAAGCAAGGAGTCCTGTGGCACGTAAAGACTAACAGATTTATTTATTGCATGGGCATTCGTGGGAGAATATCCCACTTGGTCAGATGCTTTGAAGAAGTCACAATCAAGGTCTTTAGGATAGCAGGGAACTGACAGTGCTACCTCTAGGTTCCACAGACCATGAGGGCGCTCAGGGCAGGGGGAGGTATCAGCAGAGGTGTAGGGTCACACAACTGCACTGTGTCCCAGCCCAGGTTTCTGGAAGGGCCTGAGGCTTTTCTGTAGGGGTCAGCAGAGTCCTGGCCGCAATACGCTGACCCTGAGGTGTGGCTGATACCCAAGGGTTGAGACCCACACTCCCCTGGGTCTCTCCTGAACCCCTGTCACAGCAGTACCTTGTCCACTGGCTCCTCAGGGTAGTCACTCAGGAGCAGGTTGTAGAACCCCTCCATCTCATCAGGCAGTGGCAGGCCAGAGAGTCCATCAGGTTCTTCCACAGAGGGTAAATCCTCCAGGTTGCAGGAGGTGGGCACGGGGTCCTCATCATCTGGGGGTAGCTCCTCCAAGTCGCAAGAGGTGGGCAAGGCTCGGGGCCCCCAGCAGGGAATGAATCGGGGGCACCCGCATGCTTACCTGCTAATCGCTCCCCTTGTGGGCCTGTGGCGGCCCAGGCATTAGCTCTCAGTCCCCAGCCGTGGGTGGCCGCCACCAGACATCCAGGCCCGGGTCTGGAGGCCAGAGCCCAGCTTCCCCGTAGGGCATCCCAGTGTCAGGAGGGAACAGAGATACATCCTTCCCCTTCTGTGGCTTGTGTTCAACTGAGCAGGCTGCCTCCTTTTTATACTTCCTGTCCCGCTCCTCTGCTTCTGGCCTGATTGACAGGCCACTCCTGGTTCCGCCCCCTGCATTCAGGCAGAACCTTCAGGGCTATCCCGGGGGGGGGGGGGGGTCTTCCTGCTACACATGGCTACACTGGGTTTCATTACTTTGAACTAAGGAAGTCCTCAGTTCAAAGTAATGAACCCTTACTTTCCAGTTATA
Organism: Podocnemis expansa; assembly: GCA_007922195.1. NCBI lineage: Eukaryota > Metazoa > Chordata > Testudines > Podocnemididae > Podocnemis > Podocnemis expansa. The sequence goes on along the minus strand of ML681995.1, from coordinate 5,210,644 downwards.
CAACTTTGCTTAACTTCAGAGTAACTGTTAGTTCAAATTTATTAGTTCGAACTAACCAAACGGAGCCACGTTAATTCGAATGAACGGTTAATTTGAATTAACGTGGTTTGACTTTCTCCTTCCAGGGTGCCTTCCTCTTTCTATGTATTGGGTGGAGGCATGACCCTTCTCAGGGGCCATGTTGCCACACTTCCCATGGTGCCCCCCTCCTAAATCAAAATAGCAAGTCCTGTCTATGGATATGCTAGTTCAATTTGGGTTTTTAGTGGGAACATGTTAGTTCAAATTAACCATTATTAGTTTGAATTAATTAATTCAAACTAAGGTAATTCAGACTAACTTCTTGAGCATAAACATAGCCTTGGGGACTAAAAAATTCTTCATAGCTTCAGAGAGCTTAAGACTAGCATGGACTATTAGCTCATTTCGTCTTATCTTCTATACAGGATATGACAGGCCATGAATTTTCACTCAGTTACACTTATAAGGTATGTCTACCCTTAGACTTAGTTCAAATTGACTGAATTCAAACTAATCAAGGTGAACTAATTATGATTAGTTCGAATTCAGTCAATTCAAACTAACATGGCCAGAGTAGAAAAACCAATTGGAACTAGCATGTCCATAGACAGGACTTGCTAGTTCAAACTGGAAGAGGGGCATCATGGGAGGGGCATCATGACAATCCCCTGTCAGACTCCAGACCCTGCAGCCCAGCACAGGGAAAAGCATCCCCTGCACAGCTCTAGGCGCCCTGTGGCCAGAGCTGGGCAGGGGATGCTTTCCCCCAGCTGCCGCTCAGATGGCAGGAGCCTGGCAGGAGATGCTTTCCCCTCCCGGGGGGCTCCCAAAGGCTAGGGCACCCCCCTACACACACAGCCCAGTGGGGGTGGGGGAGAAAGGATTCCCTCAGCCCTGCGCTGTCAGCGCCTGGCTGGGAGAATAATTTCTGCCCCGCTCCGCTGTGTGGGCTGGTGGAATCCTTTCACCCTGCCCCCACTCTGTCAGCCCTGGGCAGGGGGAATCCCTTGTCCCCCTGCTGACAGCGCAGGGTGGGGGGATAGGGGATCTCTGTGCCCTTCAGGAGCCCTGTTATCGGCGGGGCCAAAGCAGCCCCACATGGGGCTGTCAAACCCCGCTGGCGGCGGGGAGCAAAAGCAGTCTCGTATGGGACTGCTTTTGCTCCCTGCTGCCAGTGGGGTTTGACAGCCCCATGCTGGGCACTTTTGACAGCCCAGTGCAGGGCTGCCTTTGCCCAGTGCTGGTCTTCCTTCCATGGTGCCATACACCCTGGGATGAAGGTCAAACATATGAATTCGAACTAACTTTAGTTCGAATTCATATGTCTACACAGCATCAATTCAAACTTTAGTGTTCTAATTGATGATCCCTTTGAAGTTATGGGAGGTTTTGTAACTTCGAGGGGACCTCTCCTGGATTAGACCTAAGGGAAGCCTTAGGTCGAGTTGGCCAGAGTGCTGTGTAAACAGGTCAATTTTTAAATTCGGCCTAATGTTTATTAGGTCGAATTTAAGTGTGCATGTAGACATTCCCATACTGATAAATAACTTGTGTGTGACTAGATCATATCTTCCAGAAAGGCATCCAGTTTTGACCTGAAGACCTTCAGAAATGAAGACTCCACCATTTTTGTTGGCTGGCTGTTCCAATGGTTAATCATCCTCACAGTTAAAAACCTGTGTCGAATTTCTGATCCAAATTTGTCTGACTTGTTATACTTTTTCCACTAGATTAGAGCCTTTTAGTACCTGAAATTTTCTCCCTGTATGTCTACACAGCACTTTTATTTCGAAATAACACTGGTTATTTCGAAATAAAAGATATTTGGTCCACACTACGTTTTCTTATTTCGAAAGGACAGATCCCGTCCTTTCGAAATAAGAACTGCTGTTTCGAAACAGGTTAAACCCTGATTGTTTCAAAACGGCTGTTATTTCAAAATGGTTATTTTGAAATAAGGCCATTTGAACATGTTGTTTCGAAACAACACTATTGTTTTGAAACAACATGTCCAAACGGCATTATTTTGAAATAACCATTTCAAAATAACAGCCGTTTCAATAACAGGCTTTCCCTTAATTCGAATTAACATTTTGTTAATTTGAATTAACTTATTTTGAAATAATGACTTTATTTCGAAACAACTCATTTCGAAATCCTTATTTCGAAGTAATGATGTGTGTGTAGACATAGCCCCTGTGAAGATACTTACACACTATAATTAAATCAATTCAGTCTTCTTGATAAGTTAACCAAACTGAACTCTTTCAGGGTATGCCTATACCACAATTAAAAACCCACAGCTGACCTTTGTGTTTATTGGCTGACTCAGGCTGGGGTTAAGGGGCTGTTTAACTGAGATATAGATGTTTGGTCTTGGACTGGAGTACAGGCTGCAGGACCCTGCAAGCAAAGAATTTCATAGAATTCAGACTTCAGCGCAAGCTCAAATGTCTGCCACAACTAAACAGCTCTTTCGCCAGAGCAGCTGGAACAGACCAGCCATGGATGCCTAACTGGCAGTACCCTCTGTCTCTGTAAAGCATTTTCTCCATTTTGGGGTGTTCTGTACCCTCTAATATTTTGCAGCTTCTCAGAATACCAATCCTATATTGCTTCCACACGCAAAACTTCTAGGGATGTCACTGAATTCTGTCTGAGGAATATTAATGTCAGCCCACACTTTGTAAGAGAGAAAAGTAAGCCACAAAAGAACTAACTTTTCACAAAATAGTGCCAGGATGTTTTCAGTTTGTATCATTGCCTTCCTCTTACTCTATACTGTACAGTAATGAACCATTTACAAATACAGTGAAGCAATAAATTACCTGAGTTAATAATTTTCAGAAAGGCTTAATAACATTCAAGTTGGTTTAAAGTCCTTTTATTGCTCTATTGTTACAGCAATATACACAATGAAATTAGCCAAAGTGCAGGAACAGTCTCAAAAAGGATTGAGCTTATTCAGTTACCTTTCCAGATAACATATATCTATATAAATAATTGCTGAAATTACTATAGGGATAGTGTAGTAATGCAAGGAGGAAGGAAGGTGGTGGTCTCAGTCTTTGGGATCAGAATGGGAGAGGTGATGCACAAGACACCTCTTCTGATGTGACCTAAACTTCAACAAATTTCAGAACCTCTGAGGCAGGGCACAGCTTTTAGTCTTTTTGGGGGGTTGCTGATACCCGGCCACTTGTGACTCAAGTATGATGTTGAGTAGAAGGGTGACACTTACACTTGTAGATTATTAGAAAAAAAGTAAAACTGTGTTTAAAATTTTAAAAGCCCCCTCCCCCATAGTGTTCTCTAAAATTCATCACTGAAAAAAATACAGCATTTGGATCCTATACCGCTCAAAGAGAAAAGCTTATTTTCCCACATTCTTACATGACAAAAAACATCTCCATGCTGTGTCCTTACAACCCTCCAAATATTCCACTTAATATCACTTGTGCCAGTGTCAGAGGAAAGATAGGCCCTAAAATTAAAGCAGGGATGTGGAAGAGCACCCAGCAGTGGGTTAACTGTTGTCTGTTCCCATGTAAGTTATTGCTAAAAATCTCACTCAGGTCTGTGGGAGAAGACTGTACCAAAAACAAAAGGCTTTTGAAAATCCTATTCATATTGTCCGAAGCAGTGTTCTGTGACTTCCACTAGGAGCAATCTAAATCTATTAAACTTCTGAGTAGTGTACACCCAGAAACTGTTACATCAGCAGTTTGCGTAGAAAAGTTAACCTTTTCCCCCACAGCTTTTTCTGTGTGCTTCCTATGAAATCAAGTTTACTGCAGATTTTCTCTGCCTGCAGATTTTCGAACAATACTAAAGGATGTTGAGCAGCTCTTCAAAAAAAGAGAAGAGATTTCTCTTTACCTCAGAGTCTGTTGCAGAAGGACATTCTGGTAAGTAAAAATGTCTATCTAGGTTTTGCTTTTATCAGCTAGACACATGGAAGAACATGTTCTGCAACTTGATCCAGTTTTGTCTTTTGGCCAAATGGAGAGAAACAAGAACCAACCACAGAGTATGGTCACTAAAACCAGATTATTTTCTCAGCTGAGGAAAGTTTAGCTTTTTTTCTGTTTAGCATTTAGAATCATTAATATAGTCTTGAACAACATTGAACAGAGTCTAATTTTCAAGACTTATAAAAAAGAAGGCATTTTATATGTGGCATTATTTGAAGTCTAGAAGTTACCGAATGTACTGGGTGTAGATATCATCCTGTGTATGTCTAGTGCTGCAGCATTTCACAGGATAGTAATACCTTCAACAAGTGAAAAAACAACAAGAAGGAGTTATGTGGCACTTTAAGACTAACAGATTTATTTTTTGCATGAGCTTTCATGGGAGAAGATCCCACAAGTGCCCAGCTCACCTAGATTTTTGAATTATTCAGTGCACTGGTGATGAGCCATGCTGCCCATTGGATCTTTATTTCAGGCACACTTGCAGTATGCTGCATGTTGATCTCCTTAAGGCAAGTTTGTACTTGCCTTGAGTCGTACAGGCTATAGCAGTGTTTCTCAATTGGTGCTCCAGGCACATGGTGAAGGTGTTCCCTGACAGATTCCAACTGGTCCCTATTGGGGGGTGAGGAGCAGTGCATGCCTAGGAGATTTAAAGTGCCCCAGCCACAGTCAAGCTTCCAGGCACATGTTGGCATCTGCTGCCACCTTGCTCTTTTGCTGAGGCTGGGACATTTTATATCTCCTACCACCAGAGCCATAACAACAGCAGGGCAGACGGGGCAAAGCCCTGAGCAGCCTGGAGCAGCTCAGTGGAGCTGCTCTATTAAAGGGGTGGCTTTAATGGTGCCGGCTGCAAGTGCTGCTAATGGGAAGGGGCGCGTTCCGATCGGAACGCACCTGAGGCTCCAAAAACTGGCTTTACAGATCTGCCTACCACTGTTACTACTGGCATCAAAATTGCTTGGACATAACTTCCACAGTAAAATTTTCTTTGACAAACCTTACTCCAAGAATAGATGAACTTTGTTCAGACTTGGAGGCACAAAATTCCAATTATTACTTGAGGAATATCATTTCCAGTTGTAAGTTGTGTACATAATCATGTATCTATTTTTTAGAAACAAATGCACATGACATTCTTAAAATTGTATTTAATTCCATTTCCAAGCTTGTTTTTGCAGGAATGCATAGTATGCAGATATTACGAACCTTAGAGCAGGTAAAGCTGGTTTTTTCAGCAAAGTTTTCATGAGGTGTTCCATGTAAAGTAATTAATACCTTTAGATGTTCCCTGGTCTGCTAAATGTTGCGAAACACTTGGCTATCATAATCTCCTAGCTGGGCTTGAATAAAAGGGCAGTGTGTGGACAGTACTTGCTATTCATGAAATGCAACTGCTTTTCACATAGCTTCTTCCTTTGGATTTATTTGGAAGACATGTAAAGTGAGCTCAGTTCATTAACAAGGGAGAGATTCCTATGGCCATTGGTGGATTTTGGAGCTTGCCCTGGGAAAGGCAGCTCCAAAGATCCACTCAACGCCCCACCACCACAACCTGGGCCAATCCAGCTCCTACCACTGGGGCCAGGGCAGGATCCTGCTGCCGCTGGCAGCTCCAGGTCCCCGGCCAGAGCCACTGACTCCTGCTGCTGCCAGCGGCTCTGGGTCCCAACCAGGCTGCCAGCTCCTGCCACCACTTGCAGCTTCAGGTCCCTGGTGGGGGCCTGCTATCACTGATGGCAGTGTCTGCTCTGTTCCTCTTTGCTGAGGCAGGAGCGGGCCCTGGCTGGGACTTGACAACCCTGGGTCCCAGCCAGGGCCCACTCCTGCCTCTGTGGGCCTCCCCCTGCCTCTGATAAACTCCTCCCCTGATGCCTACTGGTGAAGTCTGAGTCTTTAGCAAGAGGTGTGGTCCCTTAGATTGGCAGTAAAGCAGTGTTCTGTTTTTGAATGCTAAAATGAGAGAACACAAAGCTAAGACTGCAATAATACCATGAGCACTGTCCGCTTCCTTTTCTGGCATAATGTTCTAATTAGTGTCTATCTCAAAGCAGGGCTGGTGCTATCGTAGAGGCGGCCTAGCGCACCAAACACTAAGAGGCACCGCCTTGCTGTGCACTGGCACGTAGTCCAGTGTGCAGCAAGGCAAGAAGCTTTTTTGTTAAGTCTGCAGGGGAGGAAGATGTTGGAGGAGTGTGTGTGAGGGGGGGAGCAGCAGGAGCCCCTCTGCTGGCCTATGACTTGGCTGGCCATGGCCCACTCACACAGAATGTCTGCCCGGTCCACTGCCTGCCCCACGAACCAGCCCCCTGCTCAGCCTGCCACACCAGCCAGCCCACCACCTGACCCCCTCCCCTGCGGCTTGCCTCACCAGCTGCTCCCTGCCCCAGTGTGGTCTGCCACACCAGCCAGCCCACCCCCCAGCCTGCAGGCTGCCTCTCAGCCCACAGTCCTCAGTCAGACCGCTGCTTGGCAAGGCAGAGTGGGGGTGCCAAAATCACAGATGCCTAGGGCTCCTAAAAACCTCTGGCCGGCCCTGTCTCACAGCACTGTGACATTCAGAATCAGCTCAATATTAGATAGGTATATATGTGGTCTGCCCCCTGCCCAGTATCGCTTCCAAACCTGCAGAGCTCTGTTTGCCTTGGCCTTTGTTCACAGCTAGCCTGTAAGACAGCAGTGTGCATTTGGGGGTGTGGTGTACAAATGACTGCGAGACTTCACGTGAAAATTTGCTAATGTAGCTGCCTCTTTTCTCTGACATATCATGGAGCCCTATGGTCACTCATTGCCTCTCTGGCTTGCCTTCCTTGCTAACGTACTGCAGACTTGGTTTCATTATTACTTCTTTTCCAGCACTCACTCTCTCCTTCGTTCTCTCTTTCTTTCACTCACTGTGCACAAGAAGGCCTGGGGGTCTTTTGTCCCCTTCGTTGGATGTCAGCACTGGAAGCAGTGTGGAGTAGAGCCTTGCAGTCGGATTGGAGACTCACTGCCGTAATAGCTGGGGCTGGGGTTGAGTGAGCAAAAAACCCAGAACATTTGCAGGAAAACACTAAATCTATTTTTTAAAATAAAGGTGTTAATATTTAAATTTAAGCAAGGGATAGAAGAGATTTTGATGTCTATTATAACAGGAGTTAAAGTATTTTTTTTACATGGTTTAAGTATTTTTTAGTGGTAAAAATTGTGTCTGAGTTCCTTTTTTTATATATACTAGCTAACCTTTTTTAAAATAACATGAAGGAATCTGTCTCTCTTGTGGGATTTGCAGGCTCTAAGTCTATGTCTACACTTGCAAGTTAGTTTGAATTCAGGAGACTTAAATTCGAGCTAACTTAGTGCCTGTGTACACTAGGCTTTCATTGGTCTGAATTAAGGAATTCCATAATTCAAACTAATGAAAGCTTAGTTCAAACTAGTAGGACCTGTCCTTTAGGTTGACCTAAGCTCTTAGTTTGATCCTTAGTTCAAACTTGGCACTGTGTGGACATTTAAGTCCACTTCGTTAGTTGGAAATAAGGACAGTTAGTTCGAATTAACAAAGTGGGTTAAGTCAAATTAACTGTAATTCGACTTAGTCCACGTTTTAATTTGAACTAATAAATTTGAATGTAGTTTGAGTTAACAAATTGGGGAGTGTGGACATAGCCTAAGGTTTTTGCTGTTGACAGTGAAATGAAAATGCAAGAAACAATGAGTGAGCAAGTGGAAGTGAGAGTGGGCACTGTGGGGTGGGACAGGAAAGGACTGAAAAAAATAGACCTGTATAGGACTGTCACCCTGAGAAGGGAGCCCTGAAAACCACTGGAGTGTGGTACCTTTATGTGGCAGATGCTGCTTTAGTGCAGGAGGTCTCAAACTCAAATCACCAGGAGGGCTGCATGAGGACTAGTACATTAACTTGAAGGCCACACCACTGAAACCTTTTCATACAAGGATATTGCAGATATTGATAACAATAGTGTTGTTGTGGGCCTCAGGAAATAACTTTAGGGACTGTGAGTTTGAGACCCCTGTTTTAATGTGTAGTACCTGCCAGCAGGGGAAACAACTGCGCAAGCATGGCTTAAGGGGACCTCTAGTGGGGAGAAAGCTGTGGAAACTGCTCACTGCAATCTGCATCCTCCATTGACTCCTTCCCACCTGTCCTGCATAAAGAAAGAGCAATGTGAGGCCCCGGGCCAGGAGTAAGGCCTTGCTGTCTGTCTTGTTTCATTCCATAGAAATACTGAATGCATTTTAGGATATCTAATATACTGAAAGAACAGATCCTTGCATGGTGAAAATTTCCAGAGGGGTTAGCCGTGTTATTCCGTGTACAGCAAAAAGAACAAGTCCTGTGGCACCTTAAAGACTAACAGATTTCTTCAGGCATAAGCTTGCATAACAGATTTCTTTGAGCATAAGATGCATTGGATGAAGTTGGTTAGAGCCCACAAAAGCTTATGCCCAGAGAAATCTGTTAGTCTGGTGACACAGAACCCTCATTTTTGAAAAAGAACAGAGTTTGCTGCTAGCTAGGAAACATTCTTTCATTTCTTCAGATTAGAGACAAATAATTCATTCAGTGAATCTAACTACATATTGGCTATGTCTACACACACATCGTTATTTTGAAATAAGTATTTCAACATAAAGTCCTTGTTTCAAAATAAGTTAATTCGAATTAAGAAAATGTTAATTCGAATTAAGGGAAAGCCTGCTATTGAAACGGCTGTTATTTTGAAATGGTTACTTCAAAATAAGGCCGTTTGGACATGTTGTTTCGAAACAGTTGTTTCAAAACAATGGTGTTGTTTCAAAATAACACATCCAAACAGTGTTATTTTGAAACAACCGTTTTGAAATAACCGCCTTTTCGAAACAATTGGGGTTTAAACTGTTTCGAAACGATGGTTCTTATTTTGAAAGGACGGGATCCGTCCTTTCGAAATAAGAAAACGTCCTGTGGACCAAATTTATTTTATTGTGAAATAACCAGTGTTATTTCAAAGTAAAAGTGCTGTGTAGACATACCCATTGATATCAGGCTACAAAATTTTCAAACAAGGTCAGATATTCATTAATTTCTTAGTGATTATCTCTTGTCCTCCAGCTCACCTTGCCTGGTTGATTTATGTAACTGACACATTTTCTTGTCCTACAAGTATGAACACTAACATGGAGTATCAATAGAACAATGAACAGCTGTAGACATCCTAATGCACTTCCTTGCAGACTAGCAAATTGCAAGTTTTACAACTATCAAGGGAAAATAATTAGTCTTTGATCAGTAGTCACACTTAGATGATTTTAATGAGTATAACATTGTTAAAGCTTTAGCAGAAGATCATTTATGGAATGGAAACATGAAAAAATCACAATACAGAAGCAATGAAATTCACTTTGCTGTTGCAGTGACAGAACGTGAATACTAAATCACAGAACTGCTGTTTACAGAACTGGTGTGCATCCCATGTGCTCCAATGTGACAAACCTGTGACTGTGACATAAAAATTATACATCAAACTTCACTATATTTATATGGCATACAAATTCTTTGTGCTTTAGTTTAGGTCTGTTCTTAATTTGAGTTTGATTGTGAGAGTAATGGTGAAAATTGTTAAGGCCCAAATTTTGAAAGGTATCTAGATGCCTAAAGATGCAAGTAGGTACACAACAGGTTTTTTTTTTCCCCCAGAGGTATCTAGGTATCTAATTTCCTTTGAAATCAATAGAGATTGAGTGCCTAGGTGCTTTAGAGAAACCCCACCACACATTTATCTGCACGTTTAGGCACCTAAATATTTTAAAAATCTGGCTCTAAGTTCCTAGCAATTCAAATAAAGCCAGAGGTTAACAATAAAAGGTCAAGTTGAGATTTTTGCAGCATAAATACATCGTGGATTGTTTGCACAGTATTCTGTTCATATGTCTCCTGACTTTAAGTCCCTGGTGCAGGTTGAGCTCCCCCTTTGAATCTTAAGTCACTGCTTTACTGTGAAAGGAAAAAGCACTGTTGGTGTGCATAGTTGTTAGCTTTGTTCCAGATACTAGTGGCATATAAGCCTTGTGGTTGAAATTAATTTCCTTAAATCCCTGCCCTGTTTGTAGATGGCAACAGGAAGAAAAGAATTTTATCTTATGAATATTAAGTCCTGCTTACCTTAACACCTGCTTGTAATCACATTACAGCCTATTGATCTTCTCTTCAGTTGCCATGTTTGCTTGCCTTAGAGAAGATCTGGAAAAGAAAGTAATTGTTTTTCACATTAAATAGAAGTTTGAAAATAAAAATTCCAACAACTTAATTGGATAAGGTCTCTTTGATGACACACAGTACAGATATTTTGGATCTAATCTGGCTTTCCATATGTTCAGTATATTGCTCTGTTAAGTTGCGTTTTTATAAAAAATCTAGTGTGCTGTTTTTCCTTGAAGTTTTTCTCCAGTTCTGACCCAGTTACAGGTAACACTTTTGTCCAGGTTATTTGTAGAGTGATAATGCTTAGAATTTTCAGCCAGCATTGGGTACCCAAGGGTTCTAGACACTATACAAAGCAAAATAAAAAAAAGCCCATGCCCCAGAACTTAGCTCCCATTTGATTCAATACCTTTTTCAGTGGTCATGGAGTTTTGCAACTTGTCTTTCCCTGAAACTAAGTCTTCAGACCATTTTAATAGAAGGGCTTTTCCTCACGTCCTAGTGATTCATAACTTTGGGAGGTGTAGGATAATGCGAGAAAACAGGTATGTATCTGCTCTTTCAGACCTGTGGGGGAGGCAAAAAAAAAAGTGTTGATCCATTTCTGTATTTTTAGTTGCCAAACTTGCATCTAGACAGATACTTAAAAAAACAGAATGCTCATTTCCACTGGGAAGCAAATTCTGTTTGTGTATCTCCTTTCTTGTGGTGCTTGCTTTAGTAGTTGGCATATTGTTTTGCGATTCAATACAAATGTTTTTATTTTATTTTTGGACATGTTTATTACAAGCAACCACTAAAACTAATTAAACAGCATATTAATTTTTGTCTAGATAAAATGTGTGATCAGATCAGCGATGCTGTTCTTGACGCCCATATCAGAGTAGATCCAGGTGCTAAGGTTGCCTGTGGTAAGTACTGTTACCTGATTAAGAAAAATATTTTTTTTTAAAAAGTAAAATAAATAATACTCTGCATTTGTAAGGCTTTGTTTGTTCACTGGCCAAAAAGCCACAATCAAGAAAGAAGACAACTTTGGCTGAAAGTCCAACCTGATTCAGTGTTAAGTAAAAGCAGCAGTTAGAATAAAAAAGGAATATACAGTGGAGAAAGGAGAAATAGCACCTGTTATAAAACAGAAGTTATGAAATGTAGAAATTAGATAAGGGAAGCTAAAGACACCAGGAAAAATCTAATAGGCTGTCAACGCTAAGGACAGTAAAGAGTTTAATTGTGTGTGGGAAAAAGGCGGAAGTGTTCAATAAATATTTCTGTTCTGTATTTGGAAAGAAGTATAATATTACACTAGTATCACATGAGGATGATGAAGAACTTTCCAGGCTATTAGCAACGAACAGTGACATTAACCCACCTCTGCTAGGGATAAATATTTAAAATCAGCAGATCCAAATAACTTGCACCTACAAGTTCTAAAAGAGTTTGCTGAGGACATGTCTAGCTCAATGGTGTCAATTTTTAATAAATCTTAGAACACCAAGGAAATTCTAGAAGACTAGCAAAGTGCTAATGTGCCAGTGTTTGAAAAGGGCAAGCAGAATGTCCGAAGTAGTCACAGGCTGATTACCCTGACATCAAACCTGGGGAAAATAATAGAAAAGTGAATACTAGAATCAGGGATGTTAAGATTAACTTGTGTACATTTATTGCTTTGAGATCCTCCACAGATTCATAGAATTCAAGGCCAGAATGACCATTAGATTATCTAGTCTGATCACTTAAATATTTATAGCCCATTAAATTTCACCCAGGTATCCCTATGGTGAGCCTAGTCATGTGCTTAGCTAAAGCACATCTTCTAGAAAAATTCGAAAGGGGTAGCCGTGTTAGTCTAGTCCAGCAAAAGAAGCAAGGAGTCCTGTGGCACTTAAAGAATACCAAATTTAAGACACCCACTCTTGATGTGAAGACATCAAGAGATGGAAAATCCACCACTGCCTTTGGGTATTTGTTCATTTGATTAATTACCCTCTCGGTTAAAACTCTATGCCTTTTTTGAATTGGTCTGGCTTCAGATTTCAGCTACTGGTTCTTGTTGTATGTCTCTTTACTAGATTAAAGCGCTTTTTAAGACCTGTTATTTTCTTTCCATGAAGGTACTTATATACTGTAATAAAGTCACATTTTAATCTTATTTCTGATGAGCAAAACAGATAGAGTTCCTTAGGTCTGTTAGGTATTTTCTCTAGCCCTCAGTTCATTGTGTGGTTTCTCTGCCTGCTCTCTAATTTTGCAATATCCTTTCTGAATTTTTGACACCAGAACTAAATGGAGTGTTCTCCCACTGGCCTCACAATGCTCTATCACCTCCCAATCATCTCCTGTTTATACTGTTGCATAACCATTTTTGTCACAGTGTTGCACTGAGCTCCTGTTGAGCTGATTGTCCCCTGGATTCTTTTCAAACGTTCCCCTTGGGCATGGTCAGCATTTTTTCCTTCCTAGATATATATCCTTGCATTTGTCTGTATTCAAACAACTTATATTTGAAGAGCCCAGCTTACTAAGTGACCCAGCTCACTCTGTAAGACTGCCCTGGCCTCGTCATTACTTACTACTTGATCAGTCTTTATGTCAGGTACAAACTTTATCAGCAGTGGTCTTATCCGTCCTTCCAGATCATTGATTCAACAGTTGAATAGCCTCATGTCTAAAAGAGATGGATGCAGAACCCCCTCCAGAAATAACTCCCTTCACTCGATTCCCCCTTGAAGACTACTTTGAGTTCTGTCAATCAATTTTAATCCATATGATAACTCACAGGGCTAGTTTTGTACAAATATTATTGCAGTAGTGTAAAGGGTGTGAGTATAGGAGTGCCTAGGGTCACAGCTTGCTAAATGTCCGCCTTGGATTTAGCATAGTGGGTGGCCAGACCCAGACCAGTAAGCACTGATGGACTGTGGGCACAGGTATTATTTGGGATCAATTATTTTGGGAGGTTTGTTGTTGTTGTTGTTGTGAGGGTGAGGAGCAGCTGTTGGTTTTAATTTGATTGTGTTTTAACATTAGACTGTGGTGCCGGCAGCTTAAGGACAGCCACTTTTTTGTACATGCTGTACATTGAGAGGCCTGGTATTATAGAAGCACCTGATGGTCCCCCTTAAACTCTGAGACTGCTGGGCTAGGCATTGCAGACAATAAAGCTCAGATTTTTAAAGGTATTCAGATGTTGTGGCACGCTGAGTTGCAACGCCTAACTGAGCAAAATCCGTAGAGTTCCTGAAGTCTGTTAGGCATTTTCTCCAGCCCTCAGTTCATTCTGTGGCTTCCATTTGAAGACAGATTTAGGCACATAGCAGCTTATTTCTCATTGACTGTCAGTGACATTTTGGCTTCTAAGGGTCTAGGTCTTGCAATATTGATCAGAGCAACACCTAAACACTTCAGAAACCTGAGACTAAGACCTAGTCTATACTTGCCATGTTTCTTGGCGGCAGTCGACAGAAGATACGCAAGGTATGTAAAATACCTTGTGTATTTCCTGACGACTCGATAACTAGCTCAAACACATTAAGGTAAGCCCACTGCAAATGCCTTGTGGTCGGCTTACAGCAACTCCAGTTCCAGGACTGGAGCTGCTATGGCGATTTTCGGAGGGATTCAGCGGGTTCATACTCTCCGCTGAATCGTGCTGGAAGATCACATTTTGCTGCCGTCAGTATAGACCAGGAGTGTCAAACTTATTCAGTGCGGGGGGCTACATTGGAGGGCAGAACATTTGACAAGGGCCATGTGTCCACACAGGCTCCCCAATCCTTTACCGTGCCACATTCAGAGCTGCATGGACTCCCCTTTCCCCTTCCCTACCCCACAGGCTCAGATACCTTCCCTTTTCCCTGCCCTGTGGGCTCCCCTTCCCCACACTGGCTCCCAGACCTCTCCTGTTGGCAGGGCCATAACTAGAAAAGTTGGCACTCATGATAAGCAGCCCCAGATATACCATCCCACCCCTCCCCACATGGGGCCCAATCTGGCCCCAGCTATTGGCGGGAAGCCAGATCCGGACCCTGCCACTGCCGGGAGTCCCCCAGCTGACCAGTGTCCCTGCCAGCTGGCCAGGTTTCCCAGCAGGGCACCTTCTCCACTGGCCAGCAGAGTCCCCCAGCAGGGCACTTTCCCAGCCGGTCAGCTTCCCCATTTGCCGGGTCTCCTGGTGGGGTGCTGTCCCTGCTGGCTGTTTTCCCCACTGGCCAAGTCCCCTGGTGGGGCGCCTTCCATGGCGCTCTCTAAAATTTGGCGCCCAGGGCTTTGCCCTGCTTGCCCTGCCCTAGTTATGGCCATGCCTGCTGGGCAACTCCTGGACACCCTTTTCCCTTCCCTTTCCACTTCCCCTGCCACATGGCGGTAGGCAATCAGTCTGTCACAGTCACGGACACAGGCAGGCTGGGCTCCTGCCTCCCTACCCTCCCCGCCTGCTCACTGTCAGTCATTCAGCATGACAAACAAGGAATCCTGTGGCACTTAAAGCAGGGGCATCACTATGTTGGGGCCAGCAGGGCACAGGTCCTGGATCTCTGGCCAGCAGCACAGCCAGAAGGGGCCCACTCTGGCTCCCGGCCACTTCCAGTAAGCAGTGGAGGCTCGGAGACAGCTCCTGCCGCTTGCCAGCAGCAGCAGGGACCTGATCTGGCTTCGAGCTTCTTGCAAGAGGCTCAGAGCTGGAGACGTTCCATGCCACTTTTCACAAGCAGCAGGAGTCACCTCCGAGTAGCAGCTGCTTGGAGACGGTTCCAGCTGCTTGTGAAAAGTGGCATGGACTATCTGTGACTCTGAGCCTCTTGCAAGTGTCTTGAAGCTGGATTGGGCCCCTGCTCCTGCCAGCAAGCTGCAGGGTCAGCAGCCAGATTGGGCCCCAGAGCAAGAATGGGGCCACGTGGGGGGGTGGCGGCCCCAGGTCCCAACCCCGCTCCAGTAATGCCCCTGAAAAAAACCCTAACACTTATTTATTGCATGAGCTTTCATGGGAGAAAATCCCACTTTGGCAGAAGCTTTGAAGATGGAGGATGCTGGCCTTTGGTTGGGCTCAGTCCCAGCTGGCTTTTGATTGGCTTATTCCCACGCAGGCCCCTGCTACATTTTCCTTTCTTCTTTGTGATTCATGCAATGTGCTGTCAATGAAATTAGCTTGCTGACTGACTGAGTGACAGTGAACAGTTAGGGTGGGGGGCAGTGCAGGGGAGAGTGTATGATTAGTATCAAGACTTTTAAAAATCAGGCCAAGCTTAAGGCTTCATTTACTGAAGCAATTCTGCAAAAAAAGCAAGGAGTCCTGTGGCACTTAAAGACTAACAAATTTATTTATCTCATGAGCTTTCATGGGAGAAAATCCCACTTCATCAGATGCTTTGAAGATGGGGGAACTTACAGAATGGGATGAAAAATAAATGCAAGGGAGCATAAGACAAATCAGAGATTTGCTGTTACTGTATAACCTGATCCCATGTCTTACGCTCCCTTGCATTTATTTTCATCCCATTCTGTAAGTTCCCCCATCTTCAAAGCATCTGAGGTAGTGGGATTTTCTTCTGTGAAAGATCATGTGATAAATAAATCTGTTAGTCTTCAAGTGTCACAGGACTCCTTGCTTTTTTTTTTTTTTTTTTTTTGTGCTGAACTAGACAAACACGGCTGCCCCTTTAGAACTGAAGCAATTTTGTAATGTGTTTTGTCCAATCAGACTGTACTGCCAGGCTGCTTCTAGGACCAAATCCTCTTTCAAAAAATCTGTACAGATGGCTAGAACTTTCATTTGAATGTAATGTTATTTAAACTTTTGTAGAATGTGTGGCCAAAACTGGAATGATCTTGCTGTGTGGAGAGATCACTTCCAAAGCTGTAGTGGATTACCAGCAAATTGTGCGAGAGACCCTTAAGAGGATAGGCTATGATGACTCTTCAAAAGGTGAGCTGTATGCTTGCTGCTTAATTCCTTGTTAGTTCTGATTAAATACAATCAAATTCCTTTGTGATTGTTTTCAGTGAAATAGCATCATGGACAAATTTGATCCTTCAGGAAGAAAAAAAGATTAAATATGGATGTGTAATGGTTGGGCCTTGCATTGATATGTCACTAGGAAATTGACTGTTCCAAGTGCTGAGCACTCTCGGTTCCCACTGAAGTTGTGGAATTGGAGCCTGCACAAACATCAAGATGGTTAGGTATAGAATATGACTTGCCTGTAGGCAAATGCCTTATTATAAAAACATGAGAACTGATTTTCCTTGTATTTGGGTTTGAAGCTTGAAGTTCACTCACAAGGGAATTTTTCAATATTCCTATTAATGTGGTTGCCACAGTGGGTTACTTCAGCAGCGAATCCCATATGTGACTCTTCTATATCAGGGTTTCCCTTTTATTTGTCTCAAATATATTTCTGTATAGTTGTATCAGGTGCCCTTTAGTGCTTGTATTACAAGAGAAAATGAGTAAAATTCTAGGTCCCTTTCACACAACCTCTAAATTTTTCCACAGAAATGATTTTAGCCAATGGCATCTGTCTACCCATAACAGAATAATATACCTGGTTGCATGACCTTGTGGGATTGAATCTGATACTCAGGAAAAGCATGAGATTCTACTAGTTGGCCTAAATGACCAAAATAGCTTGGGGACTGTAGTGTGCAAATATTTACACATGGACTAGCACTGAAGGGACACAAAGCCATGCTGTTGGCATAGGTTAATTCTGACACCTTGTGACTCAGATACCTCAAATCTTTGGCCAACTTTTTCTGAACTATCCATGAAGTGATGCTTTTATAGTTAATTTATTTCTACAAATAAACAGAAGAAAAATACTGTAGTATCATTCTCTTCAACTTCTCTTCACCAGGATTAGATTATAAGACTTGTACCGTGCTGGTAGCTCTAGAACAACAGTGTAAAGAAATTGTACATGCTGTCTCCTGTGGCAAGAGTGAAGATGACATTGGTGCTGGGGACCAGGTAATGTGCCTTTATGTTGGAATCCAGTCCAACATACATTGCAAAATCAATTAATTAGCATTGGATCTTACTCTTTGTTTTAAAAGACTTTACAATGTATGTGGCACACAACTACAGCATTTGGGTTTAAAATAAATATTGTGCACAGGATTAATAACAAAGCTAAGAAAATGTGACATGATCTGATGGCTAAAGCTACTTGTTATGGCACTTTGGCATTGTGTTGGTCTTTCAAGTTCTTTGGGTGAGAAAATTTTGAGTCTTAAAAAGACATGGTGTCACATTCTGGGTAGTTGTGTAGAGGAGGCTTTGGAAGGGGGAGGCCATGCAAACAAGAGAAATTAGTTCTTTGTCTTGGTCTCTGATTAGAGTGTTTTTTTGAGATGGAGCTGATTCTTGCAAACTAGGCAGTGTTGATGGGCTGAGATCCCTGAAAGAAGGGATTACCCTGGACGATGGATTGATTTCAAAGAGTGGTGTGTGTGAAAATAAGCAAATGCCACAATATGTCCAGACTCCATGTCCGTGATGCATCTGCCCACAGAAAATGGAAATAAGTGTCTTGTAATTATGTTTGATTTTTCTATTGCCTTGCTGCAGGGCTTGATGTTTGGTTATGCCACTGATGAAACAGAGGAATGCATGCCCCTAACAATCCTACTTGCACACAAACTTAATGCAAAGATAAAAGCCCTGGAGAGGAATGGAACATTACCCTGGGTTAGACCTGATGGGAAAACACAGGTTAGTAAATATAAACACATGGATTATAAATCAGACTTTAGAGGGGTCGTGCTCTTTAACTTGCACAATTGATTTTCAACATCAAATTGAAGTTCTTCAGGAAATGAAGTAACAGCTGGTAGAGACTGTCATGGTGTATCATGAATTCTGTGTGTGCTTGAATGGAAGAGGCTTGACAGGCCATGAGATAGCGTTTTCATAGCCACTGCCCATATGGCTTGGTCCACGCTGTCCTGCTAAGGAGTGAGAGGAATTGATTTGTCTCCCTGAACCCTCAAATGATTTTCTCAGGCAACTAGGATGGGACAAGCCACTTCCTTCTCACAGGCCCCCAGATCTGTTAGTCAGCATGGCCACAGCACTGATCTAGGAGTAACATGCTGCATAGCTGCTTTGCCATCTGCTTAGCCTTCCAGTACAGGCCTTAGTGGGTTTGCTCACTGAGTGATTAGAGTGACATTTTCTCCCAACTAAGGTAGTTAAGGTCCATTTGCTCTCACAAGGCAGAGGAAAACTGAATGAGGTGGGAGTTGGATGAATGGAGAATTGGAGGAGAGGGCAGCTGAGACTTAATCCCACCAGTTTAATGGTGGTAAGTTAGGTTGCATTGTACTGCTGCACTTGGGTGTGTTATTTGGGATGTATCGTTGTCAAGTGCTAAGAGGGTCATATGGATGTAAGACCTTTTTATCACTTGAGTTGATCCAAAAAGGCTTTATGTTCATTTCTTTCACTTTATTTTATGAGAAAGTGTTGGCACATTGGCACTTATATACGTGCAAGTAGAAGATAAGAGAAGGATATAGGTAATAGATGATAAAGGAATACTGATAAGGTTTGATCATCATTCCCTGAGCAAGTCACATTAGGTTAGGGTTTTGCGAATTCCATATTCTTCTGTCACAAGGCAGGAGTCAAAAGCCATAAACTGTCGCATCTCCCCCTAAATTTGAATTGGGTTCACTGATCTCTGCCATGTATCACTAAGATTAGAGTCTGCAAGCTGTAAGCGATGGAAATAAGGCCAAGTAGAGATGTAGACCAAATTCTAATAGCTGCTAAGTATCTCCAGGTCTTTTCCACTTCTGTATGAAATGCTGATGTACAGCACCTACTGCAGTTTGATGTTCAAAATAAACTTTCAAAGAAAAACAAAGAGTCTTGTGGCACTTCTAAAGACTAAGAAATTTATTTATCACATGAGCTCTCTCCCACGAAAGCTCATGTGATAAATAAATTTGCTGGTCTTTCAAAGGGCCATAAGACTCCTTGTTTGTTTTGCTCAAGTAGACTGACATGGGTAGCCCCCTGGAACTCTTCTTTCAAAGAGTAGCTTAACCAGAGCTGGAGCTTCAGTATTTTAAATGTTTTCCCTTCGCATTTTAACATGGACCATCTATGAATTACCTTAGTGCTTGTTGGCCAGAATCTCAACCACCCTCTTGCTATTTCATTATAATTACTTTGCTTCTCTGCAGTGAGCTACAGCTAAGCACAAGTGTCTGTGTTGGTCCTTCCTTGTTTTAAGAAGACAGTAAACTATTTTTGACCACTTTGAGGTCTGTATTTCAATCAATCATTTCTCAACGCCAGCAATAACAATCTAGCATTCGGTCCTTTTTCTAATCAGATTTCACCAATATTTATCCTTTTGTTTTTATTGCACATTTGGATTTGGTGCCTTTCCTGGCTAGGGAATATTGGATTTGAATCTCCATGACTTATTTTTAGGTCACAATGGAATACAAGGAAAACAATGGAGCAGTGGAGCCCATCCGTGTACACACATTGGTGATCTCTGTACATCATGCCCGTGGTACACCTTTACAACAAATGCGGAAAGAACTAATGGAAAAAGTTGTCAAACAAGTCATTCCAGACAAATATCTAGATAAGAACACAATCTATCATCTCCTTCCAAGTGAGGTGTTTATAGAAGGTGGTCCTAAGGTAAAGTACTCTGAAGGATTTGTAACATAAAGAGACTAAAATTACATTCTGTAATGTTCTTCGTGAATGTTCTCCCTCAAAACAATTCAATATACTGTGAAAGTAGCAATACAAGTCTCATCTACATATTTTATGAAAACTCGGTCATTTCTGCCTATACTTAGTCATCAAGAGGATCTCAGGAAGCTGATCCCATAATTGTTTTGGATATGTAGAGATTCGTGAAACTTTATCAAGGACAAAATATACTTCAATGATTACAGAAAGATGAATACTATATTAAACAAACTGGCTCTTGCTAAAATTTTTGACTCAAAGCACTTGAGTTGATTTCATAATATCTATAATGCCTAGCACTTTTAGAGTAGTTGGTGCTATCCAGGTGGCTATACAGTTTAGACTCACTGTAGACCAGGGGTCTCAAATGCAAATCACCACGAGAGCCACATGAGGGCTACTACACTGCTGCATGAGGACTAGTATGTTAGCCTGAGGGCTGCACCACTGAAACCTTTTCATACAATGATATTGTAAATATTAGTCACAAGAGTGTCATTGTGGGCCACAGGAAATCACTTTAGGGGCTGCATGCGGCCCGCAGGCCATGTGTTTGAGACCCCTGCTGTAGACTCACTGTAAATCCTCACCATGCATCAGAACCTGGAATTTGTTCAGCGTTTCAGTTACTTACAATGAACAAGATTGTGGCTGGCCCTTATGAGTACACAGCAGGGAAAACGAAATAGAAAACCTCCTTTATACCTTATACAAGTGGTGTAATAAATGGCCAAAATCAAGAGAGTAAAGGACTACCATACAGATATTCCCTGTAGTTGTAACAATTCCCCACAGGGTAGTAGAGTAAATAATTCCAATATTCCATCCCCCTTTTCTCCAACCATTTTGCTACATAGGTGAGAACTATGTGCACCTCTTAAAGGGGAATTGAAGTCCATGCTCTCCCCTGTGCACCCAATAGCATTGTGGCTGGGAGTCAGATGACCTGTGCAGAGTGAGCAATGCCTACAAGGTACAATCAAGTCAATTCTGTACATATAGCACTAGATCAGTTGTTCTCAATCTTTTGCGGGTTGCGACGCAGTTCGCAGTGTGTCGCAGCGCTACAGAACACACCAACCAACCTTCCATAGGCCAAATCCAGCAATCTCCGCAACTCTCTGTGACACACTTACCACTGTGTAGTGACACAGTAATGTGTCTTGACACAGTGGCTGAGAACTGCTGCACTAGGTAAATAAAGGCAGATCCTGACTAGCTTGTTGTATTATTTAGTGAAGTTGAATTTTAGCTTAAACCACTTCTCTTTCCCTTGAAAGGGTGACTACACTCAAAAAAAAAACCCAAAAAACCCAAGGAGTCATGTGGCACTTTAAATCTGCTAGTCTTAAAGTGCCACACAACTCCTTGTTTGTTTTGCTGGACTAGACTAACACGGCTATCCCTTTGGAAATTGACAAGATACACTCAAAAAGTAGCACTAGATATGCTTGGTGACAAGCAGTTCAAAATTTCTGATCTCTACATGGTGCATGATCAGTGGATGGTGCAAATGATAAAGAGGGAATAGGTTTTACTGCATCTTTCAAAAATGGGCTGTATTCATATCAGTCTTTTAAAGTGGTTACAATACAAACTGCGAGTTTATTTTGTTTCAGACATAAATGCAAGCCATTAATCCACAGAATTGTTGCAGTTAATTGAAACATAGAGCTATGCTTTGTCAAGTCAATGTATAATTGTTTGCCATACAGAGTGATGCTGGACTGACTGGCAGAAAGATCATTGTTGATACTTATGGAGGATGGGGTGCCCATGGAGGAGGTGCTTTCTCTGGAAAAGATCCTTCCAAAGCTGATCGTTCAGCAGCATATGCAGCTCGCTGGGTTGCAAAATCCCTAGTGAAAGCTGGTCTCTGTAAAAGAGTGCTGATCCAGGTAAGAGGACAAAAGCCAGAGCAGCATCCCCTAATAAGCACATGATAGGTGGTTTTCTTAGCAATCTTTTTAGTTAAGGTTCCCTAACATTTTGAATTATAAGACCACATTTCCAGTTCCTGTATGTTTGCCAGAGTTAACCCATGTGTATTGAAGATTTACATGCCAAGTGTCGGTTTCAGACAGAAGCAAGTTTCAGCAAAAAATGGTTCACTTTTGCTAAGAGTGAGGGTGAAGAAGAATTTTGTTTCACTCATTTAAATGCTTGGCTTCACTGAGGAACTCTAGCACTTCAACAATTTGGAGTAAAGACTTGAAATTTGGTGATGGTCATCCTGGTTTTGGTGTTTCTCTTGTGGCCCCTGTGAAATGTGGACAAGTTACAAGTCTCTGAAAAATCAGTTTGCAGATCCTCAAGCTTGATGATAGAGGCTGGCAGCACAATTTTGTGAGGATTCTATCTGCACTGAGCATCTTCTAGCTCCACATAGCTCCCACATGCAACTGGACTGCAGACATGCCATCCCCCGTACCTGAGCATGCTCCATTCTAGGGCCATAGTGGATGAGTGGGTTTTAGCTTGCAATGACTTTTCTTGGCTGCTGGAGATGACTGTGATGACAGGCACTGGAACTAAGCAAGGAGACCCTTATTCAGTATTTTAATGCCCCTTGCTGCCACCCTGAAAGCTTGCAAGAGGCAGCCTGTGATTACAGTGCAAAAGGACAAGAACCTGAGAGGGGACAGGAAGGTTCAACACAACAGAAGGTGTGTGATGGGGGTTGAAATAATAGGAAAACAGGTCTTGAATAGGAACTGAAGAAAAGGAGGACAGTCAATGTGTTGGAGGCACATGGACAAAGGGTCTGACTACTAGAAAACAAAGCTCCCTTGTCACCTTCAAGAATCTGTAATTGAACCCAGGATTCCTGATTCTCAACAGATCTCTATTGTTTACCAAATAACAGTAAACTGTACTGGTACAATATCTCTTCCTTGCTCTTCCAGTGGCTGGTCCATGTAGGACTACTAGGCTGTGATTGTCTACTCATTACCTCATTTGCAAAAGTCCCAAAGTCCCAACTCTGCTTATGATCCATGTTAGAGTCAATATGGTTCCATGTGTGTGATGTTGGCTTCCAGGAGAACCATGCTGAGATAGTTTAAACAGAGCAAAGTGTAAAGACTGGGACAGGCAAAATTCTAAATATTGGTGGTTTTCCTTCCATAAGATATACCAAGCCAGCAACAAACAGCTTTGGATCACCTCACTGGTCATTTAGAAGACAAAACATAGTTTCCTTAAAACTATCCAGTCCTTTGGCTAGCACCCCAAGAGCCAAGACAAATATGACGGGGATTACTGGAAATCTTTATCCATCATATGTTAAAAAAAAAAAAAAAGTTCTGTTTATCCCAAAGGATTACCAAACAAGTCAATGAACAGTTCACATGTTACCCAAATACAAGCTAAAGCCAGTGCTTACTAACTAAACTAATATTTATTCAAAAAGGAAAGAGTAATGGTTAAAAGGTCAGTTCTTCTTTAGGCACATATATGTAATTAGCTGCATTAGTACAGCAAACAGACAGTTTATGTAAACCTGGAAGAGTAATACAGCAAATGATGTTGTCATTACGCCAAAGGTCCAATGTTAATATTCCCTCTCAACCTCTTAATCAAAGAACAGCATACATATGCAAATGAAAATAAACCTCTTAGGTCAATTTCAGAGTAGAGACAATAACTGAGTTGCAAAGTTCTGAAATTGCAAAGTCTCTAAAATTATGCAAACAGCTTGAGGATCACCAGTGTCTGTTTAGAGCTCCTTTGTTAGAAATCCAGTCCAGAGAAGTGAAGACTAAACAGTCCTTGCACAAAGTTTGTTCAGATTCTCCCATGAGAATTAGCAGAGTGATTCCAGGTTAGCACTGAGATCAGTCTTGTGATCCAAGCTTTCCCTGGCAAGATTGGAGATTTGAGATAAGAAGGATTGGGCCTGAAGCTTCCTTTATAACTGAAGGAAGGTGGGCACTTGCAGGTTAACTCCCTTACATGCGCTTTGATGAAAGCAACATTGATCTTTACTTAACATAGCCCTTCCTCAGTCTAGTGGTTCCCAGCTTTTTGTTGGCAGTGGCAGACCTTGATACCTTTAATTATTTTGAAGCACACCACCACATAGTCTCCAAATGAACTCATGAATATTCATGAGTCAATCCAGAACTCTGAATTTTTCAAAAAAGTCCATGGCACACCTGCTTGAGGCTCATGGCACACCTGTGTGCCATGGCATACTAGTTGGGAAACATTGCCTCAGGCAATACAGTCAGCACTAACCATTTAAGCTATCAAGACAGTCCACTGATATTTTCTTGAGTGGAGGATAGTAATGTATATTGTCCTTTGCCAGAAAACCTTCATCTATTAGGCACATATATGTAATTACCTGCATTAGTACAGCAAACAGACTATTTATGTAAGCCTGGAAGAGTAATACAGCAAATGATATTGTCATTATGCCAAAGGTCCAATGTTAATATTCCCTCTCAACCTCTTAATCAAAGAACAGCAGTAATAGACAGGAAAACAGTTTATCTACGTTGCTAATTTCTAACAAGTTATACATAAACAACATCAAAGTACACCAATACACTTGAATATCAAAGCTCTAGTCTACTGGTAAGGAATGACCCTCACTACCATTTGTATTTTCTTTTAATATGTCTTGAAAGACCAGATTTCAGTCATGTAACTTGCCAGATCACTTTGTTTTTTTCTGGCCCAGTGTCACAACATGATAAAAAAGTTGTCTTTTCAGATTGCTTTTTATGAAGATACAAACTTGCATGCATCTCAAAAATGACATGAAAAGACTTACTGGTTGCAAAATCAAGCCTTGAAAAACTAGAAAATGCCAGAAAGAAAGCTTTCTGTGCAACCTTATTTGCCTTCCTTGGTCATATGCATTATGATATTATGTGAGTGTGTTTTCAATTTTATTACAGTTGTACCAGTTTCCAGGATATGAGAGAGAGAAGGTTGATGAGATAGTATCTAGTACTGGACCAACTTCTCTCCAACCAAATTTTGCTAAATAAATGATATTATCTCTTCCACCTTGTCCTCTACAATTTACTGATGTTATTTAAATATATTCTGCTGGACCCCTGCCTCCATTAATACAAAGGCTAGATAGTGGTTAGGAAATTAGTTAGGTTGTTCAATGTATAAGGCTTTTGTTCATTGGAACGTGGGCTAATTTTTTGCAGAAATTGGAATTTTTCTGGTGAATGCAGTGAAGGGTTGCAGGAAGAAAAAGGATGGTCTCAAGGCAAAGACAGTCAAATGCTGTCCTTAGGAACTGGAGTCTATCCCTGCCCCTCAGGAGAATCCCTGGGTTGCTGGACAAGTCACTTCAACCAAACCATTCACAGATGGCATTAACCATGTTCTGCATTTTCCTGGTTGCCCCACTTCAGATTCTGTGCTCCAGTTTGCAGTACTAAGCACTACTACCTCAACAAAAGGCTGTGAGAGCTCTGCGTTGAATATAGAAGGCTATAATGCTAAGTACTCTGAAAAACTGGGCCTTGTGCATCTGTATCCAAGTACCCTTAATCTGTCCCAGTTTCCCCTTCTGTAAAAGGAGAACACACCATTTTACCTCATAGAATGTTGCAAAGATAAATCTAGAAATGTTGGTGAAGCTCTCAGATATTATAGCAAATAAATTTATGACTGTATGACTAGTGCAGGTCTGGCTGGTGTGCAATAAATAATGTGGGGTGCCATATACAGAAAGATGGGGACAAAAGAGTATTCACTAAGTGAGCACCTTCCATTCTGTGTACTTTACAAGGCAGAGGTCTGTGGAAGAAATACTAAGTGATCATGTCATTAACAATTATCATTGTGCATATACGGGAGGGGACTGAAATAAGATTGTATGGACAAAGTTCATTCTGGCATTTCCTAACTTGTAAAGGGTTGAGTTTACAATCCTCACTTCCAAAGTGTTCTTATCCAGTCAAATTCTGTTGCTGCAGTAATGCTGCATTATTATGTTAAGGGCACAAAACCATCACAGTTAGATGAATGAGTGCAGGGAGAATACATGCATTCAGAGACAAGAGCTCATTCTTGCTCCCTGCACCTTCTCATATTGCATGCTTTGCCTCATTTCCGTATAGTTACATTAAATCCTATTTCCCTTCTATATGCATGAATCCTGGAGTCCTACATCTTTTGAGTTGTGCTCTGCTGAGGTTCCTGAACCATATACAAATATTATCATAGAAGGGCATGACTAGACCCAAAGTGAACACAAAACAGCTAAACCATGATGATTATCTAGGCAGCATGCAAAATAGCAATTGCAAATACATTGAATTGTTCTGGGTGGTTGCTGTGTATCAGCTTTCATTGAGCACAGTAAACCTTTCTATACACTGGAGGGCAGAGCTGCTTCACAGTTAAATACTTGAGCTAAGATTTCCTAGCCTTTGTATCAGGCAATGGTCTGATGATGATGAATGACATAGCACCTAGAGATCCCAGTTAGGAACAGGGCCCTATTTTACTAGGTAGGGTACCAATGTTAATTGCATGTCCTTGCAGAACTAAAAATATAAATACACCAGACAGGTAAAGAGGGGAGAGAAGGAAAAGAATGCCACAAAGTGTGATGGTTGGTTAATGTCCTGGTCTATCATTTGTTGGGAGTGTCTGCATAATCATTTTACCAATACACATTCCGAGTGGGATTTCAAAAGCACACAGCACTGGCCTAACACTCTTGACTTCCGTGGGACTGTAGTAGGCCATATGTTTAAAAATACTACCCTCAGTGAGGCAAGAGGGGATTAGTAAATAGAAAACTAGGGAGACAGCAGATATTAAAAGTTGAGGTAAGGAATGGGGATAGGGAGAAAAGGATGGAGAAGACCACAGAAGTACAACTGACAGCTAAGCTCTTGTGAAATAGTGGGTAGTTGGTGCAAACAGTCAACTGGAGGAAGGAAAATTATCAACAAACAGTAAAATGGGTGTTAGCACTGTTGTGGAGCCATCAAGTGTTGTAGTAAAATTCTCTGCTACCTGCTGAACTGGCTTGACTCTGGAAGTTATTTCCAGCCTAGCTGACTTTTGTGGGAACCATTGCAATGTATAAGGCAAAATGCACTCAGCCATTGCTCTACCTGTGACAACTATCCCATAATTCTATGTACAGTGGCAGCAGCAGGTGCCTTCCATGAGGGAAGGCTTGAGCTAGCCGATATTCAGAGTTCAGGATGACATAACAGTACAATTAGACAGGTGTACAAAGATCTATGTTTATACCAGTTACAATCAAAGGGTGTTATCATGTAAAGCACCAAAAGTGGGGAATACCATAGTTAAGGTTGCCCTCCTGCCATTTTAAACTTCTGATATATCAGGAATGTCAAATCAGTTTTTCCTGCTTTCTTGGTGTTTTTTGTCCCAGAACCCAGAGATCAGATGTTTGAGATCTGTTGGCCTGTAACCAAACAAGGAAAAAGAGACATTGACTTTTTAGCAGAAGGGTTGTTCTTGGAAGTGCTTGAGTTCAGTCAGCTAGTCAAAAGAATTCCAATGCTCAGTAAAAAGCACTTTTCTTAATTTTTCAGATCGCACTTGCACAGCATTTTTGTCAAGTATTTGTCCAATCAAGCACAATGCTCCAATCCAACAGGATAGTCAAGTTAAATTTCTAACGTAAACAGAAACAACAGATCTTCCCAGCTATATTTATACAACATCAGTAAGCAGAAACGTGCACCCATTTTCCCTGTGGTAGAGCTCCTCCCAGGGCCTAATTCATGAGTATGGTATATTTTCATTTTATGATGGTAGTGCCTACAGACCACAATAAAGTGGCAAAATACTAGATGTTTTGGCTGGGGAAAGGTACCAGACCACAACACTGAAGGAGAATGGCATAATGGAATACTACAAAGAGGTCCTAAAGGAAATATCTTATCTGTATAATAAATTTGTTAGTCTTTAAGTGCCACAGGATTCCTTGCTTGTTTTGCTAAAACTAGGGAGAGCTCTATTTTTGTGAAGCAGACAGGTGCTGATTTGAACTGCAATTTTTAACTTGGTTTGATGTGTGTATCCTACAGCTGTCATATGCTATTGGTGTGAGCCATCCTCTAGCCATTTCAGTTTTCCACTATGGCACTTCGGATAAATCAGAAGAAGACCTGCTTGAAATTGTGCAGAAAAACTTTGATCTACGTCTTGGAGCCATTATAAGGTTTGTTTCCCATTGGAGAACTTACACTAGAGGGAGCAGTTGATGTGCATAATAGACAGTTGAGCCATTTAAAATTAAAATGTTTGGTTCCTATAATCCCTCCTGACTTTGAAACAATAAAATATTCATTTGTGCCATCTTTGTATCCACTTCTCCACAGGGAGGCATAAAACCAGTCCCCAAGTTGAGTTGTCCCTGTAGAATGGCTTATAACATCCTGCCGTGTCCATAGAGCTTATGCGTACTACATATTTTTACTAGGCTTGTAACAAGGTGATAATGAAGATGGTTCTGGTACAGTTTGTGACCACACAGCTTACATTAGGGTCTTGCTTAAATTGTGCAAAAATCCCACATTTTTCATGGGTTGGTCACAGCATAAATAGCAAATTTCATGGATAACACAGCTATTTATCCGTTGACCAGCACATGAAAAACATGCACTTTCCTCACAGCATTTCTCAGACAGGCGGCACTGATCCCAAAAGGAGGTACAAGCCTATTGTAGGAGGATTGCAGTATTGCCACTTTTACTTCTCTGCTGCTGCTGCTGCTAGTGGCTCTTCCTGAAGCTGTGTGGTGGCTCCTGGCCTGGTGCCCAGCTCCAAAGCCAGTGCCACTGCCTGCAGCCACACAGAAATGAGGGTCGCATGGTATGGCATTGTCACCCTTACTTGTGCTCTGCGGCTCTTGGCGGCACTTTCTTCAGGGTGGGGCACCTGGCCAACAGCTGCCACTCTCTGATCTGCTTTCAGAGCTGTGCGGCTGGAGACCAGATTTCACAGTCCATGATGCAATGACCCCAGCCACAGGTTTGGTAGAGCCCCCTACACATGTTAGTTATATGCTCTTATAAGAAACACAAGGAAACAACCACAGCATGGTTTTAAAGTACCTTAAAGCCCTAAGTCAAAGACCACTTGTGGCTGAAACTATAAAAGCTACCGAAGGGGTCACCCAACCCTGTAGTAGTGGGGGGGGGGTGCTTTGTGGCCATGGTAGCTGTTCATGTTTTTACACTGCTCTCACCATGTGTCTAATGAAACTGACCCAATACTCTCCTGCACTCAGGGGGTATATAAGGACTATGCTTGTGCTGGGCCCCTCACCTGTGGAGAGGTGTAGAAAGGGAAGGAGAGAGGTACACCCTGGCCAGAACTTGCTGGCTTGCAGAGAGGTGTGGTGCAGTCTGCCATAATACCTAGCCTTTGGTCATCTGACTCCTTCTATGACTTGTTATAAGGAGTGACCCTGCCAGCAGGTTCAATAATTTGGGGATCTTGGGGGGCAATTACTGCACCAGTGGGGTACAACTTAATCTTTATTAAAAACAGGTATTGATACAATATGAATTATGAAGTGTATGTGTATAGAGTTTGTCACGGCTTTTTTACAATGGGGTTTTGCAAATAAACTTAACTTTATGGAGTGGGACAAGTTGGGGGACAATGGGGGTTCTCAGACTAACTTAACCCACAGTTATAAATTGAATCACAGTGACTTAAAAGATGTTCTAACACCATATAAGTAAAAGGGGGTACAATACAATCTCAGTGTGCAGCAGTAGCAGAGAAGAGTGAAAACTAGCGGGGAAGCAGGAATTTTAAGGTTAGACAGCACCGGGGAGGTTTGGGGGTTACGGAGGGAGGCAGGAGGGGGCTGAGCCGCGGGAAGAGAAGGAGTAGGAGCTGCGGGAGCCGCAGGAAGCAGCGGTGAAAGGGGAGCCACGGGGAGCTGGCGACAGTGACAAAGGGAAGCCACAGAGAGCCGGTGGCAGCGGCAAGCGGGGGCAAAGGAGAGCCGCAGCAAAGGGGAGCCGGCGGCAGTGGCAAGCAGTGGCCGAGGGGAGCTGCAGGGAGCCGCAAAAGGGAACTGCAGGAAGCCGCAAAGGGAAGTGGTGGGGAAAGGGGAGCCGTGGGGAGCCGGCAGCAGCAAGCAGGGGCAAAAGAGAGCCACAGCAAAGGGGAGCCAGCAGTAGTGGCAAGCAGCGGCCAAGGGGAGCCGCAAAGGGGAGACAAAGGGGAGCGCCCAGGAAAGGGGAGCCACAGGGAGGTCGGGGTATATGGGGGGAATTCGGAAAATAAAGAGGGGACAAGGAAAATTTGGGTAAGAAAGGTTTATTTAACTCAGGGGGAGGGTCACAGAGGGGAAAGCAAAACGACTTAACACAATAACTCTAAGAAACAATCTTACAATCTATCTTAACACTTCTAAGGCTTACAAATTAGACCGAAACAATGTTGTAACTCAAAATAATACTTCTAAGATAGGTTCAAACAAATTAGGGGGAGAGATACAACAAGCAATACAGAGCAGTGGCAAACAATTAGAAACACAGGAGCTTCTCTTTAAACAATGGAGAGCGGAACAACAATCTAAAAAGGAGAAGCCAGAATGCAAAAGGGCAAGCCTACTCCTAGGAGTGTGGGCTTGTTGGAGCTGGGAGAAAGAGCAATGGCAAAACAGCAGCCAAAGAGGAGGCCATTTATTTTTAAAGAAAGCTGCAGGGGCAGGCTCTTACCAATTCCACCAGCAGCAGCAGCAGCATTACAGGCAGGAGAGAGAGAGAGACTCGTTACTCAGCCAGCAGTTTCAATCGTGGTACGCTCGGGGGAGAACTTGTGAGCGGAGGAGGTCAGCATCTGGGTGATCAGGCCAGGCAGGATGTCAGGAACCATCCTGCCTGATCAACCCAAACCCTGAGTTTTTAAATTGTTTGTTTCCCGCCAGTTTGCTGATTACAGGTAAGGCGGGAAACTCAGGTGAGCATGACTCATGCCTTCACCATCTCATAGATCTTGCAATTTGGCAGTGCCCACCTACGCCAAGCCCTGTAGAACTCAATTGGGTGTCAACAGCCATCTAGTTCAGTTGAAGGGGCCCTCTGCTCCCGTTTACATACTTCACATACCTAACTGATGGCCCGGGAGGGGCGGCCATCCAATTATCTTAATGGGCAACGGACAAGGAGCAGCCTCTCTACTCCTAGTCT
Source organism: Podocnemis expansa (assembly GCA_007922195.1). NCBI lineage: Eukaryota > Metazoa > Chordata > Testudines > Podocnemididae > Podocnemis > Podocnemis expansa. The sequence continues at coordinate 5,179,567 of ML681995.1, read as the reverse complement.
TCAGTTTTGAACTCCTTCCTGTGAAAAGTGCTAAAATGAACTTAGGAACCCCTTTCACAATTTTGAAAATATTGCTTTGCTTGCTCACATACCTTTTCAATTCAGCATCCTTATTGTGGCTCTAGTCTGAAGGGGGATCTAGATAGTGTTGGAGAGTTTCATACATATATTGCCTCTGAGGAAAACATTATGCATTAGAGAAGTAGTAAGTTATTTTTATACAGTAAATAAGCAGATTACATTTTTCTGACATGCTCTTTCCAGGTTACAATGTCAAAATGTGGAAAACCTTTCTGCCACTATCCTTAAATCTTGCACTGTTCTTCAATCAGCTGTTAACACTGCATATGCAAGGTAACAGATCTGTTGAGTAAGATCATCACTTCCATAGCACTCTTCAGAGGACAGTATTTGATAGCTTTCTGAAAATAGACACTAGAGCTAGGCTGACGTCTTTATTATATGCTCTGGAAAGTAATATCCTTCCTGCGGTAGTGACCAGTATTCATAGACAGGGCTTCAACTGCTAGTACAATTTAAATTCTTATTTGCCCTTTTCACTCTAGCTGTTGATAAGTTGATGACTTCCGTGATTTCTTATTGCATTATTATTTTAATAACAAGACCCTTGTGGCTTCAGTGATTTTTTTTGTTTGTTTATTTTTCAAGCACCTAACATATTTTCCTTGCAATGAAAAGTAAGAGATGAGTGATGGTCTTAAGCAAAAGTGGGAAGAGAGAGGAGGGACAAAGATGACAACACAACATGGTTTAATTTATATCATTTGATTAATCCCATTCTCTCAAACCACTCTCACTCTTTTGAGCACCACAGGCAATCTTTTCCAATCAGCTAGAAGCCAGATTCTGGAGTGTGTGAAAGGTGATTTAGCTCATCAGCTGGGGATAGCTCAAAAAAGCCTGGGAAGGAGGGGAAGACTGGAAGCATTTCTCAACTGTGGTCACTAAAGCCTCTAAAGCATGGGCAGAGATGGGGGAGGAAGGGGAGACAATGCTCCTCCAAATTGCATATATTTGATAGTGGGGGGCACAGTTTCAAGATTCAGCTGCCCCCAGACAGCTCAAATCACATGCCCCTCCAGGCAAGCCCCCTACTTACACTCAGTCTTCCCTCCTGGAAAGAAGCAGCTCCTTCCTGCTGTGCCCCAAATGTTGCTTCTGAATAGCTGTGATATAAAACAGTGAGATGCCTCTTCTTGGTGTATGCTCTGGCACCACAACAGGGATTAGCACCCTGCTCTACACACAGCCTCCTAGGGGAGCTCTGAGCAGTGCCTGTGGAGACAGGTGGGGCCAGCGTGCACCAGTGCCACAGGCAGCTCTTGTCAGTGGAGGTGGCTGCAGCATTTGCTCATGAAGGCACTCCCAGGCCATCTCTCCTGATCCTGCTCAGCTTGGGTAGGGGACTCTGCAGGTGGCTGGTGAGTTTGTAATGCATCTTCGCCAGGGTGCTGTCACTGAAGAGACACGGAAGGCAGGGACAGAGGGAGGGGTTGGCACTTTGACATGCATATTTATTTTTCTTAAAATTAATTAGGTATTTTAAGAAAAATTGTCAGAGCAGCTGTCAACAAGAGTTGGTAGCCTCTCTAAGACCACCAAAAACTGTGTTGTGAGAACCCCTTTAATGAGATGATACCTGTTTCTCTTGCTCCCCTTGTGTTTGGGAGACAGGTAAAATCTTATGCTGGGTGGGGGGACAAACACTTGTATAGCACACTGTAAATAATGCACATGGTACTGAACCCATCTAGGGGTTTATGAGGCCTCTTCGCTGTGAAGAATCCATGCTGAAGGAACCCCTCTTTGTGACAGTCTTTCAGCCTCATTTTCTTGATCTGTTAAGTTTTAAGCATTTTCTCAGTTAAGGCCTGCAAAGGCATTGAAGTCAGTAAGTATTTTCCCATTGATTTCAGCAGGCTGTGGCTTAGGTACTTATATCTTGTTTTAAAATATTTTTGTCCAAATAAAAGTACTGGTATGTTATGTGATCCTGATATTGACTCTTGGACCACATAACCCCTTTCCAGCATGAATTCTACACATATCCTGGTGATAATTTTTCCATTTTACCTTAGTTATTACAGAGTTAGAGGATGGCCAGGCCAGTGGGTTGCTTGAGATAAAATTAGCTTAAGAACAGTAGAGTAAGCAATTAAACATAAAACACTTTGAATAAAATATAACAGGTACAGTGAGCATGGCTTCCATGAAACTTCCATTACAATGAAATGAAGTAAGGGCCCATGTGGAGTCAGATGTTGGCTGATATTGAGACACAAGTAGCGACTTGTGATATCAGAAGCTAACCACTACAGGTCGAACAACTATGGCAGTAGTTCCCACTCTTTTCAGTAACATGGCACGCTTCAATGAGACAAACAATTCCACAGCACACCCACTTTTTTCAACTGAACTGATTGTTCATAAATGTCACTTTTACTTACATTTTCTATGGTTATAGTCCTAATAGACTGTGATTCGCAGCATAGTGTATGCAACAAGCTAAACAACAATCAAATGCATTAGTGTTTCAAATCCACAGAAAAAAAGACACATCATCTTGATTTTGCCCTTTGGCCACCTGTGTTTCAATTCTAAAATATGAACATTCTAAAGACCAATACCTCGCTTTTAATTTGATGGTTTATTTTCACAAGTTTTATGAGTTGTAATTTCTGTTTAAGATGAGACAGTGTTTATTTTACATTGATTTTCTTTATCTTTGTACAGAATTTTACAGCAGACTTGGACAAACCCCAAGTTTAGCCAGGGTAAACCCTTATCACACTGAACTTGTATTAGCGCAATTTATCCTGTTTGCAAGCAGAGTAAGCTCCACCAATGCAAAAAGCTGCTTTGCCTGTGTGGGGGCAGGTCTACACTAGCAGTGCTACATTGGTACAGCTGTATAGGTACAGTTGCACCACCGCAGCACATCTGGTGCAGATGCTTTATGCCAGTGGGAGAGCGCTCTCCTTTTGGCATAATTACTCCACCTCTGTAAGATGAGGAAGCTATATAAGTGGAAGAGTGTCTCCTGCTGACATAGACCTGGTGTGGACAGAGTTTAGGTCACCATAACTTGCATCACTCAAGGGGGTGTCTTTTTCACACCTCTGAGCAACATAAGATAGATCAACTTACGTGACAGATCTACCCTACAGTAGCATCTTGCACAAGTGCAGCTGTGCTGGCATTCTGCCCACTGATGGCTGTTATCAGGTTGAATCCCTGAGACCAGAGACACAGCCAGTCCTCTGAAAGTGAAAGGTGGGCCTGGTCAAGGGTGTTTTCTAGTCACATGACCAGCAGCTGCCCCCTAGGGGAGGAGGAGAGGCACAGTGCCGATCAGCAGCATGAACTTTGCTGCCATGGCTGCAGGGCCACCCAGCACCATCGCCTATGCTCCACTCATGACTGTGGGGCCCAGTGGCTGCAAGCAGAGGAGAGGCAGCAGCTCTGATGCCCCTGCCCCGTCACAGCTGTGGCCACTGGGCCTTGCAGCTGAAAGCAGAGCAGAGGTATTGGTGTTGGTGCCTCTGCTCCATTCATGGCCGTGATTACCAGCCCCTGCAGCTGTGGTAGAGAAATTTGCACCTCTGTCGGGCACTAAGGCAGGTGAGACTCATGGCAAAGTGGGTGGTGGAGCAAAGACTAGCTAGTTTGGAAAATATTCATCTGACAGAATCCATATTTTTTGTAAAAATTGGTATTTGGTGTTTAGACTAGTATGAAAGTACTGTTTTTTTCTGGATGTTTCCTGCTTGAGGATATGATCTATCTTTGTATCATGGCTACCTTTGAATATACCCCATATTACATTTAAAATGAACAAAGCATTCTCTTACAGGCTTGCACAGATATAGCAAAATACATTTCAAGTCCATAGGTGCATTCTGTGTACATTATCCTCTTAGCTGACGTCGAGTATTGAATTTTCCTGCACTTGTACTTTATTTCTGTATGTTTCTTCTACTAGCTCCATACTGATCTTTCCTCTGATGGTTAGACTTTCAGGCATTCTACTCTTGGTTTTCAGGTGCTGTAAATGGATCTTGAATCCATTCTGCAGCTGCTGTTCCCTTTGTAAATTTGGATAATTTCAAGAGAGGGAGATTATTGTTTGCTCTGTCAGAAAAAATTATTCCCCTTGTTTGTATAAGGAGGCCATCAGAGAATTTTGATGTAATAATTTACTTGCATCATCTCTTGAGGTAGTAGACGTAAAAAAATAGTTCTGTTTCTTTTTATGCAGGGAACTGGATTTGAAGAGACCAATATATCAACAGACTGCATGTTATGGGCACTTTGGAAGAGATGAATTTACTTGGGAAATACCAAAGAAGCTTGTGTATTAAACTTTTCCAAATTTGTCTGTGGTAATGAAGAATCTTTTTAATGTGAAGGTATGACCTCTAAACTGTCTGAGGGGAAAAGAATATTTAAAAAATCTAATCTTCTGTAACTGAACTAGATACTGACAATTATAAGAAATGTAACTTTTGTGATGGCTTTACAATTGAAATAGCTGTCAGTGAAACCTAATGTTTCTTATTTTTTAAGTGTCTTAAAACTGTTAGTTGATGTAGTGATCCAAGTGAATTAATGAAAATACTCATCTACTTTGGGATTTTGCATATTATAACCTGTATAGGCCTTCATTTACTTAAATTTTCTTAACAGGAGTCAAACTTTATATGTATACTTTTGTGACAGGTGGTATATGTTTCAATGCAAAAACCCAGGACCTGCTGTCACTCCTACTTACTGCATGACAAGCTGGAATACAAAGCCTGGTATATGCTGACACCAGTGGTCAAGAAACATACTTGAGTTTGCATATCTCTCATCAGCTTAGTTATGTTGCCGTACCACAGTGTCCTCACTGTGTTGCATCAACGGGAGACACTGTTTCGTTGGTGAAGCCTTACTCCTTGGGCAGGGGGTAGGGGTTGGGTGGGGGAGGAGGGGTGAGGAATGGATTTATGGTCTTGACTGGAGAGCACTTTGGGATCAATTGAGCAAGTCCCACAGCCCACTTAGTTGATCCCACTACACTGATCTGTGCAGCCCCGTAAGTGTGGATGAACCTGTTACACTCCAGCTGTCCATATGGACCGAGATACCACACACTAAAAGTTCTGTACTGCAGTTTGATATATTCCCAATGGAGCTTTTAGAGGGTGGTAGCAGGGTCCACATGGCCAGTTAGTACATGACAGGCTAATGTGCTATCCCTTCACACTCTGGCTGTGGCACACTAACTAGCTGTGTAGTCAAGGCCCCCCCATTTTCATTTCCCTGAAGCCTTCCAAGCTTGGTTGGTCTACATTTTAAGTTGACTGTGTGTAAACTTTGACCTAAATCACTTTAATTTAGGAAAATTTGAAGTGTAAACATTTTTCTCTTATAGAAATATTTTGTACCCTCAAGTGACTGAAAACATAGATCAGAAGTAACAGAAGGTGCCAAATCGCTTAATTTCTCTCCAAGGATTACTAGGGGATCAAAAGAAAGAACATTCTTCCTCTCTCCGATGAGCAAATGACCCCCCCCCATTCTAAACTAATATAGACTATTGTCTTAGCATAATTTTGTAGCCATTTTGATTAATAGAGGGGAATTTAGCTAAGAATTAAGCAATATTGGAACTCGAAGGGGAAAGGAAGGGCAAGGGCTGAACTCACATCTAACACAAGTAATTGGATGACAATGCTAATCTCAAGTGAGATAGAAGAGAACTTCTCCCTACTTGCCTCTAATGACTGGTCTATTGCTAGCACCAGTTGTGAAAATAACACTGCTGTGCAGATCCACTTCATGTATGCCATGACATGGGCAACTCCTACAGCCGTGTGAGTTTGGGTAGCTATTCTTATGTCAGCAAGTTCCTATTTACTAGGGCAGGCCTCATCCACCAAAACGATGTTGTGGGTCACTCTTGTTATGCAAGGAGGACCTCATTCTTCCCTTGCAAAAAAGAAGCAATCCCACTGATTTTAATGGAAATCTTGCCAATACACTTGAGGACAGGGCTCTCTATGTTTGTCCAAAATGAATCTAATTTGACCAAGATACCACGAAAAGAACAAGCTGTTGTGTAACCAGACACTGTAATATGCCCACATCAAAATATTGTCTAGGATATGTAAACGTAGCTGTTGGTAATGATGCTGGAATCAGTAACTTTCTCAACACCATTAGCAATAGTGGGTTTCAAGCGTTAGGGTACTGAAAGACAGAGGTTGACCTTGGCTCCCCAGAACTGGATGTTCCTTGGGCAGGAATCAATACCAGTACTAGATTCTATGTAAAAGGTGTTTAAATAGATAGGCATGAGGCCTCCTTTCTCTCACCCCATTTAGGGATTAAGAACCATCCAGCAAGTTGGTGGGAAGAAAGAGTAGTGAAAATCCATTTCTTGCAGGGCAAATTCATTCTCTTTTCCTAGAGGACTGGCTCTTCTCAGTCTTGCTAGAATGCACAGCTCTTCAACTGAAGAGCACTATGGAGAGCTGAGAAGATATCAACATTATAGCCAAAAAAACTATATTAAAAGAATATTAAGGTTGTAAAGCCAAGCATTCAAAAGCCTAGGAATGCCAAATTTAAGGTTGCTACTGAAACCTTAATTCCTGCTTGAGTGCATGCATTAAAGTCCTTAATTACACGATCACACACTAGCTTTTTTTTTTTTTAAAACAGGACTGCTGCCTCATTTAGTGTACAGAATATAATGTGCTCTTTGAATATCTAATTTTACCTCTATTGTCCTGAGTGTTTTCCTAGGCCGTATTTACAGCACACACCTTTCTTAGCTAGGCAACTCCATCCCATTCTAGCACAGAATAACCACAGCTCAGTTTTACATGCTTGTCAGCTCCTATTTAGATTACATCAGTGCATCTACCTGTCCATGAAGCTATCAGCCCTCCCTAAACTCCAGCTTGTAGACAACACTGCTAGGTATCTCTTCAGCAACACTGGCTACCACAAGCACATCAGGCCTGTCCCCTGTGCTCTCCACAGGCTTTCTAAGGCATACTCAAATACAAGGTACTGGGCCTTATGTTTAAGGCCGTAAATCATCGTGAGCAATACATTTTAAATATCACTTAAAGCTCTGCCTTAAAGACCATGGGCAAGAATACTGCTGCTCTGGCATAATCAGCCCTTTTATCCTAATGGCAGAGCTTATCAGCATTCAGTACTTTCTCTGAGGCTGGTCTGAGACTGTGGAGTGAACTCCCAGAGTAACTAGCAACCACTACAAACCTCACCACCTTCCACAGCAGTGTAGTGCTCTTCTTTGGGCTGCCTTCTAATACACACAAAGAGCCACTTGGCCAGGTCACAGAACCTTCTCCTTAGGTTCTGGCTACACTTTGGTCTGCACGTCCTCATTTATGTAACCTTATTTGTGGACCCATGAAATACCAAAACCACCTCATCAGCCTCTTCCTGGCATGGGCCAAAGGGGGCATCCACCATACTAGGAGGAGGATGCTGGATGGGAGGCTGCTCTGTGACTGTGGGCCCTATTTCTGCTCCTCCCCTAGATCACTTATTTGGGCAGAGTTCTTCCCTGCTGCATGCACTTAGTTGCCTGGATGTTTTCAAGGAGCTACAGGTGCTATCCAGAGTTCTCTGCTCAGCGTTCCCTTCTGCCTCCTTGCTTTTGACCCTTTAACCCTCACTTCTGGTCCTACTTTGTCATTTGTTATCCCCCACCTTCATTTGAACCCTAGGTTTTAATGGCTTCCCTCCTTAGGTTGGAGGAGAGACCTTCTGATGCAGGTGGGCTTATACCAACCTGCTCCCAGAATTTCATTAAGTGCTAGTTCCCAGCACTCTGTCGCAGCTTCTGACTGTCAAATTTCAAGCCCAGGCTGCAAAGTCCCTACGAGCTAGAGCTTCTCTGCAAAACTATTTTAAGAATCTTTTAAACATGGGCAAAATGGCATAATGTTCCTTAATTTGCTTTGTGAAAATGGCTCAGCAAGTTTAGTGGAAACTTGCCCTCAAAAATCTTTGCTTGAAGGACACACCTAGTGTATAAATCTTCAGCATAACTGGCTAAAGTTTTGACTCCATTACAAGCAACTCAGACAGGACCTTGTACTGCAAAGTGTTGGACAACTTTAGCTATAGGAGATTCTACTGGTCTGGCACTGTCTATAATTAGCATTCCATGTTTTCAGTTTTTACTGATTTTCACTGATAAATTACCAGGTTTATTTTGTCGTAAAGGAGACCAGTTTTTACTTTTTTATACCTGCTTATCAATCCACTTGATATTTTTTCTGGTACTTACAGTGGTTAAACACTAACGTGTTGTGATTTGTGTGTCCTGCAGCTCTGAGACTGAAAGCAATTCCACAATGTAAACCAGAAAGCATTCAAATGAGGAGATCTGAAAATCAATTGTTAATACTTTGCTATGCTAGGCTCTGTCTACTTCTTTGCACTTGTTTAGCATGGCATTGAATTTAAACACTCAGTCCTCCACATAAAAAGATATGTAACAGTGGCTTACTTAGCAGGAACCATCCTTCTTTGAGATGGGCTGCTTGCATACATTCAGTATAAAGTTTCTACATCAGTGGTTCCCAACCTTTTCTCTGCAGCGGCACACCTTGAGACCTTCAAATTTTTTGAGGCACACCACGATTAAAACACTTATTAATATTCAAATTAACTTAAATTACTTATGATTATTCATGAACCATGGCACAGTGTTTCAGAAATGCTGTTACGTGGGGTATTAGGGGTAGCAGAATAGGGGTGGCAAAACGGGAGGTCAGGAGTCATGTGCGGTGGCAGGAGTGAGTGTGGGGAGCACAGCAGGGCAGGGGGGCAAAAGAAGACAAGGGGAGCCATGTGGGGAACAGCACAAGGGTGGCAAGAGAGGAGAGAGGAAGGGAGAACAAGAGTGGCTTGGGGGGGGGGGGGCGGGGGAAACCTGGGTAGTGGGAAGGTAGGGCAGGGGAGCATGGCACAGCATCCACTTCCCCCTTCTCCACAGTGGCTCCCTGCCACCCAGGGCAAATCCTCACCCCACTGCTGCTCCCTCCCACCCCAGTGACTCCTGTCCTCCCCTCCCCCAGCCCCCTTCTGCCTGTGATGGGCCCCCCAGTCCAGAGCTACGCCCCCCACACACAGCCACCCACCCCCCAGCTACAACCCCCCAATCAACCAGCCACCCCACAACACCAGCCACACACTCTCTGCTACACATCCACTCCTACCCACCTCTACTACACACATACACACACCTGCCCCACACAACCCCCAGCATCACCCCTCCCCCAAGCCCTTACCTGGGCTGTTTGCAGGCAGGCTGACAGGAGCTGCTCTGCCCTGCAGGGGGAGATTCACACACACCCAGCCTCCCCCAGCTCTCTGCTGGCTCAGCATAAGATGGAGCCAGGTTTAAGGTGGAGCCACCTGAACCGGTGCATTTTGGCTGCTCCTGCTATTTTTAGGGGACCCCTGGAACTCTGTGTTCCAGTGCTGTCCTCTATTTTTAGGGGGATCAGAAGGCAGCCTGCCTCAAAATAGGGGCCCCAGAACTGTGTTCCAGTGCCTTCCCCTTTACTTTAACCTCTGCCTTTTCCCAGCCCTGCACAGCCTAGGTAGCTGGGCTGAGCAGGGAGGGAACTTTAACTCCAGCTCTCAGGGATGCTTACAGCGCACTTTGGATGTTCCCACAGCACACCAGTGTACCCCAGCACACTGGTTGGGAACCACTGTTCTACATGCCGCAGCACATGATTGGTCAGAAACTTGTAGCCCTAGCCTGTCAGTGCAGGGTCAGAGGCCAATGCCCCCCTCTGGCCACTCCCCTGGCTATACATATATATCTCACTCTGACCCTGCTCCTCCTCAGTTCCTTCTCGTCGTCAGCTCCAAGTAGCAGAAATGGTGGGAGGGTCCTGAATGTATATGAGCAGCCCATCTCGGAGGAGGACAATTACTGGTAAGTAAACCACCATTCTTCGAGCGCTGCTTGCATCATTCCATATTAGGTGACTACTAGACATACTTTAGATGGTGGGCGGACTTGACTTTTCCCGTCTTCAGCACAGCTACCCCTGTAAGGGCAAACCCAAGGCATGGAAAGTTGCCTGAATAGTAGGCCTTCAGCCTGCATAGGGGAATGTTCTGTTAACCCTCAATTTCTTCTGAGAGAATATGGCACAAGGGAAACACTGAGAGGTTGTGTGCAACCCTACCTGGGAGGCTTGAAGTATTAGGATAGGGCTGTCCTAACTCATTTTGGATGCCCTCAATGTTGAATACAATTAAACAAGCAAGGAAGATTGAAGAAGAGCCATGTTCCATCCACCTACTATGTGACAAGTGACTGTTACATCCCAGGGGATAAAGGGAATGATAAACCAGCCCTCTCCACATTAGTGGGCTTTGACATTTCTACGTCTGAGTGTCCAGGCTGGTTCGATAAAACCAAGGTGCTAATAGCGCATCAAGGATGGTATTCACCACACAATCATGTTTTAGCTGGCGCAGTCCTGAATTGATGAGGGAGCCCCCTTGTGATGGCTATTGACTGACCAGGAAAAGGAAAACTCAGTAGCAGTGCTCTCCAAGTGGGAAGGAACAGTAATGTAGACCAACCGGTGTTGATGGTTTGAGACCCATGACCTCTAAATGTGATCCCTGTTCGAACTCGGTTGAGATGGACCCAGGTATGGTCCCCCCGAGGGCTAGACTGTCCCTGAGGGGGGTGAGCCTGTGGGGGCCCAATCATGAGTTAGAGAGAAGGGAAAGGCTCCGAGTGGATGGCCTATACCCATGTTTCTGGTATCAAGAGGAAGTTCTCCATCTTGGGACCTCCTTTTGGTAGGGTCCCAACCTAAGAATGCCCAACCTTTAGAGAGAGGTGGGGAACCCTTAGAGATTAGAATTAGCATAGGACAGTAGTAAGGGTTGAGGGATAAGGGTGCTTGTCTCAGGCCTAGTCGGTCTCTTTAGGGATTCAGGGGCTGACTGCCCATGTCCCCCAGCCTTCTCTTGCCCTACTCTACAGATATGAGAAAGAATGGGAAATAGGAAGCAGAAGAGGATGGCTGCTATGTTAGTAGGTATCCCTCCTTTTCTTTGTGACAGGTGCACAAGGTACACAGGCTCTCCAGCGGCCCTTTTAATCATACTTTGGGCCATCTGTGGGTTGTAAGGAAGTAAGACCCAGAAGCTGTGGAGCTGCCCTGCACCTGATTATGGTTCAATCACTTGAGTGGACCAGATAACATCTTGTAGTCTCTGTGTGTGTGCGCCCCCTCTGGTGTGGGGGGATCTCCCCCAGAACGTAAAGGCAGGGTGTATACTTCTATTTCCCTCTCGAGGGAAAGCGTGTTCCTGATGTGCCCTGCTACTTATCCAATAGTATGGAGGGGGAATACCCAAGAGAAAAACCAAGAGTCCCATCTTCACGAGGGAGGAGGGAGGGGTTACTGCCTCTGAAGAACTAGGCCCTTGTCCACTGAAGGGGACTCTGCCTGGTGGTTGGGGTTGTCTTGCCACTGGTGAGTGAAAGGGAAGGTGTAGGAAGATGGGGGCGGGGGGAACAAACCCTAAAGGCAAACCATGCAGTATACCGTCCACTTCGCTTGAGGACCTCAGTGGTAAATACCACCATGTGATGGATTCGCCCCGCCTGGTATGGGCTGTTGGGATACACCGGATACAGATGAGCCCCTTACGCAGGCCGACCATGAAAGCTTCAGGTGTCCCCACCATCTCTGGGTAAGGGATTCCTGCAAGGCCCTGTTAACTGTCAGGCCCCTTATGGAGAGCCAGGGGACCCCTAGTGGGGAAGGGAAGGCGTAGATGTTATGTCAATTACTACCTAGATAACAGTGGTTGATCCACCCTGGAGGGCCAGTGTACTAACATAGGCCAACCTGGAGGGGCAAACACTCAATTGGGTGTAGCACCACTAATAGGAGTGAAGGGTCATCCTAGCACAGGTCTACCAAGGGGCCATGGAACCCCGAGAGGTCTGTAAGGGAATCTGGGACAAGGGGAAAGAGACAGAGAGAGACCACGTAGGAGGGCATCACTATGGGGGTCCGAGGGGACTAAACTTAGTGCCTCATGTTCCTTGTTTCCCACAGTTGGGTTTGTATGGGGAGGGTAGGGGAATATTAGAGTGTTCCCCCTCTCCTTTGCAGGTGGAAGATAGATTCTTTCTCACACCCACACATTGTATGAGTGTACACGGGCGCAGGCCCATCTTAGGAGTGTGGTGATAGGGCAACCCAATTATTTGCCAAAAGTGGTTAGAAGGGGGTTGAGGAGTTTCCTCATCCCTTCCTCTGCATGCCCCAGGAGATCCAGGTGATGAGGTTCCTGGGCCTCCATCTATAGGGTTGGGAGGGAGTAGAAGTCTCCTCCCTTATGCCTGCTATGTGGGGGTTATCCCTACCCCAGCTCTGGTGTGGGTGAAAAACAAGACTGTGGTGAGTAAAAGTGGATGCTAAGTCTTGTGTGGAAAAATTACTTTAGTCATCTAAATGTCAAAGTGGATGCGGTACTCCTGTAGGTGTCTAAGCTGACTCAGGCTTCAGTGTGAATGGTGCCGGAGCACGGGTGAAAAGGACTGCAGGCAAGTGAGAATGAATGCCAAGTCCCATGAAGTGTAATTCAGTTACAGAATGTCTGATTTAGATGGAAAAGAAAACCGCATGTGCCTCCCTATACTGCAGGCTTTATCATGAGCAATGCTGGAGAAGAAGCCCTGCTTTGTATTCAGCCAGGGTGGACCAATACGTAAGACCCCGGAAGAGCAGGGGGGGCGACTTTGAGCCAGACGCTGGGAATCAGGCCCGTGGGCCAGGAACTGGCAGCAGTTGGGAGAAAACGGGATGGGACCCATGAGTGTGGAGGAACAATGTAGTAGTCCTCAACTGCCTCCTGAACTAGGTCCCCCTGCACTTGAACATGGGGAAGGGATTCTTGGATCCCAGGTATACTGCTCCTCCCCTTTTAACAGCAAGGGGGATGTCCCACCTAAGGCCTCTGCTGCTGATGCCTGAGGGGCTGCTGAGGGTTAGGGGAGTGGCTAGAAACTGAGGGGGTGAGCATGCTGTTGGGGGCCCCTTTGGCATGAGGTCACAGTACTCTGATGGGGTGCCCCAGATGATGGAGAAGATCCTGAACCCCGGGAGGGCTGTTATTCCCTCTCACACGGCAGGGGAGGCCCTGCTTGGTGCCTCTGCCGCTGGCGCCCAAGCTGCTACTGAGGGCTAAGGGAGTGACAGGGCACCTGTAGGGTGAGCATGCCCAAGGATCTGAGGGCTGTTCTGGGGTCCCTTGCGCTGTGCAGCAGATGGTCCATTGCCTCCACAAACAGAGGCCGCCCCTCAAAAGGGAGTTCTTTGATGGCCTGATGCATGTCTTGAGGCAGGTCTGCCTCCTGCATCCACACTGCACGTCTCATGACAATGGCCGAGGCCATGCCACAGCTCATCATGTCTGAGGCATCCCACACTGCCATAAAAGCATCGCGGGATGCTAGCATGCCATCCTCCGTGACAGAGTCATAGTCCTCCAGATGTTCCCCGGGGAAGGAGATCCCAGAATCTCCTCATGGACTCCCAGATGTCCAGAGTGTATCGGCCCACTAGCGCTTGGTGGTTCATGATACAGAGTCAGAAGGTGGAGGATGAGTACACCTTCCGGCCCATGAGATCCAGCCCCCTCACCTCCCTGGATTTGGGCATGGGACTTGGGCGAGGTTGGCTCTCCCACCCTAAGGTGGCTTCTATCACCTGGGAGCTATGTGCTGGGTGGTCAACTAAAAAGGGGAAGTGCTCCTGTGGAGGTTGGTATTTATAACCCACTATATCTGATACTGGAGGAACTAAAGCAGGGGTCTCCCAGCATCCCCTGGCAAGGTCGTGCACACTAGGGTGCAAGGGGACCACAATCGCATCTGAAGATAACATGAGTCCTAAATCAAAGAGGGGCTCTTGATCCCCTCTGATAGGCTCAACCTCTAGCCCACGTGTCCCATCGCCTGGTGAAGGAGGTCATAGTGAGCACTAGGGTCCTCCCTCTAAGACTACGGTCTGGGGTTTAAAGCCCTGTCTGGGGTTGTGGGCAATGGTGATGTGGTCCTGGACGCTTCAGTCCTGCGGGAGGTTTCCTCCAAGGAGGCCTCCTGTGGTGTGGACCACCCGTGGGGTTGGTACCAGGAGGGACCCAGTGCCAACAATCCCTCACGGGCCTGCCTACCTATGTGTGAGGGGGTTACTTCCACTGAGCTCAGGGAATGGGTTCTTTCCCAGTGCCAAAGGGTCAGGCTTGCGACAGCACTGGCACGTGAAAGGGCCGGGGCTGTCAGCACCAGTGATGAGGCAGCGCTTCGGTGCTGGGGAGGAGAGCGCCTTCTGAGGTGCTTGGCCGTAGGGCCCAGACTGGTACCAGTGGAACCTTTGGGGGAGGGAGAGACTCTCTGTCTCCGGTGCCAGAAAACTTGGCACCGCCATGGGGGGGAGGGACCGCTGCCATGCCAGAGTGGTCCATGTCCCCAAAAGGAAAGCCAATTTTCCTCTCTGCTTTTGAGGCTTAGGTGGTGCAGGTGTAGGCAAAAGCAGGAGAGCTTTTGCCACCTCGAAAGCCTCCGGGGTGGAGGAAACTTTCATGACCTCTGGGCCCTGGCCCTACAAGTGGACTGGCCAGAGCAGTGCTTGTGCTTCGGCGCCAACACGGATGCTGAGCGTGTCACCTTGTGCACCCAAAGACAGCGGTGAAGAGAGGGCTCTGGTGCAATCTGGCACGCAGTGCTGGCAGCTCCAAGGAATACCCTGATTCTCTGGGAATAGGCTGCTGTGCTTGCTCCAGAGCCAACACACAGTGCCTCTGCTCCCTTTCTTTCAGGGTCCTCGGTTTAAAGGATCAACAGATGGAGCAACTGATGGCCTGGTGGGATTCACCCAGGCACCTTAGGCACTTCTCATAGGGATCGTCCCTCAGAAAGGCCTTGCTACAAGTAGCACAGGGTTTGAAGTCCGGCATTTTTGGTGGCACATGGGAGCGATCTTCCAGCTCCGGGTTTGTAAGCTCAGTAGGAGCAGTGGTTTGTGGTGGAATGACGTCCACGAACAGATCTTCCATGCTGAACGGGCGGCTCATAGACAGCAGAATAGGCACTTGTTCAATCGCAAGGAGTGGGCTGTTCTGTAACTGTCACTGAGGGTGGAAAAAGGAACTGAAAAGGAGCAGGGTCGGGGTCATATATATAGCCACAGGAGTGGCCAGAGGGGGGTGTTGGCCTCTGACCCTGAACTGACAAGCTAGGCTAAAAGTTTCTGTAAAAAAACAACAAGCAGTTGTGTGGCACTTTAAGACTAACAGATTGTAGCACATAGACATCTAATACTGAATGATGCAAGCAGCACTCAAAGAAGAATGTTCCTATCCACTCATTACCTCCTTGTAGTGCCAATATCCATCTGGGTTTCAATGAATGGGCTGGGAGTCTTCTGGCTCCCCACACAGCCAGTCCTGCCTTTTTTGTGGCCGGTTCCAGACTACCCAAAAATAAATTCCTCATGCAGGGCTCCCAGGTGAGGGCATCTCACTCCCTATTTTTAGGCAGGCTAGCTCTTTTTCCTGGGTTTTCCTTTGCCAATCATTTTGACTCTGCCCCTTTCTTTGAGCAGGCACATCTGCAGTCCTTTCTCTAACCAACAGGGGCCCTTGTTGTTGCTGAGCAGACTGAGTCCTGCCCTTGGCTCCTTCCAGGGATGGTGTGCCTCTCCCTGAGCAGAGCTACCAGCACAAAGAGTCCCCGGAATCTAGGTAAGCTCCTCGGAAGTTGCATATAGATAAGGTAAATGGGGAATGAAGATGCAAATCTATGTCTGAATACCAATAAGAGAAAAATCAATGCATGGAAATTTTCTAGAAATGTAAAGACAAGAGTAAAGAGGATGTGTCTCTACTGCAAGTGATGCAGCACTGAAGTCAGTGCCTACATACTCTAATGGAATAAAGGAGCATGTTCAAAACAAGCCACACAAGAAATGTAAAGAAGAAAAGTTCCAAAAGGGTAGCTGTGTTAGTCCAGTTCAGCAAAAAAAGCTAGGAGTCCTGTGGCACTTTTAAAGACTGACAAATTTATTTACTGTGTGAACTTCCATGGGAGAATATCCCATTTTGTCAGATGCTTGAAGGTGAGGGAACTTACAGAATGGGAAGAAAATAAATGCAGGGACGTCTAACTCATATAACCCTAAGGCAATGGTGTCAAATCTGCATATGGATTCCAGTTCTGCAGTTTCTCTTTGAAGCTTGGATTTATCATTCATTTGTTTGAGCACAGCTATTAACAAATCATCAGTGGAGTAAGCAGAGAGACTGAAGTGTTTCCCTATTGTTTTTTGAATGTTGGGATTTCTGATGTCAGATTTGTGTCCATTTACTCTTTTGTGCAGTGATTGTCCTGTTTGTCCAATGTATTAGGTGGGGGCAGGGAGGCATTTCTGACACATGATGGCATATATCACATTGGTGGATGAGCAGGTGAATGAGCCCTGGTTATAGCTGGTTTGATTAAATCCTGTGATGGTGCAGATATGTGGGCAAAGTTGGCAATGTGGTTTGTTACAGGGATATGTATGTGCTTTAATATTTCCGTTGTTTGGTCTGTAGTTGCTGGTGAGTATCTGTTTAAGGTTGGGTGGCTGCCTATAAGCAAGGAAAGGTCTGTCTTCCAAGGCTTGAGAGTGAGGGATCATCTTGTAGAACAGGCTGTAGATCCCTGATGAAATATTGTAGAAGTCTGATTTGAGGGTTGTAGGTGATGACCAATGTAAAGAACAAAGTATGCTTTGGGATAAATAGTCAATACCGTGACCTTTCACTAGGGTTTTAATAAAAGAGAGGACACAGCACAATGGTGTCTGTGCTTTGTTTCACTGGAAAACTGCTGTTAAGGGTTAAGAGAGGCCTACTGGTGACAGTACTGTTCAGCAGCAAAAATCCTTCCTAATGCCAAGAACCTCACTTGTAAGCATCCGGGGGGGGGGGTGCTTTAGTATCTGAACCAGTATCTAAACTTTTTGAGTACGAGCACCACTTTTTAACATCAAAAAAATTTGTGGACCCCCAAATGGTAAGAGTTGTGATCGGGGACTGATTGCAGGCAGCAGTACTGCAGGAGGACAGTGGGGGGCTTGCCCCCCACCTGCTCCCAAGGATGGGGACATATCCAGGGTGCGGCTGCTCACAGCAGGCATATTAACAGCTCTCTCCAACACAGATTGCTGGCTGGCAGCAGCTGGGGCCAGATGAATTCACAGACCCCTTGCAATAACTCCGCAGATCCCCAGGGGTCCCTGGACCACAAGTTGGAAACCGCTGACTAAACTGATGGAACAAATTGATGGAAGCATGGTGCCTAGTCTGATTTTTTTTATGAGTCTCCTGTTGTTGTGGGCCACCTAATTCTTGACCTTTTGTATTTTTATTTCAAAACAAATAAACCCACGTTGTTTTGTGCTAGTATGACATTCATCCTTTCTACTGACAGCTGTTACGTCAACAAAGCAGTAACTGACCTTTTTTAGATATATCCACTAACTTGAGACCACAACTAACACAAATTATGCTTCCTACATGGCTAACTTTGCATGGGAGCTTAAACACAATAAGAAACTGGATCAATTACATATTACCTGTTTTGCTTACCTGTGCAATGTTGCCCTGAAGCACCTGGTGCTTAAAATTCTTTTTGGAATGTCATTGACATGTTGTGCCCCTTCCTCAAGGTGAATTCTGCAGCAGAGTAAAACTGTTATTCCATAGTGTTTCATCCATTTACCACTAAATATTAAATTTCAAATCTGAGAAGGGAATTTACTACTTACATGAACTTGCCTCACCTGAAAATATGAAAGTAGATGTGACAAACTTCCCAACTTCAGCCAAGTGTTATAGCAAGCTGTAAGTGTATCATTGGATCTGTTGATGCCAAGTGTGTACTTTCAAAGTTGGACTACCTCCAAGACAGCAAGAGGCTTGACATGAATAAGAATACTTTGAAGAAAATTATGCAAGCATATGAAAATAGGTGTACTTAAAAAACTATTAGTTGTGAGACATAAAATGTCCCCTTGTACATTGTAAAAAACTTTCAATTATACTGGAGTAAAATATGTATATTACATTTTTTTTGTTTTTCCACTCTTGATTTCTATTATTGTTTTAATCTGATTTCATCCCAGTTTTAATGTTTGGAAAATAAAAACTGAAAAACACCTGGATTTTTTTTTCTTTTACAAATAAAACCTGAAAATGCAACACATTACCTGTACTATTCCAATTATCTACAGAAGAACCACTGGAAAAAGAATTTAAAGGGGTGCTGACTTTCTGTAGCAAAACTGAGCAGCTACAATTTTATATATTGGGACTTTACCAAAACAGGCACTTTCTAAAAGAAATACTTAGGATTTTTATTTAAAACCACATACAATAAACATAACTGCTTTTAACCCTTCTTATGTATAAAGAATAATAAACTGTAATCACAAATTAGAATAGGAGCAAATTAGAGCCTAGGCACTTTATTTTGGGACTTCAGATCTAGGGAAGTGGTGGGATCTCCATCTCTGGAGATATTTAAGGCTCAGTTAGACAAAACCCTGGCTAGGATAATTTAGTGAGAGTGGTCCTGCTTTTTTGGCAGAGGGTTGGACTAGATGACCTCATGACATCACTTCTAACCCTATAATTCAGCATGTGGCTCTGGCAAGTAACGGAAGATTCTATGGTTAAAAACCCATCTCTACAATAAAAACACCTTGCTGTATGTAAAATAGCGGGAAATATACAGGATTAATACAGTAAAGCTAAAAAGCGGGCAGTCCAGCCAGAAGACTGAGACTGATGTTGGGTAGTGGAAGGCCTTTGAAGTAAAAGGGCACAATTTTCTTTTCTAATTTGGTTTGTCTGGTGTGTGACATAGAAAATGACTGAAGCAGAAGTGTCAACCAAGCAAAGTCAGTTCTTGTCAAATCTGCTCAGAGAATAAGGACCTGTATGGCCTCCAAAGGGAGAAAGGCTTTGTATGTGTTGAACCAGGATACTAAGAAAAAGGGTTAGAACCTGTTCTGTTTGCTCTGGTGACTCATACTTTTAGCATGACTCAGAAGAACAAAAGAAATTCAACCCCCAGGGACCGGTTTGTCTTCCTTCTTGAACTGTATTTTGATGTGTTTTCAGCTGAGCTCACAGTCTTTTGTTGCCAATATGCATGCACCTGTTGTAGCAGTAACTTTAATTCTATGCTGAGAAATGAGGTAAAATGGAATATTTCAGTTAGTTCATGCTGAGAACTACCTCTTATTATTTTCACATTTGCCATGTTAAACAAATCAATAGGGTATCCTTTTGAAAACAGTTATGGGGAAGTCTAAATTACACATCGTACGTACATATACAGTTAAGCTTTCACTGTCTCACTAATAATCCCTTGGATAACATTTCACCGCTACCTCAAACTTCGAAGGGGAAAATCTGCAGTCATTTGAATTGGTCTAGGAATCCCTCATGTTTTCTTTCACAGGGTGTTGACTAATATAGACCAGTGGCTCCCAACATTTTCTCTTCCTTGGCACACTGTGCTGCCTTTAATTAATTTGAGGTGCACCATCATACAGTTTCCAAATGAACTCATGAATATTCATGAGCCCATGAGCCAATCCAGAGCTCTTGGAGTGGTTTTTCAAAAAGTTTTGTGGCACACCTGCTCAAACCTGATGGCACACCTGTATGCCATGGCACACTGGTCAGGAAACACTGGTATAGACATTGACATGGCTTAGGGTTCTCTGAGGGAAGTCTGGCTAATTGCCTCTCCAGAGCGGTAGACTGCAAGTCAGCTCATTTTTGCGGAGGGCTTGTTAATGAATGGTGATTTTGTATCTCAGCTTTGTCACATTTAGTAAATAGGGCTCACTATTTGCAGTTGTACAGATGTCCAGGAGTTCACTTTTCTGCCTAAGTCAGGTCAATCTTCAGAACTAATTACAGTAATAACTAATCTTATAATTACAATATTTACAAAGTTTATGTGACGCAAGGCCACTTGAGGGTACCAAGCGGACACTGCTGAGTTTGACATCTGCAAGCAGAGGGAATGGAGAGATGGTGAGGCTATTCTGCCTGCCTGTTGGGAAGCATGAGATGTGAGCTCTAATGCATATGGTTGGAAAAAGAACAGTAATCTTGTGTGCATCTATATGAAGGAGGACCCAGGCATTCTCATAGTAGTACTGCAGCATTCAGCAGGTCTGAATAGACCTAATACATAGCCAGAGATAAGTAAACAAGGTAATTGTGTTGTCATTGCTGAGCAATGTGAAGCATGCCTGCTTCCTGCTGCTCTTTTGCATACAATTTCCTCCCCCGCCATCTTTGTCACCAAGTCTTTTCCTCCTACCCATCCACTGGTAGATACTGGAGCCTGATTCTACACTCGTCTATAGTGTCATTCTCCTTACGCATCTGGCAATGCATTTTCCTCAGGGGCAGCATTTCACATAAATGCTGAGTCACAGATCACATAATTTAGGTTTCACGGGGACTGTGGCCCTTTGAGCCCCTCACCTAAACCGCTCTTTACCACATGCTTCTCAAGCTGACTGATACTAGAACTACCTGAAAATATCCCACTGGGATTGTTTTGTTTTATCAGAGAATACTGATTTGATACAATTGAAAAGTGCTGGGACAACACATCACTTCCATCAAAACATCTGATGGAAAACCAGCTGGTCAGTCTGCCTTATTTGCTGCCAGACCTGTTTGCCATGGAATTCTTACAAATGTGCCTGCTGTGAAAAATTTCACAAACCAGACTTTGCATTCTAATTGGGACCAATCCAGAAACAAACTAAAGGTTTATTAACCAGGAAAAATGTGAGAATTATTTACAAGGTTAAAGCAAGTAACCACACACAGACAGACAAGCACGGGACAATCTTTAGTTCAAAAAATAAAAGCTTATAAGAAGCAAATTTTTATTTTCTTAAGGGCTAACCCAAGCCAACCACATTCCCGCCAGTGTTTAGAAAACTGCCCCTCAAAGTCCAGACAGCATAAAGATGATAATTTCTTTAACAGGCATTTGTTTTCTCTTCCCCAAGTGTTCAAGCTGCAATAGGATGAGGACTTGAACAACCATGCTCTTCAGTGGTGCAGGCAAACAGTCTAAGTCTTTTGTCTACAATGGCGTGTCTGGTGTTTGTAGACTTTCATTAGCTGGGGAGATGGTAACACCTCTTGTGGTAAAGTAATATGCCACAGTAGAAATGAAAGTCCTCTGGCACCTTAAAGGCTAACAAATTTCTTTGAGCGTAAGCTTTCCTGGGATGCATCTGATGAAGTGCATTGCATCTCAGGAAAGCTTACACCTGAAGAAATTTGTTAGTCTTTAATGTGTCATAGGACTCTGGTTGTTTTTGCTCTATACCAGGTGTGGCCAGACTGCAGCTCGTGAACTGCATGCAGCTCGTTAAAGAAAAAGTGCAGCTTGCAGAAAACACAGTGGGGAGAAGTGGTAGCATGGTCGGGAGGCAGGGAGACGTTAAGTTTTTATTGTATAGGTAGGCCTAGTTTTCATGGTACCCTTAAGTTATTACTAGAATCTGACATTAGTAGGATCAATATTTGCCCTCTTTGCACACTTTTGTTTCATCATAAAATGAATTTTAAACTTAGTAATTTTAGAGTAGGTAAAATATGGCTATATGCCTCAGTGCAGCTCTCAAAGGTTTAACAATCGACTTGGGTGGCTCTCGAGTTCCTAAGTTTGGTCACTCCTTCTCTATACAGACTAATACAGCTACCTCTCTAGCTAGCACGTCACACTTGGTAATGCTTCTCTCCTGCCCTGACTGTGAAGGTTTTAGCCTTGGCAAGTACTTTTATAGTTACAGAGCAAACATTTAAACATTACCTTGTAATGTGATACAGCTATGATGAGGATTAATACACGCAGCATTCTACAAAGTCCCAACACATTCTTATCACTCTATCATCTATCTTAACTATGCTAAGAGTTAAGCCAGACTGGTTACCAGCTATGCACCTATCACTGTTCTTAATTAAGGCCTGAGGCCGTAGCATGAGCCAGCATCAGATCTCCCAGTATCACTGATAGAAATTCAGGTTTTGTTACAGCTCTGAATGTCTTCTTCCCCTCCTGACCTCAAGTGGCAGGGTCCCACCCACACATCCAGCGTGGAACCACTCCCCAGGGCACACGCCCCATTCTGCCAGGTGGGTGCATACATCCTGCTCCTGTCAGAAGGGTGCCTCCCCAGGGCTGGCCTTACCATCAGGTGAACTGAAGTGGCCACCTCAGGTGCCTGACTGTGTGAGGTGGGGGCACCACTAGGACCTGGAGTGTAGAAAATTGAGACCTTTCACAGTTTTTGACCCAAGTGAGGGCACATGGGGGCATCATTTGGGCATCCACCTCAGGTGACAAAATGTTGTCAGCCAGCCTGGCCCACACCCCCAAATGAGTGCGCCCACACAACCCCAGGGAAGGGCACCCTGCTGCCAGCTAAGGTCCTTCCTTTCGAGGTGGAAGGTCCCTTCCACACCCCTGGGTAGGGTTACCAGATGTCAGGCAAAAGGAGGACATGTCCTCCTTTTTACCTTCACATCCTCTTGCAGGCATTTTAAAAATACATGGTTGTGTCTGGCTTTTAACTTACAGAAGTTAAAGGATGCTGCAACACCCCAGCACCCTGTATTTTTAGGGGGAAGCATTCCAGGACCCCCTAAAAACAGAAGAAAATACATTAATACTACATTTTTCTCCCTGTGTCCTCCTTTTCATACTTCACTGTCCTCCTTTCCAGGCTTTGCTATCCAGTAACCCTTCCACTGGGAGAGTGGATCCTCTTAGACACTGTTTTTTGCCCCCTACACCCACTGTGTGCACCCCATTCAGCATAGGGTCCCCACCTAGGATCACCAGACATCAGGCAAAAGGAGGACATGTCCTCCTTCTTACTTTCATGTCCTCCATCCAGCAGGCACTTAAAAAATATACGATTTTGTCTGGCTTTTTACTTACAGGGGTTAAAGTGTGCTGGAATGCCCCAGAACACCCTATTTTTAGGCAGAAACATTCCAGGGGTCCCCAAAAATGAAAGAATATATTAATACATTTGTGCATAGTGGGTAGCACCTCTGCTTAATATGCAGAAGGTCCTGGGTTCAAGCCCCAAGGGGTGGGACTCAATGATCTCATGAGGTCCCTTCCAACCCTATGATTTGAGGTGCTCCATGTGTCCTCTAACATCCTCCTTTTCCTACTTCCCTGTCCTCCTTTCTATGCTTTGGGAACTCTATCCCCCACCTAGCATGGCAACCCCACAGCATGCATGTTTGCCCCCTTCTAAGTGCGAGTCCTATATAAACACAGTTCAGGTGCATGCACCCCCCAGTGTGCACATTCCTCTCTCCAGTGCTGCCACCACCAGTGGGCGGGGACCTACCTCCCCCCTTTCATACCCAGTGGGTCCTTCCTCCCCCCCCATGGAACCTGCTGGGTGGTTGCGTCCCCAGGGTAAGGCAATCAAATGAGGGCGAGCCAGGAACGCACCAGCAGGTAACACGTGACAAAGACCGTCTCGCGCCAGGCCACGCCTTCAAACCCCACGTTCTGCCGCGCGAGCGCCCCAGGTGCTTTATCCGCCTCCCCGCGCGCGCGCGCGCGCGGGCGGAGGGGGCGGGGCTCCGGCTCAGGGGCGTGGCTAGGGCGGGCGCCACAATGGAAGCGGGTGGGTGAGGTCACGCGCGACGTCACGTTCGCGGAAGCGGGGCGAGGTACGGTAGCCGGCGGGCCGAGGCGCTGGGTGTTGGCGTTCCGCGGAAAAGCCGATCGGCGCAGCCGGCGGGGCGGCTCCCTTGGCGCGGCGGGGCCATGTCGCTGCTGCAGTCGGCCTGGGACTTCCTGGCGGGGCCCGGCTCGCTGGGCGCCGCCAGCCGCGACCAGAACGACTTCGTGGGGCAGACGGTGGAGCTGGGGGACTTGAAGCTGCGGATCAAGCGGGTCATCGCCGAAGGTAAGCGGCCCCTGAGCCGGGGCCTGGATTCTGGGTGAGCCGAGAGGCCCGGCAGGCTGGGGGGGGTCCCCAGCCGCTGCTTCCCGCCAAAGGGAGCGGGGCACGGGGTGCGGGCCTGCCCCTCCCGGGGTCTGGCTCCGCGCCGGCGCAGTCATCGGTGCCTGGACCATCGCCCCGCCCCGTGTGCTCGGCGCTGCACAGCCCCTCTCGGTCCAATGTTCGGCTCTATGGCCGGCGAAGGAAGCGAGTCTCTGTCCGCAGCACCACCAGGGACCTGGCTCAAAGCACTGGCAAGTGCAGGGAAGGAAATAGAGCCGAGCGATGTTCCCTCTAATTTTACATAGGCTGTGTGCACAAAATATTTCTTTTGTGCAAAGTTTTGGAGCCAGTGTCCAAATCTGTGCGCACTCCAGTGAGTGTGGTCAAACTTGTGAGGGCGGTGAAGCGAGTATGACGCAAATAATATCTAAATTTTATTTTGATCCGGTGGTGGAAATGATTTTATAAATTAAAAAACCTTATTTGAAACATGTTAATTGAAATTGCCTTCTTAAGGCAGCCTAAAAATATTAGCACGGTTGAATTGTTTTGTGCACGCTTTATTTTGTTGTGTGCGTGGCTTTCACAACCTGTGTGCATGTGCACAGCTTAGAGGGAACATAGGAGCCAAGACTGACTCCTAACCCTGCTTTCCCCTTCTCTCTCTCCTGCCCCTGGCATCAGACCCTGGCGTGAAGGCTAGCTCGATTTCCAAGTTTTGCCTCTGGCAGATTGCCATTCATGCTTTCTCTTTCCTACCCCAAATCAGCAAGGGTGGGGCTGTATCTTTCGACTGGGGCTCAGCGTTGTGGTTCCTTAATCTGAAGCCCCAGCGTGGGCCGTTAACTGATTGTTAGTGGTCTGGAGGATTATCTGGTGGTCCCGAGGTGTTGGCTCTGCTTCCTTCCATGTGATTGCTGAAGTATTTTAAATGCTTCTCTGATGTTGCGTTTCTGCACAAGTACTTGTGGTGGTAGCAGGCGTGTTTTGTAATTACGAATGGTATGACAGGTGGTCTGCAAGATCTTGAGAGAAAAGGATCTAATAGGAGGGATATATGTAAAGAAGTCAAAAGAAACAAGGAGTCCCATGGTATGTCTAAAGGCAAACAGTTTTATTTGTCACGTGAGCTTTCGTGGGTGGATCCCACTTTGTCAGATGCTAGAAATGGCAAACTTTTGGTGTGGAAGGCAAAAATAAATGCAGTGTTCAGTTGTGACTTACTTGTGATAATTTAATCCTTCACTGCATTTATTTTTTCCTTCCATACTATGTTTCCCATTTCTAGTATCTGATGAAGTGGAATCCACGCACAAACGCTCACGTCACAAATAAATCTGTTAGCCTTTAAAAGTATGATGGGACTCCTTGTTTGTTTTGCTGAATCAGGCTAACCCAGCTACCTTTCTGGAACATAGGGTTCCTTTCCTTTCTGTGATCCTGAGAGGGGCTCAAACCCAGTCCCTTGCACCCATGGCAGGACCAAGTACCATCTACTATCCCTGAGACGTGTTTTGTCTAACCAGCTCTTAAAATTTCCAGTGATGGAGATTCCACACCCTCTCTAGACAACTTATTCCAGTGGTTAATCACCCTGACAGTTAGGAATATTTTTCCTAATAGCCAAACCTTCCTTGCTATAATTTAAGCCCATTGCTTCTTGTCCTATCATCAGTGGTTAAAGAATAGTTTTTCTCCCTGCTCCTCATAAAGAATTGTAACCTTGTAAGAACAGCATGTAAAGAAGTGATTGACAATATGAAAACTTTTGAGGCTCTGAAGAAATGTGTGTGTTGCTTTTGGTGATTACTATTCTAGCTACTCTATATCTCGTTTGTATCTGAACTACTTCTTCATAGAGTAGAAGTATTCTAAAATATTTATTAATTCTAGTGGAGTAATCAGGAATGGAAAGAAATATTTGTACTAAAGCAAAAATTGCAATATGTAATAACAAGGCTGTGAACCTGGCTGTTTGGTATCTTATTGCTTAATGCAGAAAAGTGAACTCATGCAATTAATTTTAAATATTCACGCCAGGATATGTGATTTGATTCTAGGAATTAACTTGTCCACCATACATGCACAAAACACATTATTGTTCTTGCATATAGCTATGCAGTGTTCACTGAAGTCAATTTGCATGTGCATATCTGAGACTGAAGGGTACCGGTTTCATATAGAACATCATATGTAACGCTATAATGATTCATATGTGTAGTACGGAGAAGTTAAGAGTTCTTGTGAAAATTCTGAAGAGTAAAAATTGTAGTGTTACCATTATATAAACTTTCATGTTTTCTGGTTGAAGAAAAGAATAAAACGCTAATCTCTTTTTGTGACTTCATCATATATTTTCAAATCCACATGGTCAGTTTATGCTGGTTGCAGCTGCTGATAGTGTGTATTGCAGTAATGCTCAGTAGCCCCATTTGAGGATGTGAACTTTCTCACAATTACAGGTTTATGTGATCATAATTGTCATGGATTTTTGTGGTAGAAAGTTTGTTTTCCAAGTTGATTGTTTCAGTTGTGTGTCCAACTACGTAAGGTATAATTTCCTAGTCTTTCTCCACCACCTTATTACTGAAATTGGAAAACTATATTTCTGATTTTTGCATCACTTTTGGCCTTCAATCAGACGTGCCAAATAGAATGGAAAAGAATGGTTTTTAGGTATCAATGAGCATCTGAAAACAAGGCTAAAATGTCAGCTTCGACTCAACCTCCGATAAATCTTTGCTACTTCTTTTCAAGCAATATTGTCATTATTTGTAAGTGAACAACGTAAATATGATAATCTGTGAGCGCTTACTAAACATCAAGCTAGAAAATTGTGTTGGCTGATGTGTACAGTTTTAATTGGGGATAAACTCATTAGTTTGCAGAGAACAATACAGAGAATTAAAAGGAAGGAAGGCACTTGCAAGAAAGATCTCCACTGTTGAATTCTTTCTTAGTTCAGCAAGAATGACTGTATTTAATAAACAAAGCTTAGGGAAGCTCACATCTCTCCAGGAATGTAATATTGGCCTTTTAAAAGGTGGCAGGCACATAATGCCAGTTAGATTGTTTAGAGCACATGCTTCTTTGTTTTACCTTTGCTTAGATGTGGAAGGGCTACAGAGTTTTGTTGACAAAAATCATGTTTTGTCAGCAAAACAGTGGAGGTGAAACGTTCCTCCCACAGCTGTAACTCCCCTGCTATGCCAAGGTAATAAACCCACCTCAATGAGAGAGGTGACTGGGAGACACGCTGTCAAAGGAGACAGAGGATTCCTTACGTTGGGTGTCGGATGCCATTCTTGCCAGTTTCACAGCCACACTGGAGCCGAGCTGCCCCTTCCTGTCCCAGAGAACTGAGTAGCTGGACGTGGATGAGTAAGGAGACTCGGAGTAGCTGCTTCTTGCCGGCAATGGGCAGTGTGGGGTGACAGCCAACCAGGAACCTGTCGGGGTGGCTGGGCTGCCAGTGGAGCTCTCAATTTTCAACATTGCCCCTTCCACATTGGTAGATGTGCTCCCGGTGAGGACTTACATCACCACTCATGGAGGGTAGCGTGGACATCAGCCATGGCAATAATTTATGCGGTGGCTGTAAGTTGACCTAACAAGTCAATTTATCTGTATAGTCAAATGTAAACAAGACTAAGCGTTTTGTAATGACAGTTTCAAAGACTGAATGTATTTGAATGTCAGGAATTTGCTCATGCTTTGATTTTGCTATGTACTATTGTAGGGCTCAACAAAATTGCTACCCAGATGCACACTCAGCTTCAAACTAAGACCCCAAGCTGGGATGCCCCAACCACTGCTGTCACTTTCGGTGGCGGTGCAGGGCTGAATCTGCCATGCGCTGCTTTAGGCTGAATTTTAAGGTGCCGGGAGGCACTCTGCTGCTGCAGTGCCGTGATGGAGCTAGGCACAGTGCTACAAACTCCAGGCACCGTGGTGACCTGACGCTTGGGGTTTATTCAGCCTGTGTGATTGCTTCTTTGGATCTAAGACCTTGTCTATGCTGGCTGGAGTTTTTCTACCAAACCAGTGTCCTTGCACTAGTGGAGCCGCACCAGTGACTGAAAAGCCAGTGCACAGTATAAACTTTACATCAGTATTAGCACACCCCTCAGAGGTGTAGAAAATCCACACCCCAAGAGACACAGTTATACCAACCTAACACCCAGTGTAGAGAGTGCTACGTCAATGGAAGGTTTTCTCTTCCCAACACAGCTACCACCTCTTGCAGAGCTGGATTAACCAAGCTGACACTGGTGGGGGGAGCTCTCTCATCACCATGGTGGTAATGTTTTCACTGAAGGGTTGCAGTGCCATGATTACGTGACTGTTTTAAGTCTAGACTTGCCTCAAGTGGGCTTCAGAAATAGGTCTGCCTCTGAGTCACTTTTAATTCCAAAATTAGTTTAGGAAACTCTTACTTGGTCTTTTCTAAACTTGTCCAAGAGCTAACTGGCTGCCAAAACATCGCATTAGACATTTGCCCTTTCTTTGCAAAAGGCACAGACGTGTGCTGCATAGGTTATTGTTTCTGGAATACTCTCTCTAGTATATGCTTTGATAGTTGTAAGCATTTTCCTCCTGCTGTTACCATCCATAAATCAGGGAATATTTTCTGTCCTTTGAACTTTATCTCCTGTTCCATTGCCGAAAGCTTGATTGATCTCAGCTCTGAGGTTGTGTTCAAGAAGGCCTCCTGGCAAGAACTAACAACTGTGGTTGGGTAGTCTTCTCTTCATTATTTTACAAATAAGCTTCCTGACAGATATTCTTTTAGCTAAGTCATCTTGTCTTGTACTATTCCCTGTGGAGATTCCTAAACTCAAGTGCCCCCCTGCCTACATTTAATTTTTAAGTCCCTGACCACCAGGTTAAATTTATTCAATAGCAGTGAGATCAGGTATCTTTTTGTCAGGGTTGGCATTCCTTCTGTTTGCATTACATAGGAATTGAGAGCAACTCAGTACCTTGTAGGAAGGGTTAAGAATCCTTGACAGACTGGGCCCAATCTCTTCCACTTTGCCAGTTGGGTAGCTTATCTCAAATGATGATGATTTTGAGCTTACATGTGAAACTTGAGTATATGGATTCTATAGAAGCTGACCACTTCAGTGCCATTGATTTTCACCAAGCTAGGCAAGTTTCAGGACCATCTGAAGAACAGTGAAATTAAACTGTTGTCTGATTATTATTTTTACTATTACTATTATTTTCTTTTTGTTTTATTTTATTACGGATCCAGACACCAGTGTGTTAAGTGCTGTATGAATGTAGAATAAAAACAAACCAGAAACATCCCCACCCAGTCCCAGCGCCAAAGACCTTGCACTTGAAGTGTAAAATGAGAGACAGCTGATTGAATCAGACAGTTGGGGGAGTTCAAAGAAACAGTGACACAGTACAAACTGTTTCCGGGAAGAAGTCAGTGCATTTTCTTTCTACAAAATCACCTCTGTAACTTATGTCTTCATAAGCATTAGATACTACAGTTGTTCAGAGCAGGAACAACTGTGAATGTGCATCAGGGTCTTAAAGACACTGCCCATGGGCTGCATGTGGCCCTTAAAGCTTTGTCATGCGGCCTGCAACAACACTATTGTTACCTATATTTGCAATATCGTTGTATGAAAAGGTTTCAGTGGTGTGGCCCTCAGGCTAACATGCTAGTCCTCATGCGGCCTTCTACTAGTCCTCATGGTGATTTGAGTTTGCGACCCCTGATATACATCTTTACTGATAATTTTCAGAATTTCTGCCGCTGGTGCTGGCAACATGGAAATCTGAGTAGGGAAAGAAATTATAAAAACACATGAACGTACATAAGAAAGAATTGATTCAAGTATCATTTATTACTGAGCTATGCAACATCCTGAATCTTTTTGCTGTTCAACTGCACTTATGTGAAGTTCCATTGATTGTTAATGGGACTTTGTGTGGATGCAGCTAGCTTGCAAATACTTGCAGCTGGGAGAATGGGGGCTTTCCAGTATATAAACCACTCTTTCTCTTTGTTCTGTTTCTTTATCAAACAAAGTACACAATTGGAAGGGGAAATTCACAGTTTAGGGTAAAAAGTGACGACATTAAATAGTGCCTTCAGATTCCAAAAAGAAACTGGGAAAATTAGAGCTATTTTCCTAATACTACAGTAAATGTAGGCAGCAGTGGTGCTGGTGGTGGTTTAATTGCAACAGTGGCTAGTGGCCTCAGTTAGGTCAGGGTACAATTTGTTAGGCACTGTCGAAACATTCAGTAAATGACAGTTTCTGTTACCCTTAATAACATATTAAAAAAAAAACAAAAACAGCATCACAGTGTTTTTATTAGTGTTCCTTTAGCTGTATCCTAAAACACTATAATATCTGTGCAGTCTGTAAATATTGTAACACCTTCTTCCTTCTTGAATGTATTTCAGTAGTAATTTGTATGACAGCAGCTGACTTGACTCTGTCAGTAAAACAGTACAACAATTGAAACTGTTAATAAATGATTTCCTGTCTTGTGTTGACAAACTAAATTTGGAAATGTAACAAAACACTCTCTCAGTCCAGTAAATAACATGAGCCATTTGGACTAAAAATCTCAGTTTTCAGGCTGTTCTTTTGAGTTGAATGAATCGGACAAATGCTCTTCTGTTCAAGTTTCTGTAGATGCTTATTTTGTTAGCTTCCTAAGTAAAATACCATTAGAAAGCATTTGAGAGAGAGAGAGAGAGAAGAAATAACAGTTGTTTGGTTTATGTGTTTAGATATGGTCCGAAGCTGTTGGGGTAATTTACTTAAAAATACTCTGTTGCTGGTACGTAAGATTTTGAAAAAGTTACTTGAAAACTTTTCCTGTGTAGTCACCTTGATGTTAATCTGTGGTATACGTGATTAATTGCTTTAAGTTGAAAGGCTTGGTATACGTAATTAACTGCTTTAAGTTGAAAGGCTACGTATAAATACCTCTTTAAGCCAGATCTATTTGTACAACATCAAGCACTACTGAGTCCTGGTGTGTGACTGGGCAATACAATAATATTTGAAATGAATTTTTAGGCCAGAATTAGTGTTTTATTAAAACTGTTTTCCATTATAGCCAAATGGCTAATTATTTCTTACATTAATACATTTGGAGTATTAAGATTAATATTGATTCCACTGTTGAATTAGGGAAGAAAGGTCTTGGACATACACACTTAAATATGTAAAGCTTCTATGTGAAATGGGACAATAGTGTTTTCAATGCAAATTCAACTTGCTGTTTTCACCTTCCATGAATTCCATGAATGTTTTGTGTAAGAGGGGAAATTTTGTGTTTTGCGTAAGAGGGGTAGCAAGGTTATTTGTACTTTGTGTTACGTAGTCTTACAATATCTGATAACATCTTGCATTCCTCTTTTCATGGCCTGCTCTTACTGTATACTCCTCATGTATTTGTAACTGGCAAGAGGAGTAATGTTATCCGGAAAGTCTGTGTTCCCTCCAGATTGACAAACATACAGAACAAAAGTCCATTATAAATGATTGGTCTGGGGCTCAAGTCTTTTCCCAAATAGTTTACAATCTAGATTTTTTTTTTTTTCCTTAGCATGGCTTGCTTTAGGGGTAGCTTTATTGAAAGGGCATGTTGACAGTTTTTCTTGTGACAGCTACATGACCTTTGAGTGCCTGACTGGTTTTGACAAATCTGCTCTAGAAGCTCAATCCTGTGAAACCCTAGTGCTTGCTTTGCTTTTCTAGCTTCAGAGCATGGGTAGCAAAAGGAAATATGATGGATCCCTGGTCTCTGAAAGACTGTTAGGTGGGGAATTTAAAGAGGTGGAGCAGAAACCAAGACGGAAATAAATGTATCTGGACAGAACTCATCAGCTTGAGGGGAAACAGGAAATCTGTGGGTCCTTTGGTTTTTGGTTTTTTTTTCCCCCCTTAGTAGCAATACCATACTGAAAGTGTGGGAGGGTGACAAAGAATAAAGGCATTTTTATAACTGTGGAATCACATGCCCTGCCTTCATAAAATCTGAAAGAATTAGTACTATTCTAGAAAACAGTTTACAGACAGGATTCTTTAGTTCCCAACTTTGTTTACAACATTCGTATATCCAGTGCTTCAGAGGGGTGATGTAGGGGAGATGACGTCACAAAAGGTAACATTCCTGTATTTAGAGCAAGACTCTAATGGGAAAAGAAAAGCAGGCTAACAAAATTCATGCTTTTCAGCAAAAAGGGAGGTCCAAAAAAATTGAAATTTGGTGTGATCACTGCAGCACTGATCTTCGGATTGTGATTCTTTGAAGTCTCATTGAGGTCTATGGGAGGTGGTAGATATTCATCGTTCTTGAAAGTCTGGCATTTGCACAGTTATAGACTTAAGAGCAGGGGTCTCAAACACATGGCCCATGGGCTGCATGCAGCCCCCAAAGCTATTTCCTGCAGCCCGCGATGACACCATCATTACCAATATTTGCAATATCATTATATGAAAAGGTTTCAGTGGTGTGGCCCTTGGGCTAATGTACTAGTCCTCATGTGGCCCTTGTGTGGTCCTCTCACAGCCCTCATGGTGATTTGAATTTGAGACCCCTGCTTAAGAGCCTGCCTTACAGGCCCCTATTTCTCAATACCTTGTTGTGTCTGGTGTAAAGAATGAGCAGATGCTGAGATAGTAACTTAATAAAACTGTTACTGTCTTACTAATGGAGGGTTTGAATTAATATTGTACCTTACAATACACTCCTTTCTTTGGGCAGAGAAAAGGCACACTATAGGAACTCCCTACAGGAGAGACTTAATGAGGTCTGTAAGGTGAGTTCAGGGTGTGGGTCCTTGCTTGTAATTGGGCCACGAAAGCACTAAATCATATGCCTGCAGGTGATAAAATCCTTCTCAGACCGGCTCTATGCTATAAACTTAAGGGGTGTGAAAAATCCATACCTTTGAGTGATGCAGTTATACCAACCTCACCATCAATACAGATGGCACTGTGTCAGCAGGAAAGCTTCTCCCATTAACACAACTACCTCCTCTCACAGAGATGGATTAACTAAACCAGGGCTCAAAATGGTGCCCAGGAATTTGACTGTGGCGCCTAGCTGCGGTACACTGTTACATATGGAATGCCCTCTGACACCTTTTGGAAAAAAAAAAAAAAAAGAAAAGAAAGCTGACAGTGCCTTCAGCGGTGCTGCTGCGTTGCTGCTGAAATTGGCAGTGACAGCATTTTCGCAGCAGTGTCTTTATACCACCACCAAACAGCGGCATTTTTCTGGCAGCAGGGGGTGTTCTGTAGTGCCCTACACTTAGGCATCTTAGTTTTTGTGCTGGCCCCTAGGTGTGCAGCACATTTGTCAAGTCCTGAATTAAGCCAACAGGAGGAGCTCTTCCATCTCCATTGTAGTGTCTTCATTCAAGTGTGACAGCCATGCAGCTTCAGTTTTTTAAGTGTTGAGCTGCCCTCAGTTGGATTCCAAATATGTAGTGTGCACAGCAAATTTTATAATCCATGATCCATTTCTCCATTAAGAGCCTCTAAAGTAGGATGAAGTAGTTATTTTATATTCATAAAACAGGGGAAACTGATTTAAAATCAATCTTAATTGTGCTTTTTGTACTTTAGTTATTTTAGTAAAGAAAGGATGGTTCTTATCAGTTGGCATCCTTTACAATATGTTGACTGTAACTAAATGGATCTCTTCTGTTAAACGTGGGTGTTTCTTCTTCTTGCTTACCAGGATACTCTCTATCTGGATACATTTATTAAATCAGTTACATAGTTTAACTCATGTTTATTTAGAATCTTAATTTTTCCATTTTTTTGTTGTTTTAAAAATAGTGATGTATGTATGTATGTATGTATTTATTTATTTTTGCAACTTGAATCAAGCTCTACTTGGATGGAGATTTAAATTCAATTTAAAATGCACAAAAATGCCACGTTAAATAAAACTACCATAATTTTTCTAGCCTCATAAGAAAGAAAGCTGATCAAAACCTGTTTTGCTTTTAAAGAGATCCTTTTTCAACAGAGTATTACTTGTAGTTCATGAATTTAACTGATTGCTTCTGATCACCATGTCTTGTAAGATTTTAGAGCTAGGAGCTCTTGTCTCACACCTAGTTTTTATAGATTGGAAGAGGAAAAACAAGCTTTCCTGCTTTTTTTTAATTCAAAGTTAAGAAACCGACTGGGAATGAAGTAGTGATTGAACATAATTAGTTGAATGAAATGGAGAAAATATTCTCTTTGCATGTGTTTATAGATGCTACTGCTGTTAAATCTGGTTTAGTATGTCAAACTCTGACTCCAACTGCTTAACTGGGGACTTCACTGGTTAGTGTTTTAACTTCCTTTAAAACTTGGCAGCAAATATGTAGTGCTTAATGTATTTATATAATTTAAATGATTTTAATAAATGAAGCCTTTATAGGCTGTCAATTTAACTTGATTTATTTTTAAATAAAGTAAACCTGTATTTTAATTTTAATTAAAAAGTCAATTTAAATAAAAACATCTGATTTTCTTTTTAAAACGTACATTTTTATCCAACCTGCTGTGAACTACTTGATGACAGAATGTACAACAAACACTGCATCACAATAGAAATAGTGTGAGTAAGTATTTGCAAATCCAGTTGGCTCATCAGTTGTCTGAAATAGTTTGCAGAGTAATTCACAGGTGAGTCAGTGGATCTGCAAAAAGTTAACTTGCCAGCAAGGCCTTAAGAAGGCTTCAGTTGCTTAGTGCTTATCTATGCTTGACATCAGGACGTCTTCTCTGCTGTAACGTTCTACTGACGACTCAACTGAGCCAATGGGAAACCTACTCCTATTGGCACAGATAATCCACCTCTATGGATACATCTACACTGGAGCCTTAGGTTGACTTAAGGAAGGTTAAGTCGACATATGGACTCCTGTGGCCACAATGGGCTGTTATTAAGTCAACTTAAGTGCTTCCTTAAGTTAACTTAATAACACCAGCTCTTAAGGTTGACTTAATGCTTAAGTTGACCTTATTAAGTTGACTTAAGCCAATGTAGATGGGGAAAGCCCTTAAGTCAACCTAATTGGCCTCCAGGCCCCCTGCCAGAGTTCCTGGCCACCAGGAAGGGTGCTGTGCTCACTTCCTGTTTTAAAGGAGTGGCTGGGGGAGGAGGGTGCTTCTCTAGTGCAATGTGGGACAGCTACCCACAAAGCACCACTTCTCCATCGACCTAGCACCTGCCAATGTGGACACAGAGAGCCTACACTGAAAACTCCTGTTGACTGCCTAAGTCAACTTCACAAGGTTGACTGTAAGTTAACTTAAAGTTGACCTTGTAAGGCCGACTTAACGGAGCCTGCAGTGTAGACATACCCTAGGAGAGGTGATAACTAAGTAGATGGGGAAAGCACTCCTCTCAACATAGCACTGTCTATACTGGGAGTTAATTTCCTGTAACTGCATTGCTCAGGGATGTGGCTTTTTCATGGTCCTGCACAACGTATTTATCCCTTTGTAAGTTTGTAGTGTAGATCTGGCCATACAATGAACAATGTTTCACTAAAATTTCCCAAAAATGCATTCTGTATTTGGAAGGTGTGTGAATTTGGAAGGGATACATTAGTCATGTATAAAGAAGATTAGCCATCATGTCTTTTTCCCATGTTAATTGGATATCTGCTAAAATGACCATCCGTCAGAGAGTTGCTGGCCTGGACACTTTAAAATGGTGATCATCTTTGTTTTCATTCTCAGCTCAGACAGATGGAGCAGTTGATCCATGTGAATGATAGTTGCAGGCTGGCAACACATTAATAAACTTACACTAACCTACAATTTGGACTATTTAGAAAAAAGTTGTATTTTAAATCAGGATTTCATTTGCTTAAAGTGAGTCAAAAAGAACATAAGCAAATTCTTTATTAGTGATTTTTTAAGTGTTTAATTTGTTAACTACCAGACTGACTTGTAAACTCTCATAACATGTTATTTTGTATGCATGTGTTGCCTACGCTAGGGAATTTCATGAAAGGATTCTTACTGGTGCAATTCCATCAGTAGTGGGAGTGTTAGTGTAAATTAGACTCTGGAGGCTGCTAGTGGTTTTTAATTTGACTTTTGTCAGAGCCTCATTCAAAGTCTTGAAAAACATCAGTGTTTGAAGACATCTCTGTTTTTATTGTCCTTACTGATAACCTAGACCAGGGGAAAGATTAAGTACTTTTTGTTTGGAGAGAATTTGCTACAGTCCTACAGGAGGATAAGGTTTTATCTCTGCTTTATGTTCAAATCTTAGTGTAGTTTTCATTTTGAGATGGTATTCTAATATCTCCAGTGTATAATGCATTCACGAAAAAAATGCCTAACAACTTAAAGAATATTTGTGCTGCCTTACTTTTAAGAAGTCATTGCATACATAAGTGTTAAAACTCTGCTGCTTTAGTTTTTCAGCTGGAAGAGTTATGCAGTCTTATGAAACCCAGAGAGGAGGAGTTGAGTGATGAAAATGCTTTGAGGGGCTTTTTTTTCTCCTCCAATACATGATGCATTTAAAGGACACTGTCACATAGTATTGTCCCAAAATTTTTCCATCTTTTAAAAACAAAACATATCACACAAGTTCTTGAAACCTAACAATGTTTTCACATCTTAAAAAGGCATCTGTAAGCCTGTGTTCTCATGTAACACTTGCATTTCAAAGACTGCAACTCACCACTATTAGAAAGAGAAAATGATACAGAGAAAGTGATACTGATGCTGAGTCTCTTAGTGTCACAATTCAAGAAAAAGTAAAAACTTAGGTGTTTGAGGGTTGATTGTTTGTTTGTTTTTTTCCTAAAGTTTTAGTTTTTTGTCATCTGTCATGTTAGCACTATATGTAAGGGCACAGTTTCATGAACACAGTTTTTAACCTGATGTGTCAGATTGCTTTGTTTTGTAAAAACAATGGTTTTTTATATATATTAATTGCTGAGAGACATTGCAAACTTGCAGAGGGGTAGCTGTGTTAGTCTGTGTACAGCAAAAACAATGAAAGTCCTGTGGCACCTTAAAGACCAACAGATTTCTTTGGGCATAAGTTTTCGTGGGTTCCAGCCCGCTTTCATGGACTCTGCATGCACCTGATAAAGTGGGTTGGAGCCCACAAAAGCTTATGCCTGAAGAAATCTGTTAGTCTTTAAGGGGCCAGAGGGCTCTCATTATTATTAGAAAGTTGGATTTCAGACAATCTTAGTGAAATAAATTAAAATATTTTTAGATGCAACTATTTTTTAATCCACCTGAAAATGTTTTCTTTCTTCATCCACATTTAATTGTTTTGGCAAATTCGCCTCCCCAATGGTGTGAGAGGATCATGAACAACTAGACTTGAGTGCTGTCAAATGCACAGAACAAACAAGCTGGAGCATACTTTGTTCCTTCAGTAATAGTGATCTGAGGTGATCTCATTTTTCCTAAGGGCATCTTTAAGTTTGTGGAATTCCTTCAGTGTTATATAGAAGGAAAAGTAGAATCCCCATCAAAAGTAAAGAGATATTTCAGTTTTCAAAAATGTCCACAGCCCTTCTGCGGTGAGACAACTAAAGTAGTATATGCGTGTGTGAGAAAATAAAGTAGTTTCAGAGGGGCACCCATGTTAGTCTAGTGCAGTAAAAACAAACAAGGAGTCCTGTGGCACTTTTGAAGACAAACAAATTTATTGCTTGCATGAGCTTTCATTGGAGAAGATCCCACTTTGTCAGAAGCTTTGTAAATGAGGGACCTTACAGAATGGGAGGAAATATAATACAGGAAAGTGTAAGTCATGGGATCAAGTCACACTGTAACAGCAAATCAAAGCAGTTGTTAAGATTCAAACACTGGGGAACAGTATACAGAGGAAGATGAGGTCAAATCACTTGTTTTAATGAGAGAAAAATCCAAAATCCCTATTAAGCCCTGAAGCAACGCAGTCAATTTTGCAAATAAATTCAGTCTCAGCAGCTTCTCTTTGAAGCCTTGATCTGGTATTCATCTGACCACTGTGATCAGTAAATTGTCGATGGAGTGATCAGGAAGATTGAAATGCTGATCCACTGGTTTTAGAATGTTATAATTTCTGATGTCAGATTTGTGCCCATTTATTTTTTTGCGCAGAGACTGTCCTATGTGACCTGATCCCATGACTTATACTCCCCTGCATTTATTTCCTCCTATTCTGTAAGTTCCCCCATCTTCAAAGCATCTGACAAAGTGGGATTTTCTCCCGCAAAACTCATGCAGTAAATCTATTTGTTAGTCTTGAAATGCCACAGGACTCCTTGTTTTAAATAAAGTATTTTTTTTTCCTGAACATTTCAACAGAGACTATTAGAGTTCTGCTGTACAGTATTTTGTTGCTATCCATTTCTTGTTGCTTAATGGGGACTTAAGTGTGTTCATATCAATAACAAAACCATGGGAGAGAAGAAGGATGTTAATTGAGTTCAAATCGTTTGACCTGATATTGAAATTTTCATCAACAAGTAAGAGATTTCTTTGGTGATGGACGTCAAGGTCACCACCCATAAATTTTTGCTGAATTTAAATTAATAGATGCTTTTGAAAAATCCATTCTATATGTGCAAGTCACATTAAAATACATTGGGACTTGCTCTTGGTCACTTTGGCCCTTTGGAAAATGGAACCTTTAGTCCTTATGGTTGTTCAGACAGTTTTTTCCAATCATAAACAGTTGAAGTCAGGGACATCACTGGCACCTGGCACATGGGGCATGTGTCCTGAGTCCCAGCACCAATGCCCTGAATGTGTGGGGCAGCCCCTGTCTCTCCAGTCCTCGTCCCTGTCCAGAGATCAAGGGTCCAGCCACCGGTGACAGTGCCTGCCTCTTCCAGCCCTGTCCCAGGCCGGGGATCCGGGGCCAGGCTGGTGGCGGCAGAAGCCAGAGGCCAGATTGGGCCCGGGCAGAGAAAAGGGGCCGGGGCTGGGGTCTGCAACCAGGAGGTGGGGCCCATGCCCGTACCCTGGGTCTTTCCCCAGGGCAGTGACGCTCCTGGTTGAAGTTTGTAGAAAATTGCAGTTACCCATTCAGCATGTCTGCTGTTGCTCACGTGTATGAGCCTAAAAGAAAAAGCAACTTGTTGGACTATATCTAAGTGGAAAGTCATGTGGAAAATTGAGAGTAGGGGAGGCTATTGGCTATGATTATGAGAAGTGACTTGGTATGAACAACTGAAGTCTAGTAGTGTAGAAAGGTCTTTGCACAAGCTGTACTTTTTCTGCGCTCTGTGGCCTTTTAGCCCCTGGCGGGCAAGGCTGAACAAGCAAAGTTAGCGCCTTCAGTGGGTAAGGCCAAGATAAGTCCCTGCCTTCTAGCCCTTCTGGCAGGGCAGGGCAGAATATATAAAGTCTCTACCTTCAGCCCCAGTCAGGGCAAGGCTGAGTGTAAGTCCCTTGTGCAGGATCGATGCAGGGTTAAGGAAATAAGAGTTGAGGGAGTAGTGGTTTCAGGGGAGGGAGACATAGGCCCTCCCACTCCACTGTGTCTCAGCTCAGGGCCCTAACTGGTGGCCCTGCAGCCACCATGAAGCCAGTGGTGCTCCTGCTGAAACACACCAGCTTTCATACTTGGCAAGCTCAGGCCCTCACTCCCCTGCACCTCTTCCTCCTTATGCCCAATTCACCTCCCAGTCCCCAAAGCCTCTCCTGGTCAGGTGTCAGGGTAAATCGGGAGGGGTGTTCTGGTCAAACCTTCCGTGCCTGGAGGTGGCAGGTCTGGTAGGTTCTTGAGATTGTCTAACAGGTCTTCACCTTGGGAAGGAGAGTATAAGGGAAAGTCCAGCCAGCAGTCACTCCCCCTTCCATCCCCAGGTTGTAGTCGCTGTCTTCACCACGTGTCTCCTCCTCTGTCTCCCCTTTGGCTGCCTGGTCCTGATCTTTATATTGTCCTCCCTTCCCCTCAACCTGCTTCCTTGGTTCCCGCTACAGGCTCCTGCCGTGTCTTCTTCAGGGCAGCAGGATGGTGGGCCTGGAGAGAGAAAATTCCTCCCGGTTACCCTTCCTGCTAAAAGGAGCCAAGGAGGAGAAACTAAGAGCACAGATATAAGATATAGAGATGTAAGCAAGCAGCTGCTTGAACAAATTAAGTTTATTCTTTTATGCCATTGAGTACAGCCCTGATTATATATAATAAACAATATGCTGTAATAGTGACTAAAAGTATCTATTAGGAATGGTGTCCTGTTATTATCTGCTTCCCTAATAGGCAGGAAATTATTCCCTGCCCTGAAGACCTTAGTCTCAAGAGACGTGAGGACAGGGCTAAAGCATGCAGTACAATAATTGGATTAGAAAATGGATAATTTATAGGCCTCAACATGTAGATTTAAATGGGGAATCTTCTTTGACTGACTGACTTTTTTCGTGGGGTCCTTCAGAGATCATTTCTTAGCCAGACGCTGTTTAACATTTCTGTTGATGACCTGGGAGAAGACATAAAATCATTGCTGACAAAATTTGCAGATAAGCCAAAGATTGGGCAAGTGAAAATAGTGAAGAAGACAGGTCATTGTTACTGAGGGATTTGGATAGTTGTGGAGGTTGGCACAAGCATGCAATACACATTTCAATATGGCTGAATGTAGGATGGGGGACTCTATCCTGGGAAGCAATGATTCTGCAAAAGATTTGGCAGTTGTGGATAATGAGCTGAACACGAATTCCCAGTTGGTCACGGTGGCCCAAATGGTTAATGCAGTCTTGAATGCATAAAGTGAGGATTCTTGAGCAGAGGTAGGAAGTATATAATACCTGAGTATGTGACACCTGTGTGAAGAACAGTGTCAGTTCTGGTGCCTACTATTCAATGATGTTGTTGATAAACTGGAGAGGGTTCAGCAAAGAGCCATGAGAATGATAAAGGGGTTAGAAAACATGCTTTATAGCAGTGGTTCCCAACCTGTAGTCCATGGACCACTGGTAGTCTGTGAGGGTACTGCAGGTGAGCTGTGACTGGGAGTGGGGATTGGGGGGTAATTACTGCTGTGAAATATATTGTAGGTAAATGTACTGTGAAGAGTGCAATATGTTCGTGAATGAGCATAATAAATTATTAGAAATAACTGTTTCTAACACCTCTTGAGATACAAGTTGGACTTCTGTCAGCCATAAGCTATGTTAAAAATGTTTAAAGTAGTTTGTGTACATGATGGTCACAAGAGCTTTCGATGACGATGTAGTGATCCGCATAAAGGAGAAGGTTGGGAACCACTGTTTTATAGTGATAGCCTCAAGGAGCTCAATCTGTTTAGTTTAACAAAGAGAACGTTAAGGGGTGATTTGATTAATCTATCAGTATCTACAAAAGGTGGGGAAAAAAGTTTAGTTCGGTCTAGCGCACAATGGTATGATAAGGGAGGGTGGCAATCTCTAGAAGTGGTTCGGAAGAGTTGGATTGTGTGGTGGAATTGCAGTTGTTCAAAATATGAGAGAGCACAGCTGAGATCAATACCTAACCATGTGCTTTGGCTAGTGCTGCCTCAGTGGTGCTCTTCTCCCAGGTAGACCTCTCCCTTTATGAATCCCACCAGCACATGACGAAGATTACCAGCATTGCTCTAGAGTCTCACTCAGGAAAGCAGAGAAAAAGGTGAACTTGAACTCTTATCTCTTTCAGGTCCTGTGAGCCTGTCCCTAGCATACAACCTGTCAAGTTTTTCCTTACTAAACTCTTCTTTGCATGCATGCTCCCACCTGGAGGCTAGTTTCAGTCTCCCACCTGCTTTCAGTATGGGAAAATGGCTATAAAATAAAAGTCTGTCCATGGACCTTACTCCGACAAGGACTGACCATCCCCTTTTAGTTAATCCCCATTAATCATTCACTGAGCAAAAAGCTGTCTGCAATATACAAGCCTGTCACTTCAGAACTCTGATTTCCTCCTTCCAACTAAACTCAACTCATATCCTGTAAGCTAGTGGTTCTCCAGATACATATATGTTGTTGCCTCTTTCCCTCTAGCTGCTGAATGGCATAATTCTTTACCAGTAAATTTCCAGGCAAGAAGTAAAATACATTGAGACAGTCATTTCATTCTTAAGTTTCCTTTAGTCCATGAAACCCCCCACCATCTGCAAAATGCTGCTTCCCTTCTAATTGTATATAGAACTTGAGTGGCGTTTACATTCCCACATTGTTTATAGAGAGATCTACTGTTAGACCTACTGTTACTGACGCAATAAGTGATACCCTTCTCCATTCTTTGGTAGGACTTCGTGTGGTACCAGTTACACAAGATCATTGAATAGAGAGCTAGTTTAAAAAAACCTTTTAGTCTCAGATACTTAAATCATGCTCCTGAATTGAAAAGAGCAAAGCTTACTGTGGTGGGAAATATACTTGCAATTGGTGCTATACATGTCTGTACAAGTACATAGTTTCTAAAATTATGTTTAATTCACAGCTGCAGTAGCTTTTAAAACTCATTATAAAAGTACATTAAAGATGGTGTCAGTGGTGCAGTCATTGTACCGTGCTAGTAAAGATGCTTCCAAATTTACAACGTCGGAGGCCCTGATGTGCCAACTTGGCATTTCTCCAATGTCTGAAACTTGGGTTTCTTGGACGTTCAATTGCCTAGTCTGAATTTTTTTATTTCTCGTGCTTGAAGCTTTTTTATAACTTCAATATTCTTGGAGGGATATTAGCTCTTAATTTACTCATGTATTCTCAACATCATTTTAATAATTATTTTCCCCCTGAGACTAATATTGTTGTATGGCTTCATAAATTGCGAACCCTTAAT
Organism: Podocnemis expansa; assembly: GCA_007922195.1. NCBI lineage: Eukaryota > Metazoa > Chordata > Testudines > Podocnemididae > Podocnemis > Podocnemis expansa. Next base: position 5,136,626 of record ML681995.1, on the reverse strand, counting down.
GCATAATTTAGGAGTAATGGGCTGCTTCAGAGAAGAGGCCTGCACTATATTTGCTTCAGTTAAGTGGGATATTAGAATTAACATGTAAAGAGGGTCTTCCATTGAAACAGCTCTCAGGTGGGCAACAATACAAAAATTTAAGAACCAGTGTTAAGGAACCTTCTCTCCCCTGCTCTTTAAAATACGCTCAGACTCCCAGCAGTGTCTCTCTCTCTCTCTATATCTATATCTATAAATATACACAAAAAAATTGACTGGATAGCGTAGTGGTTAAGAGTGACGCCCTTTGATACAGGAAGACCAGGGTTCAAATCCTGGTGGGCACCTGTCTACCTTCCCAGTAGGGGTCCTTGGGCAAAAGACCCCCTAACGCCTCACTTGCCTACCTCGAATATGAGAGTGACATGAACTAGGAGAGTCATGCCGGCTCGGACGTCGCCCGGATTAAGAAGGTCCACGCGAGATGTTGGGGAACCAGGACAATCTGACGATAAGTGGGCTACTGGAACAAACCATGCATGGATGAGACAAGAGAACCTGGAATTGATGGAATGCTACTACAACAGTAGACCTAATGAGAGGGGATATATGAAACGTATGAGGGACCTATGGATGGACAAAAGACCTACATCCACGCTAACTGAGAAACAGCTAGTTACCCAATGCTTCAACATAATGAAGAGGCAGCTGCTCTCACAACTGGAGCTATCCCAACTCCACATTACATCCCGGACTCAAGAAGAAGACCTAGAAGAACAACTAGATGTGCAGCCAACACCTGAAGCTGGAACTTGACTGCCACCCCCTCCATTACAGAGCCCAGCAGCTGATATGAGGCATAAGATCCTGGATAAACTAGCTACAGTCAACCCTTGAGACCGATTACCAAGGCTCGTTGGAGAAGTATCATCAGATAGTATGCTAGAAGATGCCAACAGAGCCCTATCGACAATTCCTACCACCACCATAACTCAAACCAATGAACTGGTATACGCTACAGCCTCTGTAATCCTGGAGATGCTTGGCTACACGATCAAGAAGAACAGCAGTACATATCCCCCCTGGAAAATGAGGTTGGAGGATAAGATCAAGGCAACCCGGAGAGAAGTTAGTCAGCTGGTGGAACTACAGAAGGGTGTAGAGATTAAGAATAAGACTCGGCTACTGAAAAAGTACAAGGGCCTGACTCCATCTGAAGTCCTAGAGACTGCTAAACAAAGGCTCACAGCCCTGGCTACCAGGCTAAGGAGATACACTAGAGCAGCAGAGGCCAAAAAGATAAATGCCCTGTTCTCCAAAGAACCATCCAAAGTGTACTCCCAACTGCAGTGCAACAACACAATAACAGCGGGGCCACAAACAGCAGAAACTGAACAGTACTGGAAGAACATCTGGGAGAAAGAGAAGACTCATAACACCAGTGCAAAGTGGCTGCAGGACCTGAGAAGAGACCACAGCAATCTCCCAGAACAGGAACCAGTCACCATCACAGTAGCAGACATCCAACAGCGGGTCAAGAACATGAAGAGCTGGACAGCACCTGGACCGGACATAATCCACACCTACTGGCTAAAGAAACTAACAGCAGTGCATGAACGCCTAGCAGCACAGATGAACCAGCTGCTAGCAGCAGGCTCCCACCCAGACTGGCTAACACAAGGAAGGACAGTGCTGATCATGAAAGACCCCCACAAGGGAACAGCACCGTCCAACTACTGGCCAATAACCTGCCTCCCCACAACATGGAAAGTCCTATCAGGCATCATAGCTGCCAGGCTACAGGACCATATGGGCTAGTATCTGAGCACAGCTCAGAAGGGCATTGGGAACAACACCAGAGGCTCAAAACACCAGCTGCTCATAGATAGAGCAGTCGCCCAAGACTTGAGGTCTAGACAGACCAATCTTAGCACAGCCTGGATTGACTACAGGAAAGCCTACGACTCAATGCCGCACACATGGATCTGTGAATGTCTGGCGCTATACAAAGTCAACAGGACACTAAGGACCTTCCTCAAGAACTCAATGGGACTGTGGAAGACAACGCTGGAAGTCAACTCAAGACAGCTTGCACAAGTGGCCATCAAGTGCGGCATATACCAAGGTGATGCGCTGTCCCCGCTGCTGTTCTGCATTGGCTTGAACCCCCTCAGCCAGATAATCACAAGGACTGGATATGGATACAAGTTCAAGAGTGGAACTACCATTAGCCACCTCCTCTACATGGATGACATCAAGCTATATGCTAAGAATGAACGAGACATCAACTCGCTAATCCACCTGACACGGATCTACAGTGAGGATATTGGGATGTCATTCAGACTGGAGAAGTGTGGCCGGATGGTAGTAAAGAGAGGGAAGGTAGTCAAGACTGACGGGGTGGAACTACCAGCAGGCCACATAGCAGACGTACAGACCAGCTACAAGTACCTTGGCATCCCACAGTCACATGGGAACCACGATGAGGAGGCAAGGAAGACAGCAACATCCAAGTACCACCAAAGGATAAGACAGGTCCTGAAGAGCCAGCTCAATGAGAAGAACAAGATCCACGCCATCAACAGGTACGCCCTGCCAGTCATCAGATACCCTGCCGGTATAGTGAGCTGGCCAAAGGAGGACATGGAGGCTGCCAATGTGAAGACCTGGAAGCTCCTCACAATGTACGGAGGTTTCCACCCCAAGTCCAACACCCAGAGACTGTACACCAGCCGGAAAGAAGGCGGGCGGGGTTTGACGAGTGTCAAAGCCACTGTCTTGGACGAAACCCAGAGCATCCAGGAGTACATCAGTAAGATGGCACCCAAAGATAAGCTGCTGAAAGAATGCCTGAGGCAGCAGCGGCAGACATGGGAGGAAGATGAAGCAGAAGAAGTGCCATGGCAAGACAAGACCCTGCATGGGATGTACCATCGACAGATAGCTGAGGTGGCTGATGTTGGGAAATCCTACCAGTGGCTGGAAAGGGCTGGACTAAATGACAGCACTGAGGCACTGATTATAGCAGCACAAGAACAGGCACTGAGCACCAGATCCATTGAAGCAGGGGTCTGCCACACTAGACAGGACCCAAGGTGCAGACTGTGCAGAGAGGCCTCAGAGACAGTCCAACACATAGTGGCAGGATGTAAGATGCAGGCAGGAACAGCATACACTGAATGGCACAACCACGTAGCTGGCATTGTGTACAGGAACATCTGCACAGTGTATGGGCTAGACCCTGCCAACACCAGATGGGAGACTCCACAGAAGGTCGTGGAGAATAACAGGGCTAAGATCCTGTGGGGCTTCCAGATCCAGACGGACAGGCAGGTACTGGCCAATCAACCAGACATTGTGGTAATAGACAAGGACCAGAAGACAGCGGTGGTGATAGATGTAGCAGTGCCAAGTGACAGCAACATCAGGAAGAAGGAGTATGAGAAGCTGGAGAAGTACCAGGGCCTGAAAGAGGAACTAGAGAGGATGTGGAAAGTGAAGGCCAAAGTGGTCCCAGTGGTGATAGGAGCACTTGGGGCTGTGACTCCTAAGCTGGGAGAGTGGCTCCAACAGATCCCAGGAACGACATCAGAGCTCTCTGTCCAGAAGAGTGCAGTGCTAGGAACAGCTAAGATACTGCGCAGAACCCTCAAACTCCCAGGCCTCTGGTAGAGGACCCGAGGTTGAGGAAGACACATACCACCCATAGGGGTGAGAGGCGAATTTTTTTTTTTTTAATAGGAATGTGATATCTCACTGCAGTACATTACTGTTTTGTTGTGATGAACAGAACATGTGCTAGTTCCATAAGAAAAGCTAAATTAAAGTAAAATCAGGGATGGAAAAATGCAGTGCTCAGTGGCCTTTAACACTTAGACAAAGTGAAATTTTGGTTCTTGCAAAACCTTTCTGCTCTTGTCATTCAAACCAAGACTTTTGTTTAAAAACAATCTGGGGTCAGGCCCTTTATAACATCATAGCATTAAGATAGTTATAGTGAAAACAATCCTAAATTCATTATCAAAACCTAAGTGTGACACAATCCTATCTGGCAGCTATAAGAAGGGTTTTCAAGCCAAAAGCCCCCCTTTCAGCCTAAGGGGAGCCGCTGCTGAGCTTGGGACTTGCTGATTATGGGGAGACGACACATGAAAAAACAGGAACAGGTGTGAAAGTCAAAGGGCTAAACGGAGGGAACCTGAAGCAGACACTGAGCAGAGAACCCTTGATAGCACCCACTGCTCCTCAAAAGTAGCTGGACATGGGTGAGAGGAACTCTGCCAGGATATGTGACAGGACAGAGAAGCAAAAGTAGGCTCCACAGTTGCAGAGCACCTCTTCAGCTAATGTCCTCTCCCTGGTGTTGTTATAGATGGCCACTTGGCCAAAGCAAGGAAGAGGTTGATGAGGAAATTTGCAGTTTTAGGAGGTCATAGGTGAGTTGTGTATATGTCAAAAGGTGTGGGGAGAAGTGTCAGCAGAACCTCAGGAAGAGGTTCTGGGGAAGCCAGAGCAGGGGCTTCAACTTGGCACACTCCAGATATGTGTGTGCAAGAGAGGCAGATATATCAGCCCTAGAATGGTGAAGGCCCATTTCTTTGTGAGCTGGGAAAGGATTACCACAAACTAACTTGACACTTGAGGCCAGTTAAAAACTTCAGTGACCTTTTAAAACCTCTCTTGGCGAGGGAATGGTGAGGAGAGATGAGAGACAAAAGCTGTAGCAAAAAGGAAAGGCTGTTTCTGCCATCCCTGTAGGGAAAGAAAGGAAGGAAGAAAAAGCTGCTTAGGGAAGCCAGCATAGATGGCAGGAGAAGGCATTTGTTTTGCATTGTGAGATTGGGGTCTTTTTGTTTTTCTCAAGAGAACTTCATAGGCCTAGTTTGAGACCCACCATGTAAATAAGAAAACATGAACTCCTAGAAGCTCTCCGGCATCAGACTGATTTACTGCAGGTCTCCCATTGTCCAAGAGAGAAATACTGAAGCCGCTAATGTGAATGAGGTAACCCCACACAAGATTTAAAAAGTAGTGAGTAAGGATAATGGAAACAGAAATGGTTGTATGTAACACAAAGTGTAGTGCTCTTCATAGAACCTAAGTTTAACTTTTAAATAAGCTTTTGTCTAAAGTAGTTTCTCACCTAAAGCAGTCTTCCAGTATTTCCAACCATTTTGGCTGGGGTCCCTCTTCCATTAATGCAAAAAGTGCTGCTCTCTTTGTTGCTTTGAAAAATAAAGGGATGTGTCTTGCCTTCTGCTTGTGCCTCATCTGTCCTCTCTTGTCCTGCTGCCCCCAAGTTCATTGCCTTTGCACACAGCCAGGCTAACCCTTCATGGCTTGTTATTCCCTGTGCTCCTTTCCTGTTGTCTTCATATGTGAATAGGGCTCCCATTGCGTTGACTTAACACTCCTTAGTTTACATGGCCAAGAGAGACAGGTGAATCAATACCCCTTGTCTAGCTATGGCTTGTTGGTCACCTTTGCCTTGAACACATTTTAAATGTTTTGTTAATATGTATACACAGTTCGTTAAATATTCTCTGTGCATGCATTACTCAGCGACTGAGGATCAGCACAACATAAGCTTTTATTAGAGACCTCATATGATATTCTTTATGGATGAATAGCATGAATCTGTGTGAGGTACAGTGAGCTTATTAGGAGTAGCTATTACAGATCTGTGACCCCCTTTGCTAATTGGCACTACCTGTGTCCCACCAACTGATCATCCATATCATTGGGCATGGGTAATTTCTCATATCTTGTTCTATTATCCAGGCAGGAAGAGACTAAATGGTTCCAATGCCTTCACATCCTCTGTAAATGATGGTGGAAACAGAGGGTTTTCATCCTGCCCACCCGCCATGATTAAGGAGATTAGAATAGCTGTTCTAGGTCAGACCAACGTACATCAAGCTCAGTACCCTGGCTTGTGATAGTTGCCAATATCTTCAGAGGGAATGAATAGAACAGATGATCAAGTGATCCACCTACTGTCCATTCCCAGCCTTGGGCAAACAGCAATCTCTGCTTATCCTGACTAATAGCCATTGATGGACCTAGCTTCCATGAATTTATCTAATTCTTTTTAGAATCCTGTTATAGTTTTGGTCTTCACAACATCCTCTGGCAAGGAGTTCCACAAGTTGACTCTTGTGTGAAGAAATACTTAGTTTTATTCATTGTAAACCTGATGCTTATTAATTTCATTGGGTGACCCCCAGTTTTTATGTTATGAAAAGGAGTAAATAACATTTCCTTAGTTATTGTTTCCACATCAGTCACAACTTTATAGATCTCTATCATATCACCCCTTAGTGACCTCTTTTTCTAGTCTGAAAACTCCCAGTCTTATTAATCTCTCTTCGTACGGAAGCTTTTCCATACCTTTAAACATTTCAGTGGCTCTTTTCTGTCCCTTTTCTAATTACAATACATCTTTTTTTGAGCTAGGGTGACCATATCTGCATGCAATATTCAAGATCTGGGTGTACCATGGATTAGTTGTAATCTGTACCAGATCACTGGAGGACAATTTAAATAATTTATATACCAGTTAGTAGTTGTGCAATTTTAAGTTTGAATTAAATTTTGGTGTTTTATTAAGGATTTAAGATACTGGTGGTGTTGGTTTGTTTTTTATTCCTAGTGCCTCTACAGAGACAGAGGGTGTAGAATCTGGCTTTAGAAAGGGCGACCTTGTGCATGGCAAAACAGGAAAACTTGCAGAGAACTAACTTGTCACTTCCTTTGGATTCTGCTATCACCCTTTTCCACTTCAGTATTTAGAGGAAGTGGAGGTATATCTGATCTGCTAATGCTGAAAGCTTGCCGTTCACGTTCTCACTTGTAATCTATACCCGGTGAAAGACTCAGGACAAGTGCACATAGTATGGCATGAATAAGCTGTTTTATTGGTAACAGGTCTGTCACCTTTGTTGTTATATTCTCAGCTGAGAGCGCTTCTGTGCCCTACTAGTCAGTTTGTACCTGCCAGTGTTTCTCTCTTCTGTGCTCTCTGACTTGTTCCTTAATCTCTCAGCTTATCTTCTCGTTCCTTTCCTTCCACCCTGCATCCCCAGGATTTTGCATCTGCTTTCGCTGTATGTAGTGGTTCCTTAGGGGTAGCATCAGCAGGGGGAAAGTTAATGAGTTCTAGTAATTTCACTCCTTCTGTTGTTGGCATTGTTGAGAAAACAAGATGAGTGTATTCTCTGTGGGAGTCTCTTGCTGCTTAGTTGTTGCTGTGTAGGAAGCGGTGATCAGACACTATCTTGCAAAATGGTTTTGAGGAGTAGCTCTCTGAAAAGCCTGCTACTATGGCAGTTGGATTTCTCATGAAGTAAATGTGTGCATTCATCCACTCACCTTACTTGGGCCGGGTTGGCAGAGCAATTGCTCCAGCATGTGGAGCTGGGCCGGAGATACTGGCATTTTGATAGTAAGTCAACTTCTTTTCTCTCCTGCATTGCTCTCTTCCTTAGACCTGCTCCATCCTCCACTTCTTGTCATTGATTTATGAACTGTTATAGTTTTTTGACATGTGAATTCTCTTCCTTATTTCCATTCTGTCTGCTATAAATCTCAGAATATTCTTTAGTGGAACTATTGTGAGAAACTGTTAGAGGCATATTTGCTTTCCCACCATTGTCTCATTTTGTATCCCCTCTTTCAGGGTGAACTGTGATTTTTACAAGGCACATTCTTCAAAAGTAGAAGGAAAAATTGCAGCCAAATAAATCACTGATTTATAGTTTTAGCTGTCATGCATATCCACAGAAGAAAGAAACTAAATATTTTCCAAAATGGATCAGAAGCATACATATAGTTTACTATTGATGTGTACATGCAGACAGCTAAATGTCGGATTGAATTATTAAATAATACCTAATAAAGAAGGACAATAGACTAACCACGTCTTACTCCTGTATTGCTTCCCATTAATTAGGAATCTTTCTTTGTGTTCGGAGCTGTAAACCAGTTTTATAATGAGTTATCAAATAGGCGTTCTGAAAAGGAGTTGAGGTTGCAAAGTGTTTATCTTTAACCATAAATTGCAATTTCTAACAAACTTCACCACTTAGCTTATGAAAGCTCAAATGTTTTGTTACTTCAGAAAAGCATATTGCTCTTTAACATGGAAACTGATGCTAGAAGGTCATGTATAATTTGCAATTGACTGTACTTTACAGTGTTTTGCATTTGTGTATAAATGTTAACAAAATGTAGCTAATGAAAAACCCAATAATTCATCATCTATTATCCTATGAACTCAAAATATAGAGAGGCCCTTTGAAGCGAGATTGAAACAGTGTAAATTACATGCTCAGTCGTGATGTAAATTAGTCAGAATAACTGAAAATGTATTAAACTTAGCCTTTTCCATGTTGAAATCTAGATTTTAAGGTCTAAAGTAAGTTGTACAAGATGTGTGAACAGTAACAAATATGTAAACTGACAATGTCTTGCCAGGGCATATTCAGTCAGCATGGCCTTTTTCTTAAGATATGGTGGGTGTAATAAAGCAAACAGAGAAACTCCCCAGTTGGGGTTCACTCCAGTCTCAGTGTCCCAGTGGATATGTAGTCCAAATGTGTTCCCTTCACTTTTGTCTCATAAAAGGGCTACTGTTACAGCCCTTTGTTAAGCTTTTCTGCAAGAAGTGGAAAGAGACTTAGTTGAAGGTATGTAGATGACCAGATATTGTGTCCTTCCTCCATGTCAGAGGTAAACTTGATCCATAAATCATTTGCTAGGTGAAGAAGGTGCTGAAGAGAGAACAGTTGGAACAAAGCTACATAAAACTTAAAATGGCATTGGTTAGGCAGATGGTTCAAAGTTTGTGTGTCACGCCCTACCAGAGTACAGTGAGAATTCCCACTGGGGGATGGTGGCATCAGCAGTTTATACTACAGTGTTGCCTGAAACAGTAGAGAAATAGAGGGGCTCTGAACTCCAAAAGCAGCTATTGCTCTCACATGTCTGTGGTAGGTCTTGGAGACTGTGAGAGGTGGGTGCACGATACTGAAAAAGGGCAGCAGAAATCTGCCATTACTGCCACATCTTTTGAAAAAGAGAATTGGGAAAGTCAGCATTTGAGAGCACATGTGAACTTGTATGCTTCACAAAGTAGGGGTGCATAGCTGTGAAGAGAAAAGAGTGATGAAAAAAAAGAGAAAGTAGAACCTGCAAATAGGAGACAAGGAAAATTGTGGATTAAAAGCATGAGATGTGGGAACTTTTCCGTAGCGTGTACAAAGCAATTTAAACAACCAAGCATAGATCCCTCAAAAAGCAATGAGGTTTGAGGATTGGTTAGAACCCTAAAAGATTGAGAGTTGTTGTGTTAGGCCATTAATTACAGGTGTAAAGAGCAAAATCTTTCTCAAGAGAAGATACACATTTGTAGGCACTGAAAACATTATAAGGTTCACGTCAATGAACATCATTAGTCACTTCACTTTTGGGTGCTTTCTTTGGGAAGCTCTATCCCACATGCTGCAGCAGCTTAAGCCTATAGCTTTTGGGAAGTGGTCGTCTTCTGTACAGGCCACAAATGGACCAACAGTTAAACCTAATCAGAGTGGACAGAATTTCAAGGATGTTGTTTCTGTGATCTCTTTAGTATGGCTACAGGCCCATGCATATTTCTGCCATGTAGGAGGGACCTACTAACACAAGGAGTGATTGTAGATGGCTAATCAGTCAACCCTAATTTGTCCTTCTGAATCCTTGCCAGAAGTCCATTCAAAGTTTCCCAGTACATTATTGGTATTCTTTGTGTTGCTAATTGAAAAATTGTATACACTCACTGCATTTAGACAAGTTTTTAATGTTAACTGATTTTTTTCTACTTATGTTTGTTAATAAAATCTATAATTTACCTTTCTTAATCTCATAGGTGGGTTTGCTTTTGTATATGAAGCTCAAGATCTTGGAAGTGGCAAAGATTATGCTTTGAAGGTAATGTGGGTTTAAATTACTTTGTTATTGACATGTCTCTTGACTCAGTGCATTAGCACAATAGTTACAGTAGTATGTCAGCATCCAAACAAGCCAGAGCTATTGTATGTCAGAGCTGAAGGATTTTCTCCATTGCTCACTATGCCAGTCCAGATGATTCAAATATTCACCTTGCCATGCAAATGAACATAGAAAATACTTAGGTTTATCATGATGCTATTCCAGTGCTTAAGTGTTCATGGTGTTTAATTGCCGTGTGGTCGTGGAGCACTTTCTTCCAGTCTAATGTTGTTAAACAGAATCCTTGCAATATGTGAAATTTGCTGGTGGTATAAACGGGTGCATAGCAGGAAGACTGTGTTATCACAGACTGGTGCTAAGACTCAGTAAACCTTTTCTAAATAAGCATTCTTCCTTTTGACTGTCACTATTGCTCCATAAGAAACCAGGTTATGTTGTGACTTCAAGGCTATGTCAGGAAAAGAAAGTGAGGATTTTTCACATAAAACTATAATTTTATTTGTGGATGCAGTGACCTTCAACTACAAAGACAGGATTCAGGAAAATTCACAATGATCAAATATACCCGAAAAAATATATATTTTTAAGTTAAAGTTTTTAAACAATCAAATCTTGAAATAATGTGTTCCTCCTTACTTTGGAAAACTGCGCGAGAGTTGAGAGCTATTCAAAAAGACTGTTTTCAGATGTTTGTCTAAATCCTAAGTATAATGTAGCTGTAGGATGAAGAATTCCCCAATTACAGTAACTGACTTAAGAATAGCTGAGTGTGACCTCGAGTGGTGGGGTGGGAAGGAGAAACCTGAACATGCTGCTGCACTTACTTTGCATTTAATTGTTTCCTAACAGTGATGAAACTGGTGGAAAGACTAAGTAGCCTTTTGGATTATTCCAATTATAACTTTGTTTGTAAAGATGCAACATGCACCTGGTGCAAATAGGTTCTTTTTCAGGCAGTTACTAAGGATTAATTAAGAAGGTGAAATTGGTGAAGTGCTCGTGAACATTAAGCTTTAATTAATACAGACAATAATTGAAATAATAATGAAATTCAGTATACACAGGTATTGTGAAATGACTTCCTGCACTGTCCATACTTCAGAGATGTCAAACTCATTCAATGTGGGGTGCCACTTTGGAGAGCAGGACACCAGTCACGGGCCACGTGTCTGCGCGGGCTCCCCATCCCTTTCCACTGCCATATTCAATGCAGCATGGGCTTCCCTTCCCCCTCCCCAGACCCACAGGCTCTCCAACACCTTCCCTTTACCCTGCCATTTATGCTCCCCTTTGCCTTGTGTGACTATGTACTTCCTTTTGCTTGTTTAAGCTTGTTGCCTATTTATTTCATTTAGTGACCCCAAGTTCTAATGTTTTCAGGAGGATTAAATAACATTTCCCTATTTGCTTTCTCCACATCAGTCATGATTAAATAAACCTCTTATAAACCCCCCCACCCCACCCCCAGTCATCTGTTTTCTAAGCTTGAAAAGTCCATATATTACTCTCTTCTCCTTTGGAAGCTTTTTCCATATCCTTAATAATTTTAGTTGCCCTTTCTGTTCTTTTTCCATTTCCAATACACCTTTTTTAAGATGGGATGAACAGCTCTGCATGAAGTGTTTTAAGATGTGGGTGTATCATAGATTTACAAAGAAGCAGTATCATATTTTCTGTCTTATTATCTATCCCTTTCCTAATGATTCCCAACATTCTGTTAGCTTTTTTTTGACTGTTGCTATACAAGGAGTGGATGGTTTCAGAGAACTGCCCACAATAATTCCAAGATCTTTATTGAGCAGTAATAGCAAATTTAGACCCCATTATTTTATGGATATGTTTGGGATTGTTTTTCCATGTGCATTACTTTGCATTTATCAACATTTGACTTTCATCTGCCATTTTGTTACCCAGCTTTGTGAGATCCCTTTGGAACTCTTTGCAGTCTGCTTTAAACTTAGCTATCTTGAGTGGGTTTGTATCATCAGCAGATTTTACCCCATCTCTGTTTACCCCTTTTCCCAGGTCGCTTATGAATTTGTTGAACAATATTGGTCCCAATACAGACCTCTAGTGGACAACAATGTTAACTCTCTCCATTCTGAAAACTAATAATTTATTCCTACCCTTGTTTCCTGTCTCTTAATTAGATACTGATCCACTAAAGAACCTTCCTTCTTATTCCATGGCTGTTTGCTTTGCTTACAAGTCTTCAGTGAGGGACTTCATCTAAGGCTTTCCAAAAATCAAAATATACTATAACCACTAGGTCACCCTTGTCAACATGCCTGTTGTCCCATTCACCCAAGAAAGTCTTAGTAGATTGGTGGGGCATGATTTCTCATTACAAAAACCATGTTGACTCTTCCCCAACAAATCATATTCATCTGAGTCTGATGATTCTGTTCCTTATTGTAGTTTCAACCAGTTGGCTAGGTACTGAAGTTAAGGTTACAGGCATATAATTGCTGAGGTTGCCTCTGGAGCCTTTTTTACAAAATGGTGTCACATTAGCTATCCTCCAATTATCAGATATAGAAGCTGATTTAAATGATAGGTTACATACAATAGTTTGTAGTTCTGCAATTCACTACTGTGTTCCTTCAGAAATTTGTGGATGAATGCTGTCTGGTACTGGTGACTCATTACTGTTTCATTTTATCAGTTTGTTCCAAAATCTTTTCTGACTCCTTAATCTGGGACAGTTTCTTAGATTTGTCACCTAAAAAGAACAGCTCAAGCTTGGGAATCTCCTTCACATAATCAGCCATAAGGACCAATAGCAAGATTTTATTTCGCCTCTCTGCAGTAGCCTTGTTTTCCTTGAATGCTTGTTTAGCGTCTTGATCATGCAGTGGTCCTACTGACTGGTTAGCAGTTATAGTGTAGTGGCTAGCACATCTGCTTAATATGCAGAAGATCCTGGGTTCAAGCCCCAGGGGGTTGGACTCAATGATCTCATGAGGTCCCTTCCAACCATGTGATTCTATTCTTTTCTGACCTGTTCTAAAACCTACAGCTACTCAAGTATTCAGTCTTTCCCCCCTGCCTCTGCCACCAGAATGGAGTTGCATTTCTTTGAATCAGTAGCAAATTGGAAGCGTAGGGGACAATACAGTGTTTAACATCCACATCCATAAAACAAAGAATACTGCTAGTGATGGTTGTATTAATTCCGTTTAAAAACTCCTTTAAATCAGCTGCACAACTTTGTCTGCTGTAGCAAAACATCACAGAAATCCAGAGGACACCTGCAGTTCTAGTGTGCTCCATAATACAGTGGGCTTTGAGTATGAGGAATGGCATAAGCATGATTCTAGTGGTAGTAGCATAAGATGATTCTAATGGCTGTGGTCCTGGAAAGAGGCTATAGCTGAGCAGAAGGACAGGTGACTAGAAACCTGATGCTTGTTGCAATGGCAGTATGTCCAAGATAGTTCTCAAGCCAGCTTTGACTCTTGCCCGTTGATCTTGCGTGTTGATGTATTGTTAGCTCTAGTTTTTTGGGTGTATATTTTTATAAGCTTGTAATATTTAAATCTTGTATCTTTTTTCAATATTTTTTTTTTCTGATACAGAGGTTATTGTCTAATGAAGAAGAGAAGAACAGAGCCATCATTCAGGAAGTTTGTTTTATGGTATCCTTTTTGGGTCAAATTTCAGTATTTAGGCTAAAGAAATGATTGATGTTCAAACATCCTGAAGCACATAAATGTCTGTATAAAGCATCTATCCTTCATGATCCATAGTTACACTGAAAGCATTTCTAAAGTATTCCTTCAGAAAGAATCCCTGACTTATTGTTAGAAGTTGCCTGCTAAACTTCGTTTTAGTTCCGAGGAAATATATTTGTTGCTGTCTTCAAGCCCCAGATCATCTTACAAAAATAACTTCTTACATTGGTGATGTGAATTTTTTATGCCTGTAAGTGAAAGTCTCAATCCTAGAATCAGAATTGTGCTGTTTCTACATATTGCGTGACCTTCTGGAGGACTTGTGTTTGTCAGCTCATTCTGGGTGATGCTTAAGTCTGTTTGATAAGGCAAGTGCCACCATGTTTATCTCCTTTTGCACAGTCTCAGATGATGTTACCATTGCTGGGAATTTATCTTACTGTTGACATGTCCTTACTGTAGTTTGATTAATACAATTTTTAACCACTGGAAACTTGAGTCCCTTTTTCATCCACTGAACAGGTACGGCACAAGCCAGCAGCAGTGCAGAATTCCTCTTGCTGCCACCAACAATTTTTGACCTTGATAAGGACCACCTCTGCGGTAAGGAATAGTTTAGTCTCAATGCCCCTTCAGCCCAAAGGCCACACACTGAATGTTGGATCTCTGGGGTCCATACAAAGATTGCCAGCTCACTTCAAAGATCACTGCATAGTTGTTGGATGTTCAAGATTGTGTCAACCTGGGCTGATCCAGAACAGTCAGTAATTACAGCATAGAAGGGTTTTCAGTTACAGTAATTCTCTGAGTTATTCTGCTCCCCTTTTTGCAATCTACCGAAATGCTGGCTAACATTTTAATGTTTTCTGTAAAAGTGAACTCTAGAAAACTGATGCCTAAGTAACCATTCACCAAAAAGGATATCAAACTTCCTTTTAAACAAATTGTTACACCTGCTATTTATTCCTTCCCTTAGTGGCAAACCACAGTCAAAAGGTCACTAAATGCCAAGTTGCAATCCATCAATTTCATAAGACAAGTGTTATGTGTTGCGTGGCATGAGAAATAGGGATTTGGTCTGTAAAAAAATTAGAAGGGGGAATTCAGAAAATGTGCCCATTCCCTGGTTGGAGAATTCCTTATTTGAATTTTCTACTGTCTTTGGTGAGTTGAACAATTCTTCTTGTCTTTCTCTCTTAATATATAGATGTTGTTCTCAAAGGCCCAAAGATTTTGAGGCATTTGTAAACTATCCCTGTCCAACATTAAACAGAGATTGATAGCTTTGGGATTATTTTTAAACAGAGCCATTGGTTTTACTTGGTTATTTGGAAAACACCTCACAGCATTAACTTAAATTGAAAGATCATTGGTTAACCACAAGAAAGAAGAAGAATTTAAAACAGGCATTCATTTTGAAACTTGTCTAGTGGTTATGCAAAACAGACTTAATCAGACTGTATCAGTGTGTCTCCTTTTGGTATGAAAATATCAGCCCCTTATTTTAAGGATAATCTTTGATGAAGAGGAAAAGATAATTTTTTTTTCTCTTTCCTGATGTGAGTGGCGTCCGCTGATCCTGTTCCTAATAAACAGGCAGACAGAAGGTGTAAGAGAGAGAGACTAGAGAAGTTGGGTGAAATGTGGCTTTTGTTGATGTTTTTGGAACACTGGATTGCTGGTTAGTTAAGAGTGGATGCTTTGGCTGGCTGGTCGACCGTGACGTGCTACTTGGACCCCAGTTAGTTATGATCTGGTCAGGCTTCTCATCTGGTTGGATCCATTCTTTTTAGATGAGACAGGCTTGGATGACTGCAATATAGTTGAATTCAGGATTCAATGAAAAGCAAAGACTGAGAGAGGCTAGGAGAAAGGAAAGAGAGTAGGGTGGAAGGTAACATGAAGGGGGATACGGTACAGGTTCAGACATTTCTCCCCACTGGTGGGCTGTGGATTTACTGCCATGGTCATGTGATGACCTTCTGCACTCTCAGATGAAACCAAAGTTCTTTAAAGAAGAGCCAAGTGCCAGCCAGCCTTCCCTTCAGGAAGGAGGTCCCTAAGCTGAGTTGAAATGAGTTGCAGTGTCGACTGTTTGGAGAATGAGCTGGGATACAAGCACGGACAGGAGATGAGTGAGAAAGTTGAGCTGAGCTGATCGCATGTGCACGTGCTCTCTCTTTCTCTTCCCCCTTCACCTTCATCCCCTATTCCACGTGTCTCTTTTTAAGAAACCCCAAAATGGAAAAAACAGACAGTGTACTTCATATCACTCATTCTTTTGTCTAATTAGATCTAATATTCACCATATCAATTCTGATCTGTTATCTTCTGGTTCCACATCTCATGTTTTACCAAGCATAATTTGAGCAGTCCTTGGATTATATCAGTAGCCTTTTTTGGTGTAGACCAGGGGTACTCAAATGGCGGCCCGCGGTCCACAATCCGGACCGCAAAGAGGTTTCCGGTGGACCGCAACAGTGGCCTATTTGCCCGTTTGAGTACCCCTGCTCTAAGGGCAGCTGTTGCTCGCTGCGCTCCTCCTCCCCCCCACGGAGCCTGCTGCGCCGCCGCTGCCCCGCTCCCGGCATCGCCGCCCTCCCACTTCTGGCATCGCCGCCCCCCGCTCCCACTCGCCCCCCCACACGGCTGGCATCGCCGCCCCCCCACATTCCTGGCATTGCCGCCCCCCCGCTCCCACTCGCCCCCCCACGCTCCTGGCATTGCCGCCCCCCGCTCCCACTTGTCCCCCCACGCTCCTGGCATCGCCGCCCCCTGCTCCCACTCGCCCCCCCCCCGCAGCTGGCATCACTGCCCCCCGCTCCCACTCGCCCCCGCCGCTCCCGGCATTGCCGCCCCCCACTCCTGACATCACCCCCCCCGCTCCCACTCACCCCCCCCCACCCTAGTTGTTTGTGGACCCTGGTCAATGGTGGAAGGCTGAATGTGGACCGGCTCGCAAAAAGTTTGAGTACCCCTGGTGTAGACTAATGCAATTTCTTTGTCTGGTTCTCATACTCTATTTAAAACATCTGACTTTGTAAACAACTTGACCTGTATTTCATGGTTATTGTAAAATCTTATGAGCTTTCACATATTTTTTACATTTGTGTGCATGATATGGACACACTCTGTAGGCTCAGTAAGAACCATACTCGCAACCCTTGGCCAGTACCCTTTGATAGGGTGTCTGGTGTCATGTGTTCCTGGCTCATATGCTTTTGAACCCCAATTTCAAGCTTCATTCCACTGTTCTAGCTGCTGTACAAACACATAAGCAGATACATGAGAAACTGCTCAGCCAGTGACTGTGATAACTTTTAAGCCAGGGGTCAACAACCCAGGACGGGAGAAGAGCCATTCCTCTCCCATCCCCCAAACCACATGAGCTGGAGCCAGCCCCGGCCCGTTGGCTGTGCTGTGGCCCCCTAGTGCTGGTGGAGGGGGAGGGGGTGTGTGGGCAGCGTGCTCAACCTTCCTCCTCCCTCCCTCTGCTGGCAGGGAAGAGCAGAGGGGCCCTGCCTAGCAGCTGGCCGTCCCTCCCAAAAGTGGCCGTGGGAGAGCTGTGGCTTGCGGAGGCATCACCGTGGAATGGGCCCCTCTGCGGAGTTCAGGCTGCTTTGACCTGGCCACCCCAGGCCCTGGATTGGGCCCATTCAGCCCTGGGGTGGCCAGAAGAAAGAACAAACTGTGTCTAGATCAGAATCTGTGTCTTCCAAAACCCAATTAACACACATTGTTTTTTTACTTTGGTGACTTTGCCTTTAGTTCTAATTCTGTTTAAATGAGAAACTGGTTTGTTTCTTCCATTGTGTATATCAAACACATCAAATTGGATTTGGAAATGAGCTAGGTGTGTCTGACAATATAAAGAAAACTTCTGACATGCTTGAGGTTTTTCCTTGAACATATCCTCAGAAAAAGCTTTCAGGTCATCCTAACATTGTCCAGTTCTGCTCTGCTGCATCAATTGGTAAAGAAGAATCTGATACAGGACAGGGCGAGTTTCTTCTGCTCACTGAGCTTTGCAAAGGTAAAACATAGTGAGAGGTAAAACATTCATGAAGTGATGTAACTTTGTAAAGATAATGTTGTAAAGTTAAAACATTCATGAGTGGTATGACTTGTTGTAGGAAGTGTGTGTTCTTGCGGATGAATACACAGATCTTGAATAAAAAAGTGCTACATGGAGAACAGCTAAACCTAGTTTAGCAAAAAAGCAATTTACATGCTGTTAATTGACATTTTTTAATATTTATAGACTGTTCTGTAAAGAAAGCAGCATAATCAGTTTTTACTGTCCCATTCATAATCTGCAGTACTCATGAATTGGCTCTAATTCTTCTCCTTTCAGTGTTAAACAAGCCTACTTTTGCAATCTGCAATTAATTGTCTGCCAGTCCTACCACAGGCTAACTCATGGTGGTTAAACATCATTCCTGGTTGCATTCAGGCTTCCATTAGTTGCTTGTTTAGTAGCAGTGCTTCCTGGCTAAGGCCATTACCCAGATTTTCTCAGCTGGAAAGGTGGTTTCTGACTGATGACCTGGCAGGAGTAGATTGGAGGGAAAAGAGCATACTGCATCTGTGATGAAGGGAGAATCAGCAGGTATAGTGAAGGCCTCTTTTGAAATGATTTATGGCTAGTTTAACTATTGATTCCCTGTTGCAAACACTAGGTTGTTTCCTGGCCACTAATATTGGACAATAAAATGCCCAGTGGCTGTTGTTGCAGTCGGATGAAATGAAGGGCAGTACTTTCAAGCATCTTGGACTGAATGGGATGGAACCTGTGAATGCTTTAAGGATAATATGCAAAGTTTTTATTTGATTTTTTTTTTAAATGACATGTCATCTTATTAGTGCTTAATCCTTTGTCAAAGATCTTCCTGGATTTTCTTTGTCAAAATAGTAATAAAATGTCCTGTCAAATCCAGAGGATTAAATACTTCTTGAGAAGGAGAGAAGTGTCATATTTAGATTTATCTAATATACTTACTGGCAAGTTTTCAAATGTTCATATGTGTTCTATCTCCTGCAGGACAACTGGTGGAATTCTTAAAAAAAGTTGAATCCAAAGGGCCCCTCTCATGTGATACAGTTTTGAAGATATTTTATCAGACCTGCAGAGCAGTGCAACACATGCATAAACAGAAACCTCCTATTATTCATAGAGATTTAAAGGTACAGTTTAGAATTTAAATGAATGCAACATTTGAATGAAGTGTGAAAGGAAACTTCCAGGCTTGGACTACAAAGCGGATGCTGCAGAAATAATAAAACGGAGAAACTTACATATGTAGCATTTCAAACGATGGTCTGTTTGAGAACATATTCACCTTGTTAGGAATACTGACACAATGAAGACCATCATTATCTGACTTACAGTTTAGACAGCATCCCTTACTGATATTCCTGGTATTGAAATACTTGTGGAACATCCTGTTAATTAGCTTTCAAGGCTTGGACTTAAACAAGGTATTGTGCTTTCAGTGCTTAGTTCAACCTGAAAAATTAATTACAATTTGCAGGTAAATATGCTCCTGACTTGAAGTGAAATTTTTTTTTTTAACGAAGCTGTGGAAGGAAATAGCACATAATGTTACAGCGTTAGAGAAATGCTGATTCCCTTTTGAACCGAGGAAGCAGCTGCAGTGCGTGTGTAGTAGGAGTCTTGAAAATAATCTTTTGGCTCTGTTATTTGAAACTGACTGAATTCATTTGTCATCTTGCATAGTTGTTGTATGGAACAAAAGTCATTTTGTAAGGAGGCTTTTTTTTTTTTTTTTTTTTTTTGTGGAAGAATTAAAGCTTCTTGTAGGTTAGTTTTAGAAGGCACAGGGTAGAGATTGCCTTAGAATCTGAACAACCCACTGAAATCCTAAGGAGGGTAGTGACCGCTCTAGCTAAAAGTTGTGCGGAAGGAAGCCTGCACATCTTGCAAGCACAGTCTTCCCTAAGGGTGCTTATGATATTAGACTGATTTCAAAGGGGTGGCCATGTTAGTCTAGTTCAGCAAAACAAGCAAGGAGTCCTCTGGCACTTAAAAGACTAACAGATTTTTTCTTGCAAGAGCTTGCAAGGGAGAAAATCCCACTTTGGATTTTTTGTCTCATTACAACAGGTAATTTGACCTCATCCTCCTCTATATGCTGTTCCCCAGTGTTTGAATCTTAACAACTGCTTTGATTTGCTGTTACAGAGTGACCTGATCCTCTGACTAAAAACCTCCCTGCATTTCCCCATCGTCAAAGTATCTGACGAAGTGGGATTCTCTCCCAGGAAAGCTCAAGTGATAAATAAATTTGTTAGTCTTTAAAAGTACCACAGGACTCCTTATTTATTTTATGATAGAGTGTGCTGATTATATTAGATCAGTGGTTTTCAACTTATGCGTGCAGATCTAGTACTGAGCCATGGCGCCCCTTCCTTCTGCTGCCTCTACAGGACTTGAATGCATTGCTCAAAGATGTAATTGTTGGGTCATGGGCATAAATGATTTTTTTCAACCATGTCCCAAGAAAAAAAGTTCAAAAACCGCTGTATTAGATTGTTGCTCTGCCCATTGTGTCAGACCTGGAGCATACAGGAGAGCACTAAAGAGTGCACTGACAGAATAGGAGCTGCTGAAGAGAAAAGTGAGTTAATGATGGTGGATCAAGGGAATGGAACATCATGACATCATTATTTTACCAGCCATGTTGAGCATGGTGCAAGATACAGTGATAAAGCTATTGAGTGCTCTTAGGCTATTACAATCCAAGGCTAATTGGGAAGATATGAGACAGTGGGAGATCTAGTGCAAACCGTTTAATTTTTTGAATAAATATTAATTTGTATAGTTTTTATTTGCAAGCCTCACAATCACCACAGAATCCCCCCCCATCCCTCCCCACAGCTCATTAGCTGGTGCTCCTGATCAAATTTTCAGCTACTCATTAACCTTCCAAGGCAGTTTGTAAAAAATCCCATGCGTATCTTGTAAAACTTAAAGCACTGAAAAATATTATGCAAAATCAGTGTTTGTAAGAATGTGGAAGTTGAGCTGAATTTGAATGAGAAAAATGTACAAAATAGTCTGTCATTGAGGGCAAGCTGTGTGGCAGTTAGAATAAAGGGAAGAGCTAGCTTACTTCCTGTCACTTATTCTTACAGGCTATGTCCACACTTACATGGTTAAATTGATTTAAGTTAAATAGATTTAATAAAATTGATATAACAATCATTAAAGTGATTTAACTTAAATCGCTTTAACAGGTGCCCACAGAAGACCAAATTGAACTAGCTTGTCCATTGACAGGAGTTGCTAGCTCGATTTAGGAGATCAGCGCCATGGGAGGTGTGTGGCAACATAGCCCCTTAAAAGGGCCATGCTCTCCCCCACTATATAGAAAAAAGAGAGCGCCCTGGGAAGAAGGGCAAAAAGTGTTAAATCAAAATAACAGTCAATTCAGAATAACACATCCACATACTAGGTTTTATATCAAAATTACTTTCCTTACTGCGAGATAAGAGAGCTCCTTATCTCAGTATAAGGAAATGTAGTGTGGACCTGCCCTGTTTTAAATTAAAATAATCAACATTATTTTGATCTAAGGACTGTGTGTGGACATACCCACAATGTCTTAAATGTCTTGTCTAAAGTAGGATGCCATGTGTTGTCAAATGCTAATAATTGATTCATTATATGAATATTTGTATATTTCCTGGGCTTGATTTACAAGTGTGCATGCCTTCATAAATGTGACTAACTTCTTCAATTTTGTTCACCTATCTGTGTTTGCAGGTGGAGAACATGCTGATTAGTAACCAAGGGACAATTAAGCTGTGTGACTTTGGCAGTGCTACAACTATAGCACATTATCCTGATTACAGCTGGTCAGCACAAAAGAGAGCAATAGTGGAAGAAGAGGTGAGAAACTTGACATGCAATTAATTGTAAGAAATTAGGTTCATTCTTTTACTGCTGCTCTATTAGCCCTATCCCCCAAATTTACCTAATTTATAACTGTTCTAAACCAACTGAGGTCCATTCAGTTGTGAAATGGATTAGGAGTCCTTAGTTTTCTAGTCAGCTGCTGCTACATTGTTCTAATGCTGTCTGCCATTACAGCAAAATGGTTGTGTTCTCAAATGACATTCCTAAGTGCCTGTTCTGTGTAATGTGATCAGTGGCCACAGAATTACCGCTTCTCTCTGAAGGGGAGAAATAAAATGTGAGCATGAATCAAAATTTCACTCAATTTGTAGTGTGGCTTTTAATGCAGGTCTTGACAAAAATGGGGCCTAGCTAGGTGCCCAGCTTTAAAGCAAAACATCTAGGTGGAACATCCCTTGCCATCAAAAAACCACAGTGGTGAGTCAGAGGTGTGTCTCTAAACCCCCCGCTGAAATGGCACTGAATTCCTTGGAATTTGCTGAGGCCTGTTTTAATGTGTGTGTTTGTTTATTTATTTTTTTAAAGAGGAGTAAGAGATTGATTGCTGTTTTGTTAGTACATGAATTTTTACCACCTGCAGAAAAATAAAAAGTGGCATCTGTGCATGTGACTCTGGTCTTACCACTTCAACTGCTAAAATCAAACACAGTTTCTAAAAATGAATTGGGTGGCATGGGACAAAGCACTAGGTCTAATTACCAGATCTTGAATCAGGCACTGCTGTTGTATGTTTTAAGACAATCAAAACAATGTTGGTATGTTCCCCCTTCTTTCAAAATGCATTTGTCCTTAGACCTGACTGACTACTAATAATGCTGACAGATCATGAGGCAGCATGTGAAGATGGACCTAGTTTAAATGATTTTTAAATAGTTCTAAATATAAGGAGAAGGCAATAATGAAACATAACCCGTGAACTTGTTAGCAAGTATATAGCTGCTTACAGCATCAGCTTCCTTTTTTTTGCTCCTGAGTACTAAAATAATAATGCTTACTTGCTTCTGTTCCCCTCCTCCTTTTTGGAACCTGTGAAACTGGCAGAGTGTGACTGCTGGCTCTCTGGGAAGGGAGGGTGGTGCCATGTTGTCCGCCAACTTTTCACATAGGGCAGAGGAAAAAAGGCAAAAAACAGGGTCCTTCCTCCAGATGCATCCTACAGGCATAATATAACTGTTCCTAGTTTTTCAGTGTCACTGGTTTACAAGAATTTTTCTCTGTTGGGAGCAGGTTCTGATTTGTTTGCTGTGTGGCTTTAAAGGGTGACTTTTTAATTACAGTTAAAATTGATTCCTATGGGCTTTATGTAGCACTGTTTCCCTCGTATAATTGAATTGTGATGGTGAATCAAGGATTTCCATCTTGACTAATGTGCCTCCAAGCCGGTTTTGAAGCCAGAATGCCCCCTGTTACTTTTGTTCTTTTTAGCAGAACATTTTCATAGAATCAGAGAAATTGGAAGGGACCATGAGAAGTCAAGTCCAGTTCCCTGCACTCATGGCAGGACCAAGTACCTTGTTAAACTATCCCTGTTTGTCTAACCTGCTCTTAAACACTTCCAATGATGGAGATTCCACAACCTAGCTAGGCAGCTTATTTCATTGGTTAATCGTCCTGACAGTTATGAATTTTTTCCTAATGCCCAACCTAAACCTCCCTTGTTGTAATTTAAGTTCATTGCTTCTTGTCCTATTGTCAGCAGTTAAGGAGAACAGTTTTTATCCCTCCTCCTTGTGACAGTCTCTTAGATACTTGAAAACTGTTTTCTGGAAAGCTGTTTCCTTATTGTTTATATCTGTGCTTCAAGAACTTTTACTTTGTTTCTGCAGATTACAAGAAACACAACACCAATGTATAGGACTCCAGAAATGATAGACTTGTACTCAAACTTTCCAATTGGTGAAAAACAGGATATATGGGTAGGAACTTCTATTTCTCATTGTATGTAATGATGCTTAATAGATGTCCTAGTTAAATAGATTCTGTATTTCATCATGTGGTGTTTAAATTAATTGTGTTGACATACAATGAGATAAGATGCAGTCTGAGTTGATTGCATTAACTGATATTAAAACAGAAGCTCAGTGTTCTGTATCTGGTACATTACAGATAAAATGAACTTGGTTGGTGTCAATGTTAAATTGTATTTTGGGCTGACCTTAGGCATAGACTCTAGCTTAGTCCTAGCTTTTTCAGTGCCTTCAGTGAAGTTTCTATGTTTCAATAACCTTTGCTTCCTCCCTGGAGGCCTAGACAGGGCTTACCTTGTGTCTATGATCACTACTATGTGATTAGACTGAGATTTCTAAGACACAGAATTCTAACTTTTCTCATTCACAATCCTGGTCTCCAGTCGCGCAGGAGATGAAATGCTGGAACAAGTTAAACTTTAGTACTTCTGAACTCCAGTTTTGTGGAAATTTTGTTTTGTTTTTTGTTGCAACTAACTGGTATGGCAAAGGGCAGTGGCAAATGAGTAACCTTTACTGAAAGGAGTGCAGTTGCATTTGAAGATGTTTCTATTCCCAGTGCATCTTCAGATAACAGTGTCAGTGATGGGTCCTTCTGTGTTCTTTTCAAAGTATTTGATTTTTCTTTTTAATTGCATATAACCTAATATTTGTGATTACACATTTTACTTTTTAAAATTATGCCAGTATTTGACTTTTTAAGAGTTTATTTTAAATGCATTTCAAATTTATTTTAATATCAAATGCAGAGTAGACACTTGAACATTAGAATTAATTTGTGATGGCTGCTAAGTGCCATTGGAACCTCAAGTACTAAACCTTTTAAACCATGCATGTTTTTAAAACTAATTCTTCTGTTCTGCCTCTGTAGTTATCATCTTAATCTTAAATTTTTGAAATAACGGGTTTGGTAGTAAACCCAGGATAAGAGAGTTCTTAAACATCTTAATCATATAATCACATTAAAAAAAATCCTCAGTACAGTGCTTATACTTTCCAAGTAAAAGCCTTTCTCAAATAAAACCTTTATCTAACCATATGAAAGGCCCTTCACCATTAAATCCTTCCTTGGGGTCCATAGGCAGAGGTGCTGGACAGTTTCCCTAAAATCCTGAAAGAGGGGATAAATGGGCTTTGGAGTGTGTTCGGATGGCTAACAGATCTGGCCAAAAGAAGGAATGCATTGCAGAGCTGATAAACTCCCTGCCAGCAGCTGTTCTGGGAGTACTTTAGATTGATTGATTGATTTCTAATCTTAGCTATGGCTGTATAGAATGGGGGAAAGGAATCTCCCAGGTGACCAGATCGCAAGCCATTTAGGGATGTCTGCTTAAAACAAGCACATTGAAATCCACCTAGAAACTTGTGGGAGGCAGTGTTGCTCTTGGAATGGCAGCACCATAGTTGTCCTGAATGATGTGCTACTTTCCAAGTGGTGGTGGTTTTCACAGTCATCAGCATCTTGCATGGACACAGCATGACACGTCAGAATTCCATATGCTGCAATTGATCATGTTCCACCTGAAGTGATGTCAAGTCACATTCTCTTCACTTCATGTCACAAGTCACCATGACTTGGGTAACCTGCAGATGGAAGAAACTGGAAGATATCGCTTTTAAAGATCTTGTGCCTCAAATAATGGTTTTATCATAAGTAATCTGGTATTTTAATAGAAACAATGGTGTCTTCGACTAATTTTGATTGGATCTCTTGAATCGACGTTCCTTTTTTTCCTTCTATCTTCAGGTTGAGATGAGGAAAAATATTTTTGTCCTCTCAAATAGCAGGTCCTGCTGGGACTTAGCCTTCCAAAAAAAGATACTGCCTGGTGTCAGATAGTTTGAGTTCTTCAATTGTCTCCTGTGCTTTCTCTGTGAAAAGCTTTAAGTGGCTTTTTTGTACGTGGGATCTTTGGTGTACAGTGTCAGCACACATGAAGACTTCTGTGAATTCAGTGGGCTTGGGGGACCATTCTTCCACCAACACCATGAAAGTGAACACATTCTTGGTTCTTTCTTGGTTTTCAAGATGCTCATTTAATGTTGTGATGAGAGAGGTTTTATGTTGGTGTGTGTGCACACCTCATTTTTCAGTTCTTTGAATGCTTGCTCACATTCATTCTGAATTAGGTCTGTGTGCCCCACATGCACCGATGCTGGAAATTTCCCCCCAATGGGATCTTTAGGATGAGCTCTAGCACCCTTTGCAGTGGCACACATATGTGCTGGTGTATAAGGTGCTGAGAGCCCTCCTTCCCCTGCCACCGCCTCCTCAGTTTCTTCTTCCCCTCTGTGAGAGTGCTGGAGCACTCTCTTTAGCAAGTTCTCAGCAACCCAGTGGTTCTTTTTCCCTTTAAGAGCATGTAGGTGCTTCTTGTTAATGAATTTTAGTGTTAGCTGAATGCATTAATCCAGGATCAGGATATGCCTCAGTCCAAGAGTTTTAAGCCCTGTGCTGCTTATAAGAAGCAGATGCCATTGAATTATCCACACCAGAGCTGCCTAAAGTGCTTAGGGGAAGCTCATGTGCGTGATGAGTGTAAGATCTGTGAGAGTTTTCACCCACGTCTGAAGAAAGACCCGAGACATCCGACTCAAGGCCATCCTGACGGAGTTGACGCTAAGATCAGCATCGTAGCCAAGGTCCAACGTGGCTTTGGGTCTTTGAAAAACACTCCTCTGATGCCCTCATTCTCAGGGTGTCAGCTGATGTCTCCATTGCCAAAGAACTTTCCCAAAATGTTTCATGTTGAAAGGGGTTTCTTACTGGCACTGAAGCCGACTAAGAAGGGCACGGGGCAGCATGGTACATGTTGGGCCACTGACTTCAAGGCGTCTTCATCCATGTAGCACCAAGCCTGGTGTTGGGCCTGCCACTGACGCTGGGCAGCAGTAAGAGACCCCTGTACTTTTTAGTTTCCACCCAGTTCATAGGGCTCTGGATGAA
This sequence comes from Podocnemis expansa, assembly GCA_007922195.1. Classification (NCBI taxonomy): domain Eukaryota; kingdom Metazoa; phylum Chordata; order Testudines; family Podocnemididae; genus Podocnemis; species Podocnemis expansa. The sequence continues at coordinate 5,110,133 of ML681995.1, read as the reverse complement.
AGGCACCTACCCATAACCAGTTCCAAGGGCTCTGATGGAATAGATGCAATAAGAGAATGTGACTCTGCTTCTTAGCTCATAGCTGCTGCTTACCTAATGTGGTGACTGTTGCTGCTTAGCCAAGGAAAAAGGCCTCAGGCCTTACAGTGGTTCAGAAGAAATTTCCACCATGGGGATTTTGCACGATTTTCCAGAAGCATTCTAGAAATCTTGCTGTCACCTGAAGCAATTGTTAAAGATCACCCTTGTTTTCTAACCTCTCATTAGACTAGGTGGACCAATGGTTTTGTATATGAACACAACTTCTATTAGTTGTTTTGTTTGTTTTGCACCTACAGTTAATTGAAAATCCCCATTTTCCTGAAAACATTAAATGAAGTGGTCTCCTTGACTCATTCCATATTGGATTCTTGCAAGAGTAGAACTCAATCTTGACTTCAAACACATGCTATTTCCCAGCACAAATTGTGTGGTATCTGTTTACAGTTATAGATAAATGTGGGAACTGAGCCCCCCAAACTAAGTAACCTCAGTGTATGAGAGTTTTATTGAGGTTTCAGATCTTTCTTCCGGAGTTGTTCTGACTTTTTTGTAAAGAATTAAATGGGTCTTTGCACAAGATTCTATTTGAATAAAGTGATACGTGCCTAGATGACCTACCCAGTTATGTATTGTGTAACAGAATGAATTTGAGTTAGGAGTACAGAGAGAGGAGGACCAAATCCTTTAAATAGGAGTGATATGCACACAAGCTGTGAATGTAGAATTTGGCCCATAGCTTCTAGCAGAACTTTTCTCTTTGGAACACGTACTTTAAAAATCAATGTGCTATACTTTGGTACATATAGAATAAAGGTGTTGCGACCCAATATTATTATTTATTATTAGTATTAGTATTATTAATCCTCAACCTGGAGGAAATTTTAAAATAAAATAGTCAGAACTGAGGAAACTAGCAGACCTTTAATCATAACTGTAAAACTGCCACAGTGTGCATGCCACTAGAAACTAACTCTTGGTCTGTGTACAGTAGGAATTTGGTAATCTATGATTCAAAAGAATTAAACTTCATAGGATTAATTTAGTTAAAAAGTAGGACTATGCAGGTGATTTCTGAAGCACTGTTAATAGAATAGGGTTTCAGGACTAGACAATTTGCAGTTGAAATAGTTCAATATAATAAACTTACTTTAGACTTAAGCTTTGTCAGAGCAGTTCCAGTATCTAATCAGTTTCATGCCTCAAATTCAACTTGAAGTTGTTTTCAGCGCCTGAATGGTTAACTTTTCTGTAATGTTTGCTTTTATTTCTGTGTAGGCTTTGGGCTGTATCCTGTACTTACTGTGCTTTAGGCAACATCCATTTGAAGATGGAGCTAAGCTTCGCATAGTGAATGGAAAATACTCTATTCCTCAAAATGACACCAGATATACTGTGTTCCATGATCTCATTCGTAAGTTTATCTTTTTGAAGGCTTGTTTATTCTGATGTCTTTGGACAGCACATCTTTTATCATTAAAAATGTAAGGTACAGTGGGATTAAACGGTCACTTCCATTGTATGTGGGCTTCGTAAAATATATAACAGTGACAAATATATCTTTAGCTATTTTAAAGTTCTTTATATTGATGTCAAACCTTTCTATATTCATTTGTGAACTAGATTTTTGAGAGTAAATCTTTTGGTTTTCACTGATTTTTTTTCAGTGCTTAGGTAGGCTTCCTTAAGGTTTTGATAATTTGGCTGGAAATTCTTTGCATTTTGCTTCTGAGTCCTTGAATTTACTTGAGAAATTTTTCATTTTACTAAAGTTCAAAATACATAGTGGTGGAACTACTGTGGCTCTTACAATTCTGATGATATGGGGTGGGTTCTAAATTGTCTTTAATCATTTCTTCTAGTTTCTGGTGCTCTGTTGGTATTTTCTTTAGAAGTGTCATCTTGTCTTGTCACTAAAATTCTTATTCTTACTACACAGATACCTGTCAGAAGCAAATGATACTTGGGCACAGACTTCACTGTTTCTCTAGTTTTTCTGCACACTTTATTATTGATAATCATGCTGTACTTGAATCCACTGAACAAAGTACAGTTTTGTCCAGTCACAAAAGATCGGTTGTAATGTCCAGATTACTTTTTTTAGGTTCCACTTTGAAGGTGAACCCAGAGGAGAGGTTGTCAATCACTGAACTTGTGAATCAGCTGCAGGAGATTGCCGCTGCCAGGAACGTGAATCCTAAATCTCCTATCACGGAGGTATGAGAGTACTACAAAGAATAATCATTCCTCCCCCCCATTCTATCAATTAAAACTTGGAAATAGCTGTCAAATGGTCGAGGTGAAATTTTCAGATGAGTTTAAGGGATTTAGATACCTAATTTCAATAAACATTCAATGGGATTTGAGTGCATAACACACAGTGTTTTGAAAATTTCAGCCTCAATGCTCTATCTCATCCAACTATGTAAAAAAAAACAAACCACTGCTGTTTTCTTTTTCTCCTCATTGGGAGACTCTTGGAAGCTTCTTCATCTCAATAGCTCTCCTTCTGGAGGTCGATCTTCAGTTTAACATATCAGATTTGATTAAAAGTGACTTGAGAGGTGGTGTTGTGACAGTGAATTTAGGCTTACCCAAATTTACAGGAGTTTAGTTAAACCAGTGCAATTAAATTAACACAAATACTTGTGTAGCTTTTATTTTGCTTTAAGGTTGCTGATTAGACTTTCTTAAACCTGTTGCTAATTGACTTGAATGTCCTTTTTTACACAGATCTAAGTAAAATCCTAGCTTCAGTTAAACTAGTACAACTCAGCAAGGAGATTAGCATTTTGAACTGTTGTGTTTTCTACTGCTGTCTGTAAAACAACCGAAACTTTGAACTTGCGGGACCAAAGTAAGAGTCCACACAGACATTTGTGTCAATTTTACTGCACTGTTCTAACTAAGCCTCTTCTCATTCTACATGAATAGGATTCTGTATTTGGGGCTGCTGATGGTTCTTGAGCCCTAGTCTACACTTAGGGCTCTTCTCAGTGGCAGTTGACCGGCATTTACGCAAGGCACATAAAATGCCGTGCGTAAATGCTGGCAACTTCCTAAGCCACTGGGACACACCGGGGAAGACCGACTGCAAATCCCTTGTGGTCGGCTTTGCCCTATGTCTTCTGGGGGCCAGGACTTCTGGTGCCAACTTTCTGGAGCACAGCAGCATGTTCAGACTCACTGCTAAATGCTCCCAGAACACCAGGCTGATGGTGGTGATTTTGCCGCCATCAGTATAGACATAACCTAATTCTTGCTTGGCAAACCCTTTTCCATTTGTCATGCTTCAGAGTTTGCTTCCCAAAGAAAAATCTTTATCAGCTACAGTTATTCCTGTTTGCCAGTTTACACTTGGCAAGTTTTATCGGTTGAATTCAAACCAGTGTAGTGTAATGTAGTGTAGTCAGCTGCATGAGGGTTCAGATTTCTGTCCTTGGTAATGTTTTCAACGTTATGCCCTTTTCCATCTTCAGTTTTTAGGCAGTCTCTCTAGGTATCTGGGGCCATATTTGCATTTGTATGGTCCCTGTCTGTTTCTAGGTGAATGGCTCTTACAAGTGTAACTTGGGCGTTAGGCACACATCTGCAAATGTTATCATCTAAGTATTTTATTTCCTCGAGTTCAAATATCCTTCATGCCAGTTTTGAAACTTACAGTGGCCATCTAGGGCACACTTCTGAACGTGTTCCTTGTTAATGTTCAGTGGTCTAACTGGAACACGTGGAATACAGATGCTTGTCTTGCTAGATTTGCTCCTTTTTTGCCTCCTACTTTGTGGTCACACTTCTTTCATTAGAAGCATTCCTGGCTTTAGGGAAAGTGAGGGAGAAGGAATCTCTGGAAGCTCCTGCATACTTGTGAAGACTTTTCTAGAAGTGGGAATAAGATTCTGCTCCAGTGACCCAAATTATGGTGCTGCCATTTTTTAACCTCTCCTTTGCGCTAGAGGATAGGTTTTGTATCACTCCTCTAAAGCCAGGCATCTTTCTTAACATTTGGCTTTCAACTATGTTGTAGAAGAGAGCTGAATCCTTATAGGTAAGGTTAGCTCTGTTTTAGAAAAATTTGCATAGGTCTGTTCAGCTACCTTATTGCTAACTTGTTGAGTTCCTGGTGTCTGTATTTCAGTAGTTCAGCTTGGAGACTTTCCTGTAAAGTTCTTGCTGAACTCTGGCTGCCAAGATCTAGATGTGTTTCCTGTTCAACTTTGAGTTTCTCTACTGACTTTGAACAGTAACAATATACATGTGCAGCCAGAAAAATGATGTGTGCATCTAGAAAAATCCACACTGAACTAAAGAATATTGCGTCCATTTCTTATGGTGCCTAATGCACTGATGCAAAATTAGTGAAACTTTTTTTGTCTTTACATAGTTTGAACCACCATTCGTGGCTAAGCAGTGAGGACCGGGCAACTTTAGTTTTTGTAACAGTCCTTTGATAGTGCAGTTTTTACATACAGACTTTTAAAAAGAAAAATGCATATGATGGATATGACTCTCTGCAGCTCCTGGAGCAAAATGGAGGCTATGGAAACAATGCTGTGCCTAGGATGTCTACAAATTTGGTGTCACAGAGCTCTAAGCCTGCAGGACAGCTCAACAATATGTACAATGCAGGTACGTGCAGACAGAGGCATTCTTCCAGACACCATCCAAATACAAACTAGTTATCTTTATGGGACATGAAAACTTTTTGAGCTGGCTCGAAGTTTTAGATCAACTTATTTAGCAAAAATATTAATGTCTCTTGAGTGGTATTGCTGTTAAGTGTCTTGCTTTATGAAAATCACTTAGCTGAAATAAATTGTTAAAAACAAAATAAATAATGTAGATTATTTTTAAGCAAGTTGATATAGTTCTTGTGAAGGACTAAATGTTTGTATACTCCTTTTACCTTCGGAATAGATATCATATTTGTATGTGGAAATGTAAAAAAACTTACTCCTACATTCTTCTCAAAAGAAGAAAGAAAAAATTGTTTGCTGAAGTGTAATGGATGGTGCCAAATGGCATTGTTGAGCTGTGGAAGAAAACAATTAGATGAAACAACTGGATGAAACTAACTTACCTGCACAATGAATAGTTGTTTATAAAAGTAACCATGGAAAAGGAAAAAGCAGCGACTGATTTATTGATAGATGGATAGATAGGTAATATAATAAATATAATTGATTGATAAATATAATATAGTAAATATATAACATAACAAAATATAAACAATTACTATAACACAATAAATACTATAATACATAGTAAACTAGAAGTAAATAACATTTGGAACATGCTTTAAAAATAGATCAGTTAAGGATCAGAAATGGCCTTTTTGCAAAATATCCCCTCAAAATAGAAATCTCTACTTGAGACATGTATTATACTAAGAACAGATAATAGTCCACTTGGATTCAACTTCAGTTCTTCAAAGGAATCTGTTAATGGTTTTGTGTTTTGACACAGAGCAATCTTGTGATGCAAGAAGTTGCTTTTGCTTAAGTAGGTAGACGTTTTGAATTCATACCTAGAGCAGATCAGCTGAAATTTTGTTGTCACTTTTCAGACTACAGCCATATCACTTTATTTCATATTTTAAATAGTTGGCAACTATTTTGTATGTTCGTTTTCTTGTAATGTGGTACTGAAACAGGCTTGGTTTTTGAAACTTCATCAAATGGCAGAGCTAAGGCCATGCTAACATACTTTTTAGAATTGAGGCAACTCAGATCTAAAATCTCTGACTAGACATATAGTTTGCTTTAAACTTGTTTAGTTAATAGAATGGTATTTCCTTATTTTGTTAGATGTTTTCTGTTTCTCAAATTTTGTTTATCCCATTTTGAAATAAGGTGGATGGGACTTCGTCAGTATAATGCTTTCATTTGAATGTGTGATAGATAAATTAACAACATTAAGACTAGAGAGTTGACTTGAAAATGAAATACTCATCTTTTAAGTGGTGATATAACTTGGTTTAAATGTTATTCCTGGGTGTTTAGTCAGTTGGGAATATTTAAACATATGTTTTAGTAAAGAAAAAGAGGCAAAAGAACACATTTTTGAGAGACAAGTTGAATGAGATAATGTTTATGGGACCAGCAGCTGTTGATAAAAGAGACAAGCTTTTGAGCTTGTGCTGTTTTTGAGCTTACGTTACCACCTTATTTCTCTGATAATGTGGGACCAGCACAGCTGTAGCACCTTTTTTGTGTCCAATATGTATAACTTTGGTAACTGAAATAGCAGTCTCTGTTCTCTGTCAGCTAAATATTAAACTGGTAACTGCATGAGCGTAAGCCCTTCAAAGAACTTAATATATTTTACTTAAATGAAAGAGTCTGGCAAAATATTAATAATTTTACTGCACACACATTTTTCTCCTCCTTCATTTAGTTATTTTATTCATGTCTTTTGTGCAGTTCAGGCGGGAAAAGTGTATATTCAGATATTAATGTACCTGAAGGAGAGACTTTAAAATGAGGCAAATTTATACTATCATTAAAATACTTCAGTAATACTATCCATATTTCATTCTCTGTTGGATGAATTTTACTACATAAGAAGATTCTGTTTTTAAACGCTCCTCTAGCCATCTTGTTCAGGTAGGGTCAAAGAGGATTGTCAATCACTATTTTATGTATTGGGTGGATGGCCAAATTTACTGACTGTCCACGCTGCATACAACATATCTTCAAAAGTTCAAGAGCAGAGGCGCACGTCCTGCGACACACCAGCTCCTCTGCACTCCTCCCTCAGGACTAAAGCCCACCAGACGCACTTTGTGGGACAGAAGCCCTGAGCCCTGGCAGGTGATTCTAGCAGCGCAGAAGCCCATAGCCCCACCACCCTGCCATGCGGCTAAAGCCCCGAGATTCCTCTTCCTGCAGGGCAGAAGCCTGTAGCCACGCTGCAAGACAGAAGCCCGGCATGTCTCACACCAGTCTGATAAGCTAAGAATGGGAAGTGGGGAGAAAGGAGCTCCACGGGCCATATTTTAATTGTAAAAGAACCACATGCAGATCATCAGCCACAGTTTAGCCACCCCTGTAGTAATATTGGCAGCTGATGATGTTAAATGGAAATGTTGGTGTTCCTTGTCAGTGGCATGCTGCAGTCAGCTGATAACACTAAATAGAAAGGCAGTCTGCCACAATTTAAACAGTGAGATGGTAGAAAAGCATAGATGCAGGTATTTTATGAAATCTGTTCTTCATAAAGAGATTCAAAAGGGTTTTGTGTATTATAAATATGATACCTGTATACTGTTCTGGTTTACCACCATATTATCTCTATTAATAGGAAAATATTTTTGTGCAGTTTTTTGTTCTTCAGAAGTTGAAAGCTTCACTCTGAGTCTAGACACAATAGCAAGACTGATCCTGTTCTTGTACAGCTTAAGCTGCTGGCAGTCCAGTTTGAGTTTTGCCATGTGATGAGAAATTGGAGCACAAGTTGCATTCAATTCCTTGTTTTATTTTAAACAGTAATGTTAGGTTTACTTTTTAATTCTAGGCCTGACAGTTGCAGAATGTGACCAGTCATATGGAGGATTCTTTGATATTCTCAGAGGTGGAACGGAAAGATTTTTCACAAACATCAAAGATACATCTTCTAAAGTTATCCAGTCTGTTGCAAAGTAAGTAGGAAGAACATGTGTTCTGGCAGTTCTAAAAGGAAAGGTCAGAAATGGCCCACTGAAACAATAAAATAAATCTTGCTGGTGCAAATATGATATCAGATGTGCCAATACTTAATATGCCATTTAAAATTTGGTAATATGAAGCAATGTAAAAGTCACTACGGTAACTGTATCATAGGAATTAAAATTGGAAAAGAGCGTTTTAAATAGGATGAATCTCTGAATTAGTGTGAAATGCTTTCCTACAGGATATAGCAGTCTTCCCCTCAACTAGTGCACCTGGACAGACATGCTTCCTGTTTTGCCATCAGTAATAATCACACCTGTTGCACTCTAGCAGTTTCTGTTCAGCCAGCCTCAGTGTAGGAAGAGCCTCCAGGCCTCTGCTCTTCCCTTCCTTTTCTTTTTTTTTTTCTCCCTCACATCCACACATATGAGGGAGAATAAGAGAGCAGGAAGAATGTGCAGTGGGAATTCAGAGCATGAAAGACAGTAACAGGGACTGAGGAAGTTGTGGAGCAGAGGCAGGAATGAACAAAAAAATTAGATGAAGTCAATAAGTAATGGAAGAAGGAAAGGTGATGAGTGAACAAAATGGTAGATAAAGAGGAGAGAACTAAATGACGGGGATAGGGAATACAAGTAGGAGACATTTGTAGGTTATAAATGTGATGTTCGTGGCAATCACTTGTATCGTATAAAAAAAAAAGAAAAGAAAAGAAAAAAAGAAAAGAAGGTTGAGGAAATATTAATATAGTCTTGTCTGCCTGGTGTAGTCTTAAAAGTTCCAGCACTCCTGAAGATCACTCAAGTCTGTGATGAAGCTTCCTGCTAGGGGAAAATTAAGGCTAGATATTAGGAAAAGATACCTTTTTCACTCAGTTTCCCTGTACTTCTAGCTACATAAAATTCTCTTCCTCTTCAGTGTCTGCACTCTTCAGATACTTAGACATAGCATACTCCCTCTTCATGGTTTGGTCAAGCTATATTTTATTTGTTGTATTTCCTAACTCATTTCTTTCAAACCCATTCCATTTTGTTGATTTCCCCCGCCTCTTCAGAATTTCTTTCCATAATTCTATCTTTGTGATACTGGGATGGTCAGAACTTGAGTATTTCTCTTATTTGTTGTGTCACCACAGTGTGAAAATGGATGTTTCCCTCTTGAATAAATGCCTCTCAGCAGCCGATATACCAATAATTCTTTCTGCTGCATTTCATTACAAGCTCACATGTAATTTATTTGCCAGTGTTTCCTGAGGTTTTCAGCAATAGTGCTTTATAAGAGTCTTCTTCATGCCAAACATCTGTCTGGCTTATTTACTCTATCACATTATTAGTCTGCTTTTCTCCAGATTGGAAATACAGCAATAAACAATGTGATTCAATTTATCTGCAGAGTGGAAATACCTTTTTACTGTTACGTTGATATGCACATGTTCCATTTTCTTTAAGAGTGATGCTGTTTGGGAAGCAGGTCCTCCTTTCCCGCACTTGAAAGATCTTGGTGTCTTTGGAGGATCTGGACAGTGATTCCACAACATGTTGTAATCCAAGCTCTGGCTTCAGCTGGTGAAGCCTTTTAAATCAGTTGTAGGTTTTTTCAGTTTCTGAACTAGCGATGGAGATTGTCCCTTGATGGTTTGGGAGAATTTCACAATTCTTTATTTAAACAAATAAAACACTTGCTCAGTCACTGCTCAGGGAACTACTCAGAAGTAGAACAGAATGAGCATTTAAGCCCTTAGCCCTACAATTTCCTCTTTTCCCACAGACCAGGCAGGGAAGACCAGCTTTGCAATGAGTCCTAAAGATTAGAAGTGATTGCTGGAGCAGCCCTGTGTAGCATCACTGGTGATTCTCTAATGATGCTAATATCCCCCATGAAAGCCGAGTGCAATAGCCAAATGTGTTGAGTGCTGCAGGATAGAGAGGTGATACAAGATGGGTGGAAGGGATGGCCTTGTTAAGGCACTGAACCAAGAGATGCAGGAGATATGGGTTCCAGTACTGGCTCTGGCACAGAATTCCTGTTTGACCCTGGCCAGGTAGATCAGAATGTGTAAATGTAGACTTCTAAATTCATATTCAACTCCAGTCTTGGCTTGAAACTTTTGCCTCACTTCTGCAACTGTAAATAGGGATGTTTCCTTCCTCAGCATGCTGCAAAGAAAACAAGTATGTAGGGCAATGAGATAGGACAGTGAAGAAGATATAAGCATCAGAGAATGTTATTAAAAAGCATAATTTTCTCTCTATGAACATATCAGAGGAGCAGTAAAATCTATAATTCACCTTTCAAAGGAGACGGTTACATAGCTTTTGTCCTGAAACAGTTTGTGTGTGACTTGAAAATGAAATTTAGAATTTAATATTAATAGATGTGTTAAGAACCTCTGCAATTCTGCTAAAAACAGTGGGTGCATAGGAATTTAAGTATTTCCCAGCAGTTTCCTCCTCTTTTTCTGGCCTAGTTAATTGAAAGATTGATTAAGGCCAGGACTAAATCAGATCACTGCAGGTGCCATTCTAGATAACTTTCACTACTTGGCATGGAACATTGATGTTAATTATGTTGCTTTTAGTACATTTTCAGCCCCATTAAGTGTTTTTGTCCAGGCCCATGAAAATTATTTTTGAGATTTCATTCGACTTAATTTTCTTAGGGCATTTTACGTCACAATTATCTAACATTTTAAAGATGTTTTGCTTAAGAAAATAATCACTTATATTCACTCTTTATAAGGGAATAAAACATCATTCTTTAGTGGGACCATTCTGACATCAGAGTTGGTGCCAAGTGTGGAGAAGTGGGAACCCTCTGCTAGATTAGTCAGGGAAGACACGGGTGTTGATCCTCTATCTTTTTTCTATTTGGGTGATGGGACACAGGTGGGTGATATGAGGTAGAGCCACTAGGGGCAGGGGGGTAGTGTTTAGGGAGCCTGTACCTGGGACCCCCCCCCCCCCGCTGGTCACACTGGATTCAACTGGTTGGACCAGGGGCGGAGAGGTGGGCAGAGCTAGGAGGGGAACAAAGGACCGGAGGGAGAGGAGGGAAAATGGGGGTCCAAGAGACAGGACCCTGCCCTGGGGTGTAACCCTAATCCCCTGGGGGTTTCACTTCTGGTTGTTCTGAGGATGCTGATACCAACTGTCCTTGCTGCTGTATGAACTGGTTTGCTAATAAACCCTCTGATTGCCACACTGGCTGAGAGTCGCTGCTGATTGGGACGATTGGGACCCTCCTGGGGGGAGGAAATCCCCTCCCAGGGAGACCGGACAGAGCAAGGATCTGACCCTCTGAGCCTGGAGTTGGGGGCTGGCTGCACGGAGCGTGGAGACCCGAGGTGCTGGACGGGAGGAGACTCCATCGTGGCAGAGACCTGACTGGCTGTGGACAGGGGATCCAGGAGGCTTGTCTGGGGTCTCCATCACACCAAGCAATCATGGTCCTTTGTCCTAAGCTAGCTTGTGCGTTGCAGTGCTGCTATTGGTTGAAATAAGTCAGTGGAGTGCAGAGGCTCTGTAAATGTGTCAAGAGTTATAGCTGGTAGGTGAGTTTACCTCAGCTGTCAATTTTCTTTGAATGATAGTTCCTGAGCTGCTAAAGAGGGTTGTCCCGCTCACATGTATTGAATCAGATTGGTTGGAATAGGACTTCCACTGGGCAAAGTGAACTTAACTTCTTTTACATTCATTCATAAAGGACATTTGAACCCACCAGCTTCTTGGCCCAGCCCATTCTTCTTTTTTATGGTGGTTTTTCTGCTTTTTTGTGATTGTAATCATGTTGGATTTGGGAGTGTAGTGGAATGAACCTACCACACAGCTGTTGTGTGTGCACAGGTATTGCACAGAAGGTTGCCTCTGACCTCTTCACAATCTTATATGGAACTTACAAGATTTAATTAAAATACCTTTGGCTGTGACCAAAATGACATTTACCCAGCATCCAAGGTTTCAATACGCAAGCTTTTGTTTCTTCCTGTGCTGCTCCCATAGTCAGTTGTTCTGTTCTTAGTGACTTGAACCATACTCACGGGGGCCTCACAGCTGCAGCTTTGTCTTACTAATTTTTACGCTTAATTTAAGATTGTTGCATGTCTGTATTTTAATTTTAACACTTTTAAAAAGGGATTAATTAAAACAAATCTAAGTTTATATTGTATTAATCTTAGCACAACTAATAGCTTTGTATTACTTCAAATGGTTAGGTACATATTACATTTTTCACAGCCCGTAATGCTTATAAAACACATGTAAGCCTCAAACCTAGCTTCAGACAACTCACTTCTTCAATGGCTTGAACTCTAAAATGCCAGACAGTCTTCATTCTCCTCTTATAAAGTAGATATCGATTCAAACTTTGTAAATCAAAAGTTTGTTCATCTTAAGTGTGTTGTATTGAAAGTAATAATTATTATTCTGGTGGTGTAGTCTCTAGCAAGTGTGGGTTTCATACTTGCCAGAAGGTAAACAGTGTAACTGACTAACATCCATCCACTTGTGTGTTCGTGTGTGTTATAAGAGACCACGATCAGGATTTGGGTCCTGTTTTTCTACCAGCTGCATAACAGAATGGGCCACACGGTTCCTGCTCCAGAGTTCACAGTCTAAGAATTGATGCAGGAGTGTAATGATGAAATGTGAATCAAGAAAAAAGTTGTCTTTTATTGTTGGCTAATTTTTTTGGCTTAAATCAGAACCTTTGTCATATGAAATGAGGCTAAGTCAGACAGGATTGGTGTGAATTTGCGGACTGCCTTCCATCCTGACTACTTGTTAGAAAATAAAATTGCAGCATAAATTGCATGTTTGATAATGTCTGTTGCTTTAAGAAGTAATAAAGGAAAAACAAGATTACTTTCATATTTCACATGAATTGAATGAATAGAATGCCATCAAATGAAATCATTTGCTGTGATTTCTTGATATCTTGTGCTGATTTCCTTCTACCATTTTTTTTTCTTTGTTCACATTTCATCATTTCACACTTGCATCCATTAACAGCCCAAGGTAATTAAGCATAGTTTGTATGACTAACAAATGTGTGAATCAACTTGTTTTGTTAGTTTAGTTACAGATTTTAGATATTTGAGCAATGAGTAGTTTTTCTTCCAAGTCAGTTTAATACTAAGTAAAATATTAATCCAGTCAATGTTTGCAAGGTACATTGATAAAACCAGCCTTCATCTGTATAGGTAACTTACTAGGCAAGCATGTAACTAAAGCTTTTGGTTTTGTTAAAATACATTTACACTGGCAAATAAGAATTCATACCTCTTCATTTCCTGTCAGGTTTCTCACAATGAATGAGGGCTGACAAGTGGACTACTTCCATTAGAAAAAGAAATAAATAGTGATATGGCTAGAGCACTTCTCCTTTCAGCAAATGGGCCAGATGATCCATATTAATGGTCACATAAACACAGCCTGATCTCTAGACAGACACTAATTAAAATGATAAAGCAAGTGTTGATTGGAAAAGTTTGTTTTAACTGGCCTGTAGCATATGCTTAGATCGGTACCTTCATTACCTATAGAGAATTAGGTGGATGTTTTTATCTGTCAGTGTGCCTTGTTCTGTCCAAACTACTTTGAGAGGAAAGATGTTCTTGTGGGTGAAACACCTGAACAGAAGTCAGGAAATCTGGTTTCTATTCCAGGCTGTATCAGACTTCTGCCTGGCGTGGATCGTCTGTGCTTTATCTTTCTGTTCCTTACTCTGTCCAATAGGGATAATAGGAATTTCCATGATAAGGGAGCTGTTAAGTTTAATAAAACACTTTGAGATCTTTGGTTAGGTAATGCTACAAAAGTACAAAATATTCTTTTTATTTGTGTTTCGGACTTTTTTTTTTTTTTTTTTTTTACTGCCTGGTATTTTCCAAGTCCTCAGGAGCTACGTAGTGGGGTGGAGCAGATTCAGAGCAGATTAAATTTCTGGGTATGTCTTCACTGACAGTGGCAAATTCACTGCTCTCAGATCAGTTCTTCAGAATTGATTGAGCAGGTAGTGGAAACCTGCTCAGTCAATCCAGAAGTCAGTCTAATAAATCCACCTCGGGGGAAAAAGAGTAAGGCTGCACCAACCAGAGTGCATTTCCTGTCAGAGCAGCCAAGTGAAGACATTGGTAAGTAGAAGTTAAGGAGTTGATGAAAAGTACATAAACCACTCTAGCTAGCTTGCATATCTCCTGCTGACTGCTGCTGAATTTTGCAATTAGTTAGACCAGGCCTCTGAAGAATAATTCTGGCATTTGTTCCATTCTGTATTCTGCAGGAGAGCTTCATTCTGGCGATGTCCCTTTTTTTTGTCATAGTGTATATAAATGACTCATAATGGTAGTAATCTGTCTTCCATGTCACTTAGACAGATTTTAACTCACGTTAAAACAAATGGGCCACTTACTAATTGTTGTACAGCTAGTCCTCACTTAGTGACCTACTCGTTTAGTGACCCCTCAGAGTTATGACCGGCTCTCTGATGAGTTGGTATTATGGCGATGTATGAGAACTCGCATCAACTCTCTCAGATTACCTATATTTACAGTACACTATGCAAACTAAGTTCAGTACATTAGAGCTTAAAACATTTAAAATATATATTAAAAATGTTATAAATGATGCAAAGGTGGCATTAAAACTATCTACCGATGGTTGAAAAACCCACTACCAGTAAAGTACATTATGCCTGAAATACCGGTAAGGGCTGCTCCTCGTTTAGTGACCAATTCGTTTATCAACCGGGTTTCAGGAACGGAACCCGGTCACTAAGTGAGGACTACCTGTAGTTTGAACTAATTTTCTCTACTTCAGAAATATTTTCTTGCATCCATACTCTATTGCTGAATAAGTTGTGATCTACATGGCCTTCCTATGCACAATACAGTACGTTACCTACTAGTGCCTTGGAACACCCTTTTTCAAAAGCTGCTTTCCAATCCAGATGCTCTGTATATAGTAGTATAGCAATAGGCAGTGGAGGGCCAAGCCCTTGGGTGCCAGGCTGCAGGAGGGCACTGGGCTGAGGGGGAGCTGCAAGGCATGGGGAACTTGGGGAGGCACAAATGTTTTCTTTGGCCTCCAGGTGCTAGTGGGTGCTGGACACCTTCATTGTGTGTGTAATTTCTTTAATTTTTAGGAATGAGCTATCTTTTTTGTAAATTCATGCTGACTACTTTTCACTGAATGAAAGTGCATCTTAAATATTCAATTTATCCATTAGGTAGTCTCCAAAATAGAATTCAAATATAAGTCGTGAAAGGGAAAGCATTTATTTACTGCTTGGGTTGTAAGAGCTTCTGTAGGTAAGGGGAAGGGGTGGATGCTAGTCAGATACCTGGCAGAGACTAGATTTAATTCTCTCCTCTGCCACATGCTTCTTGTGTGTCTGCAGGTAAGTCACTTAATCTCTGTACTCCAGATCCCTATCTCTGAAGTGGGACTAGCACTATCCTACTTCACAGGGTATTGAGGATAAATGTATTAAAGATTGAGACCCTAAGATAATAATGAGGTCTGTATAAGTACCCAATGTATGAAGATACTGATTGAAAAAATATAAACAGTTGGAAATTGATAAACAGGTGAGTTGTACCAATCATGCACCTTCTGTCATAACTGCACTGGTTAAGATTCATTAGTTCCCTTCTCTTTAAATGCAAGAACTGTCTGTCTTTTTTTAAAAAGTCTCCATTTGAAAATCCAGTCTAATTACTCAACAGCTGTCTTTCATAGTTAAATGTATTTGGCCTTGCATTATCTGCATTACCTTAAAATGCACTACTATTCTGCATTCAGCAGAATTCTTACTGTATTATTCTCTAAATGGAAAAATGATCTCTGCACTTGCTCCTTAATAGAATATATGACTGCTTCAGAAATTTCTGTTTGCATGTGGTGAAATTAGTTTTTATATATATTAACTTAGAGGTCTCTCTTTATTGCAGTTATGCAAAGGGAGATTTGGATATATCATACATCACCTCCAGAATTGCTGGTATGATAGCTTCATCTTTCCTAATTATTGTTTTTAATTGTGTTTTTTCAAAGTTAATACCTCAAATATTGGTGATGTTCTGTTTTCAGTGATGTCCTTCCCAGCAGAAGGTGTAGAATCTGCCATCAAAAATAACATAGAAGATGTGCGATTATTTTTAGATTCTAAACACCCTGGAAACTATGCCGTTTACAATCTATCTCCAAGAACTTACAGGTCTTCAAGATTTCATAATAGGGTGTGTATGTGTTTTTCTTGAATATTTATGTTTTCCCATGGGCAGGTCTTTGAACACAATAAATCAAGTAGACCTACCATTACTTGTTGTATTGCATTATAGTTTTCTGCAGTCCAGTGTTTAGTATGCATAGTTAAAATCACAAATGAGCAATTACAAAATGTAAACTGCCAGTGGCAACATTAACTTTTTCATGCTTTTACCACCAATTCAGACTTGCTAATAGGAGAGATTTGTCTGCTTCTTGGATTGGTGTAGCTTTGGTAAAGAAAGCTCAAGGCACCCAAAACCTTCCTGTACATATAGTAAATGAAGTTTTGCAACAAACTTGTGGTTCACCTGTTTGCAAAAGCTTCCTTGCTTCTTTCACCTTTCTCTTCCTTCTTTTTACCCCATTTGGACATAGCCCTGTGAATGCTGTCCTTGCTCTAGTGAATGATCTAGCCATGCCCTTCCTTGCTGCTTCCTGAGATATAAATCTGTTAGTCTTAAAGTGCCACACGACTCCTTGTTTTTTTATCCTATCCTATCCTATCCTATCCTATCCTATCCTATCCTATCCTATCCTTATCTTTGAAACCCTTTATGTCCAGTTCTACAGAATCTAGACAGGAGTTTGAACAGGACACAGCCTCACCCATAAGGAGAAAGATGATAGCATCTGGGTAGGCTCTAAAGTTTCAATGGACACATCTTTCCTCTTCCTCTTAATCCTGTCTCTCAAGCAGCCCATGACTGGCTTAACCATAAAGTCTCAGCTTCTTTGCCTAACGCTGCCTGGAAGGTTACTAAACGTGGGAGACTTGAGGGATCATTAAGGTCTTAGAGTAATTGTTTTTGGATGTACTGTGTTAATACTCAGATTACCCACTTGTGTCCCATAGTGCATTTGGAACAGAAAAATCTTGAAAGTAAGCTTAATCAGCAATATGCCTCCAACTCAAAAAGTTTTAGAAGGATCTTGCAAATACATGACTTTTCCTAAAGAAAAGCTAATTGACTGAATTCAGATTTTCATGGTAACCTCACAAGTGAAGTTTATGGACATGTAATTTCCTGAACAGAAAATTTGTTTACCCATAAAAGGTCCATTTCCTTAGCAGACACATTTAAAGGGTTTGTTGTCCTTGTAGTGAACTCCCCTGCTTCCTTGGCATGGGTGAAGGCGTTGGGGAAACTCCAAATCCTCCAATGACCTTCTGCTGGTTTTCAACCTTATTGTTCATTTGGCCTCCCAGTCACCTGGTCCTTACTTTATTTCATTGTAATCAGAAGGTAACGGTGGATCTGAACCTGTCAAATGCTGTGGCTCAGACTGATCTTATTTAGGCTCCCACCAGTGGCCACCAGTCTGAGGAGCTACAAAAATCAAGTCTGCTTACACCAGAAATTTATCCTGGAAAATAAGCTATTTGTTTCAGTTGAATCAGATAGCTTTCCCTTTTCAGCTTTGCTTGAACCTCATGCATCTGAAGGACATGCCTCTTAATTCCATGGATATTATCTGGACAAAACTTTGTCCACAAAATAGTCATGTTACAAATGGGACTCATTAATTCATTGTTGTGAACATAGAAGACTGTTCCCGTATTTGTAGTAGTGTGTTGGGTGAAAGCTGCCATATTGGAAGCTATCAACATTCAAGACTCCTCTAATGTTGACAAAGGCACACTTTGAGATTCATCATGCTGTTATGGTCACAGAGGAACACGCATGATACATGCTTACATCTTCAGTGCTCTGCCTACGAGCCATTGCAAAAGGGATGTTTCCTCATCTGTGGATACTCGTGGCCTTTCAGGCAGCTATTTCTCTAACTTAGTGGTTCCCAACCTGTGGTCCAAGGACCTCTGGGGGTCTGCGGAGTTATTACAAGGGGTCCGTGAATACATCCAGCCCGTCACTGCCAGCTAGTGGCAGGTGGCCTGGGCCTGATCTGGGTCCAGCTGCTGCCAGCCATATCCATGTTGGAGAGTGCTCTAGATGCATTGTATTTCCCTTCCTTGATCAGCCACACCCTGGATGTGTCCCAACCCCTTGGGAGCAGGTGAGGGCCATGAATTCCACTGCCCTTCTGCAGCGCCACTGCCTGCAGTCAGTCCCCGATAACAACTATTATCATTTGGGGGTCCTAAAAATTTTTTTTATGTTACAAAGAGGTCCTCATACTCAAAAAGGTTGGGAACCACTGAAAACTTATTCTTAAATTCTCTCTCTCCATCCACCCACATGAAACTTTCCTCAAACTTTCTGGTCTTTTCTGTTAGTTACACTTCAAGTTAATGCTAGTTGTGGAATCATCTCCTGGCTTGTGTTGACTCCCACTCTAATATAACAGCTTCTGTGGACCCAGATCCGGTCTAAGTCAGCAGAACTTTCCCTTCTGCTGGTTTTTTCCTGATCCTGACATTGAGCATCTCTCTTGAAGGATTATGCAATATGTTTGTGGTACGATGATGGTTCAGTAAAAGACCTGCAGCTTAGTTGCAGCTGGACTGGGCAGGGTGGGTGAGGTAGAGACTATATAATTGCAGTGAAAATATTCAGACTCAGGTTGGAGCCCATGGTGTGGGTGGTCTCAGAGCTTATGCTCCAGTCTAAGGTTGAATGTCTACACTCTAGTTTTATAGCCCCACAGCCCAAACCAGCTGACCTGGGCTCTGAGAAACAGCTCATGCAACTAGTCCCACTAACAGCTCTTGCCCCTGTCAGTCTGGGCAAGAAAATGTGCTATGGTGAAGCAATGTTCAGTCCACTTTGTGAAAGTCTTAAGTGTGCTCAATGATCTAAATAGAACTTCCTTTAAATTGTTTACCTGATGCCAGCAAAGCGTCTACTCATTAAAAGGGATGTCATCACAAACGTCATCTTGTATTTTGTCCCTTTTTATGAGAACCATTTAAAAATACAGTTAAACATTTTTTTTTAAACCACCAGTAAGCTGTTTGTTGTCAGCCGTAACACAGAAGTTGCTGAAAGGATTTTTCTCAGTATAATTTTTTTTATTGGGCAGATAGCAAGTGTGTAAACTTCAACTCAAAAGGTGAATGTTTAAGGAAGTTGTCAGCTTTATGGATGAGAGAATGGATGCTGTTCTGCATCATGATCTAATAGTAGCTGTTTGAGTAAAAACAGATCATGGTTTATTCTGCATGTTGTTCCTATTGATTTGTATTGCTGTAGCCCCTAAAGACTGCACTCAAGGATTGAGGATTGTTTGGGCTGAGTATTATGTGGAGCTTTATTACCCAAATCATGATCTTATTTGACACTACTCTTGTTTTAATTTATTCTTGCATTTAATATTTACATATATAAGTACCAGTTTTATTGTTATGACTTAAGTTAATGCTGTAGTAGTCACGCTTATGTTTTTACTTCTCACCCCATTTCCCAACCCAGGTTTCTGAATGTGGTTGGCCAGCAAGACGGGCACCAAATCTTCAAAATCTTTACAGCATTTGCAAGAACATGTATTTATGGCTAAAGCAAGATCAAAAAAAAGTTTGCATTGTGCACTGCCTTGTAAGTAGTAGATACCTCTGACATTTTTCATCTAGTCCACCTTTAGAAATCACTGAGGTTTGCAGTATCCATCAATTCTTGTTTGAGTAACAGTGATTTTACTGTCTTAAGTAAAGTCTGTGTTGGTCTATTTTCTTTATTTAAAAAAAAACAAAACACATGATTAAACAGTGTAACTTGCACAAAGTAGGTGTTCAGTAGGCCAAGAAGAAAAACAGTTAAGTACTTGCACAGGAAGCAAAAAGGGAGTTCAGCAGGGAGAGCAATTTACAGGAGGGACAAAGATGAAATAGCATGTTTGTGAAAGAAGTGTTGCTTTCATGCTCTCCTGAAAATTTGGTGTGCTATATATGCAATTCTGTCTTAGGCATGTAAGGGAGTTGACTTGCACACCCAGTGAATGCCAGATTGGTCCCAAGTATCTATTTTCTTCTTGCACTCATTTGTGATCAGTCTCTACCTGCTGTATAAACAACATTTGCATTATTGCAGGATTCCATAAAAATTGCCCAGGCTTCTAAACTGGTTTTTCAACTATGCATCGGTAGCCACCTGATACAAAAGGCAGAAATAATTTAAACTGCTTAGCAATGCTATGTAAGAATTGACAGCAAGAAGTGAGGATTGTGTGTTGTGTATCTTAAACATTCCAAAACAAACCACTGTATTGTACGCACTTCCGTTGATGGGAGGATAAGAGAACACACACACAACAGATATTAATCATGTTGCTTAATATGCTGCTGAGACACGCTCCTCTGAGTGGTACTGAGATCATGGTCTAAGAACCTTTCAAGAATCAAATAGGAATACTACATAACTGAAGCCAAAAAAAAAAAAAAAATTTTTTTTTAACTATTTATCTAAACTGGGACTTTCCCAGGACAGCTTTAGTTAATGTCCAGCTTCTAGAAGAAAAGCTACAGAATTTTTAATGATCACACTTGTTTTGAAATCCAGTTTACATCTCTGATGGTACCTCCACCAGTGTAGTGTCTCCAAATATCATGCCGGGGCACTGGTTCAGTAATATCTCAGAAGTGCTGTCTCCTGAGTTAACACTACTTCTTGCAACAGCCTGTCGAGTCCCCCAATTAATGAACATTCTGGGTTCAGCCTGGTTTGAGATGTGGATTGAGGGAAGCTTAAGTGAGGTATGACTGCAGGCCAGGTGCTCCATTTAATACTGACATACATTCTTCTGCTTTCATAGAAATGAGCACTGGCTGCCGTATGCCAATCTCAGATTTGTCTGACTAGAAATTCCTACGTTTAGAAACGAGGAAGATGAAAGACATTCCTGAATTGGTGGCTTTAATGAAAAGATAACGGTAAATTTTCTAAGTAACCACATAAGCATACAGTGTCTTTCATGCTGAAGATGTGACCCAGGAGCGAAACAAACGCCATGCTTATCCTAGTTCTACTGATATCTTCCCGTAGAGGTGAAAGAGCATGGAAGGAGCTGTAAAAACAATATTAAGGATGAATGTAAAGAATTTATAATTTTTTTCCCCACGTGCATTTGTGCAAGGCCTGCACTGAATGAAGTAGCAACATTGCGTTTCATAATACAAACCCTGCTACCTTAGAAGAAATTAATTTTTAATGGGGAGACCTCAAATAAAACTTTCTGCCCCACTCATGTAGCATTCAACAGAGATTTTTCTGGACTGTGAGGGTTTGTGGGATTTCTAACACCACATCCAATGGCCCTACCATTCCTGTACAATTGGTATCAAGGTTGTCTGTCTTTCTAGCCCTGAGGATGAAGTAGCTGCCAGTAAGAAGGGTGGACTGCACCACTATATCTCCTCCCTTTCAGGTTTCACTCAGTAAAGCCTATTGACTTGGGGTTTACAGAGACAAAGTGATGGGCAACCTTAATGAATAATCACATGTAGCACTTTGATGATAAAAGCACAGTGGTTTCATTGAAATAAGCCTTCCAGTTTAGTTGACCAAAGGGCTATACTTGATCTGTGCTGCAGAAATGCATATTTTGCTGATGTGCATAGTTAAGGACTAATTATTTTTTTAAATTCCAACAGGGCAGCCATGTTAGTCTAGTTCAGTAAAGCAAACAAGGAGTCCTGTGGTGAAGTGGGATTTTCTCCCATGAAACCACATGTAATAAATTTGTTAGTTTTTAAGTGCCACAGGACTCCTTTATTTTTTAAGAAAGTTGCACTCAAGATGTGCAATAATTTTGCCATAATCTGTTAACTTGCTTCTGAGGCCTTTGGGGGAAAATCTTCAGCAGTTTCAGACCTTCTTGCATTGGATCGCTCTCCTAATGACTGATCTGGTCCAAGCACTGTGGTCTCTGCTACTGTATCCAGTCACCACCTTCCCATCAAAATGTAATAGGAGAAATGAACTGAGGTCCATGGTCTTCTTTTTTTACATCCCCCGGATACTGACATTTCTGCTGCTTCTAAGCTGTAAATTATTCAGTTGTCTTTGTGAATTGCAAAGCTCTGTCATGAGACTTTTTTAGCAGTTAATTATTTTTCTCTTATATGATCTTAATTGTGTGTCTAAATGAGATTTTTGCTCATGAATTTTTCTTCAGTTTTTCAAAATGTCCTTTGTGTTCCTCTAAATGCATGAGTAATTATCAAAGGTTTATTGCCAGTAAGGAATTGCAGTGGATGGTAACTGCATGGCTTCACCAGTTATTTCAGGGTAACCTAAAGAGCTCCTAGCACTGAAACAGAAGCCCCCTTAGCTTGTCAGTAGAAGTTCCTAAAATGGATCTCCCACTAGCAGCAGCAATATGGTTAAAGCTTAGGGTTCTGATGCTAAGAAAACGAGTGCTAAGAGCTCTGAGGTAATATAAAGCTAAAGGGGTTAACTATTCAATGATTGCCAGCTTAGTTTGTGTGTTTCATCTGTAAGAACAATTAATTTGAATTGTTAGAGAAATTTGCTACTGACCCCACAACTTTAAAGTTTTATTTATTATTTAAACTGTGGTTCAAAAACCAACTATTGTCAACTTAAGTTATACCTAGTTCATAACTTTAACTTTGAGCTTGGCATCTCATGCAGACAGGCATGTTCTTTAGTGACTGTCATAACGTTTTTAACTAGGTTGGTTAACATTAGGCCACAATTTTTTGTAGGATGGAAGAGCAGCGTCTGCTGTTGTAGTTTGCTCCTTTCTATGTTTTTGTCGTCTCTTCACTACTGCGGAGGCTGCAGTTTATATGTTTAGTATGAAACGCTGTCCACCTGGCATTTGGCCTTCTCATAAAAGGTACAGAATCTGTGTCTTTCCAAAGCATTGTTGAAACAAATCTACATGTGAACTTGTGCTGTTTGGGGGGTGGGGGCAAGGAAGCCCACTGATTTGTAGGATGAAGTGGATTATTTAGGAATTAACCTGGCACGGCAATAAGACATTTGCAAAATCAAATGAGTTGAGTTGGGTAAATTTTAAAGCCAAGCAGATTTAAATAAATTTTTCATGTGACCCTGGTTACTGACTGAATCACCATGATGAATGCTGGAGCAGTGTTAAGAATGAAAGGTGAAGTTGCAAAATGCTTGAAATGCAAATTGTCCTAATACTTCTCTGCAATGTGGGTTTAAGTTCCAGCTGTCTAAACACTCTTGAGACCTGGAGAATCCAAAAGTATAAGAAATTCTTACTTGAAGTCAGTTCATTGCATATTTAGTGAATAAGAGGATATATTCTATTTTGAAAAGAGCAAAGGTATATTTTTCTTAGGCATTGTATCCTCTGTTTTGGCCACTGTAGTTTAATTTGAGTTTTTCACACACTATCTTTAGATGCTGTAAAAATATAGCATTCTAAGTAACACGACCTCACTTGAGCATCTGCCAGTAAATCTTTGCCTTTCAGAACAGGGAAGTTTCTGAAAAAGGAAAGGTGTGAATTAGCAAATGGCAGAGCATCAAAATTGTACACTACTGTTTAGAAATATTTTATTTTATGGGGTTTGGTTAAAATATGTTAAAATTTTCAAAAGCTCCACTACTGAAATTTTTGGTGCATTCTGAGAAGGAATAATCGAAGGACACTCTGGAGGTTAGAATGCTTACCTGGGGTTTGACAGACTTGGCATAAATTCCCTGCTCCACCACAAACTTCCAGATGATCTTCAGCAGGCCCATTGGTCGCTGTACAATGGGGATGTTAGCACTTCCCCACCTCACAGGGATGTTGGGAGTACTTTAAAGATTTGAAGCACTTGATGGCTGTGAAAATGAGGGCCATATTGGTGCCTGAGTTAGAACAATATGGGAATCTGTGCATGGGCAACTTTAGTAACTCCTCTTTAGCCATGCATGAAATGTGCTTCGACATGCACATTTAGGTTGTTTTATTGGCTTTTTCTCTATTTCAGTCGTTCCATGTCAGATTGACTTTTAAACTAGATCAATCTTAAATTACCTAATATGCTATTAAGTGTACTCTCTTCTGCTTGTAAGTAACTGTGTCATGCAACATGGTTGAATTGAATACTTATAATGACAAGGTAACTTTTGAATCATGCATTTCTAAGCTGCATTTTTTTTTTCCAAACAAATATCTTTTTTTGACAGATATATAGAGTACATGTGTGACATGATGGCAGAAGAACCCATTATTCCTCACAGCAAGCCAATCCTTATCAAATCAATTATCATGACACCAGTTCCTCTGTTCAGCAAACTGCGAAATGGCTGTAGGCCTTTTTGTGAAGTTTATGTTGGGGATGAAAGAGTGACCACTACCTCACAGGAATATGACAAAATGAAGTAAGTACAGGTTGTAACTGGTTTCCCTCCATGTAAGTTTAAAATCTTTCTGGAGCTGTTTTAATACCGAGACATTCCTGTCAGAAGGGACTGTACCAGTAAAGGAAATACGTCTCATACAAACTTTGTACTGAATGAAGCATAGGTCTGTACTGCCTTTGCTTGTATCTAAACCCATAATATTATGCGTTGTATGTATGAGATAGAAATACCCAGTGTAAAGGTGTGCCTAGTGAAATTTTCAGTGTTAAGCTAATAATTCCCATTTTAAAACCTGGTTGTTTAAAAGATCAGGAACTCACAGCAGAGCCTAGCACCTTGTTTTCAACTTCAGCTCAGTGAATAAAAACAGCTCCTGCACCAAGGAAAGAAAGTACTGAGGCAGCAGCCACTCCAGGTTTGTTTAAGATGCCTGCATTGTTCCCACATGGTTCCTTAATTGGAAGACTCTTCTGAATTATTTTCCTAAAACCAACTAGATTCATACTGTTATATAGTAGCAGTTCCCATCACCTTTTCCAGGAGTGGACAGAGCTGAGTAGGTTTGCTGGAGTCTTGGCAGTTTGAAAGTGTCATGGTTGTACTTCTGGGATAGAGAGTTTGGGACCTAGGTAGGAGGGAAATTGGTACCAACAGCATATTATTGTAATCTTCTATTTCACATTCCAAACTCTGGTGGCAAGGAGGAGCCAAGAAAGATCGCACAGACATTTGAAGTTCGGGTTTGCTTCCATGAGTTAAAAAATAGTTGAAAACAATGGGATTGCACCATCTAAACACACTGAATTAGGAGAGCTTTCCAGAGAAATGGAAGGGAAAGGTGGTGGACGACTATTGTTCAGTGATGGTCTTTTTTAGGAACCCAGCATGTTCAGATATGTTGATGGTTGTTGGTTGAGTTCAGCGTGTGTCTGACACTTTTCACATGCCCACTTTTACCTCACTGGCAGTTCTCTACATCTGCAAATAGATCCTTTCAAGGGGTGGAACCAAATACCGTTCTAGAAGCTGGGGAAGGTGGTTGGCCCTCCGTGGGAGAGGAGGTTATTGAGTGTGAAGGAAATTTTGGGGGATAATGCATCTAACTGAGCAGTAAGTTAAGAGACCAGTAGGAATGGGCATCAAGAAAACATAGTGTCACTGGTATGAATCATACTGCAGCTAGTTTTACGGTCAGCTCAGTGGTGTGGTAACTGCCATCTGTTTATCTGCCATTGTGCAAGACAGAAGGGGCTGGTCTAGATGGGTATGTCTCTTGGGGGTGAAGTGGCAATTCTAAAAATCATGTTAGATATTTCAAATAGCATCTTAGGTTGATAACAAAAAAAGAAGTGTTGGCATTTCTAGTTTGCCTAGAGCAATGGTTTTCAAACTTTTTTTTTCTTGGGGGCCCAGTTGAAGAAAACCATTTATGTCCATGACCCAACAATTACATCTCAGAGCAATTCATTCCAGTCTCTCGGCAGCAGCAGCAGGGGCCTCCGTGACGCAGTACCTGAGGGTCTGTGACCCAATTCTGGGTCCCAACCTGTGGTTTGAAAACTACTGTCCTAGAGAGACCTGGAGTAGCCAGGCAAAACAGGTAAAAACATTAATTTTGAAGTAGTGGGGTTTTTTTGAAACTTAACAATATGCTTTTTCTTCAGGGAGTTCAAAATTGAGGATGGGAAGGCTGTAATCCCATTGGGTATAAGAGTTCAAGGTGATGTTCTCATTGTGATCTATCATGCCAGGTCAACATTAGGCGGCAGACTCCAAGCCAAGGTAACAATAAACTTAGAGCCACCTTTACATGGTTTATTCTTCGTAATATGGAACAGTCTACTTCATGATTGCTTTGCTCAGTGGTGTGATGTTTGTTAGCTGTTTGACGTAAGTGGTTTAATTGTTCTCCTGTGCCCTCATCTTCTGTTGAGAAGAGTTTGAGATTTGCATGAAGCTAGGAATTCATCCTTCCTTGTCATGATATGCAGTCACTGGTGAGCCTGCTAACAGCAAACATACAATTAGTTGTTCCTTTTTCAGCGTTTTTTGGTAGGCAAGCATTTCCATACCTAGTCATGATTCCCAGCATCTGATGCCTGGAGCTGTTGCCACTTGCTTCATCATGGAGTTCTGCTGACAATTTCTTATCTTAGAAGAGGCAAAAATCAGAACTCCATGTTTCAGTCAAGAGTCTTCACCAGTTAATTTTATTGCCCACCAAAGGAAAGGTGGTTTACTTTCTTATGTCCAAAGGTCAAGTTGCAACTTAAATCAGGCTCACCCATCACATCAGTTACCTCCAGTAAATCACTAAGCACAACTTTAAATAGCAGCCTCTTTGGCTGCCTGAATGCTTTAAAATGTTGATTTGAAATCCCTCACTATTATGATGCCTCCAAAACTGGAATTACATTTTCTGACATATTCTGTGGTACATTATCAGAATAAACTGGCACAGACTAAGCTTTCACGGAAACAGAGGCCTTCACAGTTCTGAGGAGACTGTATTTTAGATAAGAAGTATCACCGTTCCATATTCAGATCACATACTAAGTGATTAACTCTAGCGAGAAGTGACATTCATTTTCTTAAGATGATATGAGGCCACTAGGACTCTGATTTTCACAGTGTGCAGGCCTAAAATTAGCAGCAGAAGTGCACATTTATGAAAAAATTAAGCCACTCAACAATCTAAGCGCAGAGCATGGAGTAGCTCCCATTGAAGTTAGAGGGTTTTATGGATGTTCAGCATCTCTAAAAATAGGGACATTCCCCCACCCCCACCCCATCGTCCGTTTTTTAGTGCCTTCCCTCACTCTGCTTATGAAGCGTCCAACATCCAACAGCCGCATAAAGTAGTTTGCATGATCTCAGCACATTTAACATTCAGAGATGGATTTCCTCTCCTTTCTCTGCCACAAGAGAGCTGGTGTATCATAAACATTGCCATTATGTTGGGGCATCCTAATAGCACAGCTCTTGGCTAACTTTATAATAAAATGAGATTTTGTTTTTGTTTGTATCTAGAATGCAAAACCAGAACTGTAATCGATATTTAGGCCAAAAGCCACATGGAATTCCAGGAATCGTCATCCTGGATGGACTAGGAGTTCAGTCTATTGCAGTTTCCTGCTTCCATCTGTGATTTGGTTCAGTGTAGAATCTCTTCACTGTCCTTCACTCTGTGATAGATTATTTTGGCTTGATGATTTTTTCTTTCAACTGAAGTGCTAACATTTTTCATTTTTTCCTATAAAGTGTCTCGTATCCTAAGTTACCAAAAGTCCTGGCTTTCTCTGCTTTGGTTTACCTATAGTGAAGTATGAAAGATGAGAGAGAGAGAGAGAGAGAGAAGGATTACTTTCAAACAAATTCAAAAAATTATTGATACAAAGGTTCTGAAAAGAATACTTTAGCTTGCAGATATTAAAGGATAAAAGCATTTAATCTCAATATGCAAATATTTCAGTGCTGGTAGAAGTTACTACTTCAGATTTTTTTTTCACTGTTGTATTTCTCTACTGCGTTCTTCACTTGGTCTGTAAAATTCCTCTTTCAGACTTCCTAGATTTCCATAGGAATCCTGTTCAGATGATACTCAGGGAGACCTCATAGAACCACAAGGGCCAAGCTTAACTGTATTTGTGTCTCTGTCTGAGGAAATCTGTAGAAATGGACTCCATATTGGAGAAATCCAAGATAAGCTTTTTCAGAGGAATGGTTGAACACCTGGAACTGCTATACTTAATGACAGCATTCCACATGATAAGTCTGCAGAAGATAGAAAGTAGTCCATGGCTGGAGTGATTCTTGCTAATCAACAATGAGCTACAGCAAATTTGGATATCAAGTCTTTGAAGTCCCTTATATGTATTGTAGTGGATCTGGATCCAGTTTAATGTCTTTATTAAATCAAATATCTCAACCTCTGCAACTGTTCAACATAGAGATGTTTTACAGGAATGATTTGCCAGGTCATTGGCCAACCCTCCCGCTTTATCCAGATTCGCAGCACCACTTGGAACAAGTAGCCAGTGGGACGGTGAAGTGTTCACTAATAATCATATAATAGTGATTTTCAACTAATGTTCTATGTAGGATGGCCAAATACACTGGAAGAAGAGTGGACTTATTTACAGGATTCTGACACAGAGATTGCTGGAAAACTGGGATGAAGGAGAATGAAGAAACAGCACTGGATTGCAGAGGAGATCATCAAATTATAGGAGAGAGAACAAAAAAAGAGGCGTGGTGCAGAGTGAATGCATAGAGAAGTCAGAACAGAGTCCTTTAAAAAAAAAAAAAAAAGCAGCTGGTAGAAAATGGGCTGATGACCCTAGAGGAAGTGATGTTTGCAGTCAGATGCAAAGTGATAAAGCACTTGATATTGACAATATTTAATCATAATGACTGAAAGATGGCTCCATAGAGTTATCTTAAAAATGTGGGAAAGGGTTGGGTAGGCTAAACTGGATAAGCAAGCATCTCATAGATTCATAGATTTTTAGGGTCAGAATAGACCAATATGATCACCTAATCTGACCTCCTCCACAATGCAGGCCACAGAATCTCCCATCCATGCCTGCAATAGACACCTAAACTATGATTTAGTCATTGAAGTCCCCAAGTCATGGTTTAAAGACTGCAAGGTACAGAGAAACCACCAGCAAGTGACCCGTGCTCCACGCTACAGTGGAAGGTGAAAAGCCCCACGACCTCTGTTAATCTCCCTGCAGGAAGATCCCCCCCTGCTTCCAAATAAGGCAATCAGCTAAACCCTGAGCATGTGGGCAAGATGCCCAAAATAATTCTCTTTAGTAATTCAGAACTCACTCCATCTAACATCCCATCACAGGCTGTTTGCCTATTTACTACTAGTACTCAAAGATGAGTTAGTTGCCATACTGGGCTGTCCTATCATACCACTCCCTCCATAAATTTATCCTGTTCTGATTTGAAGCCAGCTAGGTTTTTCCCCCCACTGCTCCCCTCAGAAAGCTATTCCAGAACTTTACTCCTTTGATGGTTAGAAGCTTATATCTAATTCCAAGTGTAAGCTTCCTGATGGCCAGTTTATATCCACTTTATATTTTGAACAGGTTATTGAGGGAGAGCAGAAAACCTACATGGAATGAAAAGAAGGGATGGATCAACAAGGAAAGCTACCTCTTAAAAGCTAGAAAGTGTAGGGGAAAAGTGAGACCTGCCAAAAAGCCAAGAAAAGTTGGGCCTTGCATAAGAAGTTAAAATGAATAATAAAAGATTTGTCTAGCTATATAAATAAAACAAAAACAAATGAAAGAGGAAGTGAGACTGCTAAACTCAGAGGATGGAGTGGAGATAAAAGATAATTCAGACGTGGCACAGCACCTGAACTTCAAAGTGTATGATGAAGTGGGATTTTCTCCCATGAAAGCTCATGCAATAAATAAATTTGTTAGTCTTTAAAATGACCACAGGACTCCTTGTTTGTTTCACCTGAAAACAGTGTTAGTTATTCTGAAAAACCTATTGAAAGATCCCAAGTTCTACCCTTCAGAATTATGTGTTAACTGGGGTTTGAGGATGCTTGTATTAGCTTTTGATGAAGCTTTTTCAACCGTACACAATGTTAAGTGAGATGAGAATCAGCTTCTTTCCACTTTTATTTTTGCTAGTGTTTCTACCAAGATACTACAGACTTGTGTGAAAAATAAACAAGTCCAAATTCAGCCGCAGAAATAAAATGTTATAAGGAGCTAATGTCTGTTTAGAAGAGCTGACCTGAAAGCAAATACTTTCATTAATATCAAAAATGCTTTTAATCAGAATGAAAGTAAAACGGTGTACATGTGTGTGTGCATGTGTGTGGATGTGTAACCTTCTGTTACACAGGATTATGCAGTTATCGTCTGCAGTTATCCTGTTTTCGTCTCCCTATAGATGGCTTCAATGAAGATGTTCCAGATTCAGTTTCACACAGGCTTTGTGCCCCGGAATGCCACCACTGTGAAATTTGCTAAGTATGTGAATATTTTGCTGAACGCAACTTGCATAAACTTTTTGTCAAATTGTTTTACTTATTAGATCAACAGATATAGGTGGGAAGAATGTCTTTTATTAGCATGGGAAATTTATAGCTATCATTTTTAACTAAATAAGTCCATCCCTTCGAGTGGCTACGCTTTTTTTGATTCTACTGCTCTTGAGGAAAAGTTTTCTTGAAATTTTTTTCTAAAAAATCATCCCTTTTAGATAAATACACCCCCCCCCCAAAGTTTTAGGCTTTGCACGCCAATTCCATAACAGTACTATCTCTTAACTTGTTGCATTCCACGATAGTGAGTTTGATGGACTGATTGAATATTTTGCTTTAATGGTTTTTTTTTTTTTTTTTTTTTTTTTTTTTAAACAAAAAATTACAGGTACGATCTGGATGCTTGTGATATTCAAGAGAAATATCCTGACTTATTTCAAGTGAATCTGGAAGTGGAGGTGGAGCCCAGAGACAGACCCAGCAGTGAACAAGCGCCATGGGATAACTTGAACAATAAGGGTCTGAATCCCAAGATCCTTTTCTCCAGTCGTGAGGAACAGCAAGAGATTTTATCAAAATTTGGTAAAGCCATTATTTTGGTGACATTAGAAATTTTGCCTGTTTTCTGTACTTTTAAAGCATTCCAGTTCAGGACTTGTTTAGTTTCAGATATATGTTTTGAAACAGACATTTAAAAGGGAAGAACTTAATTTTTTAAAAACAGTTATGCAACTCCCTTCCCTGTTATAAAGGAATATGAGATTCCCCCCCTAGGGTATGTCTGCAGAGCCACCAACAGTGCAGAATCAATATTTTGCATTTGGCTGAATGTCAGTAAAGATGTGCTCAGTCAAACCCAGAAGTTTCTTGAAGTTGACATGTTAAAACCATCCCCTCAAGTGGTATAGCACTGCCTCAACGGGAATGCATTTCCTGTCCGTGCAGTGAAGACACTGTGTAGAAGGGGAGTTGTGCAAGGTACTCTGTGTACCATGCACAACTCTGGCTGACTCCCACTGAATTTCCTAGTAAGTGTAGACCAGGGCTAATACCAGATTGTAATTAGCTCAGTTTCTAAATCTATATTGGTGGTACTATCACCTTTTCCCATAGCCTGGAGAGAATTTTCTGATTAGTTGAACATACACTTTCACTAGTGCAGTTCAAAGTATTCTAACATTCTTCATAAGTGGCTTTTCATACCCACAGTTGAAAAAAATATATTTTTATTGGGATGTTTCCTGTGCATAGACCAGTCATGTTATGGTTTACTTTCTCTCAAGTTTTTCTCTGCATTAATGAGTATCCATTGTTCTTGACGAGATCTCGCTTTTTTAACATTGGGTCTTCTCTTGTTTATCCAGCTTCCTTTATCTGGTTTTGTTTCTAGCAACTCTTGTTAGTATCCTCTTACTTAGAGTTTGCTTTTCTGGGAAGCTCTTTAGTTTACATTTTCACTCTTCTTTCTTTCTTTAACATTCTTTAGCATGGCTATGTTTTATAGGAAGTCCTGCAAATAGTGTAGTGGCTAGTACCTCTGCTTAATATGCAGAAGGTCCTGGGTTCATGCCCCAGGGGGTTGGACTCAATGATCTCACAAGGTCCCTTCCAACCCAATGATTCTATTCTATATTCTATAAAAACAAGACTTGCTAATTTTTTTTCTGCTTCATCTTCTAAAATTAAATATATTTGCTTTTTCCTCACTTTTCACTTGATTCAGAATAGTCACTTAAACCCTTTCATACCTTTATAGAAGAGTATGTTTCTGCCAGGCTTGCATTGTGTGTTAAGTTCTGTCATTTTTTCCTGAATACAGTCTCCCTTTTATATTGTGTTTTAGTTAGGACATACAGCTAAATCAAATTGCAAACAACTTAGTTTGTTTTCATTAGTCTAAGGTGTTGATACTGAAAGTGGCAGAGGTTTTTAAAAAAACACTTGGTTACCATGCTCCTTTACTTTCTGAATTTGCCTCATCTCAAGAAAAAGAGAATACTGGGATGTGATTTAACTTCAGTTCTTAGTCCTGAAGTGCTTCAATATGAAAAATTTGTGGTGGAGAATATTTTTATTTTAATGAAACTTAAAATAAAAAATGTTAGAGGTCGATTTTTAGGTTTTTTGTAAACTGGTTTCCAGAACACTTAAAACTTGGGACCAAAACTGAGTTGACTGCATCCTGTTAACATTTACTGTATCACATACTGAGATTTAAACAAAGATGATAGATTCATAGATTAGAATCATAGGGCTGGAAGGGACCTCGTGGGGGTCATCTAGTCCAGTCTCCTGCTAACTGCAGGACCACTCTCACTAAATCATCCTAGCCAGTATTTTGTCCAACTGGGTTTTAAATTTCCGATGGAGATTCCACGACCTCCCTACGCAAACCATTCCAGTGCTTCACCACCCCTCTAGTAAGAAAGATTTTCCTAATATCCAACCCAGACCTTCCCAGCTGCATCTTGAAACCATTGCTCCTTGTTCTGTCCTCTGTCACTATTAAGAATAGCCTAGCTTGCTCTTTTTTGGAGCACCCCTTCAAGTAGTTGAAGGTTGCTATGAAATCCCCCCCTCAGTCTTCTCTTCTGTAGACTAAATAAGCCTAGTTCCTTCTGTATCTCCTTGTAAGTCACATGCCTCAGCCCTCTAATAATTTTCATTGCCCTCTGCTGAACTTTTTCTTATTTGTTCACATCCTTTTCCTAGTTGGGAGCCTCAAACTGGACATAGTATTCCAGATGCAGCCTCACCAGTGCTGAATAGAGGAGAATAATCACATCCCTCAGTCTGCTGGCAGTGCTCTTACTGATGCAGCCCAATGTGCTGTTGGCTTTCTTTGCAACAAGGGCACACAGTTGGCTCATGACCAGCTTCCCATCCACCATAACCCCCAAGTCCTTTTCTATATTGCAGCTACTTAGTCAGTCAGTGACCAGCCTGTAGCAGGACGTGAATGCACTGAGGCGTATAACCACATATTGCTACCTACTCCAAAATTACTAAGCTTAAAATTCATTGCGCACTTTAATTTTATCATAAAAATGGGGCAAATATTGATCCACTAATGTCAGATTCTAATAATTATTTAAGATTACCATGAAACTAGACCTATACAGTAAAAAGTTAGCTGTTGCTAGATATAGAACACAACAGGCTTGTGGCAAGTTTTTTTTTTAAATCTGGGTGGTAACTTGTCAGTGCAGCAGGTAAAAGCTCTCTGAGATGCTGATCTCTAAGTATTGCACAATGTTTTGAATTTCATTGTGGAATATGATGCTTCACAGCAGTAAGTTGTGCCAAAAATTGAAAGCAATCTATGTTCAGTTTTATACTTTTCTCCTTTGTATTTTCGTTTCTTAGTATTCCACATCATGTCTAGGACTTGTAAAACATGATTTTATTTTAACAATGAGTACATTGCATTAGGGCCTATGAGAAAATCTAAACATGCTATGGCTTCTCTGACCATGTCACGGCGCCCCCCCCCCCGTTGTCGCTTCCCTGCTGTCTCTTGCCACGCTGCTGCTTCTTGGCTCTCTCCAACCATGCCACACTTCTGCCTCCCACCCCATCCCTGCACCTACCATGCCCCCACTTCTCTGCCAATATTTCTGCCAGTAAACTTGTTCACTAAAATACTCATGGAAGGTGAAGACAAAAGGTCTGAGGACTCAGACACAATTAATTTTAAAAGGAGAGTAAAACACTGCTCTCATCTTAATCCTGTGAAGAGATGCACACAGGAACACCTTTTCAACTGTTCAGAATCACAACAGATCAATGAGAATTTATGAGGACAGAAAGTGCAAGATTGAGTTTATTCAGTTTGGGGTCAGGCCCTGTATAAATTCTAAATATCAATATTTGGTTTTTATCATACAAAGTAAAATTGTTATTGGTGAGAGATTTTTTGTTTTCAGAAAGTTTACAACACAATTTTCTGTCCTCAGCCCTTCACAACAATTACTCTCGTCTAATGGGCTCAGATACCCATAGAGTCATTCATGAAGACTGTGCTGAAATATAAATAGATTTTGACTATACAACAAAGAAGAATTCATACATGTTGAATACTGTTTAATCAGTAGAAGTATAGTGCTGCTATTGAACTTTGCAGTGAATGTAAATTCTCTTGGTAATTGACTTAGTTATATTAATTAAAATTTTCTTATAAAATAAATGTACTAGCAGTTCCTTCTGCAAACAGACATACTGATGTCTCAAGCACATTTGTTCAATGGACTTAAGGAATTTTTTTTCTAAAGCCAGTTGGTCTGTCTTAAGTCTAAATCATTTTGCATGCTGAAAATAAACCATGATCCATAATAAGTACTTGTAATAGTCTTTAAATAGAGGGGTTTTTTAATAACCTTTTGACAGTAGCAGTGGTTTTGGATGTAACACTTGTGTCAATTTTCAGTCATTTCTGATGATTCTTATTTAATTCTCAAAATAGAAATACAAGAGAAATAATTTTGCATTACAGTATATTACAATATCTGGAAATGCCAGGTGATTTTTAAAAAAGAAAATTAATTTACAATTGCTTTTCAGGTTTAAATTGCTAATTATCATCACTTATCTGTAGTTCATTGTAGACTTGTTCTTGATCAATTTGTTGCCAGTTTTAAAAATATTTACCCAGAAAACAATATCAAAAAAGAAAAGTATTTAAAAAATCATGCACTGATGTAATTAAAGACTCTGTCATTATGCACACAGACAAGGAGGGTAGAATTAATAGCGTGTGGGTAAACTGTAGAATCTGGCAGGTACTTGCTCTGAGTGCTTGTCTTTACACCTAACTGACAGCTTCCTTTTCCCTGCGGGCTCTCACAATGCTGCACCTCCCCTCCTGGCTCTTACCACGCTGCTTTTTTCTGCCAGTAAGGCTCTCACAATGCAGCCCTTCCCCTGCAAACTCTCTCAGTGTGGCCCCTCCCCTCCATTCCTCTCTCTTACTGGGCTGCTTTTTCCCTGCAGGCTCTCCCAGTGCTGCCCCTCCCCTGGCTCTGACCGCACTGCTTTTTCCTGCAGCTCTCACAATGCTGCACCTCCGCTGCCAGCTCTTACCATGCCGCTGCTTCTCTGCTGTTCCCGACCACTGCACATTTCTCGCCCTTGGCTCCCGCCATGCCACCCTTCCCTGCGGCGCTCTCCCAGGAGCCCCAATTTTTCTTTAAAGAGCCGCATGCGGCTCATGAGCCGTAGTTTGGCCACGTTTGTTATGACATTCTATGACTTTCATTGATTTTGTTCTTTTTTGGATGATATATTGTGGAGGAAGGGACACTGAAGGGATCCTTCTGTGTTTTGCAATAGCTGAGAGCTGTCCACAGCCATCCTGTCCACATTTTTCTATTTTTTTAATATTTTCAGTGTGTTACTGGTATGCAGTAAAAGACTAGAAATTAAAACTGACTGGAATAGAGTCACATTAGTTTAAATATAAGACACAAAACTCTTCCAGAATACAAGATACCTTAATTAATTTCATTGCTTTTATGTGTGTGGCTGAAGCCAGGGTTAAGACTCCATAATAAATTCCCAGCTATATGGGCATTTTCGTACACAGGGAGAATACCAACTTATATATGAGAAGCAACCAAGAGTTACTTCATGAATGCCATTGGTATGTTTTTTAGTTAGATACCATGTGCTGCTTGTTAGGATTGATGCAGTCTGAATGTCAAAAGTGCATGTCTAAAATTTTTGGCTTTAAATTCCATCTGACAGGTAAACCAGAGCTTCCTAGACAGCCAGGTTCAACAGCACAGTATGACGCTGAAGTGTCCAAATTGGAACAGTCTCCTGAAAGCACCCCTACTGAGCCAGACTCCTCCTGCAGCGGCAACAGTGATGCAAATAACTTCTTCCACTCCCTGGATTGGCAAGGTAGATGAAGTTACTGATTACCTGTTCGAAAAACTAATCTCTTATGCAGCATGTGAACTGCTTTCCCCACCTCTCAGGGATTGCTAGAGTGAGGATACATTGGAAGCAAAGGGACAGATCATGATTATTTCAGTTTTGTGTGTTTGCCTCATCAGATTTTAAGTAAAAACCATTTCAGAACAACTGAGCTTCTCAGGTCTGCAAATGTTATTGGTCAGCTTCAGCTGGGATCTGCAGATCAGCATAAAGTCAGGTGATATAGTCATGCATTACTGCTCACAGATCAAACTGAGGCAGGGCTATATCTTTCCCCCTCCCTTTGTGGATGCTGGCTGCAGAGAGCTCCTTTGAAGGGTCTGTTGTTATGCTACAGCGTTCCTTGGGGCAGGTTGAAGAGCACAGCAAATGGGCGGAGCAGCCAAAAGAATTCTTTATGAACTGAACTGAGTAGGAATGGTTGAAAATATGGCGTTCCTGATCTGGTGTGCACAGAGAGCCCTCTGTCTCCACACTACACCTAGACTAGGCAGGAACGCGGCTGTGGTGCCATTGGTGATCGTATTACTACTATTTTAAAGGAGCAATAGTAACGTGCAAGGCTTTTTAAACCAGAATTTGCTCAGTGTCCTGAAGAGAAGTGTCTGACTGAAAACTCTTCCCCAATGTCTTCATCCCGTTCCCCAGTCAGATTATAGCTCCTTATCCAGTGCAAAGGGTCATCTTTTTAAATGTGTAACAATAATGGTTCTGCACATTGAGTGCTGAAGGCCTTGGTTGCATTTCTGGTTAACGTGCTCCTGGCACTTAGAGCCATTGTGCTTCCTAAGCTTTGTCTATAGGGATAGGGTCATGTGTCACTGAGGATCGTAGGGGAGCATTTGTAGCTAGTTACCATAGCAGCAATAATAGACTCTAGTGGCCAGAGGATAAACCTAGTGCAAAGAGAGCTCCCCAGCCACCAACTTTTCTGGTCTTGACCCCTAAACTTTTCTGTGCAAGGAATGTTTTAAGTTCAGCCTCTGGCAATCCTCTGCACATGTGACAGAGCTGGCACACATGCCTATTCTCAGCAGCATACAGAGCTCCCAGCCCTGCAGTGCCACAACTCCTCTCCACCTCTGGCCCTACCCCCAGCAGGGCCTGGGGGTCACAAGAACTGCACATGCGCCATGTCTGCTGGCCCTGCTCCCCAGCTTGGAGGCAGGGCCAGAACTATGGATCCTGTCCCCTGCTGGCCCCACCATCCCCAGCTGGCGACCGTGGCCAGCAGGGGACAGGAGCTGTGTATGTGAGGGTTCCTTTTCCCTGCTGTACGCACCCCCCGGCACCTGCTGAGGGTTGGGGTGGGGCGGGATTGGCATGGGGGCTGGCAGAGAGGTTGCTGACCCCTTCTGTCAACCTAAAGATGTTATAAAAAGGTAAATTTGTTTTTATTCATTCAACAGAAGGAAAAGATCCAGAGACTGGAGCAGAGGACCGCTTGTCCAAAGATAACCATCCTGGACTGATTGATGGCAAGGATGAAAGTGAGCCATCAGATGAAGAATTTTCTACATTTCCTAGTGAAAGTAGAGCAGAAATAATTGAAGAAAAAGAAAAGCCTAATCCTCCAGAAGAAAGTGGAGATCTATTTTTTGAAGCCAATTTTGAAACTCCACCTGTCGAACCACAAGAATCTCAGTTGGAAGACCATGTAGATTTATTGGGATTAGACTCTGATGTTCCACCAGAACCGAATCAACCTGCCTCAGAGATGAAGAGTTCGTCTAGCAATGCAGACTTACTGAACAATTTGTTTGTTGGTAGCACATCGCAGATTTCAGAAGAGTCTACTGGGGACCTACTAGGGGAAGGGGCAGACTTCTTTTTCAGCAGTCAGCCTCAGCCTTCAGCCAGTGCCCAGTGCACATCTTCAACAGCAACATTGTCTTCTGCTGGTATGTAACTCAGATCTCTCTATTTCAGAATTGTGATTGTGTGTGAACAATTGAATGAGGAAAAAAGTATTAGCTGCTTTCACTATTTTTCACTATTTTTCTGTTTGTGCAGACAACCTTGTAGTACCAGGTGTTGAGCTATACCTAAAAGGTATTGTGCAGGCTGTTACCACCATCAATGAAAAGGGCACATAGAATCATGGAATCTTAGGGTTGGAAGGCACCTCATGAAGTCATCTAGTCCAAACTCTGTTAAAAGCAGGACTACTCCCACTAAATCAGGGCTAGGGTTAACACTTAAGTTTTTTACTGCTTATTTTTTCTGGTTCTTGTGCAAAAATAATTGTTTCATATCACTTTGCAGCTTTTCACATGGTTCAAATTTACAATAAGGGAACTATTGCCTTCACTGGAAAAAGCCATCTTTATTCAAAACATGACATTGGCAATGTTATGTTTTCCCCTGTTTTCATGACTTCCCTGTACAGCTTCAACTTGTGTTTTTTTACACAAATTCATCTCACTTTGTTTTAAAAAAAAAAATTAATGCAAAAGAGGTTTTTGTTTGTTTGCTTGGTTGCTTTGGTCTCATTTTCTTGGTTTGGGGGGTTTTATGTTTTTGGTTTTTTTCTTTTGTTTTTTACGCTCCTCTCCAGATCAGGTACATAGAACTCATGTTCTCAAGACCAGGAGGAATGATTATCTGTTTCTTCCCCATGCTTTCCAGAGGCTGATAGCAGCTTTGAGTGAAAGACAACTCAGTCCTTACTATAGAGTCTTTCACTTGCATACAGTCATGTGTTCTTGTGAAAGCACAAGAGCTCCAGGAAATGTTACTAACACAACATTAAGGAATTACTGCATGTTATTAGTCTGCAATTCTTTGATGTGTGGACAGGCCTGGGACAGTTCTAGGTCTTCACCTGCAGCTACCTAAGACTAAATGGCAAGAGAATACATAATTAAGCAAAATATTGCCAGCTCCTGAATCTACAGAGGGCAGGGATCCATCAGTTCATTCCTGATCTAGAGCTAGTTTTAATTCTACAGTGCAGAATCCCTCCAAGCTTAATGTAATATTAAGTGTTCCTTCAACCTAATTTATGTTTTTCCATTTCAGCACTGTTAGGTTCATTCTAGAATACCCATGTTACATTCTCATTTTGTTTGGGAGTTGATTAAAGGGTCTGATGTAAATGCATTAAATCCATCTTCTTTGGACAGAAGGCTGAATTGTGTGTTGCTGAGCTATAGGAATATATGGTACATTGCTGTATTCTAGGCAATTTATGTGATCCCTGAAATATTTATGTACTACTTCATTATTGCTGAATTGTTTGCATGAATCAAATTATTTAGACTGAGCATTTTTGCTCATTGGCAGGAGTCAGTTTAGTTTATCCTTTGACTATGTCCTCCTTTAATGAACTTGAGCACTGAGAAAAGCACCTCAATCCATTGTTAAAAAGACAGAAACAGTCACTGAATAGTTTTTGCTGAGTTATAGGAATCAGTGTGTCTGATATGTGTATGGTTTTTTTCAGCTTGTATATTACCCTCTTAAGTCAGATTGATATCTGGGATTCTGTAGCTACATGCTGAAGCGGTCAGTATAACACACTTCACAGTGTCATGTAATATAGTCATGGTCTCTAAAGATTATCACAGGATTATCACTCCCAGATTCTAGCTTTCTGGAGCTGGACTGGAAGAAGTTACTTGATTCATGAGGTTTTTTAACCCATAAGGACAGCAGTGACAGGGCAGAGCTTGAGCCAGACCTCTAGCTGGTTATCACATGCCATCCCCTGCTGCGTATAAATACTGTTCTGATTAGTTCTGTCCTTGAAGTGGTCTCTGAAGTAACTCCCTGCTGGACTCCATGTTGCTGCTTTCTCCAGCTCTTGCAGTGAGGCTGTTTGTGTGCGTCTGTGCCACCTTTCCTCATGCCTTCACCTCAAACCGGTACTGTGGCTGCTCCGTTTTCTTGTTACTAATTTGACAGCCCACTTTGTTCTGTTACAGTTTATC
The DNA here is from genome assembly GCA_007922195.1 of Podocnemis expansa. NCBI lineage: Eukaryota > Metazoa > Chordata > Testudines > Podocnemididae > Podocnemis > Podocnemis expansa. Next base: position 5,070,047 of record ML681995.1, on the reverse strand, counting down.
TGGGGGATTCCTCTCTTGTCACTGACTTCTTTTCAGATCTCCTTACTAATGTGAATTTTTTAATAAACATACGCTGATCTGAAATGAACGCCTCAAGATTGAGGGAATGGCTTGTGCAGAGAAAACTAGCATTGTGGCTGAATTTTAATACAGTGTCAGTAAGGATTTATGCTTGAAAGGATAATTGTTTTCCCTGGCTGTGATTGGCTGTAATCCCCTGCTTGTGTAATAGCATGTAAGCATTAATGTCTGGGGACAGGGACAGATGGTTGCCTCTTTGCCGGAAAGAAGAAACTCTTCAAAAGCCTTCATCAGTTGATAGCCATGACCTCACCTTGTTACCCCTACCCAAGAGGGTGTAAGTAAGTTTTTCCTGTGATTGTGTTTGCAGTAATGCCTGCCGTTAAGATAATTTTGTTTTCTTCCTCCTTTTTTAGCTGATCCATTTGACCCATTCACAACGTCATCAGGATCTGAGAATCCAACTCTCTCTGGGCCTGGTCTCTTTGGAGACTTCCTTCATCCAAATGCAACATCTACATCTAGTATGTTTCCTTCCACGCAGAGCGCACCGCCTCCTCCTTCAAGTTCAGACTTCTTAAATTTAGGTAGGTGTGTTTTGGCGTGACATTTTTATGAGTGCTTCTGTGGCTTTCCCTGTGTTCCTTTCTTTACTCCCTCATCTTAGTCAAGGTGGATTAGTGTGTCTAACAGATCCACTTGTTGTGACTGCTATTTTAATAAGCTCCATGTTCCCAGAGTGCAGATGCATATGTCTAGTATTTTCTATCCAGTGTTCTTGTAATAAGTCTTGGATGGTATTGCCAGGATTGCTAACCTTTTGTTAATCCTGTGTTTAATTTTACCCTGGGAGATGACAGTATAGAACTGGGATTACATGGAGTGTTGCATTTTCAATCTCATAAAATTACCTAGATTCTTAAATGTAAATATGATTTACATACACAAGTTTGAGTGAGGTTCTTAACATCTTCGAAAGGGAAGGTGATTCTGGAAAGGATCTGTCAGAAGAATGTTTGGGTTTTATTTTTTTTGTTTTTTCCTTCAACGTTTTGGAACTGAAGCTAGTTGGAACCTCTTGTACTGAAGTAATTTTGTTAAAATATAATTGTAGGCTACACTATATGATATTTGGTATTAATCTAAGTTGGCCCAGTGATTTCTTCTAAATGCTGTAGTATAAAAACCTTTCCTCTATGTGCATCTTTTAAAAAACTATTTACATAAAAGATTCCAGCAAGAAGAGTATAAATGGGAGAATTTAGCAATCCTCTAATGATCTTTATGTCCAAATCAATAATAATCCTCATCATCACCATGAATGCATAAAATGATTGATTTTCTGTCAATGCAAATAGAGCTCATAACACAAACTGTTCAAAGTATGCTCAAAACTATGAGCGTACTTCAGTAGGCTCATCAAAAGCCGTTTGTTTCCAGTCCTGTGTATCTAAAGTAACTCAACAGCATTTAAAGAGTAAATCATCCATTTAGATTTATCAGCTAGTTCATATTACTGATCAATGAATTTGTATACTACTACACAGTTTGTTTGCTGAACAGAGATAAACTACTTTATTTGGACTGTAAAATTTTGAAAATATGTATACTTGCCAATTAAAAACTGAAGGCGCAAGAATTCTGTGTCACCCTTTAACTTCTCAGTTTCTGGAGTAAAGCTAAAAAGAATTTGTGAACTTTACTTTTTTTTAATATTCAGTAAGATGTGATTCAAAGGTATAACTGACGTGCAGTAAATTTTTCCCAACAATTACACTTTCAGATTAATTTACTTGTAAATTCTGAAATTCATGTCTGAATTATGGAGCACCTACAAAATACAGGGCAGTCTGTGTCAATACCTGGGCATCTCTTAGTAAAGGTAGGCCCTGGATAGGGCACTGTGCTGCCATTCAGAAAACCTGGGTCATTTGCTGTAATGACTTCACAACCTTTTTGCAGTATCTCTGGCCGTCAAACGAAGATAATGATACTTAGCTACCTTTGTAAAGGACATAGAGCCCAAGGTTTTCCAAATATAAGCAATACTTGTGCACATACTTCTAATCACAGTGGGCATAAAGTGACCTCAAGTTGCATTTCCTACCTAGAACAACCAATGCTACACCGTATCTCCATGATGAATTCCCCAAGGGATAATGAGACTGTGGCATGTGGGTACTTTTCTAAAACTCCACTTACTAGAAACTTTAGAGAAGTTAATTCCTTAAAGGGACTTATTCTCTTAGAGTTGTGGGGATAGTCTACATTATTAAAACTAAAGGGCTAATGATTGGTAAATGGACACTGGAAAGAGCCCTACATCAGAAAAAGGAAACAAATGAAGAGAACAATCAATAGTGGGCCTAGATTACTCTCTCCTTGGGGTGGGAGCAAATTTGAAGGGAGCATAAATGGCTATAATTTGCCAGGGAACTTTAGACTATTTTTTAAAAGTATAATTCAAACCCATCAGGTTGTATGAAAGGTTAGTCTTTGTAACCACATATATTACTGTTCCCCTATCTTCATTCCCTACGTCCCCTTGTTATTCATGCATTGAGTTTTGTCTTTAGATTGTAAGCATTTTGAGGCACAGCTCAGGTCTAAGTAAGCTTTCTGTACTGCACTAAGAAGAGCAGGGCCCCTGTGGTGATTATGAGATTACTGTAATGTATATGCTAGAATACTTTCAGAAGCTTTGTAAGGTGAAATACTCATAACTTAACATGAAAAACACGCTTTCAGTAGTAGTGGACCCATTGAAAGTCAGGTTGTATATGCCATGCTGTTTCAGGGACATGGTTGTCCATTTTCTTAAGTAGAGTGGTTCTTACTGTCTTAAAAGAGATCCTGCTAGATGATTTAAAATGACAAATAGCATTGTCCCTTCCTTCAGGTGAGGTGCATGTAACTTTTCTAAAACCTTAAATCTCCCTGTGGAAGACAGGTAGTTTCAGCTCACCACCACCAAGGCCAGACTCCATCAGGCCTGTTGGATAGTATCCTCTTTGGAAATTTTGTCTCCTTTTATGCTGGAGGAGGTGCTTTGGTTTGGTGCAAGGGCAGCCATGCAACTTTTTCAGCTTGCCATGCAATCAAATACAAAGCTAGGTAGGATAAATATATAGAAGCAGAAAAATGACTGTGCGTGCTATATGCAGGTAACAGTGAGCTTGGTAAGTGTGGATAGTAGTAAGGGGGTAGTAATACTTCTTCCTGTGCTCTGTGTTTTCTTCTGCAGTTGGTGTCAGGCATTTTTTCTTCCCTGGAGCTTGCTTAATGAAAACAGAGTAGTACTTGACTACTTTGAATTAAGATAGTGCTGTCTGTGTATAAGCTGTATCTAAATGGTGTCCAGAACTGGGCATGGCAATACTGAATCCCACACTAGTTTGTCCTTCAAGTAAGAGGCCAGACAAAAGGATTTAGTTGGGCATATCTCATCTATATTGTAAATCAGTGTAATTAATTCCCCTGTTTTGGTCTCCCTAGGCTTATAAAACTGCCCACCCTTTCAAAGCAAGAGATTTCTTGAAAATGATTCTCCCTTTGCAGAGTTGAAGCAGATGCATGTTTCTAGGCCAGGTGTGTACGTAGAGCAGGGATGTCAAACTCACGGGGGGTTGGGGGGGGCAGATCTGGCCCTCCAATGGCAACACTTTAGCCTGCAGAGCTGCTGCCTCGGGGAGCTCTCTGCAGCAGCAGCAGCAGCAAACAGCAAAGACAGGCTGCTGCTGGCAGAGCAGGGCTAAGCCTGCTTGTGACTCACTTGATGATCTGAGTCACAGCATAGGGGAACAAAGGAAAAGCTCCAGCCAATCCTGGCTCAGCTCTGTTGTGGACTGCCAACCAATCAGACTCTCGGAGTCTCAGTCACAGCAGGCTAGGGCAGCTCCAGGAGAGCCCCCACACCGCTCCCCAGCCCAACTGTTCACTGTCAGTCAGTATGCTGATTTGATTGACAGTACATTGCTCGAATCACAAATAAGAAAGGAAAAAATAGCAGGGGCCCACGTGGGAATGAGCTAATGGAAGGCCAGCTGGGACTGAGCCCAACCAAAGCCCAGCATGTTGAATGACTGACAATAAGTGGGCGGGGAGGGGGGAGGCAGGAGCACAGCCTGTCTGGCTGTGACTGTGACAGACTGATTGCCTGCCAGCATGCAGTGGGGGAAGAGGAAGAGGAGTCCGGGAGCTGCCCAGCAGTGCAGGAAAGGGGAGCCTACAGGGCAGGGACAAGTGAAGGCGTCTGAGCCTGCGGGCTTGGGAAGGGGAAAGGGGAGCCCATGCTGCTCTGAACATTGCAGGGGAAAGGGTTGGGAAGCCTATTCGGGCATATGGCCCTTGTCAGGTGTCCTGTCCTCCACCCCCCCCCCCCCCAAATGAGTTTGACACCCCTGGTATAGAGGAATCTTTCATACTTTAAGGCAAGAAGCAGGAAACCTGAAATATAGAAGTGGTCTATTCTCATTAATTGCATCTGAAACTAGGGTTAATAGGGACTTTCAGGGCTTGACTGATCATAAGCAATGGAGAATTTTTTTTCTTCTATTAAAGCCTTATCCCAGTACTTTCTAATTTCTTTATACAATGGTAAGCTCATTAGCATCTTCTCAGCTGAACTGCTGTGTTACTGATCAGTACGAAGGCTGTTTGTGATGATAAATCATAATTTGTATAACTGAAAAGAATGGCACCAAAGTAACTACTGGAACTTTCTATAAGAGGTGACCCTCAGGGGAATCTTTTGGTAGGAAATGAAAGCAGACATAAGGGAGAAGCTTTTTCATGGATTTGGAATCCTACCCTGTATCCGTGTCTCAAACAAGCTGTCTCTTCCAGCTTTCTGCTTATTTCTTTGTTGTTCATTGCTGGGACTGGTGGAGTTGCAGTTGTTACCCCTGAGTTCAACAACCGTAGTCACCTGAGAGTAGGCCCATATCAAGCTCTGGACTAGCTAGGTAGGCAAGTTCCAGAAGGGTAACCATTGTCACTGTCATTGTAGACCAAGGGTAAGTTCAACATAATGCTGCTTACCTCAGACTTCTGCAGCCTGTGCCTCGGCTGTCAGAGCAGTAAGTTTGAATTAAACAGTGCTGCAATTTGACCTGATAACATAACCCTGCAAGTCCTGTAGCACTGAGGTCCAAATCTACGATTTGGATTTAGGTCCATGTAGTCAGAGAGAGTAGATTGTTTTTTTTTTCCTGCTTTTCCAGTGTGCTGCACAATAGCTCCTCTTGCCTGCAGCACCAGCAAGTTTTTAATTAATTCTTCTTTCTGCATGCAACACTATGCCTCCATGTTGTGCTTGTGGCAGAAAAACTTCAGTGAAAGCTTTTCCTGCCTCTTTTCTTTTTAATGAAGAGAAGAGGGTGGGGGAATGAGCCTGCCTCCCCACAAACCCCTGCACCTACTACCCACAGTGCAATGCATTTCAGGGAATAATGTGAGTGGTGAGGATGCGAAACCCTGAGCAAGCAATTTGCTGTGATTAGCTGTCTTCATCTTGTGTAATTCAACAGCCTAAAATTGAATTACAATCCCACCCCCAGTGTAGGCAAGACCTAGGTCTGTTTCACCAAAACAAACAAGGAGTCCTGTGGCACTTTTAAAGACTGATAAATTTATTTACCACATAAGCTTTCGTGGACACAATCCCACTTCATCAGATGAATGAAATGGAAAATGTAGCATGTTAGCTATAAATATAAGGGTGGGTCACAAGGTAAATTCAAACAGTTCCAAAGGGATAGACTGTTAGCGTATCTCTGCAAAGTAAACATTTTTTTATTTTTGTTTTGATCTTGTTTTGAATGGACTTCCCTCATTTTGAGTTTTTAAGAAAGAACAAACAAAAGCCCTCCAGATTCTAATAGAAGGCCCTTCAAATAATATCCAAAATGGGGGGGGGAGGGTGAATTCTCAAATAAAGCATTCTGCTTCCTGCTAATGGCTTTATATGGATTTCTGTGGCAGGGGAGAAATGAGCTACCTGACTACAGAATCATAGAAGATTATGGTTTGAAGGACCTCGGGAGGACCAAACCATTTAGTCTAGTGGTTTTCAAACTTTTTTTCCTCAGGACCCAGCTGAAAAAAAATCATTAATGCCCACAACCCAATAATTACATCTTGAGTACTGCATGCTAGTCTTTTGGCAGCAGTAGCAGAGGGAGCTACGACACAGTACCCAAGGGTCTGCAACTCAGTACTGGGTCCTGCCCCTTGGTTTGAAAACCACTGATTTACTCCAGTGCCCTGCTCAAAGCAGAAAAACCCCCAGGTGAATCCTCCCAGCCAGGGCTTTGTCAAGCTGCACCTTTAAAGCCTCTAAGGATGGAAATTCTACCATGTCCCTACATAATTACAGTACTTCACATCCCTCTTTGTAAAAACTAATATCCAAGCTAGACATTCCACATTGCAATTTGCATTCCACATTGCTCCTAATACTGTCATCTGCTACTACTCAGAATACCCTAGCTCCATCCTCCCTTGACCCGCCCTTTCAGATAGTTGATGCTGTTACAGTATGCACATCTGTGCACCCCTGGGTTATGATCTATATGATTTTTCTGTTCACTTGAGCATTGGGATTGTATGATTTGATGCCAGTTATACCACTGAAGGTTCCCTGTAGAATGCTCCACAGTATAGTTATGGTATCATGTCTCATGCAGCATCATGTGTGTGCGCCCAGGTGAATCATGTTACATAGCACAGACTGTCAGGACTATCTGTAGCACAGAGACTGGAGAACGACATGACAAAGGGACTGCAAATGCCCTCCCTGGTTCAGTTAGAGGTAAAAAAAAATCACACAGCAGTACAGAAAGCAAGGGATCAAGGGGCTCTGGAAGCAAAGGGAGACGCTTTGAACGGTTTGAGGCTTTTTGCTTGAGAAACTCCATGTTGTAACTTTCTCCAGGTTCAAGCAAGATTTTGGCCCTGCCTGGCCTCAGGCAGAGACTGGCTGTAAAAACATCTGACAGCCAAACATCTTGAGCAGAGTCTCAAACTCAAATCTCCATGAGGGCCTCATGAGGACTAGTACAGGGACACATGAGGACTAGCATGTTAGCCCAAGGGCTGCACCCCTGAAACCTTTTATACAACGATATTGCAAATATCAGTAACAATAGTGTTGTTGCAGGCTGCAGGAAATAGCTTTAGGGGCTGCATGTTTGAGACCCCTATTCTTGAGCATAAACTTGGACTATGAGGTCAGTTTACGTAGAGATATTAGGTTAGTTTGTGTTTTTATGCCTCTTATTCCTCTGTGGTCACTTTTGACTCATATTATGATTCTGCATTGGTTTGCTAATATTCTCACTTACAATCGTTCTCTGATCAGTAAACTAATATTTGTATTATTTAAAGCTGTGTTGACTTTAGAGGGTGTGAATGTGGAAGACGGGACATGATTCATGTCAGTGGCAAATGGATGGATTTGAGACCATGGTGATTGGGAGTGGGTCCCATTCGCAGTGGGATAGTGGCTTCCAGCATGGGGGTGCTCACTGAAGGACCGTTCCCTATGTGACTGGAGAGAGCATGCTCACTTTCTGGTAACAGACACACGCAAGAAGCTCATGTGGACTGACTCTGGAATGAGTGGTCACCTGGCAAAGTGGGGTGAATGGAGGTTCAGGAGTAGAGATCGGGGGGATCACAGCAGCAAACCATACTGGATCTGCGGAGCAGCTTTTCACAGATGCCCCCTAAAAAATCCCCTCCCCAGCATTCTTCTCTTTTGTAAACTAAACGAGCGTAGTTCCATCAGCCTCTCCTCATAAGTCTATGGTCCACCGTCCACCCCCATTAATTTTTGTTGCCCTCCTCTGAACCCTTACAGTTGGCCCACATGCTTCCTGTAGTGGGGGGCCCAAAACTGAACACAGTACTCCAAATGAGACTTCACCACTTCCAGATAATCACCTCAATTATTAATAATCAAATAATCTATCTTTTGGCAGTGCTCTTACTAATGCAATCTGATATGTCATTAGCCCTCTTGGCAAGAAGGGGCACATCGTTGTCTCATATCCAGCTTGTCCTCTAAGCCTCAGGTCCTTTTCTGCAGCATTGCTGCCTGGCCAATCAGTCCCCCGATCTGTAACAGGGCATGGGGCTCTTCTCATCCCAGGATTCTGCACTTGTCCTTACTGACTTCAACAGATTTTTTTTGTTTTTGGCCCAACCCTCTTTTTATGTAGGTTGCTTTGTGTTCTATCCCTGCCCTCCAGCATGTCTACCACTCTGCTCAGCTTAGTATCATCTGCAAACTTACTGAGGGTGAAATCCACTCCACCCTCCAGATCAGGGGTCTCAAACTCAAATCACCACAAGGGCTGCATGAGGACTAGTATGCTAGCCTGAGGGCCACACCACTGAAACCTTTTCATACAACAATATTGCAAATATCGGTAACAATAGTGTCGTTGCGGGCCACTGGAAGTAGCTTTAGGGGCTGCCTGCGGGCTGCAAGCTGCATGTTTGAGACCCCTGGTCTAGATAATTAATGAGGATGTTGAACAAAATGGCTCTGGCACTGACCTCTGGGGCACTCTGCTTGTTATTAGCTGCCAATTAGACATCAACCCATTGATCACTACCCATTGAGCCCTTCCAGTTCAGTTCTCTTCTCATCACAGAAACCGTCTCCACTGTTCCTGCCCCATCAACACCATGATCAGGCTTTTGGGGTGAGCATTAATTGAACTTTTTTGCTGCAGTTTGTCCACTTGTATTTGCTCTGATTTATGTGCTTAGTGATGACCCAGTGTCTGAAACATTCTTCATGAAATTTCTTCTTTGCAATAACTAATAGATTCAGAAAATCAGCCACTGAGCTGAAGTTTCTTAGCCTTGTACCCCATCCTAACCCTCCCGAATTTCCCAACACCACCCCTGTTGTCAGCTAGTAACAGTGCTATACCAATTTAGTGAGCATACCAACACCCCCCCCATACCTCCTCCTACCCCCCCCCACCCCATTTCAAGTCCTGGGGAAGCTGCTGGTGTGGTGTTCCGTAGATTAGCTGAGTCACTAGTATTTGTAGGGAGCCTTATTTTACTCCCTACAAATGGATGAGCGAATTGCAATCTCATGAGTCAATCACCTGTGAATTACCTATTATTCTTCTGTGCCTGTTACTGAAGCAGATATTTTCCCAAATCCCAAGTCACTAAAGAGCTTCTTAAAGGCTCGTTGGCACCAAGGAAGGTGCTTGTTTACATAGAGAAGAGCATGGTAGTCTGCAAAGCCATCTAGCATGCTCTAAAATTCCCATTCACTGAAACAGTAATCCATTCAGGTTTCAGGTCATCCCCTCCAGCTCCCCATGAAACCAGCAGCTGGATATCTTGGGTACAACTGTACTACTGCAAGTACTGTATATGTATCACTTGGAGATAGAATAATTCTAAACCCTCCTCCCTTACTGCTGTGTAGAATTGACTTGGGATCAATAAAGCCCAGCATTTACAACTCAGGAGCACAAAGGATTGTAGCAGTGATCCACAGGTGGAACAGCTGGCTTTGTATCTTTCTGTTTTCAGTTTGTTTTCCATTTTGACCACCCACTGCCTGTTTGCCTGTTGATGCATGTTGTCAGCTATGATTGACTTGCATCTCTTTGAAAAGTAAGTTACTAAAACACTGATGTATTTTGTTCTTTCTTTCACAATTGGAAGCTCAAGATTAATATTTCCATAGGGGGTCTTTATTGTCTCCTCTTCAGTGAAGCACTGGTGAGATTGTTGTTTGGCATCTGTCATAATATTTTCTTTGGCTCCTAACTGGTGTCGCACAGACTCCATAAAACCCAGTAGAAGTAGGGAGGTGATTTGCTGTTAGAGATCCCTTTGATTTACCTTTGGAATGACATCTCTTCACTGCAATGTCTGAAGTAGATCTCCAGGCTTTCACACCCCTTCTGGTCAGATTTAGGCATTAATTTCCATAAGAAATGTAGAGACTATGAAAATAATGATTGTACTGCTAATTTAAGTGAGTATGGTAAGGTGAGAGGTGAAAAGAATCTGAGTGGTATATAATGATCCGAAATGGAAGAGCAAAGGACAGCAATATCTTTAGCGAGACACATTGAGTAATCATATCCACAGTGTTGCCAGTGATATGTAGAGCAAGACACAATCACAACTAGGGTCATGTGAATCGAGAAGCAATTTTAAACTCATTAAAAAGTGAATTAGTTGTATTGTCAGTGCTCATTAACATAATCCACAGTAATGAGATGGGGGTGAACTCTGTGTCGGAACAACAAGGAGTGCATATAATTCAATAATAAAGGAATGACTAATGATATGTGGGCAGTAAATAATCATCAGACCTTGTTAGATTCCAGGGTAGAGCTGTAATAGTTGATCATAATTTAGATGTTAAAGAAGTACAGGCTTCTCCTGCTGTTAACTGCAACTTGGAATGACCTTTTGGAGGGAATAGTTTGGACAAGCAGCTTTAACGTCTTCAGAGGAAGGATGGTTATTGACTTAGGAACTATATAATGTCTTACTTCACTTGCTTCCACTCAACTTTGTCAAAAACTAGCTGGCCTCTCTTCTGGTATCTTCCATTATATGCAGCAACAGAGAAGTATGTTGGCTTGATGATTCTGCTAAAATGATTAGTTTGGTGAGGTAGCTAAGATTAATATATAGCAGACGTGGCCAACCTGCGGCTCGGGAGCCACATGCGGCTCTTGAATGAAAAATTGTGGCTCCCAGAAGAACATCAGCAAATCAATTTAGGAAAGCAGCCCGAGCCAAGGAGTTCAGGAGGGGGTTGGGATGGTGGGGAGAAGAACAGCATGACTGGGGACGGTGGGGAGAAGTGCGGCACGGTCGGAATTTTTAAAAACTCACTGTTAGCCTGCAGTCTTCTGCACTGAGCAGCTGCTAAGTTTTTACTGTACAGGACTAATTTTCATGGTAGCCTTAAGTAATTATTACAATCTGACATTAGTAGGATCAATATTTGTCCTCTTTCCATGATAAAATTAAAGCGTGCAATGAATTCTAAACTTTAGTGATTTTGGAGTAGGTAAACATATATGGCTATGTGCCTCAGTGTGGCTCTGGAAGGTTTAATAATCAACTTGTGTGGCTCTTGAATTCCATAAGTTTGGCCACCCCTGATATATGGTATAATACTTTGATGCTGACATTTTAAGGTATCCTCCTTAGGGTTGAATCAACATTTTATTCAGATGAACAAGGTAGCTAACTTCTCAGACACTGTTCCAGCTCTTTGCAGGCAGAGGTAGTTATGTTTTGATTCAGTTGCAGATAATTTATATTTTAAAAGATTTCTGTGCACTTATAAATGCTACAGATTAAATTTTTTACTTAAATTGTTGATTAAAGTGTACGAGTTACTTATTCCATCAGTAAAGTGCACAAATCCCGTAGGTAAGGAAGAAGGAAGCAGCTGTAAGTTAATAATTTAGATGGACATGAGTAGTGTGCCAGTTCATGCAATAGTCCCCTCAGACTTTGCTCTCATTTCATTCTGCATTTTGAATCGGGACAAACTCTTCTTTTGCTGCATGCATGGAGAGAAGAACCTGAAGGTTTATTCCCTACCTTTTCTCCATGAAGCTAGAGATTCAGTTGTCTCTAAAATTATTTTCCCAACATGGTGCAGAAGATGTCTCACTGTGCCCTGATCTTCAGCCTCCTGTATGTTCATTAAGGTATTGAACTCGTGGACACCATTGCACTGACATGGAGTGCCACTGATATCCATAGTCCACAAAAATCCATTTTGAGAGCTTAAGTTTTCCTCATTTTAGCTTAGTAGTTCCTGGGCTCTTTAGGAGGGGTGCCCCCATCACTCAAGTGCTGCTGCTTTGGAGCCACCTGTTATATTGTAAGAAACCAGATGAGGGCACTGAAGCAGTTACCCTTGTGTTATTGCTCAGTCTGGAAGAGCTAAACTGTTAATTTAACAGCAGCTGCTGCAAATGAAGGTATCTTTATTGTGGCCGGCTCAGCAGAGCTTGAAAATAGAACTAAAGGCTGTCTCAAACACCCCAATGGCAGAGCTCTTCTGGGACCCTAGCAGCTATGTAAGAACAAATAGCAACAGTATTTACTTCTAATATTTGGTGCTATATAGGGAATGTAAATAGGCAAAATAACAAGCCAGCTGGAAGTCTGGCTAGTGATCCTGTTTGCACTCCTGCCAAAATGTGCAATAACTACTGTGGGTTTCTAACTGACAATTTTGAAATTTTTTTCTAGGAAATTTGGCACCAGACCTACCTAAAATGACTTCCTCCACAAGCCACCCAGATCTTTTAGGCGGATGGGATTCTTGGGCAGACTCCCCAGCTACTAGTAGTGTAGCATCACAACAACCTAAGAAGTCTGCACTTGAAGGTATTTTGCAAAAAAAAATATACTGCATATATGTTACTAAAGAAAATGCATTCAGTGCAAATATCAATCATTGCAGCCACTTGAAACAACTTAATTATCATTTGCAGCTCTCTTCGTTCATTAAATATAGTGACATGACAGTGTTGTGCTTCTATCACCTATTTACTAAGGTCTCACAACTATTTTTTTATTCCAAATTCAAAGATACATAAACAGCAACAACATACTGCTGGATTTAGAGGTGGTTAAAAGCTAGCAGCATAATATTCAACAGGAATTTTGCAGATGTTTTTGAGTGGGTGTGAATGATTGTGAAAATTACTCTTAGGTGCTACACTCAGAGGCCTCATACAAGAATCCACAGAGAAGAATATTAATAACACTTTGCCCTAAATCAGGGAGGCAGTTTTTAACAACAACTCTTTTTAAGAAGCGGATTTTTTCATGCATCTTTTTTAACCTTTGTTCTGTGCCCCGTACATTACTTCGTATTTGTTTTTATTACACAGGCCAAGCTCTTACTACAGGAAGCCAGACAAGCATGCCTTCAAGTCAGTCTTTCAGTCAAGCAAAATCTCAGAACTTTGACCCTTTTGCTGACCTTGCTAACCTTCAATCTGGTCTTCCAGGTATTCTTGAATGTTTTATTTATTGGGGGGTGGGGCAACTAATAACAATCCCAACCTCTGACCACAGCACCTCTCATCTATAGCGCTCTCAGTACTTCACACAGATGCTTGGGAGCAGTGCCATGATCCCTGTTGTCAAATGTGGAAAATGAGGCATAAAAAGGTGACGTGGCCTGTCTAATTTAGCCAATAAGCTTGCGGGAGAACCAGGAAAACAAACAATCTGCTGAGTACCAGTGCAGAGCTATGTGACTTTCTGAATGCATCTAGTGGCTTTGATTTTCTTTTCATTCCAGTAAATTTAACACTACTAAAAAGGAACCCTTCTGAGACAACACTGTTCATTGGTGACTCTGAGTTTCACAGGCTAGCATTGAGACCAAGAGCGTAGCAGGGTTCAAATAAAGATTAGATGTTATCTGGCTGGGAACTTTCCCAGTTACTACATAGAATTGTTTTGAAAAAGGAGCTTGGAAGCAATATAAATCTTTTAATGCTTCAGCCTCTTGATTGAAGAGGTTTGACGAATGGTTCTGTGTGAGCAGGTTATTCCATAATGCTCACTGAGGTTTCTTGCAACTTTCTGTGACTCATGCTGTCCTGACAGCTGTCAGGCATGGGGTTATTAGTCTGAGCCAGTTTGGCAATTCCTCTTTTTCTAGGATCCTAATAATTTTTTGTAGACCAGCACAACTATAAAATGCAGAACTTCTGAAAGTGCTTTTGCTATTAGTAGATGGGGGAAACTCTTTATTTTATATTGGTGACTTTAAAAAGGAGATAGAATGCATGGCCAGCAGTAATAATTCTCCACTCATGTATGGTTGGACTCTGAACAGGAATTTCAAGAACTTTCTGGTTAAGCTGTCTCTCAGTACTCTTGCATGATCCGTGTCACACTTAGTTTCATTACAGGGTTGATCATTTTGTGAATCATTATTTAGTGGTGAGAATTTTTCAGTATTTATCCACATGAAATGATTGTTGATATGTCAGGCATGAAAGCTCCTGGGGAGACCTAAGATGCTTCAGAATTGTCAGCACACTGCTGTTTTGTTTTACCTTATGCCAGTGGAGGCCTTATTTTTGCCAGCTATTCTCAATAGCTTTGATGTAACAAACTCTTTGGTTTTCACTTCATACCATTCCCATTAGGTTACCTACATGCCAAACAAAAATGACATGGTCACCGTCAAGTGGCTTCCTCGTAAAAGTTCTGTCGCTTCAGTATGTCCCGATTCTATCCTCCCTTAAACGTTTTACACCAATGTAATTCTGTCAACTTTATCAATACAGTTACTCCAGTTTTATACTGGTGTTTGTGAGAACATAATCTATCCTGGTGCGTCACACTCCTCTAGGGGTCTTACAGCAGGATACAGAAATGCTTTGGCCATATCTTTTATCGTGCAACATGAAGACATGGCACCATAAATCTAGCACAACCCACTTCTCTGCCAACAAGGCTTTTGGTCCATGCTGGGGGGATTGACAACCTGGGTGGTTAGACAAGTTTTATCGCCCCGGTGTGTACCACTGAATTATCCCAGAGAAACATCATCTGGCACTTAGCCCTCACTATACAATCTAAAGCAAGCGTTACTAATAGCCATTCAGCATGGCCACAAAAATCTGCTCCCCACTTCACCTCTGTCATCTTCCTCTCGCTGGCAATCACCTGAAGATATGCAGGTGCAAGGTGCAAATATAGAAAAACCTTTGGCCCTGTGAGTACAGCTTTCAGGGGCAGACTACAAGAGCTGGCCAGCCACTGGTAACCATTGCAATGGGAAAGCTGCATAGTGGTGTGGTAGTGCTGGAGATAACTTGGTCCAGCACAGTTGAAATTAAAGCTCATAATTCCTTGTGACAAGCAGAGTAGAGGAGGTCAAATTTTTCCATATAAACAATTTGCATGGCTGTCACCAGCAGTTTGCTGCATGTTCATGTATCAGGTTAGGCTTCTCACAACAAGGTGTTTTCCTAATGCCTTGGCTATGAATCCTCCAATGATTGAATGTGCTGTCAATAAAATTAGTCATAATTTACATAAAAATGAGAAAATACAAATACCTTGCCTTAAAGGTGCTGTTTATGTTTTCAGTTATATCCATACCTTTCATTTATATAGGTACAAAACTCAGGAGCCAAAAATGTTCAGATAAATTGCTTGTGGCATTTATATAAGTCTGCCCAATGAAGAATCTGTTCTTTTCCCCACCCCATCATGATGGTGCCAGTGCAAAAATACTGATATTCACTCTCCTTAAAAAAAGACACCGTGCAAGTCAGATTTTGCTAGGGTGTGTCTAGCTGTTGGTTATTGCAGGGCTGAATCCAGCACCTGTTGAAACCAATGGAAAGACTCCTGTTGACTTCAGTGGGACATGGCTTGAGGCTATAGTGTCATCTTTGGATAATTTTCAGTGGCAAATGCATATTCCATTAAGAAGTGGCCATGTTGTCATTATCTCATCAGAAATAAAACTAAGATGAGAATCAAGTGTCAGTTAAACTTCTTGTCATCCTCAGGCTTGGAATTGTTTGTAAAGTAAGTGCAGGATTTTTAGTCCTAGTCCATGACCTCAAATTGGGTTTCTGCTCTTGATAGGAATCAAAATGTCCATGAATAGTTATGGGTGTTAGGTTTAGAGGGGTTGTTGGCATGAGAGGTTGGCTTAGCTTCACATCTGGCTGGGCAGCACTAAACACCACCACAATGGTTTATACTAGGAGCACCAAAACAAGAATGTACTCTGTTGGTCTAAAGCCTGTCAAACTCTGGCCAGCATGAATTTCGTTGAAACTGAACACCAGAGTCGCTGCCACTCTTGAGCTCTTCTCCGTTGTTGTAACACTTTAAGGGAAATGTTCATGGAAATGTTTATTTTTCAAGTGTCACATAGAAAGCTGTAAATAGACCCATAGATAGATCTTCTGTTTTTATTTATTTATTTACAACATCCCAATTGTGACTTTTTCTGTAAAGGTGGTGCATGGGGTAAATGGTGGAGTAAAAGACATTCCTGCCTGTCTTTGAATGCCTAAAGCCCCTGTATAGTTGGTTGACCACTACTCCACTGTGAAGTGGTTCAGATCTATTTCACAGAGGGGTAACTGAGGTTTAAGGCGTTTTCCTGCCAAAGAACATGACTTTTCTTTTTCACAGTCTGAATCTAGATGATAAAACTGCCTGTAAATTCAATGACCAAGCTACTTTTCTGTTGAATTGGCCTGTGCTAAGGAGTGTTATGCTGGCCAGTTGCCAGGAAACTCCCTGGAAGTGTGTCTGAAGGAAAGGGGAATCAAATAAAGGCTGTATAAGTGGAGACTTGGCTAGGAATATAATTCCTTAACCTGTCTTGCTGACTGAAACAAAGCACTGAGTGCTGAAAGAACAGCTTGAGGGCTGGATTCCTTTATACTGGGTTTATACTGGTGTAACGAAGTGGAGACTTAGGCCTTCCATGAAGTTCTTAAAAGGCTGATATTTTCCACTCACCAGGCAGAAGTGGGAGGGCTAGAGAAACCCAGACTGTGATTTAATTAGGAAGATAATGCTAGCTTACCATTCAAGATAATTTTAGTGTTGCAAGTTTGTGGGTCTGTTGTAATTCAGTGTTGTTCTTAAAGCCATTTCTCTGCTGTCAGGTCTGGTTCAATTTTTTTCTCCTATATTTCTGTACAGTCCACTGCTAATTACTTTAGAAATGCTTAAGAAACATTCCCCCCTCTGACAAAGACTTCTTGAAGGTGCAGATGTTAATGTGAATACCTTCAGAACTTTCTACTTTTTCTTGAGTATGAGGGTAGTTTCTCAGCATCCTTCTCATAATGAATTAGTAAATACTTAAATGTAAAATAGTGGGCAATGAAACCTTCATTTATTTTATTGTGTTGAATATATCCACCAAAGTGCATTGTGTGGTGGCTGCTCAGAAAAGGGCTAGCAGTTGTCACAAAAAGACAGTGAATTGGTGGAGGTTTGAGGCTGAATAACTGATGCACAGTAATGGGATTTCAGACTGGGAGTGTTTACTTTAACTAAGGTAAAAACTGATACTGTCCAGGTTCTTCTGGTGGTGGATTCTCATCTGGTGGATTTGGTCAGAAGTCAGCTCCATCCCAGAAAGGGGGGAATCAGTGGCAGACAAAGAGATCGCAAACTCCTGGTACTTCATGGCAGTCCCATGTTCAACCACAGCAAGCTAAATCCAGCCCACAGACTAAACCCAACTATACCGTGAACTTCAGTGTTATTGGAGGGCGAGAAGAGAGAGGTATCCGAGCTCCAGGCTTTGGTAAGTTCTGTTTCCTGGACTGTTGCATATGAAATCGTGATATCTATGAGCTTGGTTCTATGGCATTGTGAAAACCGAAGCTTTGAAAAATTCTGAATTTATTTTAATCATGTTACAGGCTTCATATTTTGTTCTGATATTCAGTGGGGTCTGATAGCAATAACATGGGTGTTTAAGCCGTTGTGTTCAGGTAAGGGTCCATTTCTCAGATATCTCTCATTGTCTGCCAGCAGTTCTTGACAGGTATTAGCATGAAATCCAAAGTGTTGTGTAGCTGTATTAGTCCCAGGAAATTACAGAGATGTGGGTGGGTGAGGTCATATCTTTTATTGAACCAACATCTGTTGTTGAGAGAGACAAGTTTTTTAGCTTACATGGAGCTCCTCAGATCTGGGAAATGCATGCAGAGGCCTGGTCTACTCTAGGAAACTACATCAGTATAACTGTGTCACTGAGGGCAGGGCTGTGGAATTACACTGTCCTAACCCCTGAAGTAGACAGTGCTAGGTCGACAGGAGAATTCTCCCATCAGTCTAGCGATTGCCTTTCAGGGAGGTGAAGTACCTATGCCAGTGGAAGAATCCCTCCCATGGCATAAGTGGTATCTTCATTTAAATGTATTTAGCTGTGACAGTCTGGGCTTGTCTACAAGATAGTAGGTTGTTTAGCATAAGTAGTTAACATGTATTTCAAGGGACCACTCAAAGTTATGTAGCCTGTTACATCTCTCCAGTCAGAGGGTAAAAAGGGGGGGGGGGGTCTACAATCCATTTTATCTTCAGTGGCCCCTTGAGATGTCTGTACTTGCATTAAACAATCTTGTGTTTAGCTCTAATACTCTGAGTACATTTCCCAGAGCTGAAGAATCTGTATGCTTGGAAACTTGTTTCATACACCAGTAGAAGTTGGTCCAATAAAAGATACTACTTCATCCACCTTGTTAGCTGGTATATGGGAATCAAAACTGTCAGAGTCCATTAAGGAAATTAGTGGAAAATACTTTGGTCTTTGTCTATGGAGGCCAGAATCAAACTTCTCCCATTTTAGATCTTTCACTGGGGGATGCACTGATCATCTGTGGGCTCTCAGCAAAAGTATCGAGACATTGTCTTGGTTCTATGAAGTCAGGGGACATCCCAGATGCTAACTGACGAGGTTGCAAACCTGTGCAGGTGTTGGCATGAAATTCCAAAGATCTGCTTGGTGCTTTTTCATCAGCCAGATGGAATAATAAATTTGTTGTTCTTCACTAGAGAGTTGTTGCTGATACCACTGCTCATTACCAGGCAACTCATAATACACTGATAGAAGGATAACTCTAACATAGCTCAAGAAGAACACCATCCATTCTTGATAGTGATCCATTTCGAGCCCTGCTACACAATCCATGTGTCCCCTTTTTCCTTACTACGTGGGAGGTAGACATAAGGCTGTTGACGGACACCTTCACCAAATGGCCAAATCATGAGTATATGCCCTTGTCTCTGACTTAGGTGACTGAAGATGGTTATAATATTTCCCTGAATAATACATGTGTGGTTAACAAGCTTCTGTATATTCAGTGGGCCCAATAGTCCCCCTCCTTTCTCAGCAGCAGTGGAGTTGCTGGTTGATTCGCTGTTCTGCACATATTGGAAGATCTGACTCATCTGATTGTGTTAGCATGTCTGTAGTGCCTATTTTTTATATTTTTGCTGTAAACCCAATACTCCAAAATAAAATTACTTGCCCACCACCTTGGTCTGTTCTAAACAATGCCCCTACTTTGCCTTTGGTTATTGATTGAGCACACCTGTTGCTAACTTTACAAACTGTGTCTGAGCAGGTGTGTGCTGTTTTCAAATACGAGAGGTATAATATTTATTGAGCGCTTGCTTATTGCCTTATTTGCTGACATTTTTGACTCCTTTATTACCCAGCACAACTTTTGAACCCACTTGAAGATATAAAGTTGATTTGAAATGTGGCAGCTAAGACTAGTGAAATGACTTAGTGGTTTTGAAGGTGCACAAAGGCACTAACATCCCAGATTTTTACCAGTCCAACGTGTCAGTAGATTTAAGGGGACTGGGCATCTTTCTGAAAAATGGAGTACAGTTATACATATTGGGGGCTTGATTTGTGACTAGGACTCAGAGGCATTACAGTAAGACCCTCTGTCCGGATTTGAGACCCTGTCACTGGTTTCCGTGGTTCTGTTCTGCTGGTATTGCTGGTTCTCTACACTGAAAGTTTAAAATGTAGTAATTGACTAATGGGGGTTACAATGATATTTTCAAACTTGAATGATTTATAGCACACACTTTATGGCAGCAAGGAGGGTACATATTCTGCAAGGTGCACCCCACCAGCAAAGACATAAACTGCAGTGTAGATGGTGAGGCATGTCTTAGGCCAGTAAAGACACACCAAAACCTTACAGGGGTATGTACCCTACAACAGTGGTTTTCAAACCATGGATCGGGACCCAGTACTGGGTCACAGACCCTCGGGCACTGGGTCGCAGAGCTCCCCACTGCTGCTGCCAAAAGACCAGAATGCGTTGCTCAAAGGTGTAGTTGGGTCATGGATATAAAATGATTTTTTTCCAAGTGGGTCCTGTGGAAGAAAGTTTGAAAACCACTGCCCTACAAGACTCTTTACATGACCAAGCAGTGCCGCCTCCTATCTCCACTGTTCTTTTTAGCTGTGTCATGTGCCACTGCTGGAGTCTTTCTCCATTGCAATGGGGAGGGGCTCTGGCAGCTTCCCACTGTTATAGCCGTTACTCCTTGCCCTCACCTACCCCCTGTCCTGAGCTTTCACTGGTATGTGCAGCCCCACACCTCAGTATAGACACAGCACACTCTTTGCAGCAATATGTACCTGTATGCATCTTACATTCTGTGACTGTGCAGTGTAGACATATCCAGAATGTGGTACACTTGTTGTATTTATCACAATAATGTACCAAGAAGCATTTTTCTTTTATTTTTTTCATTTCTTTTTGTTTTAACAGGACAAAAGCCAAAAGTTTCAGAAAACGATTTTGAGGATCTATTATCTAATCAAGGCTTTTCAGCTAAATCTGAAAAAAAAGGAACAAAGACAATTGCGGAGATGAGAAAGCAAGAAATGTCTAAAGATATGGACCCCTTAAAATTAAAGGTTTGATGTTCTGTGATAAAACCAGTGGTTTTGATTCAAATATAAACATAAGTCTGTTACTTAGAGCTATTATAGTCAGACTGGGAGATGACACAGTAAAGGATAAAAGAGAAATTGAAGGGGTACAAAGCTGTTAGTATTTTTAATATTCAGATTTACATGTGATTCTACCAGGGAATGAAATAACTTAGAGGAACCTTTGCTCTTAATACACGAATGTATATCCTAATTGATTAGCGTAACCAAGATAGAATGGGCAACTGGGATATCAGTACGGAAGAGAGTAACTTTTTCAGGAAAGAGGGATTGTTCCATACTGGCTTTCTTTGAAGTGCAGATTGTGATAAAACTTCTATCTAAAGTGTGTGATAAGAGGAAAAAGTAGCAAAAAGAAAGGGTAACTTAATACTTTAGATACAGTCTGTTACAGACCACCTAATCCAGAAGAAAAGGTGGACAAAGTAATTTTAGAACAGATCCAGTATTGGTTTCACAAGAAAATAGTTGTAAAAAGATTTGGAAACTTTGGACATGACTGGATAGAAAGCAGCAGGTAAATTCTCTTGAACAAGGAAATTAACTATGAGGTGAGAAGATGTAAGAGAGCTGGAAGATTCTGAAGAACGTGATTACCAACTCGTATGTGAAAACAAACGTGGAAGCAAACAAGTAAAATCCTAATGTGTTTGAACTGAATTTTTTGATCTAATGGAGGATTTTCTTCTAGAAGAAACGGTGCAAGGGCATTGTTTTCCATTTCATTCAAGAGCATGTCTGGCTACAAACTTGCCTAGACAAGCACAATTCACTTGGTGATTAAGGAGAAGATTAGAGGTTGCATTTCTGGTCTGTGTCAAACTGGGAAACTTGCATCAAAAGGTTTTCCTTGCTGTCACATTCACTCTTTGGCAGCTAGAGTCTTGTTTTTATTAATTTTTATCCAGTAAAGTGCAGTTTTACTAGTGCATTTTTGGTGAAAGTGTTCAGGGCTATGGTATTACGATGGATGTGATGGACAATGCATATTTATGTGCTGTGGACAACAAAAACTACACAAGAATCATTTCCTTGGGGGCAGTCATCCATTCTCCTCATGGTGGTTCACTGATCTTCAGCCGAATCAACTGAACCACCTTTTGGAAAACGGACTGCCAAGCTCATATTAAAATGACTCTTGCCGGTCTTCAGGGTGGTAACACCCCCTATGTATTCTGACCAGACTTTGTATTTGCTCCTCATACATTCGTTGCAGATTACATTAAATAGTAACTTTTATTGCTTAGATCTGTAAAACATTGTAAGAATAATGTACATAGTTCTGAATAGTGTTAATAGAAATAATCTGAGGGAGCAATTGGGAAGTCATCTTACTGATGGAATATTTTAACTGGTGTCCATAGGTTGGGTTGAGTGCTCTTTTTCATGTAAAATACTATTAAAAATAAGAGACTTTATCTGTCATCACCAGTGTTGTTAGGGGATTACAATGTGAAGATATCCATGTTACTGCCCTAAAGGTTCTGTATAAAATCAACTAAACATGCATTATTAGACAATTATAGTTCAAGGGGAAATTTAGTACAGAAAACTTGAATTCACTCAAGTAAACCATATGAGTGCACAAGCTTTGAAACAGCTCATGAGCATTATGATCTGAAATTTATAAGTAAAGTAAGATTTCTTGCATTAAAATGGACAAACATGTGTCATCATTGGATTAATCAGTGTGACTACAGCAAATATTCTGCCATGAATGGTTTGTTCAGATCACTTCATGTCATGTGTTACATAATTTTTACACATACCGTGTTAGTAATTCAGTTCTCCTGGAATGATTGATACCTATGTAAAACCAAATTAATAAGTACGTATAACCACGCTGGTCCTCCATTAGTAGACTTGGTACCTAACTGTTGAGCTCCAAGGCTAAGAATGGTGTCCACTCTGGGGAATTTGGATGTCTGATTAAAGTCGTGTTTGCAAATTACTCTCAATTTTTCAAACCCAAAGTCCAATTTTCTTGCTTTCAGAAAGGGATTGGAAGCATTATTTATGACAACGGCATTCAGTTTGAATTTGCTAATTTTTGTTTCAGATTCTAGATTGGATTGAAGGCAAAGAGAGAAATATAAGAGCATTAATATCCACTCTTCACACCGTGCTTTGGGAAGGTGAGACCAAGTGGAAACCAGTCAGCATGGCAGACCTGGTTACCCCTGAACAAGTAAAAAAGTATTATAGGAAGGCAGTACTTGTTGTTCATCCAGATAAGGTGAGTAATTTTCTTGGGTATGTTTACGATTATTTATCAAATTGTTATTATCCACTTTAATTCTGCAATTTCCTAAAAAGGAAAAATTTTAAGCTTCCTGTTGTTGAATTAGATGTCTGCGGAAGCACAGAAGGACATGGGAGAGAAGAAGGGTTTTAATACCTGTAGGGGCAATAAGTTAGTTGTGGGGGGAGGGGGTTGGAGTTTGAGTCCACTGTTCCACATTAGTTATTACACTGAACTTTGGCACTTTAAGGTGGCAGCATCAGACTGCAGAGATAAGGCTCTTGAACGAAGAGAGAGAAGTGGATCTGCAATGGCTGGTCCGGACAGTAGTGGTTAGTTCATTCTACCCATCAGAAATGTTCATTCAAGGAGGAGGGGAGTAGTTTCTCTTCCCTTCAGATATGAGGATTGAGAAGCACTTTTACCACCATTCATGTTGTTATTCACTGCAGAATCCGTCTGACCAGATACTTTCCCTTCCTTCTGTTTGTTGTGTTCTCTTCTGAAATTAGCACCACAATCAGCCCATGTGGTACAGGATCTCAGTCTCTCTTGTTATCCATAATGCAGTAATGAGGTATCAGAACAGCTGTGGCTGAATTGTCCTCTCACTTGAACTCCTGCACAACTAGATCCCACATGGATCAGTCTGAGGACAGCCCAGTTACCAGAGTAAAATTCAATTAGGTTCTGGCCAACCAAACTGCAGATCAGTGGAATCTGTGCTTGATCTTCATTTCTTAAATTGGTCCTCCGGTTCCAAGACCTCGTGGTATTTCAGTGGAGGTTGGGTCCCATGTAATCCACAGCAAACTGGATATAAAATCTTCAAAAAGGTCTTGGTGGGAGTAAGATGACCACTTCCAATTTTTAAAAAGGGATACAAAAAAGGAAAACCAAGTCAGCACAGTTCCAGAGAGGTAGCCATGTTAGTCTAGTTCGACAAGATAAGCAAGAAGTCCTTTGGCACTTAAAGATTAACTAATTTATTTAACGCAGGGGCTTTCATGGGAGAAAATCCCACTTCATCTGATGCCTTGAAGATGGTGGAACTTACAGAATGGGAGAAAAATAAATAAAGGGGATTGCAAGTCATGGGATCAGGTCATACTGTAATGGCAAATCAAAGCAGTTGTTAAGATTCAAACCCTGGGAAACAGCACATAGAGAGAGGTGAAGTCAAATCACGTGTTGTAATGGGAAAAGAATCCATAGTCACGATTTAATCCTGCTTTCACACAATTGAATCTGTATATCAGTTCCAGTCCTGCTGTTTCTCTTTGAAGTCTTGATGTGTTACTGCAGAATTGGAACTGATATGCAGATTCGATTGTGTAAAAGCAGGATTAAATTGTGACTATGGATTCTTTTCTCATTACAACATGTGACTTGACCTCACCTCCTTCTATGTGCTGTTTACCAGTGTTTGAATCTTAACTATTGCTCTGATTTTCTGGTACAGTATGACCTGATCCCATGACTTAAGCTCCTCTGCATTTATTTTCTTCCCATTCTGTAAGTTTCCCCATCTTCCAAGTGTCTTTTAAAGCAGGATTTTCACCCAGGAAAAGCTCATCAGTTAAATAAATTTGTTTGTCTCCAAGTGCCACAAGACTCCTTGCTTACAAGTCAGCACTTGTGTAAATGGTTGTATAGATACGTTATCTGGAGTCTCAGCAATAACCCCTTCAAAAATACCGTTCACCCACTTCAGGGCTGCTGTTTGTGGCTGTGTACTGATAAGGGCAGATAACATTGCAGCTGTTGCCCTTGCTTCAAGTTTTCATGCTTTTTCTATCATGAGTAAGGAATTGTTTTAAAAAGAAAACCCCAATTCTGGAGCATAATCCCACAGCAAGGCTTGCAGTTGGGGAATATACAAATCCCAGTGTTTTGGCCCATCTAAACCAAAACTGGGCAGGTGGTGTATTTGCAGTATTGCTAGGTACACACTGGCTCTCCAGATCAGTTTAGATTGAGCTATATGCTAAGACATGTATGACTTGGTGTATTTGTCTGAGGCTAAAAGTCTAGGAGAATTCATAGCTAGTGGGTATTCAGCTAGGAAAGTGTCATAAAAGAATATAACAGTGTTCTTGAGAATGGCTCTTCAGTTGCATTGTGGGGTACTGATGTAAGAGCTGCAGTTTTGATTTTGATTTTAAACTACCATTTGCTGAAAATGAAGACCATGTCTATCAACTCTTTAATACAGGGTAGAAACTTTAGGTACAACTTCAGTTACATGGAGCAGATTAGACTAAAAATTTGAAGTGATGTAGTCAAATTATAATCCCACAGTGCTGTTTAAAATATGACTTTGGTATACAAGGGGACTGATTTTTAGGAAAAACATAACAGCCCTGTTTGAATGAAAAAAAGCCGTGAATACTTTCAGCACTGTAAAACAAAGAAACAAAAAGGGGCTAAACAGCAGAGTGAGATTTTTCACTATTAATAAAATCCATTTCTTCTCTCAAGATTAGCTATAATTCTTCACATTCCTAAACTTCTAATAATTGTTCTGTTTCTTTACAGGCTACAGGACAGCCTTATGAACAGTATGCCAAAATGATCTTCATGGAGTTGAGTGATGCATGGTCAGAGTTCGAAAACCAGGGATCAAAATCCCTTTTCTAAAACATCCTCATGGGATTTTCAAAATGTATTTTCAGCAACATGGAGTGAAGTATTGTTAGTCTCAATTTATTATACCTAAGAATTAGGAAAGATTTTTGCATGAATTCAGCACAGTTTGAAATCATACACTCAGAACTGTGCAATCTGTTTGTAAGATATAGAATACAAAACAGATCCAGATAGCTTCAGAGAACAATAGCTCAGTGCTTCAGAATCCAAGCCTGAGAACAGATCTTTCCAGTCAGGTTTAAATATGGTGAAATATAAATAACTTTAATGATGTCCACTGATTTTTGATATCATGGTATCAAAAGCGCAAGTCATTCCAAATCCACTGATTTTTTGTTTGTTTGTTGCTCTTTAAAAAAACAAAACACACAACCTCAACTTGTACTTTATATTTTCAATAGTTATGTGATTTAATTTTAATGTTTGGTGCCGTCGCCTTATTCATAGTGCTTTAGTTAATTATCAGCAGTGAATTTGCTCAGCATATCTTTTTGTTAAATCTATAAGAGGTGTACATTTTCATCCGTATTTTGTGTAATCATTCTGATAATCATTCTGTAAATAATTAAAATATTTTCTGACAATACCTGTGTTCCCTACAGTGAATTGAGTTGCTTAGCCAAAAAGCTCCCAGTTATGGGAAAGTCAGTCAGGGTTGTTCTTAATATTTTTTTTTTTTTTTCCAGTATCATAAACCTGGAAACAAATCTTGACTTTAATATATGGACTACATGTTTTACCTTTTTTGTTATTTATTATGAACTTTTGGAAAGCAGCACTATGACTAGTGTTTGTTTTTCTAATCCAGTGAATTTCAGCTTTTATTTGTGTTTTTCCCCACAATAGAATGTGCCTTCCATTGGCTTTATAAATACCATAGTAGAAAAAAATGTTGATTGTCATTTATTCTGAAACTTGAAATGTGAGCACAAAACAATCTACTCTGCTTTGATTTGTCTGTTTTAACTGAGTCAGTGTTACATCATTAGCTATCCTCTTGGAAGCATTTCCTGTGCTTATACTGACAGTAGAATACTGTTGGTGCGTGTCTGAGAACTTGGTTTTTAGAAGTGTGTATGCATACAGCTATGTATGCAAAAACACAAACCAGGCTGGATAGTTAGGGCATTGTGTATGTGATGCACATTGTTTGTGCATTGGCTAGTGCAAGACTTGTGGAGACTCCAGTCTGAGTACACAGCTCACTGCACCATTTTCTCTTATCTCTCTTAAAAGAAAATACACAAAATTAAATTAACATGTGCAAGTATATGGGTAGTTGAATAGTTTAATGACCTCTGACTATCATACAGTATTGTGTAACTCCAAAGCATAAATTCCATCTCCTTGGGCTAGTTTACAAATGTTTATTAAAGTGTGGTATTTAAGTTTGGATGGCAGTCTCTTCTGCTGGAGCTTTGGCATCCAAGTTGCTTAAAAGATGTATATTAATCAATTTGCCTTTGCAGCCAGCTTGGATTATTAACTGAGAAAAGAGCTGCAGTGAGGTCAAAGATATCTGGTGTACAATAAGCATCTTCCAGTATTTCTGTCCAGGTTTACCCCCCAACATGAATGAAATGAGGCTTTCCATTGCCACACTGATGTCCCAGTGGGTAGGTTGGAGAAGAGGGCATTTGAATGCGAAGTACGTTGTATAAGCTCCCCCGAAGCTCAGAAACAGCACAGTTGAACTGTTAGCTCTGTATGTAATGTGTGTATGTATGTTTGCTTACTGTGAATTTTAAAAGAGTAGAGGAGAGGTCTGGAAGGTTCTTATCTGAAATGCAAAATATGGATGTACACCTTCATCTCTTAGGATTGTTCAGTCAGCAAAAGGTGTATCCATCCTCTCCAATGCTCCTATGGATGCTAAGATTTACACTTTACATGTTTATATCCCTTCATGGTTCCTGTATACAAGGTCATTTAATGAAATTTAGGGTTCCCTTGGAAAGGCTGAAGTATTGGATTTGTAAAAGCTCCTATAATCTTATCTGGGGCAACTTAATGTAAAGCAATATAAGATGTATAAGAAAAAAAGGGGGTGGGTCTGGACCATTAGGAAATGC
The DNA here is from genome assembly GCA_007922195.1 of Podocnemis expansa. Lineage (NCBI taxonomy): Eukaryota > Metazoa > Chordata > Testudines > Podocnemididae > Podocnemis > Podocnemis expansa. Next base: position 5,042,539 of record ML681995.1, on the reverse strand, counting down.
TGCCGTTTTAAACACAGCTGCTTTCACCAAAAAATCGGGATAGCTCAGAACAAACTAAATGTGCAGGCCAGGGCATTCAGGAACCAATCCTTTTTAAAGGGATGCTGTCAATTTTAAAATCATGGGGTTTTTTTTTTCTTTGCTACAAGTATAGCAGCTAAGATTACTATTAAGACAAGATTGGAGAACTATTTTTTTCTCTTCAGTTTACTTGGTGTAACTGACAGCACTTCATGCACAGTTGAATTCACTCTTGCATCATCACTGTTTGGTCTTCAGAGCAGTGGTACTGAGCAATTTAAAAATAATAAAAATTGGTGAGGAGAGGGAAAACCTAGTACAGTATCAGACTCTCGAGTCAGTTTGAAACATGTGGCTAGGTTTCCAATGCAGTGTCCTTTCAAGTCTTGGAGAATTTGGGAATTGTGAATTTTTAAGAAATGAGGATTTTTACCAGTTACTGTGAAGTCTTTGTAAAGTAACAAATTATAGAGAGAAGTTACAAATAATAAACAGTGCAATGTTCTTCCCATTCACCAACTGTAGAGAGCTGCAGGGAATGCCTAGCCCTCGTCCACTCCAGCTGTTTCTATTTGATTGCTGGGTAAAGTGATTGTGATGTATGAAGTGTTTGGGGATGGATGATGCTGCAATGGGTGTGTACTTAGTAAATCATGCTAGAGACACTTGATTGCCTTTGACTGAATTGTTTATGATTGGATAGAAGAATGTATATAGTGAAGTAGACATTGGGTTTCAGTAAAGAACTTCATTCCATTCCCTCAATAAATAGCGGGGGGGAGTTATCATGGATCTGAACCCTGTTGGGGGAACTGAAAACTGAACTGGAGCACTCTGTTTTGAAAGAGAAGGCAATACAGAGAACCATGTAAAGAAGTCTGAGATAATGTATGGCCCTATACCTCAGGTTTCATTTAAAATTACTAGTTTGGAAAAGATAAACTGTGCTCAGTTGATATTCATGCTACCAAATTAGACAGGTAAGCGGCTCGGACTCAACACAGGGGATTAAAAACAAATTAAATGGGGTCAGTGAGTGAGAGTGGCTTGGAAAAGAACAGTGCTGCAAACTTGATTTGAGTTTATACTGAAACAAGTAATAAAAGGCAGTGGAAAATCAAAGTATGACTTTCTGAGTTAAGCAGCTGACTGCCCATGCTGCTTTGCAAAGTGTAATCACACCCGAATTTCATTGTTCTCGATGCATCAAGATGAAGGGAATGTGGAGCAGGGCATGAACTAAGATTAAGATGACTACAGGACAATGGGAAATCCTCACTGTTAGTGGGAAGGGAGTAAATTAACAATGTTCGTGTGTTTTTTTCACAAATCAGAATCACTGTTAAAGTGCAACAGTCTCTGGTAGAGAGAGGCTGGGAATCTCCATTGTGATTGGAGACAGGAAGTGCTGCCAGTACACAGAATGCCTAATGTTACAAAGGCTGTCATGGGACCTTTTTTAATGTCAGCCCTGCCAGCCATGGCTTCTGGCCATAAGTATTTAAACACGGGTACTTAAAGTTAGGCACCTAATAATAAGTGGCCTAATCCTCAGAGGTGCTGATCCCCTGCAGTGCCTGTGGAAGTTAACCGGAAGATTAGCACTCCACCATTTAAACAGCTGCCCAGCATTAGACACCCTTGCTTGAAAGCCCCAGCCTCTGTTTCTTAGTGTTGCAGCAGAAATAATTCCATCCAGTAAACCACAGGGAACTTAAATGCTGCCCCTCAAAGAAGAAATCTGAACTGACCCATCTCAGAATCGTAGCCAATGGTGGAGGGCGACTTTAATATTTGAGACCAGTGTATGAAACATACACCCAAGCTCCTGCTGGCCTCTGTTTTAGGTGAAATTATAGAAAGGTGAAGGGTTCTGAACTGAGATTGTAGACAACACAGGAAGTGTCATTAGTTTAACGATTTATGGCTAGACAAAGCTAAGTATATGAAAGTGATTAGGTTTGTGTTTGGAAGGGTATCCATGTGGTGACTGTTCAGTAACGTTTCCAATTCTGACGTATCTCCCTTTCCTCAGCATTTATACTGGAGTGAGGTGGGCAACGCCTTTCAAGCCTATCTGCCGTAATGACAGCATGCATGTGATTATTGCCTTAGAAAGAAAAGTCAGGAGCCACCTGTCCCACCCCCCCCCATTGGGCCCCACTCTTTCTGCTGGTTGAGTGTTGTCATTAAATTTATCTTTCACATAATCATTGCGTGTGATGCTTCCACAGGCCAACAGAGAAACATCTTAATGTGTCTGAATTTAAAACAATGCAATCATTTTGGTTTGTCTAATCTGACAGCCAGATGGACTGTGTACACGTCTAGAAGAGCTGCAGAGTTTAGTGCTGTATTTCTTTTTACCTAAAATGGCATCAGCAGAATAGTTAGCCAGGTATTTAACAGCTGTATTAAGGAATAATAATAATAAAAAAATTGGGGAAAACTGCTCTTTAAAAAAATAACTTAGGAAAGCCTATTTACTCATCTGCATTTTTAATCAAACAAATAAATATGCAGAAGGCTTTTTTGCTTTACAGGGATTCTGTGTGTTTCCAGTTTCCATTAGCTTCGGAGGAAGTGATGAGTGCTCACTAGTGTGAAGGTAGAGCTGTAGGATGTGCTAGTGAGGTTTACAAGCATTTAGCACTAGCGGGCAGAAATAGTGTTTATCAGCTACAGAGAACCATGCCACCCTGTTCCCTTTTTGTCCTGCCTAAGACCTGATCAATAGCTACTTCTGTTTATATAGCAAGTTCATGTGAGGAACTAGAAAAGCAAGAGAAAAATGGCCCCTTGATCCAGGAAGCTTGTAAGGTAGTAAGAGAGAGGATGGGATAGCAAGTTAAAAATGTGAGCAATAAATAAGCAAAGATCAAGTCAAGGAACTTTTTTTCTTGCTGGCATCTGCATGCTTGCCTTCAGTCATACTGAAATGATGCCTGTGTATCTTCTCAGTTGTTTAGTGCTTATTTAAATAAACTATAGCAGGGGTGGCCAAACTTAGGGAACAAGAGCCACACAAATTGATTATTAAACCTTCATGAGCTGGACTGAGACATATAGTTATATACTTTTACCTACTCCAAAATTACTAAGTATAAATTTCATTGCACACTTTAATTTTATTGTAAAAAGAGGGCAAATATTGATCCTACTAATGTCAGATTCTGATAATTACTTAAGGTTACCAGGAAAACTAAGTCTACAGTAAAAATGCCGCTACTTCTGCACCATCCCAGGCCATGCTGCACTTCTCCTCACAATGCTCTTCTGCGAGGTGCACCTTTTCTTTCAAGAGCTGCAGTTAGGCCATGCCTGAACTATAGCTTCACTCACTGGACTTCTCTTTATTGGTTGCTTTATTCTCTCTCCTTGCTCCTTAGTATCTCATTTCCAAATGTGTTAAATCTTTAAAACAAATACGTATCCCCTCTTGATTCTATATGCTTTGTTGGAATTTCATTCTAGAGTACCTAGTTACCAAAAACATTTAGAGATACAAGCTGAGTTATTGCACCAACTTCTGTTGGTAAGAGAAGTTTTTGAGGCACACAGAGCTCTTCTTCAGGTTGGTCAGATGAAAGATATTCCCTCACCACCTTGTCTAATATCCTGGGACCAATGAAGCTATAACTATACTCCATACAAAAATATTTTGATCATTTTAGAGTCTAAAGCAAACTGAAGATAGCAAATGCAATATTAAGAGTTTGATATCCATCACAAATGGATTGGAGTTCGGACAGATTGCAATGGTGTTGATGTAGTAAGGTATTGAGTCTTATCCTTTGCAATTGTTATGTTTGCAAAGGTGGCATTGTATCTGGTTAGCTACTGCATTTCTGTGCACAAGCAGTGCAACCTCTCAAAGAGCACACAGGGTATTCTGAACTAGAATACCCTGTGGTCTGTACTGATGTCTGTTTAGACCTGTGAATGAAAAGCCACCGTCTTGGGGCATTATCAGTTCATGACTGCAGCCACAAAGGAGTTAATCCTTGACAAAACTGACCAAAGTCACCAGTGCTGTAGTGTAGTAGCAAACTTGAGCACATGTAGCATAAAACCTTGTGGAAGAGCAGAGATCAACAGCCAGCCTGATTCCAAAGTCACTCACACAGTGCAAAACAGTCACTGTGACTCCATTGACTGCAGAGGAGTTATTTGTGCCTTGAGCATTCGCCAAATGCAGAAGCAGTAGCCAAGACTTATGCTGTCCAAGATCTCTGCTCTCCAGCTGTTCTTAGAGCAGCAATGCCTGCCTGCAATCAGTCACCACCAGGCCTTAGGCCTGGCTACAGGGACCATTATTTAGGGGCTAGGGAGGGAGGGCAGTGATAGGAGGAAATATAAAATGCGAACATGAGGGGCAGTTGTAGTTAATGATGTTTCTGGGGTCACAAACTGTACATGGTAGGAATTGGTCAGGTGTCGGGTTGGACAACTGAACTGTGAGTATGGACCTGGCCCAAAGGAGATCTAACAGTGATTAAGAATGATTCACTGTACTTTCAAGGTGACATAAAAAGGAGGGAATTTCTTTCTGAAAGTGTGGGGGGTTGTTTTGGTTTTTCTTTGTCTTCTCCTAGAAGAGCTGTTTTTGTACCAGGAGCAGGATGAGTTGGTCTCCAAGGATGTGTCTACAGTGGAGACTTAAACTGACTTAGGCAACATCCTGGCCACATTTGGAGTTCATTAAGTTGACTTAAGCACTTACTTAAGTTGACTTAATAACTCTCAGCCTTAAACTCAACTTTAAGTGTTAAGTTGACTTTATTAAGTTGACTTAACAAAATGTGGCCATAAAAGTCTACTTAATAAAGTCAACTTAAGACAGGGGACTGATTTAAAGTCAACTTTATTAAACTGACTTTAAATGGGTCCCCTGGCTTAAGCTGACTTTATAAAGTCAACTTAAACAAATGGGGACTACCTGAGTTGACTTACCTGAGCCCTCCAGTGTAGACATAGCTGAAGTGTAGAGTTTGTTTTCTCAATCTTGTGTTCTGGGCATTATGGATTTTTCTCAAGTTAGGGGCCTGTCCTGTGAGGTGCTGAGAACTCGCAACTCTCCTAAAAGTCATTGGGACATGTGAATGTTCAGGATCTCCTTTGCGGTGTCTTAATTTTCCAGCCACTGGTAATGCACGCCTAAGATATCACCAGCTCAAAGTTTCATTTGCTGCTTATGAAAAAAAGTTGCAGGGTCTTAAAAGTTTGGGTAACTGATTAAAAGTGATTCACTTTTATTAGCTGTGCAATTAGTTTTCCAAGGATTTCTGTATTATTAACACTCTAATATTGTGAATGAGGTTAAAATAAAACCCAAACTTTTTGGTCTTAAACTCTTCTTTGTGGATCAATTGAGATTCTTCCATTGAAGGTAATTAGCCTTCACAAAAATAAAAAAAGTCACCCTTCCACAGCTTTAGACTGCTTCCAATGCAGAATTTTTAACTACCAAGCATGTATTTTTCAAAATGTTTAGCAATTGTCCTAGTATATTGAAATCAATGTATTAAAGGGATAGAATAACAAATGGACTATAATCCAAATTTCTTTGAATTGTGAATAATTTCCTTACCTCTGCTTTGGAGAAGTTTGCCAATCTGGTGGTTATACTGCCTCACATTTTAAAATAGACACTCCAAAACCATGAATGCAACTGTTCTATGAAGGATACATTTTCTGATTGAAGGTTTTTCTGATAAAGTGTTGCAAAACAGGACTGGGAGGTATTGTCAACACTTCTAGAAACCTCTCTTTAGTTGAATGTACTGTATATTTTCAATGTAGTCTTCTAGAAATGATCAGCACCTAAATGAAGAAGATTTAAGCCACTCAGATACTTTGTGTAATTTCATGTAGTTGCAACTGTACTTTTTACTTGTGGAAGTTTGTTTTTTGGTTAGTGAAAGGACAGAAGGGAAGTTCAAAACTTATTTTTGGCATCTCTTTCAAGACCTGCAGTGTATCAAGTAATTTTGTTACTGGTGAAATGAAAATCAAAACATATATGTCTATAAAGGAAATGGTTCAAGGTTAAATTTTGTAAATAAAAAAATGAATGGGCTGGTAATGTGTGGCACAAACTTTTGGACAAGAGCTGTGACTTTGAATGTGACATGATCCAATCAATGATCAATTAAAACAAAACAAACACAATTTCTGCCTATTTCTTTCTTTAAAGGAAGAGTGATGAGCTTAATTTTTCCCCCACAAAACTTATTTCCAAAGCCTCTTTGAATGCTTCTGTATTACAGTAGGAAGGCAAGTGGTCACCCCTTTAGTGTGGGTTATAGTTGAATCAAGTGCCATACTTTTGGTTACACCCTTATCCGGATTGAATGAGTTCCCTAAGTGGATGGCTGAAGATTAGTTTATAGATTGAGAGAAGAACATGGAGGGGCAGACACCTTCCTGATCTAGGGAGTCTCAGTTTTTGGCTGGCTATGGGGGGAGCAGCAGGGGGGTGAGAATGGACTCTGAGGCTGCTTCCTCTCTTCCCTCCTCTCCCGCCTCCCCTACAGCTGTCACCACTTGGGTTGGAACCTCTTGGGGCTGCTCTCTCAGGCTCCTGCAGCTGTGTCTCCTACCTTCAGCCAGATCCCTGTCTTGCTTGGGTTACTGTCTGCTCACCTCCAGGCTCTAAGGGTCTGTGGAGAGGGGTCGGTCCTGAAATCAGCAGCCCCATCTCTCCTGCTTGAGCTGGGGCAGAGATGCAAGGGAAGGGGGGGACCTCCTGGGGATAGGGACACACCAGTAGAGGAAAGGAGAGCAACAGGGTGAAGACAAGGGGCAGAAGCAGCCCTGGAGGGGAAGCAAAGTACAGTCTTGTGGGAGGGCAGAGTCAGAAGGTGCTGGGGAAGGGGGCAAAGGCGAGTGGGGAGCTGAGGGCAGCTGGATGAGTTGTGCAGCCAGGAGAAGGAGAACAGGCTCCTGTGGGGAAGGACAGCATCTGTATTCAAGGGGAGGCAGCGCCACTGTGGAAGGAAAGGGGAGGTGGGCTGTAGGAGTGTTTGCAGGGGGATTGGGAGGCCATGGGAGGAGGATGGGTGGTGAATGGGGGGATTACAGGGCATTACCCTGAGGGGAGTGGGATGGAGGAGTTCCTGATGAGACAGAGCAGAGGACACCAGGAAAGAGCAACAGCAGGACCAGCAGTGGATGTGAGTACCGTGTGTGGGGTGGAGAAGCGACCCCATGGGAGGAGTGGGCCATGAGGAAAGCAAGCTGGAGTTGGGAAAGAGATGAGCTGGGGTCGGGAGGGGGATGAATCTGGACGATTTGAAAGGGAAAATTGAAATCATTGTGGTAGGAATCACAACAAAAGAGGGAGGAGAACTAAGGGTGAGTGAGGTGAGACGGTGGGACTGGGGTGAGGGTGAGAGATGTTTGTGGCGGGAAAGGAGGATGGAGACCTGGGGGGAGTCTGAGGAAGGCAGGGGCAACTGATGGGGTTTCTCACTTAGGAATCGGAAGGGGACAGAGACTGGATTCTGGGAGGAATTGGGTGAATGGTGGGAACCCGAACCAGCGGCTGCCACCTTTATGCACCTGAGGTTGGATGGGAGTCGTTTGAAGCACTGGAGGAAGAAAGTTGTGAAGGGAAGACAATGTAAGTGCTGTGAATTGGAAGAATATGAGAAAGCACGCTGAGAGTCTGAAATCTCCTGGGGGGTGCTGGGATTACAAGGGGCTGCCCCTACTCCCAACTTTTGGGGCAACATTATTCTCCTGGGAAAGCATGGAACTTAAGAGCTCAATAAATGTCTAAGGTGTGTTAACCAGCTGGAAAATGTAAACGTGCTCAATTATGTTAGAAAGGGTGTCACACTTGTCACAGTGCCTTGCAACAAGACCTTCACGTTTGGCATAAGTGACCACAAGGTTTGGCTGAGTCAGTGTGACAGGGAATGTCCTTCCACACGTGTTCTACAAATATCTCCCTGTCTGCCTGCTTGGCTGGTATAAACACACTTAGGCTGAATGTGCAGCACTTTTATGTGGCCTGGGAAGAGACTCTAAACCAGATTGCCAAAGCTCCAAAGACAAGAGCAAAAGCAAGCATTCCTTAGGAGATAAAGACAAGAACTTTTCCTTTGGGGAAAAACCGCCGTCTTCCTTGGTACAGAACGGCTGTTTTTATTGACTCCCTTGGTATGAGGGCTACCTGCATTTCTCTTAATATGGGAAGGCACCAATTTTAAAGGGCAGGAGCCTTGCTGACTGTTATCACTTTCCCCAGGGAAGAACAGCATTGAAAGCTGAACAGCTCAGAACTGAGTTTAATCCAACTTAATATTTCTTGAGCTACTACACATTAGGTGTGTCCAGTTGGTGTCTAAAAGAGAAACTTGTCTATTGGGGAAGAACTGAGTATAAAGAAGCTACAATGTTGTCTGTGCATGAAAGCTGTACTGCTTTAATTATTCAGATAGAGTTAAAGCAGCTGTGGAGATGGCTGTACTACAATCAGCTCTCACACCAATGCTCTGGTTGACCATTGTTGGTTAATCTCCCCTATTTCAAATACATATCAAGACCATCCCTGGAAGACTAAATGGTGGTTATTTGCCTGTACCTGGAGGTTCACCGAGATATGTGGTCCCTATCTAGAGTCCACTACCACCTGCCCTCTGTCCTCCACTCTGTATGGATGTGTTGCACTACAGTGAGAATGGGAAACAGGAGAGGCATTGTCCCACATTGCTTTGTATGCCCTCAACTGGAGTTTACAGAGAGCTACAGTTCATACACGGGGCAAGGAACACCAGTTGCAAGAAATGCTGGATTCAGTCACACAATGTGTGTTGGAGAGTACCCATTTATGGCATACACATGGAAGACAACATGCCTTGAAGAACCAACCATCTGTTGTAGGTATGCAACCTCTATTTTTTAATTCCCATTTATTTACTTTCTGAGAGCCTTCCTCCCTGGTCCCTCCCAACTTTTCTAGCACTCACCTTGGAGAGTACTGGTTTGTCAAAGATTGTCATGATTTATCATTTTTTAAATTTGATATATATTCCACATATCTCCTTTTTGTTATCAAATCATGTTGCACTGGGTCAGTCTGTTAAATACCTTTGAAACTAAAGCAGCATCCTTGAAACTCATGCTTCATTCATCTACCTTACATAGCTTTTAGCAACCAACATCTCTTGGGGCTGCTCTCTCAGGCTTCTGCAGCTGTGTCTCCTACCTGCAGCCAGCTCCCTATCTTGTTTGAGTTACTGAACAAGTCATAGAATATATTCAATATTTTAAGCTGATTATATAATTGATTCATGTTAGTGTTGGAATAGCATGTTCTTGGAACATTGAATAAAATGTCTGCAATCAGTACTCTATAATGCACTGTAATTTCAGCATAAAATGTTATTTAAAGAAGTAAGACACCAGCCACACTCACTGTGTTTGATGTGCACTAATGTAACATTTAATGTCTTACAAAATGCCCCACTTCTATTAGATTCGTGCCATTTGAGTTCAAGACTTCCATCAGCCTATTCTTCAGGTCAGTTCCTGACAGATTCTCAACACATTTCTAATCCGCATTAGTGGGATCTTGTCAATTTCATTATGAAGTTCTAAAATGCTAAGTGATGTTGACAGCCTCACTGGCGATTGTTAAATGGAGTATTTGACCCCAGGTTTCTTCTGTCACTGTGCTTTCATTTCCGTCATCTTGATTTTCCACTTACCTTTTGGAGGATTTCCATAACAATAGTTTTAGTGTTCTTGCCTTCAAAACACAAGTCGTTATCAGCAAAATGGATGTAAGAACAAGCATCAACTTGCAACTAGTAGCCTCTGAAGTGTTTTTGTCATTTCTTGAGTGGTCTCTGTGGAGTCAGAAAGCAGATGAGAGATGCCTGCTTTCATCAGTAGAGCTTAAGTCAGTACATGAGCATGATAGCAGGGATGGTACCAACTACAGAGCTGTACCACTGGCAGGGCTGGATTAAGACATGCAGAGGCCCTAAGCTACGTCAAGATTCAGAGGCCCCATGCCATAAATAATAAAGAGAAAAAAGAGTATTACATTATAACAGAAAGGGTAATGAAAAATAAATGATGGTGGTATATGGGGAATGGGAATGTGGCAAATATGGGATTAGTGGAAATGATGTCTGGTGTGGAATGGGACTTTAGAAAGTGTTGGTAGGCTACCTCCCATTCCTCTTGAGGTCTGAGGTGAGGCTGGGCAACCTGTGGATGATGTAAGTCGGCCACCAGTCTTAGAAGGGAAGTTGATGGTGTGGATCAGGATGGCAAGGTCAGGATTCAGAATTTTGCTGGTGGCTTTTATATGAAAGTTTATTTAAGTCAAAACAATTTCAATTATGGTAAATCTTTAGTCACCTACAACATATTTAGAGCACCCCATAATCTGAGGCCCTAAGGCATGCTTTACTTGGCTTGTGCCTAAATCTGACACTGTTAGGGACGAAGAGCGACCTTACCAGATCTCCAGCTCATACACACTGAGTGAAAAACATTACATCATCTAAACCAGGCATGTCCAAACTGTGGCTTGGGAGCCACCTGCGGCTCTTGAATGAAAAATTGTGACTCCCAGAAGAACGTCAGCAAATCAATTTAGGAAAGCAGCCCCAGCCTAGGAGTTCAGGAGGGGGTCTGGACAGTGGGGAGAAGCGCAGCGTGGTCAGGGATGGTGGGGAAAAGTGTGCCATGGTCAGGATTTTAAAAATCTCGCCACTAGCCTGCAGTCTTCTACATCGAGCAGCAGCTAAGTTTTTACTGTATAGGTCTAATTTTCTTGGTAACCTTAAGTAATAATTAGAATATGACATTAGTAGGATCAATATTTATCCTCTTTTTATTATAAAATTGAAGTGTGCAATGAACTTTAAACTTAGTGATTTTGGAGTAGGTAAAAGTATATGGCTATATGCCTCAGTGTGGCTCTTGAAGGTTTAATAATCAACTCATGTGGCTCTTGAGCTCCATAAGCTTGGCCACCCCTGATCTAAACCAACATAATATGTGTCCCCGCCCAAGCAAAATACTGTTACCTAGCAACTGCTGGATTTTATTGAGCCTTTATTGCACAGGCCATGGCTGGATGTGCTGCAGAGCTGAGCAGCTCTGGGGGAAGTACAGGGAGGCTTTCTACCTCCTTAATTCCCTCAGTCCACCGCTACTTCTCTACTGTGCAGCATCTACCTCATCTGCACATCAGTTCCACTCCACATGCTGGTACCCCTGGAGGTAGTGCCACAGGACTCATAGGGTATGTCCACACTTACTCTTTAAATCAAAATGACGCTGATTATTTTGATTTAAAGAAGTGCAGCTCCACACTAGCTTCCTCATATCAAAATGAGGAGCTCCCTCATTTCACTATAAGGAAAGGTCATTTTGATATAATAAAACCTAGTTTTATATCAAAATAATAGGTAAATCAAAACATTTATATCAAAATAAGGCAGCTATACTGCCTTATTTTGATTTAAATGTTGTTTTGATTTTGCCCCAGGTTTGACCTTCTTCCTCCCAGGGTGCGTGGCACTTTGGAAGGAAGGGCCAGACCTTAGTGCCCTGGCCAGGGACGGTGAAGGGGTGGGGGACCTCTGTGCCCAGCTCCCAGTGTGCCTGCCAGGCACTGGGGGGAAAGAGCCCCTGAGCCCAGCTCCCCCATCGATGGCTGGGCAGCAGGGGTAAGGTACCGCACGCCTAGCCAGCACACAGGGATGGGACACCATTCTCCCCACATCCAGCAGGCACGGCAGGAGCTGGGCACAGGGGTGTCTTCTACCCCATGCCCGGACAGCGCTTGCAGAGCCTGGTACAGGGACATCCCTCTGTGCCCAGACTGCGTTCACAGAGCTTTTCCCTACCACCTGTCTCGCAGGGCTAAAGTCGGGCAGGGGATTGGTTGGTGGCATGGCCCGTTTTGGGGGCCATGTTGCCACACCTCCCATGGTGCCTCTCTCCTAAATTGAACTAGCAAGTCCTGTCCGTGGACATGCTAGTTCGATTTGGGTTTCCAAGTGGGGACCTGTTAAATCGATTTAAGTTACATTGATTTAACCACATAAGTGTGGACATATCCATAGATTCTCAGGTCAGAAGGGACCAATATGATCATCTAGTCTGACCTCCCGCCCAATGCAGGCCACAAAACCTCACCCACCTCCTCCGGACGTATGGTAAACCTCTAGCTTATGACTAAGTAATTTAAGTCCTCAAATTATGATTTTTAAAGACTTTAAGGTACAGAAAATCCACCAGCAAGTGAGTCATGCCCTATGCTACAGAGGAAGGCAAAAAAAGGACCGTTACCTTCAGTGGAATTTCAAAATACTAGGCCTAATTCAGAAATGGTGAAAACTGCAAATATCCTTAGTAATTGTATTCCAGCTAAGCAGAAAGATATCGCTAATATCAAAGGCTAAATTCTTACCCCAAGACAGCTGTCCATTCAAACAGGAGCACACCGACACTGAGAAAGCTCTGTGAATGTGTGCCCGTCCCATACCCAGACAGCTCTGCTCTGGTTCTCTTATTTCCAGCATTTACAGTCTTTCCTGTTCTACGATAGTTTAGATTTCAGTGCCAGAAGGTTCCACTATGTACATTTCGTCTGACCTTCCATACAACACATGCCATAGGACTTCCTCACTATAATTTCTGTTTGAACTACAGCAGATCTTTCAAAAAACAGCCAGTCTTGATTTGACAGTTGCCAGTGGTGCAGAATCTACTACAGCCAACCTTCAAACAAGGCCATTAAAGAGTTAGTCCACCCTCTTCTTTCAATTCGTCTTCGAGAGTACATTTCTGTGAAGCATTCCAATGTTAATCCACAAGCTAGGAGAGATTGATTTACTTTAAAAAGCACAACTGGCCAGTCTCTGCCATCATTCCAGCTCCTGGTGTTGCATTTCTCTAAATTGTTGCCTGTCTTCTTTAGTGTCATCCCTATGGGCAAAGGACTGCCTTCCTAGTCTGCATTCTGCACACTGCTCAGAAACTCCAATTTCCCTTTGCTGGGCAATGCTTAATTTGTGGCTAGGCTTGGCAGTTCATAGCCTTGACACCTCTAGGCTTGGCATTTCACTAATGAAAGTAAAAAATTAAAAAATCGCTTGATCCTGGCATTGAATCTCGTGATCCTTGACACATCTTTCATTTCCAGTTAAACGTGAAGTAGGTTGCACTGTCACAATGTGCTTTGTGCAGTCTGTGTACAGGATGGTGCCATTGCTGCCCTAGAAACCTTGCAGTCCAGGAAATTACAGCTAAAAGGGAAGGGAGGGGAGAGAGGAATAGCAGCCTTTTCGACACTTAGATTTTTTTATATGTACAACATACTTTGGTCAATGTGCCTCAGCTGTCCAACTGCTCCTGGTCTGTTTATTATTATCAAGAGGCCTTGGGGGCCTCAAAGAGTAGGTTTGAGGAGGCAAGGTGTCACGGGATGCACATCCCTGCACCCTTAGTGTATAATCTATGTAACTTTTCTGTTCATTTTTGCAATGTAATTGTATGGTTTGATGCCAGTTGTACCATGCATGGCTCCCTTTTGTCTGCTCTGCCTTATTGTTACAGTATCATGTTTCCTACAGCATCATGTATATGTAGAGATGTGAAGCATGGTACATGGCTCAGACCATCAGAGCTATCTCTCAGCACAGAAGGTGGAGAGGTACATGACAAAGGCAATGCAAATTGAGCTCCCTCCGTCAGGTAAGACAGAACTACAAAGGTGCAGAGAGGATGGGGAAGTCTCCCACCTTTTCTGAACAAGGCAGATCACCTGGCTGGAAGAAGAAGAGGTGTGGGAGGCATGATTTGGAAAGCAAATACAGACTCTTTGAACGGTTAGGGGCTTTTTGCTAGAGATTCTCCATTTTGAAACATCTACAAGAAAGATTGGGCCTTGCCTAGGGATAGGCAGAGACTTGTTGCTAAAATCACAGTTTGGTTAGATCTTGTGAATAATCATGGCCAGTGATGATAATTCGCATGCACCTTATTTCTTTCATTTGATTGTGGTAACTCCTGACTCCTTTATTAAATGATTATGCACTGATTTGCTATATAGTCACTCAAAATCATGTCCTAATCAATAAAGTAGTAGTTGTTTTATCTAAAGCTAAGTGAATTGTAGATGGTGTGAATGAGCAGAGTTAGGCATTCTCATTTCATTGATAAATGGGCGAACTGTAGTCCACGAGCCTAACAGTGATTGGGGGAAGGGTCCTGATCCCTGTAGAACAGTAGTTCCTGATGTGCTATTGGGGTGCTGGGGGTGCTTGCTTGGGGACTGTCTCCTAAGTGGCTGTAGAGCACACAGCCACTGCCTGGGACTGATTTCATGCAGGAAGCTGATGTGGATGGACTCAGAAGTGAGTGCTAACCTGGCATGGTGGGGTGAATCAGGGTTCAGGAGTGGAGATCAGGGGATCATAGCAGCACACCAGACCAGATCCTGGGAGGGGAATGTCACGTAAGGATGATAGCCTTGCAAATCAGTTTGCTGGGAGTATGCCTACAAGGAAAGCTAGTTAAAAAACTATTGTAGCTGTATACAAAGCTAGGGATCTTCAGGTAAGACAGAGCAGTCACTCCCAGCTCTGAAGGCAAGGCAAAGCAGATGGAAAGTGATGCAATGGAAAAGGGGGAGCAAGCAGAAAGATCCAAAGAACGTCAAGCAGCACACATGCTGAAAGACAGCCTCTACTGGGGAAACATTCAATTTCTACTGTGCAGACACACTGACTCCCCTCACAACTGCAAATCTAAATGTACTGACACAAATGAAGATGGTGCAGGCAGAAAAACAATGTAATTTGACAATTTCTTGGATAAAAATGTTCATGAACATAAACTAGTATAACATCAAAAGGGCTGCACACATTTCTTGGCTAATACTGCCACCTCCTGGCTTGAAGGGGCAAATTCCTATCAGTGGGGGAAGTCATTGCCCAGTTGGGTGGCTTGCTTTCACCGACATTTTTTAATGTTTGCATGCTCCACATGAACTCAGTTTGAACCTGTTGCCTTTTTACACATAAAAGCACCCTATAAAATAAATGAGTAGTGGGATGTATTAACTCATCACCTATCCTACAAATGAGCAAATGTGGTGTTTTAAGTAAAAACAGTTTTTCATTCTATAGCCTTGCTCACACAGGATTGTTCTTTGTAGGAAAAAAGGCATTGGCAAACATCCTATATAATTTTGAATGTTTCAGGCCCTGGGGTTTCTGCCAGCTTTCCTTACAAGTTTACTAAACAATTGAACAGCTTGCTCAGCAGGAAGATCTGATTGTTGAACCTACTTTTCCTTCTAAAATTTAATCCCTTTATGCTCAATCACGCCCCCTTGAATAACTATATTCTTTTTCGCCACCTGTGATGTTTTTCATATCTCCCTTGTTCATCACTTAGCCCAGCAATCTACATTTTGTCCTGCACGATTCTCAAACCTAGCTGCATTCCCTTGACCATTTCTGCTGCTCTTCTCTGCATTCCCACTCATTTGTCTGTATTTCTCTGGTGTAGATACACCTGCAACTGAGTACACTACAGCTATAACTTCACCAAGTCCTTCTTGCTAGCCATAACTGCTTCTTAGCACAACCTCACTGGCTACTCGTTTACATGGGAGGAAAAAACAAAGCACCCAGGCATCTCTGTGCCATAGAAACCTCAACAAGTCAAAAGAAGTGAAGTGTGACAGAATTGGTACAGGGCAATGTAGCGACTGAGTTAAGCGAGACTTGCAGTATGGGACTAAAGGACGAGTAATATGATTGTGGGGAATATGATTAAATATCTGCAACTATTTGAAGACTGTAAAAACTGAAGAAGCGGAGCAATTTAGAGTGGGTTCAGGGTTCATAGCTCTTTGTAATGAGCTAAAGTAAAGTAAAGTACAGATTCAACATCAAAAGCATTCAGGCAGTGCACAGTTTTAAAAGAGCATGACAGTCTTGTCAGAAAGGACAGGCTGGGTCTAGAATAGTTTCCCTCCCATTCACTTCCCTGTGGCGTTCTGGCGTGCTGCTCAGAAAGACAGGCTGCTTTGCTTTCCAATACAACTTTTACTATACTCATGCAATACAATAATGCATTGATCAGCTCTTTATTTGTTAGTGTTCAAGGCACCTTACAGCTTTCCACATGGCTTTTGTCTGAATGGGAACAATAGGCTCTGGCATTTTCCTTTGGAAGTTGGTTATCCAGTCTTGCTCTTCCCCTCAGTTGTATATCCATACACGGGCAGACCATGGCCTAGGATAAGACCTCTTTATATTGGTCTGGTGATGGAAGTGTGGCTATATCAGGGATCTCAAACTGATGGCCCTGGGGGCCTCATGCAGCCCCTAAAGTTATTTCCTGAGGCTCACGACACCACTTAGAATTTCTCAAATAATTGATAATGCAAAATTTAAAGTGTGTTTACTTACTTACTGTTTGTCTTCCTGATGATATCCCCATCTTGAATGGAAGTACTTTTTACTTACTTACTCTTGGCATATATATGTTACTTTTCATTTTTTCATTTTGACTATACTTTGTATTATTGTATGATAAGGTTTCAGTGGTGCAGCCCTTGTGCTACGGTACTAGTCTGCATGCGGCCCTCATGGTGATTTGAGTTTGAGACCCCCAGCCTATGTCTATGGCACAGGGCAGCTGAGACTCCACCAGCATGAGGGAAATCCTAGGTAGTCACACAATCAGCTTTGTATCATCCTTTCTACACCCACCCCTGCTTACACTTCTCAACTATTCCTCCTTTCAAGAGCCATCATGCTTTACTGTTACAGTTCCACAGCGTCTTAAAAAAAGGCTTCTCCCATTTGATAAATTATTTACCTGTAAAAAGCATTATGAAACTGAGCTTACAGAATGTCACATACACAAGGGGCAACACCCCCCCCCCACAGCGTTTTAAACTTTCTTATATAAATAATTGCATATCCCTCATTTTGGCTGTCACACAGTGTATCCTACAATTCATCCTGGGATGGCAGAGACTGCCAGAGAGATTCAGTTCCAGCAACAGGGCCACACCAGGGTGCAGCTAGTCACCATAACTAGTCTCTGTAAGCAGCGTAATTTAGAACAGCCTTATGGCCATCCTGAATTAGTCTGGAAATTGAATTGGCCCCCAGCCTTTCTGAGAACTGAGGGAATGTAAAATGGCTGGTGCTCAGACATGCATGTGGATCAGGACATAAGTCTCTTTTGTCATCCAGCTGTAGTTTTTTTTGCCATGTAGGAGATTACAAAAAAATAGGCTAAGGATGTATTCGAAGTGGATACTAAAAAGAAAAGTGGCTACATTGAAATAGTAACTTGCAAATAGAATAAAAGTGGTTTAGTTTCTACTGTTTTCTTATAGTCCCTCTAAGCATGTTGCAAGATTTGCCCATCCACTGTCTTAAACATTTTAGAGTAAAGAGCACTAACACCACCACATAATGATAAAAAATACTTGGTGAAATTTTCTCTCTCTTAAAACTGGCATATTCAGTAACACTATTGACTTTGAAGGGTTTGCTTTGGCTTTACGCTGTAGTGAAGTAGTGTGGCTTGCTTCTGAGGCTAACACCAAGATGAAACATGTCACCTGGTGGGCAGCCCTGAGTACAGCACCACTCACAAACTAAGGCTATGTCCACACATTGCTTTTAAATCAAAACAACGACCGTTGTTTTGATTTAACAAATGTCATTGAAATTATGACCCCCATCATTTTGAAACAACGAACCTTATTTCAAAATAGTAAAACCTAGGAAGAAATCGAAATAGGCGTTAAATCGAAATGGCTGTTTTGAAACAATGCCATTTGGACGCATTGTTTCAAAACAATGGCTATTTTGAATCCAGCGTGGATTGACCTTCTTCCTCTCAGGGTGCTCAGGAAGCACGAGGTGCCCTGCCACCCTGGTGCTACGTGCCTGGACACTGCAGACAGCATGGCAGAGGCACATGCTGCTGCAGCACAGGGGCAATGCTGGGCTCCTGTTTGGTCACAGGAGGAGACCCTCTACCTCCTGCAGATATGGGGCAAGGAGGACATATGTGCCCAGTTCTGGGCAAGACACCGAAACCATGATGTCTACTGGGACATCGTGAGGCCCTCTCTGCAGAGGGCTATGAGCACACCACCGAATAGGTGTGCTCCAAAACTCTCTGGTAGGACTATGCCTGGGCCAGGGAGGCAAGGCAGCTCCAGGGGCCAGCTGCTGCCACAAGCTGCCCCTTTTATGAGGAGCTTGATACTTTTCTGAGGCAGGAGACCAGCAGCCTCCCTTCCTGGCCTGTGGACTCTGGCGAGCCCCGCACCCTGGCCACGTTCCCTGAGGGAGGCCCCTCAGACATGGAGGCATCCATGGACATGGGTGATGCCAGCCAGCCTGGGACCGCACCACCAGCCAGTCCTGAGTTGTTCCCCACCTGGGAGGAGAGGGCCAGCAGACCCGAGGAGGAGCAGGCAGGGGAGACAGAGGAGTCACCTGGAACGGAAGGGACATCCATGTGGACATCAGGAATGCCTGTTGGTGAGTGTTCCCCCCCAACCCCCTCCAGGCAGGCAGGGCCAAGACTGCCAAAGGCATGGGTACTGAGGGGGGCACGGTCCTGGGACAGGCAGAGCTGGGGCCTGGGAGTGTGCACAGGCTCTCCCATGGATGCAGGTGACAGGGAGGCACGTGCAGACAGGGTTCTGGGTCCAAGCAGGATGGGGGTCCCTCATCACAGGGGTAGCAATAGGCAGATGTGGCAGCATGCAGGGCAGAGAGCCTGCAGCCTGCACCGCTGTCACATGGCCTCAGGAGACTTCCTGGGTCACATTCTGCTGAGTACAGCCCACTACTGTAGGCCACCAGGCCACGTGCCCCCTGAGTGCAGTGTACATAGCATACAGATTGGGAATCCTGCTGGCAGTCAGGGCAGAGATGTTTGCAGCCAAGGCCAGTAGGCTGAGAGACTCACCACCTTTTCTCACTTCTGCCCTGCAGCACATGCGGCCAGCCAGCATCCCACTCCTGGGAGCCTGCCCACCACCACAAGGCCGAGGAGGAGAGCCCGCTGGACCCGGGATGACATCCTGAGCAGTCTGCTGGAGCTGGGCCATCGAGCTGACGAGTCTTCCCAGGCCTGGCAACAAGAGCAGGGCAGGCACCAGGAGGCTGCCACATGCCAGCTCCAGTGTGCGGCTGATGCGGACAACCATGTTGTCACAGCAGTGGAGTGGCAGGCTGTGGTGATGGAGTGGTGGGCAACTGCTCAGGAAGCTATCACCATCAGGGACGTCGCCTCCGGCCTGCGACGCATAGCAAAGCACCTGGTGCCCCTGAAGTGAGGGAGCTCCACTGCGACACCCCAGTGTCCCTCGCCACCAGTACCCTCAGACCCTATAGCCTCGCCCCACCTTGATGTCCCCAAACCCCCACCCTACATCTCAGCACCCAGTTTAGTACCCAGCCCCCAACTCTCCCTGCACCCCACAGTATCTGAACCTTTGCTGCCTCCCAAGCCCCCCCCCCTTCCCCAACCCCCTTCTTTTTACAAATAGAAGTTCACACATGTTAACACTTAAAGTTGAGTGTTTTATTGGGTTGGGTACAGGGTGAGGGTGGGTTGGGTGGGGGCTGGCTGTGGCAGAACAGGGGAGCAGGTGGTATGGTGGGGCAGGCCTGGCTCTCACATGTCCTCCTGCAACAGGTCTCTCAGTGCCTCCTGCACAGCGCTTGCTTTCTGTGGCACTCGCTCCCTTGAGGCTAACACCTCTGGCTGCTGGAACCAGCCACTGACAAGCTCTGCCTCAGCCTCCCACATGGCAGCTACTGTCTTCCCCCGGAGCTTGCAGACGTTGTGCAGTGCCATGCAGGCACCGATGACCTCTGCGATTCTGTCCTCGGCAAGGTGCAGGCATGTAAGGAGGCACCTCCAGCGGGCTTTCAGTCTGCTGAAAGCCTACTCAACCAGCTGCCAGCAGTGGCTGATGCGGTGGTTGAAAAGCTGCTGTCCAGCGTTGAGGGGTCCCATGTATGGGCACATGAACCAGGGGTGGAGGGGGTAGGCCGCATTAGCGACAATGAGGATGGGCACCTCAAATTCTCCAATGGTGATATGGGGGGGGGTAGAAGGTGCCCACCTCCATGTCCTGGTACAGGGAGGAGTTGCGCAGAATCCTGGCATCGTGCACCCTCCCTGGCCATCTGACATAGCAATTCTGAAAGATGCCCTGATGGTCCACATGCACCTGCGGGATGACCGAGTGGTATCCCTTCCTGTTCCTGTACTCGGCTGCACAGTGCTGTGGGGCTCGCACGGTGATGCAGGTGGCATTGAGTATTCCCCCCACAGTTTGGAAACCCCAGGGTGGCAAGGCTGGTGATGGTGTCCTGCAGCATTCCCTGAGTGACGGGGCGTGGCAGCAGGACCGTGTTGACGGCATGGGTGACCTGCAGCAGCACTTTGCCAATGGTGGACCTCCTGACACTGAAGAGACAGGAAATGGACCTGTGGGACTCAGGAGTGGCCATCTTCCAGAGAGCTATGGCCACTCACTTGTCCATGGGGATGGCTGCTCTCATCACCATGTCCCTTTGGCACAGGACCAGGGTGAGCTTCATGACCAGGTGCGTGAAGGTCTCCCTGCTCACCCAGAGGTTCCTCCTCCACTGCTCGTTGCTCCAGGTTCGCTGGACAACCTGCTCCCACCAGTCTGTGCTGCTGTCCTGTGCCCAGATGTGCTGTTGAACAGAAGGGGGACAGGGAACTAAGGCTGCTGTGAGAGCCAGTGAAATGATGGTCAGGGGCTCAGACCTGGGCTCATCAGGCTCAGGGAAGAGCGTGTCCCACAGCAGGGGAGCACCCTGCAGGCTAGCAGAGGGTCTACCAAGCACTCAAGGATGGTATGGGAACTGGGAAGCATCCATAGCCATATCTCTTGCAATCACTTGCCAGTCACAATGGACAGGGAGGTGAGGTCAGTTCCTGCTTTTATGCGATTGGCTGGCAACATGGCCCTGCCAGGGGGCCATCTTGCCACACCTCCCATGGTGCCCTCTCCTGAATCGAAATAGCAAGTCCCGTGCCCAGACTTGCTATTTCGTTTTGCTGTTTTTGCTTATTTCAATTTAAGTTAAATCAAATTAATGATTTTATTTCAAATTAACTTTTTTCAATTTCTTAAATCAAAATAAGCATGTACGTGTAGACATAGCCTAAGTATAATCTTCAAGGGTGGGCTAGAATTCATTTAATTGCCTTTCTCCTGTACCTAACAGAGAGAAACCCCTGGAAAAAGCAGCTGGAGACCCAAGATTCAGTCTGTAAAGGACTCACAGCGAAAACTGCTCAGGTACCATTCCACATTAAAATTCTACTTAGACTAAACATAACAATGAACTTTATTAACTACTAACCTAAAAACCTTATCCTAAAAAACAAAATGAATTTAAACAGAACAGTCCCCACAGAAATATTGCAGGAAAGAAACCCAAGAGTCCCCAAGTTTAGGTGGAGTCACCCATATCTCAGGTGTAGTCTTTGTCCAAGTCCTGAGGCTTGACTGGGAAGAAGTAGCAATCCTCCTCTTTGTCTGCAGGAATCTTCAGTGGGAATCCATGCAGTCCTTTCTTTCTCCTTTGGAACCAGCACTATGCAATCAGTTTACTGGTTAACCAGTCCTCAGTCACATAAGAGAAAACTCTGCAGCAAAACACTCCACAGCAGGGAGAAAACATCTTGCTGTTCACCCCTGGCTCTGCTTATCTCACCGCACACTGGGTACATGGGCTCCTCTCATTGCAGCTCCCTGTGTGGCTCCTGCTCAGGCTGCTGCCTTCAGACATCTCACCACAGCAACAGTAGAAAAATTTGTGGAGCATGCTCAAAATGGTACCATTCCCTCAATTTCCAGAAAGTTCTGAATCTGAGCCTCCAGATCTGCTCAACAACATAACCCAGCCTCAAGAGATCCCTAAAAGAGATTGCTCCTTCTAAGGCATATGGAGTAGGTAAGCATGGGGTGGGGCAGGAGGTATAAAAGCCAGGTTCTATAGCTCAGTCAAGGGGAAGCTGCTGGAGGAGAAGGACGTCATTTCCCCAAGGGCTTGGACTTGAGCCCAAGCCTGCTAAAAAGCCACTTGAGCTACCAACTAGCTGGAGCTTGGAAGGCCTCCTGGAGCTACCGGGCCCCCACAACTCAGAAGACTGGCCTGTGGGCAGTGAGTGGGAAGAGCAGCTTTCTTCCAATGACTAGGAAAAGCTGCCTACCATCTGTGACTTGCTAGCACAGCCTGGCCACAATGATTTAGAAAAGCTGATAGATGCTAGCGACCCTGAGGGCTTACTGGGTCTGCCCTTTGCCGTCTATCCTGAGGACATAGACTATGACCTGGGCCATAGACTGTTTATTTTGCCTGCCCTGCCTGAAGGGCCAGGGCTATGGACTGCTTGTTTTGCTTTCTCTACCTGGTCAAGGGCCAGGGCTACCAGTCCTTTGCCTGCCCATTGGGACATAGTGTGGCCTCCTTCGGAGACTGACAACCCTGGTCAACCCCCAATCTGCTACACACTGGCATAGCTGCTATGAGAATCTGGCCTACCATCAACAGTTTTCACCTAAGACATTGATAATGCCCTAAAATCAAACACTTAGACGTTTGCCCAGAGGGACAGCTGGAAGTTCTCTTGCATCATTAATATGTTCAAGGACGTTGTGTACTGTAAACAAAATGAGGTAAGCTTAAAATCTAATTTTGTTGGTGTCAAGTGTAATGTAACTGCTGTGGTTGATGCAGATGATGAATGTGGGTTTTTTTTAAAATGTCAACACTATGCAAATAGTGTTATAATATTATTGTCAAGGATGTGCAACATTTAAACAGACTGAAAGACACGTTGCTATGGTCTGTAATGGATTTTAGCTTTTTTTTTTGTATTTGTTGCAAAGTATTATGATACAAATACATCACCCACGGCTCCTCTCATAATGCAAGTACTTATTATTTTGTCACCTATGTACAGAGACAACATCAGCCAGAAAGAGCGACAAGAGCAGGAAGGCTGAAGTTTCTAGGGTGATGACAAATTAAACTTCTGAGCCATATGGTGAGTCTGCTGAAGTACATGCCTTTGAAGGGTCATCTAATGATTATTACTTAATTTGGTCAAATGAAGATTAGACCAGATTTAATTGTTTTTTCTAAGTGCTTGCTCGTGTCAATTCCATGCTGGATGTATGCATTCCCACATGTATGGCTGCCAGAGATTTTTGCCTTATTGGTATTTGTAGAGCTACCTCTGGCTTCCCACTACTGGTGCTGATACAACTACAATTCTATTCTTAGCCCACCAGCTAGTTCAAAGAGAGTTAGATTGAACGTCATCCTGAGCTGAGAATTATATCCTGACTTGATGTAGTTTGAATCACTGAGGTGCTGTGGAAAATCTTATCCTTAGCTGGCCTATACGTGGATGTAAGAGTTCCGCTTTAGGTTCCTAGAATGAAAAGTTTTTGCCTGTGTATAACATAGTGCACGTTAACTTTGTTCACGTATTAAAGACCAATTTTTGAAAAGTATTCAGGCATTGCTATAGTCAGCATTTGAAGTACTTAATTTGGAATAACTACTTTGAATTTAAATCGAAGTTATTCTATCAAATTAGCATTACTTTGAAGTTATTTTTTCAAATTAGGAGGCCAGTGAAGACTCTCTAATTCAAATAAATTGAGCTTTATTGATTGGAAGTAGAGAGTCTTCACTAGACTCTCTAATTTGAAATGGGGGAGGCAAGCAAAAGTATAGGGAAATTAGTTCAAATTAAACCTATTTCATGGTTTACAATGGCTTAATTATAACTAATAACTTCAGAGTAAGTGGTACTCTGAAGTAAAAGGAGGTTTTATTATTTCGAATTAGTGAATTATTTCAGATTAAGGAGCCACTTAATTTGATATAATAAAATGCCTCCTTGGCCAGGGAATGAGTTATTTTGAAGTAAGGCGCCTTAATTTGAAATAACTTGTAAGTGTAGGCATAGCCTAACCGATTTAGAGGCTAATCTCAGATTCAAAAGTGGTTTTGGCACTTTAGAGCCTAAATCTCATCAGCTAAGCACAGCTGCCCCAAAATACCTCCTTCAAGTAGTTATACATTTTGACACAAAAGCATTTCTGTTTTGAAGTGACAAAGATTTTATAATATTAGGAGAAGTTGTAATAAAAGTACAATTTTAGCTTCCTGCTGAAAACACTTACGGACACAGACGCATAGAAGATTAGGCCTGGAAGGGGCCTCAGGATCATCTAGTCCAACCGCCTGCTCAAAGCAGGACCAACTCCAGCTAAATCATTCCTGCTAGGGCTTTGTTAAGCCACACTTTAAAAAACTCTAAGGATGGAGATTCTACCACTTTTCTACGTAACCCGTTCCAGGGCTTTACCACCCTCCTCGGGAAAAAGATTTCCTAATATCCAACCTAAACCTCTCCTCTGCAACTTGAGACCATTGCTACTAGTTCTGTTATCTACTACCAGTGAGAACAGCCTAACTGCATCATCCCTGGAACCTCCTTTCAGGTAGTTAAAGGCTGCCATCAAATCCCCCTGCCCACTTTTCTCTTCTGCAGGCTAAACACACCTATATCTCTCAGCGTCTCCTCATAAGTGATGTGCTTTGGCCTCCTAATCACTGTTACCCCAGGTCCTTTCCTGCAGAACTGCTGCCTAGCCAGTTGATCCCCAGTCTGTAGCAGTGCATGGGATTCTTCTGTTGTAAGTGAAAGACTGTACTTGACCATGTTGAACCTCATCAGATTTTTTTATGTCCTAGTCCTCTAATTTTTGTAGGTCCCTCTGTATCCTTTCTTGTCTCTGCCCTCAAGAGTATCTACCACTTCTCCCAGCTTAGTGTCATTTGCAAACTTCCTGAATGAAGATGCTGAACAAGACTGACTCCAGCACTGACCCTTGGGACACTCCGCTTGTTACCGTCTGCCAGCTAGACCTCAAGTCATTCATCACTAGCCTTTGAGTCTGATGCTTTAGTCATCTGCCTATTCATTTTATAATCTATTCATCCAATCCATACTACTTTAACTTATTGGGAAGAATACTGTTGGAGAACATATCGGAAGGATTGCTAAAGTCAAGACATATCATGCCCACCACTTTCCCCACCTACACAGAACCAGTCATCTTATTATGGAAGGCAGTCAGGTTGGTCGGACAGTACTTGCCCTTGGTGACTCCATGGAGACCTTCCTGGTCACTTCCCTCTCCTACGAGTGCCTCACAAAGGATCCCTTGAAGACCTGCCCCATGATTTTCCAGGGCCTGAGGTGGCGGTAACCAGTCCGTAGTTCCCTGGATCCTCCTCCTACCTTTTTTGAAGATGCTTATCTCTAAACAGATGAGTAGCACTGTGATGGGGCAGACACACCCCGCACTAGCACAGCCCTTCCTGGGCTGTGTATGGAGGAAGCCCCGCCCCTAGAGCCCTACTGGTCATGCTCCAGTGCCTGGGCAGGGATAAAAGGCTGCCGCTCAGCTCAGTCTAGGCTGGCTAGCGAAGGAGGAGGACGTCTCCAGAAGGCTCCAGCCCCAGGACCTTGCCAGGCCATTCCTGCGGAAGCTGACCTCCGAGGGTAAGCCCTAGGAGACCGCACGACCCAAGGGAGCGGCACATGGAGGGGATCGCAACCCAGGGGAAGGTTAGCCCCTACCCTGCTGGGGCCGGGGGAGGCTACACCCTGACGCCAAGCGAGACTTTCCAACCTACCTCCAGGTAGGAAGCAGCCCAGGGGCTCTGTAAGGGGGAACTGGGGAGAGGGGGAACCAAATCAGTGTGTTGCAGCCTGGATCCCCACTGATTGGGTAACACACCCCTACAACCCTAGGGCCCTGGACTGGGGCTCAGAGAGATGGGAGGGCCTGGACCCCCCTACCTGGGGTCCCATACCCTGCATAGAGACTTCCTGTGAAGAGACTGTGGCAGCTAGGCCATGCTGCCCCAACCTGAGGGCTGCATAGAGACTCTCCGTGAATAGACTGTGGCTACTAGGCCACACTGCCCCAACCTAAGGACTGCATAGAGACTTTCTGTGAATAGACTGTGGCTGCTAGGCCACGCGGCCCCGACCTGAGGGCTGCATAAAGACTCTCCGTGAATAGACTGTGGCTGCTAGGCCACGCGGCCCTGACTGGAGGGCCGAGTAGAGGCCTACAGCCATGACACGCACCCATGAAGTCAAATGGGATTATTCACAGGAGCAAACTTATTTAGCAGTGCAAGTGTTTGCCAGATCAGGGCTTTAATTATCAATTTTTAAAAATCCCCAAACAACCCTACCCCCATATAAGAGAACCTTATTCATTTATTGCCTGTGGGAGTTTGAAAGATTCATGTGAAACACTACTGGTCGTATTATTCAAAATGCTGCATTTGTAATACAGTTAATTATAAATCTTTATCTGAAGTTGCAATAGCTCAAGTTTTCAAGTTTGTTTTACAATGCCTCAACTGAATTTAAATCCATGTGGCATGCTTTAAATCTCTGATATAAAGAACTCTACCCAGCTTCAATCCCCAAACTAATCTTGACGTTCCATGTGCTGCTCCTTGCCCTACTGCTCTGCTGTACCATAAAGGAGCAAAGCAAAACTAAACAAACACATCCCCTTTAAGAAAGTCTCATGGAAGCAATATTCTGATAGGCGTCTCTTCACCTTCTCCCCTGATGTCTAGGCACAGCTTTCTTGGAGGTGCCTCATACTGCACCTCTAGTGTGCTTGTGTGATGTTTAAAGCAGTGGCCTTTGAGAGCTTACTGGCTTTGCATCTCAAATTTTCAGAGATCATTTCAAGACATTACACTGAATCCGCTGTCTAGTTTCTAGCTTGCTGCTCAGAATCAAGGCACAGCCTCTATCACTGTCTCGAAACATGTCTGGTTGGGATATTGTTGAATCCCAGGCTTTTGAGAGAGCTCCTGCTAAGTGCTTATTGGGTGGGTAGGAAGGGACAGGCCTTTCTGGTCTTACTCATATGATCAGAACCTCTAGCTTGCTAGGTTGATCTGAAGGCTCACATTTCGTAAAGGGCTGTGACTCCGCACATCTTGCTTTTACAGCTGATTTCAGGGCCCATATCTGTGGCTACACAAGCTTTTACATGTCTGGTTAGTTAGACTAATATCAAGGCATAGTCCTCTGTGACATCGCAGCATCAGTTCTGCTAACTGTTCAGCTCATCTGCTGGCTTTCTGTACGTACAGCGCTCAATGCCATGCTTGAATCTCGACAGGTATTTCCTCAGCTTGCTATGGAAAAGCCACTCATTTAGACACCTGAATCTTTATTTTGACACTGCAGTGCAGAAAGGTCTTTGCTTCTCACAGAGCATAGCATGGAAACAGAGGTTGTTCCCTCTAATGACTCGTAGACTGTGTGCGCAAACAATTTCTTTGTGTGTGCAAAGACATTTCTTTGTGAGCACCAGTATTACCACTATTGAATTTTTTTGTGCGCACTTTATTTTGTCGTGTGCACAGGTTTCATGACCTGTGTGCGCGCGCACAGGCGCACAGCTTAGAGGGAACAGTGGTTGCAAGTGTGATTGATGCATGTGCAACCTACAGGCATTTCAGAGTCCAAACACTAAATATTTATATGCCTAATACCTCTTTTGAACAAAAATAACATGAGTTGGTGAGCTGGTTTGGGTTCCAGATATGAGTTTGTCAGTTCTTAGCTAATGCCTACAGCCTTGGCCAGAGCTGACATTTTGCCAGTGCAATCCTTGTTCAGTTACATATGATATGATTCTCTAGGGTAGATGTACCTTGCCAGTCTATAAAATCCTGACCTTCAAACCCAGCCGATGCAGTCTCATCTCTGTCCTTATAACATTTTGATTACCATCCTCCCCTTCCTATCCTTTCCAGAAACAGCTTCTGCTCTCTGGCAATACAGAGGATAATTCACTAACAGACTTGTCAGACTATGTTGCAGAGGTATTGCTAGCTTTATTACTAGGATGGTTTCCATTGCTGTGAAATACGATAAATGCAACATTTCTATGTTAGCCCCTGGGAGGGGTGGGAGGAGGATGGGGAGAAAGGGAATCCAAAGAAACGGCTTTGTTGTTCTGAATAAGAAATACAGCTAGATTAAATCTGCTGTTAGACTGATCATGAAGTAATTAGCATTTCCAAATGTGTCCTAATTTCTGATACAGGAATGGAAAATACAAGATGAGCAGAAAATGATGGGTTATGTTTTTGAAAAGAGACATTTTAATGGAGCCAAATAGGCAGAGCCATTCTCCCATCTCCCAGAGTGAAATGATCACCTAGTCAGTAGGAACAATTTGTACAAAGACGCAAAAGGAAATTTACCTCCAGGGATGATTACATTAAGGGGACTTGAGACAACTCTTAGTGCTCTTGTGAAGCTAATTGAGTATGGAAATAGGAATATGTGAAGGTTGATTTAAAGAGGTGCTTATTTCGCTAACATTTCAGTTCACTTTCTGATCTACACAGAGCCTTTGTTATGTTCACTTCCTTCTCAATTAAATGTCATTTGAAGTTGTTTGACTTTGGTCACTTGTTCTTTTAGTTTCTTGTCAGACTTCTGAACCTTTCATGTTTGAGCTTTCTTGACACAATTTTGATTTAGCATCGTGAGGGTTTGATTCTTTAAAAAATATTCTACAGTGCTTAGTTGAAGTTTTATTTCAGTGATCTGGTTTCCATCCTTAAAATATTTGACATGTTTAGCTCATTGAGAGGACATTGGAGAAAAGCATATAAATTAAGGAACTCTCCAGTTCCCTGCATGTGGCTTATAAATTGATGGTAGATCATCTGCATGTATGGCACTTAAAGCCTGGTAACGTTTGTGGAAAACTGGTCAGGATCAGAGACTATTCTAGCAGTAGTAGATTGAATTACATTTTAACACTGTTGAAGGTCATCTGATGAAGTGGGATTTTCTCCCACAAAAGCTCATGTAATAAATAAATTTGTTAGTCTTTAAGTGCCATGGGACTCCTTGTTT
This sequence comes from Podocnemis expansa, assembly GCA_007922195.1. Taxonomy (NCBI): domain Eukaryota; kingdom Metazoa; phylum Chordata; order Testudines; family Podocnemididae; genus Podocnemis; species Podocnemis expansa. Next base: position 5,013,442 of record ML681995.1, on the reverse strand, counting down.
GTTTTTACTGAACTAAACTAACACAGCTACCCCTTAGGAATATATTTCTCTTGTGTGAGTAAAATGCTTTCCTCCAAGACTGATTGTGATCAGCTGCATGGGTAGTGGTCTATTTCCCTTAGAAGGATGATTGCATTTTCCAAAGAGAAAATGGGACACCACGTGTGGCTGGCCCAAGCCCCACCCCGCTCACACAGGACTGGTTCTTGCCACCCAGAGGTGGCTTTTGGGGTAAGTGAAACAGGTGGTCACCTAGGGCCCCGGAGCTGTAAGAGGGCCCCGGAGCAGCTGCCTGCTTCACTTAGTCCTGTGCTGGTGGGGCAGTGGGGAAGTGGAGGGTGGCAGACCACCAGGACCAGAAGCTTTGCCGCCCATCTGCCAGACCTGCCTCTCTCCAGCGGGGACGGGCAGTGCTCCCCACCTACTCCCAGCCGGCCGTGTGTCCCCAGGGGCAGGGAGGAGAGCGGCCAGCGCGGTGCTGTGGCTTGTTAGGAGTGGGGGCCCCTGGAGCAGCCCGCTCTGAAGAGTTCTGGCTGCTTCCACGCCTGGGGTGGCCCGGGCTGAAGCAGCCAAACTCTTTGGAGTGAGTGGGCTGCTCCAGGGGCCCCACTCCCAGCAAGCTGCAGCACTGTGCCACTCTCGTCCATCCCCCTGGGGAGGCCCAGCTGGCTGGGAGTAGGTAGGGAGCACTGCTCCGCTCGCCCCCCCCCCGGTGGAGAAAGGCCGGTCTGGCAAGCAGGCAGCAAAGTTTTGGACCCGGTGGTTGACAGCCCCCCCCGCCCCCGTGGGAGTTGGGACTGTGGGGAGGATGGTTAGGGCGGCAATGGGGGCCCAGAGCCCCAGTGAGGGTGGCATTGGGGGCCCCATGAACGGCCTTTGCCTAGGGTCCCCAATTGCCTAAAGCCGCCTCTGTTGCCAGCAGCCCAAACTACCTTCTCCCACCATGGGGTGCTGGTGTCATTGCTTGCCCAAGCCTTGCCTCCCCACTTCTACAGGGCTGGCATAGTCACAATTGATGAAGTTGGCAAGAGCAATTGGGACAAATGGGCCACTTTTGACAGAAAAGTTGAGACAACTGGGACAGGATTTAAAAAAGTGACTGTCCTTGCCAAAATAGGATGTGTGGTCACTCTATCCCTTGAGGAACTAGTTTGACTTGGAATCTTCTGCTTACCCTCTGCCCCTCCTACAGTGTGATCGTCTCAGAAGATCCAACCATCAGCTGTTTAATCCATTCGATCTTCCAGTTGCTGTGGAAACATGAGTCCTGTGGTGCCATGTTCCTATGAGTTCTGCAGCCCCCAATCAGCCTTATTTATTGGGACTGATATTGTAGAGGGAAGGGGGACACATTTCATCATAGCTTAGGAATCTGCACCAGAGCAGAGAGAAGAACAAGTGGCCAAGTTTCATGATTTTATTCTGAATCTAGTAATCTTAAAATCAGGTTCCCATGGTTTCTCGATTTCTGAAATGCAACATGTGAGAGACATCCACTCCCATGACCATTGCGAGGATTTAAAACACAGGCTGGTCTAAGGATCTGGAGGGAGGCTGGAAATGGAGCAGGCTGGGCACCTTACTCAGAACACTTTGAAAAAGATTCTTTGAAAAAAAAAAACACCTTGTAAATGAATAAGTAATGTCCTGGCATGAGTCTGTATTTAAATAACTTGCATTTTCACAGAGCACAATTGGGCAGAGGCTAATAAAGATGCACCAAATCCATGGGGCCCTAACTGTTTCTATTTTTCATCAAACGCACAGACGGAGAAAAGTGATTTACAAAGCCAGCATTGATGCTGAAAAGAAAAACCCAAATGTTATCCCTTCCCACACGCACCATGAGGGAGCTCCCATTTCTGCCTCCCACAGTCATGTCAACAGTTTCCCTGATAAATAAAATCTAAGTCCAGATGTGTTTTTATGTAGTATTTGCACAAGCTATTTTTTTAGAACTAGCTACCAAACAGCCCTGAGCTCAGCTTCCCCTGGCAAAGGCATTGGTTTCCATGGCTGCCTGGCTCACTTCATTCCTACGCTGTCCATTTCAGTCATTAACAATTCAGGGTAGACCTTTGTGTTTGTGCTAGTCACTAGCACCTCAGCCCCTGCTGGGACCAGGCTAAAGGGCTTTGCACTTGATTGCTAAGGTGGCATGAAGGGCAGGCACTCCGCCTTTATCCCTGAATTTGTAGGAGCTTAACAGGGTATTGCTGCTAAGCCTCCATGTGATTGTTGATTTGTCTCATCCTCATTCTCGCTTTTGTTTTAGTAGCTTCATTTCAACAACAGATTCCCCTTGACAGGGCCCATTTGGTGCTATAGGCAGAGGACCACGAATAGTGTGACATCAGAGGCAACTCAGCCATTCAGCACGCCCTACTTCCAGCAAGCCTACCTTTGCTGCCTGCCTTGGTTCCTTCTCTGTTCACCAGTGTCCATCTAGTCCTGAAAGCAGAGGAGTCTCCAGTACCAAACGGACACTAATCAGATGAGCTCTACCATTCTGATACGGCAAGGGTTACTGATTTCGCATGAGCCAGGAATAGTGTAAGGGAGGGGGGAAAAAAATCTCCAACCTCACTCTTACTAGGTCAGGTCAGTGTCTGATCGGAAACAGCCTCAGTTACTCCAGTCCTGAACTCACCAACTTTGTGAAAGGCATCTACGTTTTCACACACTAACTCACTCCAACCAATGGGATTAAAGTATGCAGATGAACAGAAGAGAGTGAATGATGACTGGCTGAGTTACCCCTGCTGTCACAATGCTCATCTATCTGCAGCAAGTAAACACTATTTGGAAATCTGATTTTTCTGCTTGTCCCCATAAGCAACATCCTTCTTCCCACTGATGCTTTGATCTTCCCATGACATTCTGGAATTGATCAGTTGTGGTCTTCACAAGTTATCATGTTACAGAAGAAGTGACGCTATTGAGTTGAGTCTTAGGCCCTACTTGCTTTGCCAACCAACAGTCAAAGCACTTGCAGTCATGACCCTTCCCAGGTCTGTGCAGACCAGTGCCTTCACCCCACCTGCTGACCTTAGTATGAGGAAGTTTTGTCTGTGCCCACTGCGAATCAGATCCCTGAATTCACTGGCCTCTGGCAACACAGGCTTTGCCTCCCAAGCATCACACTCCCTGGAGCGGTTAGAGACAGGTGAACACCAACCCTGGAGTCTTCCAACTATTCCCTCTAGTCTAGTGCCCAGTCTTTGATCCACTGAATGCTCTTGGAACTCTCTGATTTGCTGCCCCCAAAGGAATCATGCATGCCAGCTTGCAAGATTCAACTCAAGGTCACCACTCTGTTTAACACACAGCACTTTATGCATATTAATATACAGTTATCTATGTAATGTTAAGACAATTAAATTATTGCAAAAAGTAATCACAATTAATCATGTGATTAAAAAAGCACAATTAATTGCAGTTTTAATTGCATGGTTAAACAATAATGGAATACGATTTATTTAAATATTTTTGGATATCTTCTACATTTTCAAATATAGTTATTTCAGTTACAACGCTGAATGCAAAGTGTACACTGCTTACTTTACATTATCATCTTTATTACAAATATTTACACAGTAAAAAAGAAATATTATTTTTCAATTCACCTCTTACAAGTTTTTAGTGCCATCTCTTTATCAGCAACCTGCAATTTACAAATGTAGCATTATGTAATAAAAATACAAAGTGAGCCTTGTAAACTTTATATTCTTTTGTCATTGAAATCAATATATATGAAAACATAGAAAAACATCTGAAATATTTATTAATAAATTTCAATTGATAGTTATTTAACAGGTTGGTTAGAACTGCAATTAACTCCAAATAATTTTTAAATCAAATTAATTTGTTTTGAGTTAATCTCATGTTATCAAAGAACAGTGATTCAACGGATTGGAGAGTGAGAATACTGGAAGGAAATTATTACGTATAAAACACTATCATAGCACACATTCTAGAGCCTAAACTTAATTTGCTAAACTATACTCATCTAATTCAACATAGCTTACCCCAAGTCCTTCTCCTAGAGCAGGGGTCTTAAACTCAGATCACCATGAGGGCTGTATGAGGACTAGTATGTTAGCCCAAGTGCTGCAGCACTGAAACCTGTTCATACAATGGTATTGCAAATACTGATAGTGATAGTGTTGTTGCAGGCCACAAAATAACTTTAGGGGCCACGTGTTTGAGACCCCCTGTTCTAGAGCTTTCAGTGAGTTTGGCTCAGACTCTTTCTCAGGAAATCAAGCTGATTGACAGTTTGTCTTCACAGATTGACAATTTAAATGCATCCTCATATAGTTTCAAAATCTCAGTGTTTTACCTCTGAATGAGATAACCCTCTGCTGTTTTTGCTTTTTCCTACATGCCTTGCAATCTATTGATTAGCGTTTTGCTTAAACTGTAAATAGACATTTATTGTGAGCCTGGCAGTACTCAATTTGCATATGACCAGGCAGAGCAAGTTAAATGTCTTTTCGCCCCATGACAAAATAACATAGATCATGTTCTTGTTAGTGACTTGCCTTTGCTCACCATGCTAGCGAATGTATTTTTTAGTGTGTATACATAATGCTTCACATGTTTTCAATACCTTACATTTTTTAACGATATGGTGACCAATGTGGCATAATCGTTCAGCACTCTCTTGAATGAAGTGGTACGTAAATACCAGACCCAGGGGATACCTGCATCCCTGGACCCTCTGTCACTTGGCATCAAGAGATCCTTGAGTGACAGTGATCTAATGTGTTTCCACTGATGGTTAATTTTCATTCCCCTTTTTCTCAGATCTTTTCAGCATTTGTCTTTCTGTCCCTCCAACACTTCTCTTCCTCTTTTTATTTTCATCTTCCTCAGTCCTCATTGCCCCCTATTTCTCTATTCTTCTGATATGTCCACTCGTTCCACCTTCCCTCTGAGGTGTCTCTTCATGGGATAAACAAACAAACAAACAAACAAACAGTCTGGCAGCACTTAAAAGACTAAAACATTTATTTATCACACGAACTTTCGTGGGAGAAAATCCCACTTCATCAGATGTCTCCCCTGCGATATCTTCATGAAGGTGCTCAGTACAAGTTCCTTTCTCCTGTTCAGGCCCCTTCCCTCTCCTAGGCACTCTCCCCCATTGATAATCCATTTACTGATTTCTTTGGAGTCTTTCTCCCTTTAGTTTTTACCCTCTGTTCCCTTGGGACAGGCCTCCTCTGGCCATCCTCTCATTTCTCACTCTCTTTCAACATCTCAGCCTGCACAGAGGAGGTCTCTTTCGCTCTACTTGGTGTCTCCCTCTTCCACATTAAATCTCACTTTTCCACATACATACATCAGTTCCAAGGCCAGAAGGGGCTATTATGATCATCTAATCTGATCTCTACAGAACACAAGGTCAGAGCACCTCACTGTGTAATCTCTGCATTAAGCAGTAATTTGGGATTGATTTACTGACTGGCTTGCAGAAATATATCCAGTCTTGATTTAAAGACTGCACTGATTAAGAATCCACCATGTACATAGGGAAAGTGTTCCAATGATTAATTATCCCCACTGTTAAAAATTTAAGCCATACTTCTAGTCTAAATTTGTCTAGCTTCAATTTCCAACCCTTAGATCTCATTTTGCCATTTTTCTGCTAGATTAATGAGACATTTAATATCAGAAATCCCTTCCTTATGTATGTACTTTCAGACTGCAAAGTCACCCTTTATCCTTGTCTTGGATAAACTAAAACTGAGCTTCTTTAGTCCTCCACTATCAATATGAGTCATTCTTTTGGATCTGAATCCTCTCCAGTTTTTCAGCATCCTTTGTTAAGTGTGGATGTGAGAACGAGACACAATGTTCCAATAATAGTCTCACTAATAGTGTTAACAGAGATGATACCACCTCCCTTCTCCTTGCTAGTCCCCTGATTATATGTTCAGGAATCATAGTCTTCATCTCAGCTGGTTGTGCACCATTACTTCCTACTTCTTTACAGTGTCACTGCATTGCAGGATACTCTTTCCCCTCTTTATGTGGGGTCTTGTCTGCTGCTCCATAGCACCCCGTGGAATCAAGCATGGTACAGCCAACATCACCTTCCAGATTTCACAAGGTTTTGGCCTCCTGCTTGTAGCAGGGTGGTGTGTGGCATACGTTTGAGTTTTGTTTCTCAAATGGTCAGTTAACAAAACACCACCACTCAGGGTTTGGCTGTCTGCATGGTTAAATGGGGAAACAAAGAGCTCACTTAATTGGAGCAATGGAAGACAAGGCTCTGTTTCAGCCTTGGGATTCTGGGCTAATACTGAGTCATTTCTCCTCTGTCACAATCCCTTCCAACTCTGCCAATGAGAAGCAGTAGAAAGCCTCTTTAATTAGCCTCCTGGCTCCGGACTGGGTAGTGCGTCTTCCTGTTCTTTCTGGGCCTCAGAGAACTGCCTGAGAGGGTTTTCTGGGAGCAAGGGATGTCAGGGCATCATTACATCCAGTGGGGGCAGAGAAGACCTGATGGTCCCCATCACAGACAGGTATTCTTTGATCCAAATTTTGACCTCGCACTTAGCCGTATTAAAGTGCATGTTGTTCAAATGAGCCCTCTTAGTTAAGCAACTGAGGTTGGTTAGTGTAAGTGACTTGTTTCAATCACTATTTACCACTTTACTAATTGGTATCATCTGCACATTTTTACTTGCAATCATATTTTTATTTTCTTCCAGCTCATTGATAAAGATAGTAAACAGCATCAGAAGAAGACCATATCCCTGGATGACTCCAGTAGAAACTCCTTAATTTATGACCATTTCCCATGTCCTTTGGGGGAATCTATCAGCTAATCAAATTTTGTATTGTTTTTCTTTTTATCAGATTGTCACTTAAGACTAAGTCAAATGCCTGCTATAAGTCAATATCACATCCTTGTTACCTCTAATTTAGGATTTCATTAAAAGCTCTACTCAGTTGACTGGCAAGATCTATTTTCCGTAGGACTATCACCTCTCTCCCCCACGTTGGAGCGCTGCCCTGATCTCCCACTTGTAAACCAGCCTCATCCTTTGTCCTCATGCCCCAGCATCCATCTTCACAACCCTCATTCTTCGCCATATGTTTCATGACAGTTTGATGTTTCTCATAAAGTCCCAGCTGCTGTAACCTTGTTTTTATATAAAAATCCAAGCTTTCCTTTAAAAAAAAAAATGTTTCTAGACTGTGTGGTTGTGAAGAAAAAGGTTCATGTTTTCAAATCTAAGAGATCAGACACCACAAGGCAAATAAAAAACCTTTTTTTTTCCAGTTTCATATTTAAATTGGTCTTAATTATGGAGGGAGGGATATTTTTGGGTGACTAGTATTAGCAAAACTGTAGCACTCTGCCTTGCACAGAAACTTTTGCATGTCAGTCTCAGTTTCACCCCTTACTGCAGTGTCACATCTGGCTACCTCCCATTCTGCTATGAGCACTTACTCACCCACTCTTTGGACTGCCTAGGCACAAAGGCTCAGTGAAACAGATCTAAATGCAATCCCAGGGACACTCCAGAAAACATGTATAAGGTTAACTTTGTGGGACTCCCCATCCCCCTGTTATCTTCTTGACTGTAGCCTTGTATCTTTGTATTAGTCTATTGCCATTCACAAGTGCATCTCTACACTGCTCTCAGCTTTCTAGTGGCAGCTGCCAGTTTGCTGCCTCCAAACTGCTGCAGCTGTTTATATGCAGATTCTGGTTCTCTGCCCAGTCTGGTCCCTCTCCCAGCAGGTGCTAAACTCAGATGGTCTAGATCAAGGATCTCAAACTCAAATCACGATGATGGCGGCACAAGGACTAGGACAGAGCCACATGAGAACTAGTACGTTAGCCTGAGGGCTGCACCACTGAAATCTTTCATAAAACGATAGTGCAAATAGCAGTAATGATAAGTCATTGTGGGCCACAGGAAATAGCTTTAAGGGGCGCACGTGGTCTGCAGGCCATGTGTTGGAGACCCCTGGTCTAGGTGATACTTAGTCTTGCCATGAGTGCAGGGAACTAGACTAGATGACATCGTGAGGTCCCTTTGGCTACGTCTACACCTAAAAGCTTAATTTGGACTTTCTTAGTCTGAATGAAGTAGTTCAAAGTTAGTTTGAACTAAGTGCACTTTTTTAGTTCAAACTAACTTTTTAGTTTGAACTAGCTGCGTTTTTTTTGTTTGAACTAACTTTTTAGGTCAAACTAAAAAAGCGCAGTTAATTCGAACTAAAAGACCACTCTAATTTCGAACTAACCTCTCGTTCGAACTTATTTAGTTCAAACTAGTATGTCTCCATTGGGCTAGTTTGAACTAAGCAGTTAGTTCAGACTAACCAGCTGAACTAACTAGTTCAAACTAGGCAAAGCCTAGTGTAGATAGGGTTCAAATTAGTGTGGACTAAGCTTGCTTAGTCCAAGCTAATTTGGTAGTGTAGACATAGCCTTCCAGTCCTGTGATTCTGTCTTGCTTCCCTTTTTTGTGCTTTGGGAATTGTGGAGCCCTGTGCTTGCTGGACATTCACCTGGGGAATTCACTAGATCCTTTCCTTCCAGCTCCACTGGGGTGGAGTGAAGGGATAGAATAGTAATGAACATTACACTGGTTACAGTTGTAGACCAGTTGTGCCCCCTGTCCTTGTCTTCCACACTTGTGAAGCTAGTTCAGGTGCAGGTTGTTCTGTGGAGGGACAGGTCAGTATGCCAAGCCTGCATGCCATTCCAGAAGAACCTACTACTTTTTGCACCCCTTCACATGAAGTAGAGGGAATATTTGACCCGGTGGCAAGTAATAAAAAGCCACAATTTAGGTTTGGCTGATCAAATTACAAAATCTCTTCAGAAAAAGATTTCCATGGAATTTTTTAAATGTAGATATATGTCTGACTTTTGCTGAGCAGTGTTTGCACCTGAAATAGGACAACACTGTTCTGTGGCCAGAGGACCAGAAAATGAAATTGACTAATCTGTCCCTGTAGTCAAAGATGCACAAGGTACAAGAAGTAAATCAGCCATATAAAATGCATTAAATGAAGTTTCTAAATAGTGAAGAGGTTTTTAATTTTTTAAGATTTGAATAATTAAAGGAACATAACAGCTGCAGAAAGAGATTTATAGAAGTATGTTTAACCTGACAGTTTCCCTTTAAACACTATTAGTTTATTAGATAATTAACATGCCAATGCTTTGTATGATTTTACAAAAGAGGCCTTAAATAATTGCTAAGGCTCTATGGACTTCATAGCAGCACTTCAGATTAGTAAAATTTTATTTCCTATGGCATACAGGAAAATATCAGAGCTTGTATGAAATGTCTCTAGCTTAAGGTGGTATCTGGTTGGAGGCCTGAATTAGGTGCATCACTGAAGCTTCCGGTGAGCAAAATTAATGCATTTATTTAGTTGCTCCAAATGGGAAGACACCAAAAAAAATTAGAAAATTATCTTGTGAATACCCAAAGTGTCAAGCAATCTGTCTCGCTTCACTTAGCAATTTCCAAAATGAGATAGTTGCCAGGGGGAATAAAGGGGCTGAATTTTTTTTATTCTTGATATAGTAGATTACTATGGAAGAATGTGCTGCAAAAAACCCAGTGTCCCATGAGTTTTCCTTGCCGTGTGAAAAGACTTTTACTTGTCATCGTCATTTTAGCTAATCATATTTAAATTAATTGAATGGTAAGTTTGTTGAATTAACATCAATGGGGCAGAAAGAAGAGTAGTTAGGTGGAAAGATTCTCTGTGTATTTTTAGGCTGTATGAGAACATGAAAAAAAAATTATGTTTTAATATTCCCTAAATGGCTTGACAGCTGGCTACCAGGGACTTTGTCTGTATTAGAATTTAATGAGTTATCCAGTCTGATCTAATTAACAATTCTGAAGTTAATTCTGTATCTGTACCACAATTCAGACCAGTAGTGGCTCTCAAACTGGATATCCATTATAAACCAGAGGTTATGCTTTATGAAAGCTCATTGACTATTGAATTTTCTCTCCATACTTTAATCCACCCAAACCCAGATTTTCTGATGTTCTAAGCATGTTGCTAAAGGTCCTTCTTCCCCTCCAGGGCAGTGGTTTTTGTTGTTTGAGACAGAGGAAGGGGAGGTTCAGAGATTCTAAAACAAGGAAGGACAATTGTAATCATCCGTGTACAACACAGGTGAAAGAACAGCCCTCAAATAATCCCTGTTTGAACCAGCACATATCTGAAAAACCCAGTCTTAATTTTAAAATTGCCAGAAGATCTCAACAAGGAACTATAGAGTTGTAGTATTTAAAGAGTTCTTTGTGGACTTGTGGCAATTTAGAAACTAATGTCTCAGCTGTTTTTCTTGATATTTAATATATTTGAGTGCCTAGAGTATCAGATGCTGAAGAAGCTACGGACATCTTATTGCTTAAATTAAGTATAGGAACTTTTCAGAAATCAAGTAGCTGTATTTCAAAGCTGAACAGCTTAAAAATATGCCCAGACACAGCATATCCTCAACTTGAAAGGATTCAAGGGTCAGAACCTGTTACCCTCAGGATTTGATCTTGTTCTGCTTGAACATCATATTTAGAATTATTTGGTCTCTGTGTGTGTGTGTGTGTGTGTATATATATATATATATATATATATATATATATATATATATATATATTACAAGATCCTAAATAAAAAGGAAGTTGAAGTTGCAAAATCAGGCACCGCGAAGTGAGGAAATGAGAATTCAAGGCTTTTCATGCATCCTTAATTCTGCATGAAACAAAATCTTTTCCTCACAATAGTAACCACATCTGTGGTACTCCGGGCAGAGTGTGGTCAAGTGTATCAGGCACGATGTTTCCTTACCAATGTTGTTTTGTGTTTGGCGCTGATATCAGTTTGGCTGTATGCGTGAATCTCTGACGGCATGTTCCCTTAGGATTACCCTGGCTCAAATCTCTAAATGGGAGCTCAGTTAGCCCAGTGATCTAGAGCGTGGCTTAGATCTTAAGCAGGAACTCAGTTAGGTTGGTGATCTTAAGCTGAGGTGTTCTTTAGTTAATGCTTTGGGTTACCTTTGGCTCAAATCTCAAGTGAAAACTCAATTAGCTCAGTGATTTGGAGCCTAGGCGTATCCTGTGTGCAAGATAAACTGAGGCAACACTCACGATTGAGGAAACCAACACCACCAAGGATCCTTGTAAAATTCAAGGTGCCAGGTGAGGCTTCATTGCAATGTAGCACTATGGCAAACAATCTATTTCACCAGATTTGTTGGCAGCATTTGTGCTCTAAATGCAATGCAGTAACTCAACTTATGGCAGGATTTACTGTCAACCCCTTCGGCTGCAGGAAATCTGGGCTCTGGGGCTCCTATTCTTATACCTACTTGGACCTACTGACTTGCTTCTTCTGGGATCCAAATTTATCTTTATTTGTCTTTGTACCCCTTTTTTGATGCCACATATCTATTGATAGATCCATGCATCACTAGACATTTCCATCCATCAAGGTGTCAGGTTTGACTGAAGCATTACCTTTATCTCCTTGGCACTATACTGACCCAATACCTCTCACCTTTCAGGTACTTTCCCATTTTTCATACTTACTTTGCAATTTCACTTATTTCTTGCCAATTTCAGTGAAGATGAACCTTCACAACCTGTCTCTTGTCAGTACCTTCATTTTCAGGCCCACTGTACATTCCATTCAGGCCCCATGTTCTGAATCACGTTGGTAGGCCTTGGGCCAGCACCTAGACACTTCTACTTGTCTCTATTATTTTAACCTTTTACTTTCTCCTACATCCACTGCTCAAGATGGCTAGTACTTAATAGGGCATAGTGAACGAGGCTAGACACTCTGTTCATTTAATGCCGCCTTCTTTTAGTTCTCAACCCTGAAAATAATCATAGAATCATAGGGTTGGAAGGGACCTCATAGGTCATCTAGTCCAACCCCCTGCCAGAGGCAGGACCACTCCCACTTAAACCATCCCAGTCAGGGTTTAATGCTCATTGCTCTTTAAGAAATAAAGCATTCTGTGGGGCATGTGGGTATTTTCATCATTTACTTCTTTGCACTGGAGGCTAGTCTTCACTGAGGGCAGCAAATTTGCCACCATCAGTTCAAAACTTCTGATCGACTGCTCTTCCTGATTGACGGTGAAGACCGACTCAGCAGATCAGGAAGTCAATCCCTAATTCCACCCTGGCAACTGGGATAGTGCTGAGTTGGAAGGAGGCCCCTTCCTTTGATTCAGCCTAGCGATGTGCCAGGAGTAGGGAAGTTGAATGCAGATAGGCAAATTACTTTAAGTAACTTGTGTATCTCTGTTTGACTGCCACCAAAAATGGCAGGCAGTGTAGAGCTGCCTCAGATAGAAATATCTCTACCAGTGTGGCCAAAAGGATCAGTTCTTTCAGTGAATGAAACCACTATTTATCATTTTGCAAATTTAACCACCATCTTCCCTGTGAGATTTGGCAAGCCTGAACCTTCCAACACTGTTTCTCCATTTTCCATGAAATGCAGCCTGGTAATATAGGTGCACAATCATCATGGAGTCAACCCTTCTCACTGTGGTAGCCTTTCTAACATCTGGATTCTTATTCTGGGTAGGTTCAGACAAAGCAGAGATCAATATTTTGATTTCTTGAAAAATAGCAAAAGGAAAGGTGCTTTAAAAATGTCACTTGGTTACCACTGTTACAGCGCTCAGATAACAGGAAGCAAGCAGTAAGAAATGACACCACTGTTAACTGGTCATGGAAGCGCTAGAGATAGCTAGTAAATGTTTCAGATAACTTGATTTACACAAAGAATCCTTTTCATTGTTATCACAGAGACATGTCATCTGAGCCTGTGCTTCAGGAACCGCTCCCAGGTAACCAGAACAGTTCACTTCTAGGAGGACAATTATTTTCCTCACACTGTGTTCCAGGAATCACAAAATAGCACAGCTCCCAGTATAATAAATCTGTGCACCCTATAGCCTGGGGAATTGGGCTGGGCAAACTGGTAGTGGCAGTCTGGGTATCTTGAGAGCCCATATCCATGTCCTCCCTGAATAAAAATACGTGTTACTAAGACACAGAATCACAGGGTTAAAAGCAGACCACAAGGTCATTGAGCCTAACCCTCAGTAAAGATGCAGGATTTGTTGTGTCTGCATCTCTTACTTCTAAATGGCTAGTGACTAAAGACCAGGACATTATTCATGCAAGGCATTTGCTATAAAGAAATTATTGGCATATATATTCCATGCCTCACACAAGCAAGTTATGTCTTGTGGCACAGAGATAGAACCATGGCTTTCAGTGCTAAAGGCTGCAGGTGTAAGACCTGCTTGGATATGCATTTTTCAGTGTATCTTGCTTCTGTGCCCTTAAATAAAGAGGTTTGTTCACATTCCCTGTCTGTAAAATGGAGGTAATAAGGCTTGCCTTTCTTTGCAGAGCATATTGAGATCTGCAAAGGAAATATATTACATATGTGCTTACATGGACTCTTTACTGGCTGCTAATAAACTTATTGTATAAATTGATTTAATCTGATACCACGCAGTGCTTCAGATCAGCAACAGTATAAACTCTAACAGCTCAACATTTAAAATGGGGGAAGTTCAACCTGGAAATATGTGATGGTAATTAACCATTCGTAACAGACTGGAATGTAATAGACTCTTGAACACTTAGTCTTTAACGTGAGAATGGATATTTTTCTCTAAACATTCTCCAGTTCAGCCGTGAGCTACTAGGTGTGGTGTAGGAATCACGGTGTGAAATTCTAGGTCCCCTTATGCAGGAGATCAGCCTAGGGCTGCTCAGAATGCTCCCTCATGGACTTAACATCTAGCCATTTGTTTTGCATGCTTATCTCTGTTGTACTGTGTTTGAGTGGCTTGCAAGAGCCACATATTTCTGTGCACAAAAAGAGGCTGTGCATGTGCTTTGTTGAAAGTATCCCTGACCTCTTTCTACATGCATCAAATGGAAAGCACAAGCACTTGGGGCCCTGTTGTTTTACTATGAGCTTGTGATGCTCTAATCAATATGCCTACCCCGCAGTGAAGTTTGTGAATGGAGAATTTAAGAGAGTCTTTGATGGCATAACCCTTTTATCCTGAAATATTTTAAAGTCAGTTAAATACAGGAGATTGCTCTTCCTATTTCTGATTATCGAGAGGAGGAATCCTGGAACCAGCTGATTTGTTTGTTTGTTTTTGAACCTCCCCATTAATTTCTTACAGCCTCCCAACCTTTCCTTGGTAAATTACAGGCCTGGGAATGAGGAGCCGTATCTCCTGGCAGCACAGGGTGTGTTTTGGGAGTAATCATGTCACTTAGGGGCAGACTGAACCTGGCCCTTAAAACTGATTTGCAGTGTGGAGTGTCCACAAGCAGCCTTCCCTGATCTTGCCCCCCACCCCACCTTGGGTAGCCCACATAAGACACATTCATGAGCTCAGGGGAATACAGACTTCCCATTTTCTAAGTCCCTGGGAAGGTATGTAGCACCCTAGAGGGAATGGAACAACAGCAATGCACTTCCCATCCAACACTAGTATCCTGTGTTGGACTGATGTAGCAAAGGAAGTAGGTTCTGACCTCTGAAAGGAGGCAGCAGCTGATGTCCTCGTCTTCTTTGCCAGCCAGGTTAAGAATTTTGCCTCCTTGAACTCCCCCAGGCATGATGCACATCTGTACTGCCACTGGTGAAACACTGGTGCAATTGTTGGCTTTTGCTACACTTTTAAGAACTCTTGCTCACATCTGGCAAAAATTCAGAGGTGATTGATGTAAGTCACATGTGAAGTGGTTTTACATATATGTGAGGAAATCTAATTTGATCTAATTTAAATGCCATGAAGCTGGAAGGCATAAACTACCAGGGTTTGATCTTCACTCTGAATTTGGTCTTTGGTGTTCAAAAGGTTAAGTACAGCATGATGATTCAGCACCATGAGTGTAATGTTTACCGATTCTGTAGATGTTTAGTTAGCTTACGTATGTATAGCTGAAGTGAGGAGATCATTTAAAAGTGTGCAAGGTTTTCTCTGACCTTGGCTCAAAAATCTGTTGTCTGATATGCTTCTTCTACCTTCATGCATCAGTCTTGATAATGATGAACTACTCCTAAGTCAGTGCAAGGAACATTTACAAGTGGAGGACAGTGTTTAGTTGTAGATTAAACCCAGCTAGTGTTCCACCATGGAAGAATTAAAGTTGCAATGTGTGATCTATAGTGTGCGGTGGACTTACTGTTAGATTCACCATGGTTCCAGTGGTTCAACACCCTCACTGTTAAAATTTGCACCTTATTTCTACTCTAAATAGCTTCACTTCAGCTTCCAGCTGGGGTAATAGGGTCCTCCAGCCTCACAAGAGGCTCTCTGCCAGCCAGATGTGTCTGTACCTGCATTCCCTCTGCATTGCGTTGTGGGTGTTGACCCTACTGGCAATTCAACCTTGTTCACAATTTCAGTGATTCAGCCCTCTGGGTCAGCAGAGTCACACACAGTTCACAGGTGCACAAATAAAACAACTCCCTTCCATGGAACAAATCCAGTGGGGCCTATCCCAGTATCCTCAAGTGGTCTGTTCTTGCAGCCTTCCCTGGGCTCAATCCTTAATCAGTACAGCAGGGTCCATCACAGGACCCTAGTTCTACCTGTCTCTCAGCCCCTTCAAGGCTTTCTCTCAAGTGGTCCCCACTGTGCTATGGAACAGTGCCCCCAGGGCTTCCTTCCTGTAGATTCTTTCCAGCTGAATCCTTTTTCACAGCTCAATCCCCTTTTGGGGTGGTACCCAAAGTTCTGCAAAGGCTGCCTTTCCCTCTGGGTCTTCAGTCCCTTCTCTGAACTTCTAACTTTCTCAGAGCTTGTACTACTTTTCTTGTGGATGGGGAGACGGGAGCTGGACTTGCCTACTATCCAAGGACGCCAGGAAGCTGGGCCTGCTTGTTACCCAGGGACCCTATAAGTAACACCCACCCCTTTTTTAATTGCTGTGT
Organism: Podocnemis expansa; assembly: GCA_007922195.1. Taxonomy (NCBI): domain Eukaryota; kingdom Metazoa; phylum Chordata; order Testudines; family Podocnemididae; genus Podocnemis; species Podocnemis expansa. Next base: position 4,997,443 of record ML681995.1, on the reverse strand, counting down.
TTCCCTGGGCCACTTCCCAGCTGTTCCAGTATCTTCACCCTTATCTCAGGACTGCAGTCTTTCTTGAGTCCCTGTTGTCAGCCAGGAGCATTTTCTTTACTCCCCTAGCTCCAGCCAGCAACTGAAGCTGCTCGCTCCAACAGCTCCTTTTATATGAGCCACCTGGGCTCTGATTTGCTGTTTATTCTCTTTCCCCACTTTCTAGGAAGGCTGGAGGACTCATTTCTACTGCTCCCTCCTGGGGCTGAATGTGGTAAGACTGTGAGACCTCCAGGGTGTCTTAGGGCCTGATACGTTCCATCATACTCAACTTCCTTTTTTCTATTAGATTAAAAAGCCCCTGAATATCGGAAATCTCTATTCCATGTGGGTACTGATAGATCAAAATTGCTTCAACCTTCCCTTAGACTGAGCTGCTTTAGTCTTTCACTGTGAAGCATGTTTTCCAGATCATGAATCATTCTTGTAAGTCCTTTCTGAACCTCTGCCAATTTGGCATCCTTTTTGAAGCGTGACTACCAGAACTGAACTCAGTATTCTAAAAATGTTCTCACAAATGCCATATTATAGCAATGCAGTCACACAGGGCTGAGTCTGTTAGGGTTTAAAGGAAGACTGAATATAAATGCTCTTAAATTCATATGCTGACTTGGATTTTAAAAATCACTGTGCCTGATGGGGACATGGGGGGGGGGGTGTTGGTGCTGTAAATTTTGGGTCATTTGAGCAAGAGGTTCCTAAAATACAGATTCCCCAAAACATGTATTTACAAAATCACTCATTTCTTAGCTTTTTTTGTGCATATCTGTGGCTCAAAGGCTGGTTCCGATCCACCCCAAACTAATCTCACCTGCTCGGGTCTGATCTCGGCTAGCATGGCACCTCCTGCTCCTTTGAGGAAGCAATAGTTTAGAAGTTATTGATTGATTGTTAAGTTTAGAACCTGAGCTTGGCTTGAGCTAAACTACTGTGCCAGAGGGTGAAATGCTCATGTTCAAGAAGTGTATGGCTCTGTTAATGCAAGGTTGGCAGTTTGTTTCCTGTGCCAGTAACTGAGTAGTTCAAAGTGACATGCTGTGGCCACTGAACCTGGGTTACGCCCACATAGTGAGAATTCAAGTCCTACTCTTGGTAGCTTTCAGAAAATGTATATTGGGTACAGTGTTAGTGCTAGTCCACTGGGGGGGCCCTAAACAGGAATCACCACCCCCCAACACATGCTAATAATTAATAGGGGGTCCACTGAGCTGCTCAGGACCCTAAGGAATTGCTTAGTCTCCTTACGCTACTGCCGAATATGGATGGGCACATGAATTGCTGTGTTTGCATTCTGCAGGGGCTCCTTTGCCTTTAGACCAAAAGTTCTAGTTTGAGTGATATTTTAAAGCCCTCTGAAATCCACATGCAGGCTGATTTTACTTTAGATGTATTGTCAAGAAAGCATTACTTAAATGGAGAAAAGACGAAAGACTAATAAGCTATCACGATAAGCTGATGCCTGCTCTTCATCTATTTCCTGAACAGTGGGACTTAGTATGATCAAAGGAAAGCAAGTCACTTGGTCATTTAATCAGGGGGTTTCTGATACTCAGCCCTGCCCCCTGTCACAAGCTGCTCATAACACTTTCTGGTTGTTATAACTTGATGGTGCAGAGCCAACGAATATGGGGGTGAACTCTGATGAGGACAGAACATGAGGAAATGTTGGAGCAGTGCAGAGTAGGGGAGGATTTTTGCCAACATAATAAGCTGCAGGGGGATGGACAGGGCAGAACCCATACACCCGTAAGCCAGTAACAGTCCTCATGGAGATGCACTTATATTGGCAAAAGGTGCTTTTACTCAGATAGCTTATTTTGCTTGTGAACTGTGTAGACATGTCTTCAACTATATCTGAAAGGAATTGCATGGGAAGGGGGAAAAAAGACTTGTGTAGTCAAAGATATTTCCCTTTGATGAAGAGCAAAGGACTGCTGCAAGCAGGGGACTTGTTAAGAAAAGATCACAAGAACCTTTTCTAGTGCAAAATGTGAGGCATTGTCACTGCCAGTTCCCCCTCTAGTATGTCCAATATAACTAGCACATCCAGCTGTATTTCATTCTCTCGGCTCCAGATGATGCATCTATGGAAGGGCTCAGCACATCTTTGTAATTTAGTAAATTGCCGCAGCTTTAGACTGGCATCCTTCACTGCCCAGTAATTGCCTCCCTAGAGTTTAGACCATTAAACCCCAGTACTTTCTGTGTAGTTCTCATTCCCACAGTGTCTTTGGTTGTCCTGAAGGACTGGCATTTGTCTGGATCAGTAATCTATCTACATAAACTGGAGGCTTGATGTGATGTGAATTCCATTTCTTATAGTTCTGTCTATGAGGCTTGAATCTGAATTATTATTCAAATTCAAACCTACTAATTTGTGTGTTAGGATCCAGTAACATCTTCAAAGCTAGAGATGTGCTTGTGTAGAGTGAGGAAATCAGCAAAGCAATGGAAACTATGTAGGGGGAGATTTCTGCACCTGCTGTCCCCTAGAGGAACTAATGCAGTGGGTTTCCATAGTACGGGCCCTGGGATGGGGCCACAAAGCAGTTTGTATGTCTGAGAAGATGCTAGAGAGGGAGTGCAGATTCTGTCTCTCTTAGCCTCATCCCTCATGCAACAAACTGACTAATTTAGCTTTGCTTGCAGCATCAAAAACTCAAACCACATCAGCTTGAAAATATCCCTGGAATTCGGCTGTGGATCAGCCCTGTGAACTGCCCAATTTGGAGACAACTCATCTATCTCTTTCAAAGAGATCTTCACATCATCCACATGCTAACTACGCCAACCTAAAAATCACCCCCCCCATACATTTTCACTCTGGCTGTTTATTGACTGGTTAAATTAGAATAAAAATGATGGATTTCAGACCCATGTGGAAAGGTCTATATTGTGACTGTTGGTAACAACCCAGAATCATTCTTGGGTGCCTTAATTTTAATCTGAACAACCCTGCTACTTGGAGATGTTCAAACAAGGGGCATCAGCAGATTGTCATCAGATACCCTGGCTGCATATTTCCTGTGCTTTGGGGAACAGGTTGCTCAGCATCATCCAGAGAGTACGGTGCAAGTGAGTGCACGATGAGTTCTATTATACAACCCGCCTCTTCCAAAGTGTTTATTGACTTTAGTAGCACGACTTGCATGAGAAAGCACTGTGAGGTTCAGACCACACCTAAGGAAAACATTCTGGCTTTTAAAGCTTTACATTTTTACAGTATTTTAGTTTTAAAAAAGAAGAGAAGTGTTGGCTGGTACCAGCTGGTTCATGCATTCAGGCCCTCCCTTGGCCCCAGGCTCCAAAGAAGGCCACCGTTCAGAGGGGTCCAGTCTTGGGGTGGACCAGCCAGCTTCACAAGATACAGAGAGCTCCATTGCCCAGCTCGCCTGCTGTCCATCTCCTGGGTAGCTCTAGCAGACACACAGAGTCCAGGGCCCCTGGCTCCTAGTCGGGGCGGGGCAGGCGCTAAAGAGGTTGTAGCACTCAGGGCTGCTAGGATAACCAAACAAGGGGAGGGGGTTGCAGGCCCACCCAACTCCACTGCGTTCCAGCCCAGGGCCCTACCAGTAACTGAGAAGTCAGTCACTGGGGCAGCAGGGCTCCTGCTGCAATGTGCTGATGCCTCTTTGAGCTGGTCTTCAGTTAACCTGGGGTTATAGGGGTCCACAGAGTATCTGCCCCAGTCCACAGTTCCTGGGATTCCCTCTCAGCCAGGGAGGATGGGGTTAGCCTTGCAGTGGAGCCCTGGTTTTCCCAGGCTAGCAGCCTCAGAAAGGGAACATCCTTCCCCTGGGGCCACTTGGTCCCTACTGAGCTGCCAGGCTGGCCTCACCTCCCCTTCCTGTCTTAGCTCTGCCCCTGTGCTTCTGGGGCTTCACTCCGGCAATGTCTGGGTGTGGGCAGAGTGGGCGTTCAGGCATTGCCTCAGGCCCAGCCTCTGAGGAAGGCCACAGTCTCTTGATACCAGGAGCGTCACTGTGATGGGAAAAGACCCAGAGCCCAGGCCCTGGTCCCTCCCTGTGGTCCCAGGCCCCACCCCCCCCGGCCCAGATCCAGAATCGTGGCTCCAGGCTCCTGCTGCTGCCAGCCCAGCCCTGATCCCTGGCTGAGGCCGGAGCCAAGCGAGGCAGTGGCAGCTACAGGTGGCCCAGCCTGCATCCCAGGCCAGAAGAGGCTGGTGCTGCCATGGGCAGCATTGTCCCACATCCCCAGCCAGGGCTGGGAGAGGCAGGGGCCGCACCAGCCATTCGGGGCCCTGGCACCGGGACTTGGGGCATGTGCCCCATGTGTCAGGTGCCAGTGATGCCCCTGCTTGCTACAAGGAGAAAATCCATTATTTTCAAATGGAAAAAAAAAATCCTAAGTTTTTACATGCAATTGGGCTTCACAAGATAATGAGAATTAATGGATCTTGCACATTGAAGAACAAAATGTAACCGACTTACTCTGATGGTCTCTCCATGGGTGTATGCACATGGGGAAAATCTGGAGCAATAATTTTCCATGCTCAGAAGCTGCAGTATAGTCATGGCTGCTGAGTGTTTTTTGTCACTGTCAGGTTAGAGGACAGACGGGCTGTCTTCATTCTCTGGGACAATGAGGGATGATGGCCTTCATCACTAACTGTTATCCATAACTTCTTTCTAGATGTACTGTGAGGAGATGGCGGTCATCTTAACTGAGGATTGTTTATGACCTCAGCTTCACTGAGAACAATTGAACATGGCAGTGATTTTTAAGGACAAATTGTGAGTTCCTTGTAAAGAAAAAATGTTTATGCCAGTCTCTACTGAAGGATGAGATTTCATTATGAAGCATGATGGCAAAACAGATTTAATCTATTAACCAACCAAATTGCACAACCTTTTCTGAAGACTCACCCCTCTGCTAAGATTGGTATAGCCATACATTGCTTTAAAGCAGGGCTGGATCAAGGTCCAGGAGGGGCTGGGGCTGCCCATCCTTGTGGGCCTCCATTGTTGTCCCTCCCCCCATGCTGGGGATGGACTTGGGGGGTCCGGGGCCCTGGCTGGCTCTGCGGTGGGATTTGGGGGGCTGCGACTAGTGCTGCTGTGTATGTGGGTTGCTGCGGGGGGGGGGGCATGCAACTGCGGGGTAGCTGTGGGGGTGGAGGGGGCACAGGTCAGCACAAGCTGGTGCTGCTGCTGGAGGCTGGGGATGGGCAGGCCAGAGGCCGTGGTACTCCTGCCCTGCCCACAGGCTGGCTGGTGAGCAGACCAGCCAGCAGAGGGGCTGGATGGGAGGCAGGCTTAAGGTAAGTGGCAGGCAGCTCACCTGCTGGGCAAAACTGTAACTACCCATTTCAGTGCCTGGGACATGCTCCTTACAATGAACAGTGCCTGGAGTCAGCGGCACGGAACGTGCCCTTTGACAGAGCGGCTCAATGCAGCTGTTCTGGGCACCCGAGGCAAAGCCCCATTCCCCCGTCATAGTTATGGCCCTGCAGCTGGGCCAGATTTTTGGAGGACTGTGGGGTCACCCTTTAGGCCGGGGCCAGGGGCTGCAGCGCCTAAAGCCTCTGCCTTAATCTGGCCCCATTTTAAAGGCACACAATAATGAAAAAGAAGAAATCCTGACATGTTTCAGTTAGAGAGTAATTTCAGAGACTTCATATTAAAACTCTATCAAAAGAAACCAAACCTAAATATAATGAAATTTCAAAGGGCATAAAAACTAATGTTTGAAGACTGAAATGTGGAAGCCACCTACATGTGATGTTAAAATAGGAATTTATGCTCCATTTTAAGCTCTTTTCAGAATGGAATCTGGAGTCATAGCCAGCACTTTTGTACGGGCTCAGAAAATATCAGTGCCTTTTATGACAGTTACAACACCATGTTTCTCTGGCACAGGTATGTCAGAAATTTGATAGTTTAGCATTTAAAGATATAACATCACTATTCTTTTACTAATATTTCTGAATTTGGATTTTTTTATCCTCTTCACTTGAATGTTTTTTATATTTTCAATCATTCCAATGACTAGTCTTCTCTCTATTAGAATATATTGCTGTATAAATTGAATATCAGATTAAAAGATTTGGCTATTAGCAAAATGCTAACCTATTACTTCTTAACAGAAAACAAATTATATATCCAACAAAACTATTTTTGCTGATTAAACAATGATGAAAAGCCCAAGAATATTACCACTTATTTGGCAACAAATGGAGGGTTAGTGGGATTCCTAAGGTGTGCTACAAAAAAAGCAGGGAAAAAGAAGCTTTACCATCAATCTCTTTTAAACAAAACATTATGGGGAAAGGGTAGAGCGTGAAAGCCTTCTATAATGGAGCTGGTTCAGCCATAGTCTGTATTTCTGATAGTAGCATCAAGGCAATAAATGGCTGACTTACAAGATGAATCTGAGAGTAGATAAGTAAAGGGTTTGAAGGTCCTATTTGCTGGATGAGTATATTAATGTTGTGCTTTTTTGACTCCTTAAGTGTCCTGGGGAGCTGGAATACGGGTAAATTACTGTCTTATGTTACAAAACATGTTTTTGTTTTTAACTGTCCTGTGTACATTCTCCTTTACTGAAGCAGTAGCAGTAATGAGCAGGGCTATGGGGTTTAAACTTTTTGCTTGCATGACCCCTTTTTTGAAACATATTGACTCCCCTGACTCTGTGTTGCCTCTGCAGACCCTCCAACAGAAATACATACTATATAAAACAGTGTTCTTCATGCAGCATGACCTTGCACCTGTACTGTCAGCTCTATAGTTTGGGAACCACTGGAGTATAACATCCTTACTCACTGCTTCTTTTATTGACACACAGTAGGAAAGAATCTTTTATGTGTTTTCTTCTTTTCCCTATATGGAAATTCTGTTATTATATGTAAAATATTATACTCAAAGTGCATACTTCAGTTAAGAATCCTGTAAACAATTTGCGTATTTAATATGTGCCAGCCTCATTCCATTTTTCAATCTGAATACCTAAAAATAGCTTTAATAAGACACTGTGTATTAAGATTAGTAAACTTATGCCAGAAATTGTATAGTAGTTTGTTTATACAGTGGAAAAGGACCTGAAAGAAAAATCTATGCTAAAAGCAAATCCATTTCATATCTTAGTAATATTATATGATTATGGCATCCCAGAAAGCAACAGCTTCTAAGACAAGGTGAGTTTGTCTCAATATATCAACATTTTAAAGCTAAAATTAGCTATTGTTTTTAGGAGATGGCTAATATAACATCAGGACTTGAAGTCAGTCAAGGTCAGGGTTATTGAGTATCCATTCTTGCCTCTCTCTGTGAATTCCAAAAGAGACTAGAATTCTTAAATGAATAGTTAATGCTCGAGAAAGTGCAGGTGTGAAGGTGAAAATATTTGGCTAGGAATTGTTACCTGGGATTTTAATTTTGATAAATTTATATTTCAGTAATTAATGTATTTAAATTTCTAACTTCAGTATCTTTATCAAGTTTGTTATAGTAGAACATAGAACCTCATGGTACTAGGTGCTGTTACAGAGTGCTAGATGGTCCCTGCCATGAAGAACTTGCAATTTAACTAAGCAAGACAGACAGAATAAGGGTCAAGAAAAGGGATATAATATGCACGAAAAGTAATCACTGTGATAGTGGCAAATATGTTCCATTATTTTATTGCATCCTGGGAGTTAATTCAGAGGCAATTTACCAAAAAAACAAAAAAAACCAAAAGAAGTAGGAGAGGTAAACAGGACAAAGCAGGTAGGCGGAGAAGAAGGAAGGAAGATAGTGGGCAGCTCTGGATTCAGGATGAAGCTAAGAGACAGTGGAAGGAGCCAAAGGGGTTTGGGGCAAACTGACAGTCAGCAAAAGGCAAAGCAAGACCAGTCGACACTGTAGAAAATATTAGCAGTCACTGTCTGTTTTCTTATTTATGCTGCTTCTGCAGAGACTCTATAGACTCTATAAATCTCTGGGTAGCTTTTCCCTGCACTTTGGCTCCCAAAGGCTACATGGCTGGAGTTATTTTAGTACTTGATGGGAGCTGTTGGGTATTGAGCACTCTTCAAAACCAGGTCACTTATTTATGAGCCTAGATGTAACTCAGAAACTAGCCACAGACACCCTTTTTTTAACATGTTGTCCTAAGGACTTTATTTGAAGTCAATTATGGTGAATGGAAAGACTAACATGGACCTCATGTGACCTGAAAAGCAACTGCTGGGCTTAAGTACGGTGCAAGCATATATTATGATTCTTTCAGTTTTGCCAAAGTATCTCTGTCTGGATATGCAGTACCACTGCTTTTCTAACACAGGGACTCTCCTAGCCAAAGACTGATATTTTCATTGTAGTACAACTTACTATTTATAAATAGGGATGCAAGCAAGCTACAGTTTCCTTCTGGTTTTGAGTCCTGTGTCAACTCTACAATGAATTTACCTGTTGCACTATGTAGTTCCTTCAGCTTGTTTAATTTGCAGCTTTGCCCCCCCCCCCCCCCTTTTTAAATTCTTAACAGCAAGTTCAGAATGGTGGGTCACTTACTGGTAACCATCCTTCTTCGAGATGGGCTGCTTGGATTCATTATCAGGTGTCTACGTGCCACAGTGCACAATTAGCCAGAACTTCTTTTAGCCTTAGCTTGTCAGGAAACGGCTGGCAGCCACCAGCCCCTGGCCATATATATGGCCCCAGCCCTGCTCCTCCCCAGTTCCCACTAATTGCTAACTCCAAGTAGTGGGGATGGCGGGAGGGTTCTGAATGAATCGAAGCAGCCCATCTTGAAGAAGGACGGTTACTGGTAAGTAACCCACCGTTCTTCTTTGAGCGCTGCTTGGATTCATTCAGTATCAGGTGACTGTTAGCTGTCCTGTGGAAGGTGGGTGGAGTTAGAACCTCATCTGCTGTCAGCATGGCTAACCACAAACGGCACAGCACCCAAAATTGGGTGAAGAAGCTGTGGGCTGCCAGGCAAATGCCCACGGACATGCCACCAAGTGCAAGATCTTCGAGGAAAGACGTGCATGAGAGTGCCGAGGGGTCATTTGCCACTCCATCAGGAAACTATAACTCCAACAGGGGCAGTCCCTGGTTCATTGTTGGGGAATTTGCTATAATAGCAAAAGAACCTCCTTGTCACCAGCAAGACCATCTAGTGTAGGAGGGTTGCCCTTTCCTTGTAGGATTGACTCTTGAGAAAGGCAGTTGTGATACAGGGCAACAGACTCCTACAGCCGTAGGTGAAGGGCAAGGGTGGAATAATTGCTGGCATTGCCACCTCAACCCCAAAATGGGGAAGGTCAATTGGGTTAAGTTACTAACCAAGACTGGGGCGGGGAACACATTGGCCCTTGACCAAACAGGGGATAGGCAAAAGGCCTTTACCCATTGGCATACTGGCAGGAGATGCCATGGGTAGGATTGATAAGGGGCACCTTAAACTGAGGCATCCCGCCTCCATATGGAAGCTAATGCAGGAAGAAGGATAACGAGGAAGGAGTGGGTGCGGCCCCTGCCCCTCCATCCATTGACATATGGAATGGAGGGCCTGGAGGGAGGGCCCGGGCATAAGGCCTAGATGCTTGGCAGACCCATCTCTGGGCCCCAAAAACGTGAGAGACATTCCATCAGGGAGGTCGTCATAAAGAGAGAAGTGGACATCTCAGAAGGGCCCTTCTTTAGAGGTAACCCTTGAGCAGGTTATAGTAGTAAAAAGAGGAACCCTTAGGTACACTCATCCCAGCATCAGGAGAAAAACTGGGAGAAAAGAGACTGAAATTCCCATGTTAGGTTGTCCCTGACCAAAGGGGTAGGGAAATGACCTGAGGTAGGGGTGGTATGAAACCATCGTGGGGTTCTGGAGGTGGGGGGAGGCTTACGCAACTTCAAAGCTAGGTGCACATTTCTGTCCCCTGCCCCTCTATTCTACTCTCCCGGTACGCGGACTCGTGTAGGGAGAGGTGTGCTGAATCAAGAGAAGGGGTATCCGGCCATCTCTGTAGACAGGTCAGATCCACCTCAAGCGTTGTGCCCTCCCAAGCTCCAGAATCGGAGTGTTTGGGGGGGGTCACGTGCACGTGGCTCGGAAGATGTTCTCACTTCTATGGAGAGGCAGTCAACCTTCATAACAAAGCTGGTTGACTCATCTCTAGCGGCAGGTGTAGGTGTCGGGTCCTGGCTACAACAGGCCAACTACGAGGGATCTTGCATAGATCCTGAGGAGGAGAGAAGACAATGCCTTAGGCAAGATGCAAGTCGGAAGTGGTCTATAACACCTGCTCGGGGGGGGAAGGAGTGTTATTGGCGCACCACCCCATGAATTGGAAGGGGTAAGGCTTGGGCAGGTCCCGAGTGGGAGGAGGGAAGAGGGGAGAGACCCCGGGAAGAGGAGAGGAGAGCATAAGGCAACCCTTACTTAGGGAAAAAAAGGAAGAACTGCTGTGTCCTTAAGGAACACAGAGGGGCAAGAGGGGATGTTACAAAATCTTCACCCATAAGGTATCAGGCTTTCCAGCCTGTTAAGGGTCTGTAAGTTTCCCTAGGCCAGAGTTCTGCAGGAGAATGACCTTAATCTGAAAACCACAGGTCTTCAAATGGCTCACTCAGGTGTATGAGTACCGATGGTGGTTAAGAGTTCTATCCCCTACTATTTCCCTTTGTTGCAACTCTAGGGAGGAGAGGGGTGCAATAGGAAGATGAAGGCAGCTCCTAAATGGCTGTCTGGGGTTTTCAGGGGAAAGTGACCCTTGCCTGGTTAGAGGGAAGCACCAGAGCAGAGGAGATTCCAGTCGAGGGCTCAACTAAGGTCTGCCCATGGATAGGAGGACCAGTGTGATGTGAAGGTCCTTGGAGAGGAGGGGTAGGAGCTGAAGAGCCAAAACCCCTATGATGAGACTCGAGGATTCTTCAGGCAAAAGTCTAGTATGAGTCTGAAGAGCATGGTCCTGATATTAAAAGGGGCACTGCCTGGGGCATCAAGGTGAGAGAAGATAGAGGACGGAGAGGTACAAGCTTGCCCTCTTCCCTATCACCTAGGAGGTTGGATGCATCATCCTGCAATAGTTTCCCCCAATCCATTGCAGGCTGACATGGATAAGGGGTGCTCTTGGGATAGCGAGATGGGAGCATACCCTTTTCAGTGTGCCTGACTGGAAAGGAGTTGGCAGAGGTGTAGCCATTCTGCCCTTGTCCCAGAGGGCTATAGTGGTTTTTTGTTTTTTTTTTTGGTGGGAGCATCATGTGCCCGCTTCTCATACCTCTATGACCTCCAGGTTCCCACCAAGGCTCCAAGGGCGTATGTGACTTGAACCAAGTGCATGTGAGGAGAATTCTCCAGTTGCCAGGCCCTTACTTGACCCAAAGGGTATGGTGAGGGAAGAGGGAGATGCTTTATTACCAAAGAGGAGGAAGAGGTGTCCCGAGGCTGATTATGAGGGGGCATTTAGCAAAAGCATTTAAGGTACTGCTCTGACGTTCAAGGGTTTGATGGAGAGAGAAGTGACCCTGTTGGAGTTGATCATCTATAATGAGGGAAGGGGACCATCATCCCGTGGTCCAAAGCGTCCTAGAAGGTAGCCATTTTGGTTGTGTGTGTGTATGGGGGGGAATACAACAAGGGCCCCTCCACCATGCGTTCGAGGTGTCACGGTAGACTGGGAAAACATTGAGGCAGCTGGGGAATAAGCACATCCAGGGCTCTGAGGGCCGACCTATGGGCCTAGTTGCCACAGATCAGGGAGTCAGTGGGCAGGTAAAGAGAGAGACTGTCTCTCTAAAGGGAAGTCTAATATGGACTGGTGTAAGTCCTGGGTGAGGTCAAAATCCCGAAGCCAGGCTGCTCAGTGCATAACCATGGCTATACCCATGCCGCAGCTGGCTGTGTTCGAGGCATCGAATGCCACTGTAAAGGCATGGCGAGAGGCCAAGGCACCTTCCTTGACGAAGGCATTCACTTGTGGGACGAAGCTGCTGAAACACCACATAGCATCCCACAGGTCTAGGGGATATCTTTTAACACAGGCCTGATGGCTAGCAACCTTCATCTGAAAAGCTGAAACTGAATAGGCTTTTTCTACCTAGGAGATGAAGCCTTCTGGGACTCCTAAGGGACTTGGGGGTAAACCAAGGGGGCTCAGGCCAGTGTGTCCCAGCAATGGCAAGGACAAGAATATGAAGAGGGAGAATTGTAATGGCGACCAGAGAGGTTTCAAACCCTAAGTCGAATAAGGGGTCCTGGTCTCCCTCGAGGGGTGTGACCCTGACCCAGGTAGGTGGTGACCCAGTGAAGGGGTTCAAGTGTGGTAGGGTCTTCTCTGTAAGACCCTGGCCCCTGTTCGTGGCTGTAGTCAGGAGAAGGGACAACCCCGCTACTGGGGTGCCCTCACCCGGAGCCATGGCAGCGAGTAGGGATTCCCCTTCCGAGACCTCAGTAGGAGGTAGCAGTACCAGGAAGAACCGGTATCGCAGACCCTTCAGTAAGGGGCTGGGGCTGTGGAATGCACTCTCAGATTTCTTGTGGTGCCAAGGCAAGGGTGTCGGCACCGTAGGGCTTGAAGCCCACAGTTTCTCTGTGGCGTGGGCCCAAGTAGTGAGCGGTTCCCCCTGGTTCTGGGTGAAGTGGAGGAAGGAAGGAAGGTGGACTTATCATTTGCTTCAGAGGCCTAGGGCGTGTTCAGGAGCAGAAGGGCCTCTGCCACTTCAAAAGCCTCTGGTGTGCGTAGCACTGTGATAGGCTCCAGGCGCTCACCCCGAAGGGGAGGGCCAGAAATGGCGCTGGCATTTTGATGCTGAAGTTGACCCTGAGCGCACTTACCTGAGTGCTGCTGAGGAGCAGCGTTGAGAGAGCCTTGGTGCCAACTGGCATGCGGAACTGCTGCCAAAGTGTGGAGCTCAGATTCTCCAGCCCTTTCTTCGCTGGGAGAGGGTGCTGAGCATGATGCCAATCACAACTATTTATGCGCAGCTGGAGAGCGGCGCTGAGAGGGCTCCCATGCAAATCCCACACGCAGTGCTGTGTTAGAGGCCGATCATGGCTTTTATTCATAGCCGGAGAGTGGCAATGAAAAGGCTCTGGTGCCAACCAAGCACACGGTGCCGTGCCAACTGAGCACATGGTGCTGAGTGAGGGCCGATTGCAGCTTTTATTCATAGCCGGAGAGTGGCACTGAGAGGGCTCCGGTGTCAGCCGAGCACACAGTGCCAAATTACAGGCTGACAGCTTTCATTCATAGCTGGAGAGTGGCGCCGAGAGGCCTCCGGTGCTGACCAAGCATGCGGTGCCAAATTACAGGCTGACAGCTTTCATTCATAGCCAGAGAATGGTGCTGAGAGGGATCCGGTGCCAACTAAGCATGCGGTGCCAAATTAGATGCCGATCACGGCTTTCATTCATAGCCAGAGAGTGGTGCCGAGAGGGATCCGGTGCCAACCGGGCACGCGGTGCCAAATTAGAGGCCGACCACAGCTTTCATTCATAGCTGGAGAGCAGTCCCAAGAGGGCTCCAGCGCTGACCGAGCACATGGTGCCGAGTTAGAGGCCGGTCGCGGCTTTTATCCATAGCTGGAGAGCGGCGCCAAGAGAGCTCCGGTGCCCATCCAGCACGCGGTGCTGGTGAATCCTCAGGTGCGACAGACATACCCGGCATCGGCTGCAGGGCCCATTCCTAGGCGACGTTATGCAGCCTTCGCTCCCTGTCTTCCCGAGTCCTTCATTTAAAAGACCTGCAAATAGAGCATAATCCACCCAGTGAAGCTCACACAGGCATTAAGCAACCTCCCATGGGGGTTGTCCCTGGGGTTTGGGTTTCTGTTGGAAGGACTTGGTAGGAGTGCTGGTGAAGTCTGCAAACAGATCTTCCAGTGAAAAATACACATGAAACAGAGCAGAGACAGGCACTTGCACAAAGCAAGAACAGGCTATTCCGTAACCATCGCTGAAGGTGGAAAAAAAGGAACTGGGGAGGAACAGGGCTAGGACCATATATATGGCCGGGGGGGCCGCGGCTGCCAGCCCTGTCCTGACAGGCTAAGGCTAAAAGAAGTTCCGGCCAATCGTACGCTGCGGCACGTAGACACTGGATACTGAATGTATCCGAGCAGTGCTAGAAGAAAAAGGTATGTGTTTCACCCATTAGTCTTTAACCCTCAGGAAACAAACCAAGTGGCTCTCATTTCCTGCAAATGGTTGTTAGAGACGTTCACATCCTTTGATTATCTCTGAAGCAGTCAATTTCAAATTCTGTTACGTTTGTGTAGGGTCAGATGCCTTAGTATCTGAATGCATGATGAGAAGGGAAATACACCCTTTGTGGGTAAAGCTACTGTATAATTCTGCTGCTTCCTATGAGATTAAAATTGTTCCCTTTGTAGAGGGGTTTAAAATGCCAGCCCTTGCACCTAGTCTTTCACGGCAGTCACTACAAAGCCTCAGAGACTTCCACTGGAGTAGCATGAAGTAGAGATTCGCACTTCAGTGGACTGCCTTAGATAACCCGTTTTGATGCTCTGGCTCTATTTAAACCAGCAGAGACTTGACATACATACAATTTGCCAGGTACTGAAGAATGGAAAGATGGTAAAAGTTACCTTATGGCCTTCTGGATTTTCTGATGAAACAGGAGCTCTTGGGGGAGGCATTGTAACTGGCAATATGCTGCAAACCTGTTTCACTCAACTGATACAGTACATGCTGTGTGTATAAAAGAACAGCGGCTCTCTTGTTCATACTGTCTTTGTTCATAGGCTTGTGCATGGGGCAAGTGGCGTTCCCCCCATCAGCATCTCCCCAAATATACTCTCTAATATCCTAGAGTACACAGCACTCGGCTTAGAGAGAAAGAGTGTTCATTCTACCACTGGCATATGAAAAGCCAACTTTCCTGACCTTGTAAAGATCTGAAAAATTGTCAGACTTCGCATGCATGCACACACAAAGTCTATCATACACAGCAATTTTGGACTGGAGGCAGAGAATTCCTGTGGGAACAAGATCCTAACAAGTTATTAACTTAACAGCAGGTGTAAAGATTAGAGAGGAAGACTAAGCAGAGGTTTTTCAAAGAGACCTATGGAAACAAAATGGAGACCAAGAAATTGAGTGAAAGGACAGACATCAGCAAAGCATAATATTAGGCAAGTGCATATGAGACTGGGGGAGGAAGGACAGTGATTCACAGTGAACTAATGTGGAAAGTTAATACAGAATTTGTGACCACACTAATACTGTGCATATGGGACAGTCATGCCTTCTTTCAGTTCGCATGATGTACACACACAGCAGGGCATATCTGTATATGACCTTCTGAGCGGGTATCTCAGGGTCGTATGCTTTGGTGCTGAACAGAAGGCATAGACTCATAGAATCACAGAATCATAGAGTTGGAAGAGACCTCATGAGCATGCTGTGATTTCTCTCGCACGTTATTGGATGTATCGTGGAAGCCAGTGAAATTCTGGAACTGAAGGTCAAACTGAAAAAAAAATCCCATGATCCTGTTCTCTCCATCTCTTGCTTCCTCTCTCTGCGGGCAGATGAGCACCAGTTTCAAATAGCTGTCAGTCTGACAATACCCCGCTGCTATCCTGGCAGCCATGAATATGCAGAGGCTGTGTGGTTTGAACTTTGCCTGCTGCACCAATGAGCAGAAAATGAGGCTGCAGTAGCTACTTCTCCAACAGTAGCAGCTTCAGCAGCATGTAAGAAGGAGGCCGAAGACAAGGATGACACTGAGCAACTGTTACTACAGAAGTTCATACTGGAGCAGCACCATTTCTGGGTTGGGAAAGCAACAACAGCTGGTGGGAAAGGATCATGCTGAAGGCCTGGGATAACCAGCAGTGGCCACAGAAATTCAGGATAGTGAAGATGACCTCATCTGAGATCTGTGCTGTTCTGCTCCTGGAGCTGCAGGGACAGCATGCCAATGCACACTGCCATCATATTGCCACCTAGAAGTTGGCCAGCCCAGAATGCTATGGTTCCATATGTAACTGATGAAGTTTAGTGAAATGGACCACTGAGGCAACTGTCGTGCAGATGTGTGATGCCATGGAGGAGGTACTGCTTTACCACCTTGTAAAGCTTGGTAACAGGCAGGTGATTACTGATGGCTTTGTACGCAGAGTCGTAACTATGGCAGGGCTGATGGGGCAAAGCCCCGGGTGGCCTGAAGCAGCTCAATAGAGTGCGCTATTAAAGGGGTGGCTTTGTGGTGCTGGCTCTAAGCACCACTAATGGGAAGGGGCATGACCCCGGTGGCAAAATGCTGCATTACAGTTCTGTTTGTATGTATGGGACTGTTTTAGAGCAGTTGCTGGAACCTGTGTGCCTAGCACTTGCTCCACGCATGCAGGCTCAGGGGGTATTTCTCCATGGCTCTTCCAGGGTAGGTTTACCAGATACCAAAGCAAGGAAAGGACAGGGAGGTACAAGGAGGAGGACACATGGAGAAAATGCAGTATTAATGTAATATTCTTCTGTTCTTAGGGGGCCCTGGCAGGGGCATCGCTGCTCCGGGGAAGGACTTGGGGCACCGGCCTAGGCCCCGCCCCCAGACCACAGGCCACGCCCCCAGCCAGGGACAGGGCAACGAGCAGCAGCCGTGGCCACGGGGCTGCCTGGCCTAGGAACGGGCTGGAAACGGCGGCCACCGCTGTGGGCAGCCAAGCCCCAGATCTCCGGCTGGATCAGGAGGGGCAGGGGCCCTGCCAGGACTCGGGGCACTGGCACCGGTATTTGGGGCACGGGCCCTGTGTGCCAGGTGCCAGCAACGCCCCTGGAATGCCTTCCCCTAAAAATAGGGTGTTCCGGGGCATTCCAGCACACTTTAGCTCTTGTAAGTAAAAAGCCAGACAAAATCATGTATTTTTAAAATGCCTGCTGGAAGGAGGACATGAAGGTAAAAAGGAGGACATGTCCTCCTTTTGCCTGACATCTAGTAACCCTATTTCAGGGTGAGTGATGGGTTTACAGACATAAAAAGCAGGCTGATTTGGGAAGGTCCACAACACTAGGATCTTTTGGAGCTCTGCTCTATTTACATTAACAACAGACTACAGGACTGCCCCACTATGATGTGGAGACTGATCTGGATATCCCAAGAGACCTGGCTCATCCTTGGCTTCCCTGATTAATGAAGGCAATCAGAAGCCACTGACTTGGGCCAGAAGATAGGAATCGTTTCACTATCACCTCAGCATTTGCAGAATGGCAGTGGAGTGTGCATTTGGCCCTCTGAAAGGGGGTGGCGCTGTTTGTGAAGTAAGTTGGAAGCTGCAGAAAGACACTTGCCAAGATCATAGCAGCATATGCCATTTTGCACACTGAGATAAGAGTAAAGGAGAAATCCTGCATGATGAGAAAGAGGCTGAGGTGCAGAGACTTGCTCAGGGTGTTGAGCAATCAGCCAGGCATCCAGCTGAAAATGGAAACAGCCAGAGTAACGCTGTCAAGGATGCCTGTTGGTCTTACTTTACGTCTGAAGTTTAAATACGTACAGCTACTTAAAGCTGCCTTTCCTGGGCCACTCCTTGTCCCCCCTCCTCTTGAACCTCCCCTTTTTATTCCAAAGTCACCTCTGTAAGTGAGGTGATGTGAGTGATGTCTGCTCATCACAGGGCACTTTATGGTGGGTGCATTTAGTGAGGTCACTCTCTTTTCTCTCTTGGGCAGCAAATGTCTCTTTCAGCACAATGGCCCAGACTCCCTGAGCCAGCTCCATTCAAAGGCTTTTCTTTGCTGGGCTAGTTTCAAACAAAAATAAAGGGGGATTAACCAGGTCCAGAGCTCATATGAGACACAGAGGGGAATACTTCCCTCTTCTCTGCAGCAAGTCCTCAAGATTCTGCGCCCTTCAGCTTTTCTCCCCTGGAGCTGCAAGTTGCAGGTTTCTTCTCTTTCCTCAGGCAGATGCCAAATGAGCTGCTCCATTGCCTTTTAACTCTTCTTCCAGCTGGTGCATTCCCTTCATCGGGCTGGCTGGGCCCAGTATAGTTCCTTAGCCCCTTTTCCCCAGCATGGGTCTTCTGAGGTTCTCGCAGCTGGGAGGAATCTCAGGGTGGGGAAATCAGAAATCTTTGTTTAAAAATTTGCTTTTGTATCTTCTCTGGAATGTGGACAGTAAACCATTTTCCCTCAGCCACAGCACCTGCAGTGTCCAGAACCTTTCAGGTATGACTTTTATCAGTGGCCAAGCAGCTAGCTAAGCTGAGGGGGAGAAAGTGGAAATCCCATGATGAAGTGTTTACAGACCTGATTACAGACTCCCTCCAAAAATTTGATACTGCAGAGGAGGGGCTGGTAGCCAAAGTCAGAGAAGTCTCCAAAGAGAGCACTGAAGAGGCTGGAGGTGGGCGCAGTGGTCAAAGCCAGCATTTCTACGGCATTGTGGAGAAAGAGAGTAGACACTGAGGCTAAGCAGAACCAGAACGTTGAGCTGCAACACATGCTGCTTGCCGTGGGGCATGGAGACAATCCTGTGCGCTCAGCCAGGACCCAGCCAAATTTTGCAGCCCCATAGAACACAAAGTACTGCAAATGCCAGCAAAGTTCCCTACTGCACTGCTGCAGCTGGGCTTCCACAGTCCTTTCCCGTCCTTGGCCCAAGCTCTAGGCCAGTGTTTCCCAACCTTTTCTCTGCCATGGCACACCTTGATACCTTCAAATTTTTTGAGGCACACCACAATTAAAAATCTCATGAATATTCAAATTAACTTAATTGCTTATGAATATTCATGACCATGGCACAGTGTTTTGGAAATGCTGCTATGTGGAGCAGTAGGGGTGGCAAAACATGGGAGGTCAGGAGTCATGTGCTGTGGTAGGTGTGAGTGCAGGGAGCAGAGCAGGGCAGGGGTGGCAAAAGAGGACACGGGCAGCCATGTGGGGAACAGCACAAGGGTGGCAAGAGAGGAAGAGAGAGCAGGAGTGGCTTTGTGGGGGCGGGGCCGGGGGGAACCTGGGAGTGGGAAGGTACGGCAGGGGTGCATGGCGCAGCACCCACTTTCCTTCTCTGCAGTGGCTCCCTGCCACCCAGGGCAAATCCTCACCCTACTGCTGCTCTCTCCCACCTAGTGGGTCCCATCCTTCCTTCCCCCACCCCCTGCTGCCTGTGGTGGACCCTCCCATCACTGCAGGGGCCAGAACTAGGCCTCCAGCCCCCAGCTACACCCCTATACACAGCCACCCCACAACCCCAGCTACATACACCCCCAACCAAACAGCCACCCCACAACCCCAGCTAAACACCCTCTGCTACACAGCCACTCCCACCTAACTTCTGCTACACACACACACATCTGCCCCGCACAACCCCCAGCAGCCTCCCCCCCCCCAGCTCTTACCTGGGCTGTTTGCAGGCTGGCTGACAGGAGCTGCTCCACCCTGCAGGGGGAGATTCACACACTCCCAGCCTCCCGCAGCTCTCTGCTGGCTGGGCTTAAGGTGAAGCTGGGTCTAAGGTGGAGCCACCGGAACTCTGCTTTCTAGCTGCTCCTGTTACTTTTAGGGGGACCCCTGGACCTCCACGTTCCTGTGCCTTCCTCTATTTTTAGGGGGCCAGGAATGCTGCCTGCCTAAAAAAAGGGGGCCCCAGAACTGTGTTCTGGTGCCCTCCCCCTTACTTTAGCCCTTGCCTTTTCCCAGACCTGCATAGCCCAGGTGGCTGGGCTGAGCAGGGAGGGAACTTTAACTCCAGCTTTCAGGGATCCTCGCGGCACACTTTGGGTGTTGCTGCGGCACACCAGTGTGCCGCAATGCACTGGTTGGGAACCACTGCTCTAGACAACAATAGCTGCAATTGCAGCCATTGACTTATAGAGTCAGTTACCTTGCTCACCAATTCAAGGTTTAGAGGAAACTTGGAAATGCTCTAAGAAAATGACATCAAGTAGTTTTTCTGTTCATAATGTTGTGATTTTGAGGTTCAAGGTCTCAAGATTGTTTAGGACTTGAGGTAAGTGCTGCTCACCCCACAGGGAGACTGGGAATTCTTCTCTCCCCTCATCCCACCCCCATTGGTAGAAGGTTTTAAGATAATATACTTTATAATAGCTATACAGTGGTGGATTTAGAGTTAGTGCGGCCCTGTGCCCAGCTTCATTTTTGCACCCCTTACTCCCCCCAGTCCAGCTAAGAGGATCATTCTCTTTTGTGCCCCTACATCCTCTTATTTTCATTCTTTTTTTCTTCCTCCTCCTTCTGTATTATAAGTAATAGAAAATAAATGAAAGTAAAGTGAGGTATGACCACTTTAATGACTATGACTGACCACTTAATGATCTTTCCAAATGTTGTTTGTACCATTAGGTAACTGTTGTAAAATACTTTGGATAAAAGTGCCTTATTTAAAAATCAAACAAAAAACCCCCCAATCTTAATAATCTTCCCTAATCTACTTGGATGGAGTTCTTGGACCATTGTTCTAGAGAACTTCTGGTCTAGATAAAAGTTTGTACTTGCATTATGCTAATGTGAAAAATATGTAAAAAATAAAAAGTATAGATGGCACAAGAATGGAAAAATAAAAATTAACTTCCTCTGAGGAAACTCTTTCAATTTCAAAAGAAAAAATTATCCAGGTAGCTTTTTTCCTACACGTTTTCTTTACAAAACCATCAATTATGTTATAATATTTTGTAAAGAGGCACTTTCAATTGTCAATATTGCCAAACTTGTCAAATATTCCTGACTTCCAAATAATTTTTAACATGTTTCAAAACAGAAAAAGAATGTTCACCAGAAGCATTAGTGATAGGTGGTGGTAAAATATTTTCAGAATAGTTTCTACATTTGGAAAGGTTTATCTGCAAATTGTCATGTACAAAGTCTATGCAAATCAGCTGGTGATCTCCAAGCACACACCTCATTGTTTTTGATAAAATGAATGAAATATTTCACTTCATCATCAAAAAGATTTGTGTCTCCGTCCTCATGGAAGAATTCACTTAATTTCTTACTGTTGTGGCTTTTAGCATTTTTGTCCATACTTCTGTCAAAAAACACACAAAATAAATCAACAGTTTTCTTTACAGGTTCACCTCTATCCTACAATTATACTATTATTGTGTCACAAATAATATTGATGGTCTCAATGATGTTCTTCTTTTTCCCTTTCAGATTGATTTCATTGTCTCTAGTTTCATCAAAAAGTAACTTCCTGCTTCTTTTATGCTTCTCATAAGATATATCGGAGGAACAAATATATTTTCTGTTTATATTACTGCCTCTGCTTCTATTGAGCTATAGTCATTTTGAACTTCCATGATAAACTGGCGCTAACAATTGTACAGTATTCAATAAATTTATATTAACCTTTTTCAGGGTGTGCTGATAGCATAAATTCCTTGCTTTCTTTTCGTTCCACAAAAGAGTGAACACAGCAATATCGTACTTCTCAAACTTTTCTGCTATGGATTTTGCTTCAGTTTTTGCATGTGGTTTTTCAGAACTTGATGTGGCTATGTCTAAGAAGGTTTTCTTTATGTCGAGGAGGGAGAAAAACTGTTCTTCATAACCGCTGATGGTAGGACAAGAAACAATGGACTTACATTGCAGCAAGGGAGGTGTAGGTTGGACATTAGGAAAAAATTTGTAACTGTCAGGGTGATTAACTATTGAAATAAATTGCCTAGGCAGGTTGTGGAATCTCCATCATTGGAAGTGTTTAAAAGCAGGTTAGACAGGCACCTGTCAGGGATAGTTTAAGAGGGTACTTGGTCCTGCCATGAATGCAGAGGCTAGGCTTGATGACCTCTCATGTTCCCTTCCAGTTTCTATGATCATAGCTTATTTTTCAAAGCCAAAAGAGCATCTGTACAAGCAGACCACATGGTATCACAAATTCTTTTGACTGTCAAATGTGTTTTCACTTGCTTTCTCCAAGTGTGACTGTAGAATACTCCATTGATGTGTGGAAACTGAAAAAAAGGCATGCACATTTTGAATGAAGTCAAAAAAAATCTGAAGCTCCCTCACAAGATTCAGCTGCATTGCTGCAGATTAAATTTAAGTATGGCTGGAACATGGTATGGATAAAGCAGGGGAGTTTCCATTTTTCAGTCTTGCCTATAGATCTGAATATTTTCCTGCCAGATTTGCAATATTATCATGACAATTTTTTATGTCCAAACCTAAATTTGCAATGGTTTCCAAAACAGTTGTTTGTAGACATTCAGAAGTGTGGGATTTTAGTGGGACAAAACAAAGAAATCACTCTGCAGCTTCACCATTGCCAGTTACATATCTTAAAAGAAATGTTCATTGGTCTAAGTGACTTGCATCTGGTGTTGAATCAACTATTATGGAATAGTATTAGCATCCTTTATTTCACCAGTGAATTGGCTTCTGAGCCACTCTGCCATTATAGTGATGACTTCATTGCAGGTTTGGCAAAACAAACAAGGAGTCCTGTGGCACCTTTAAAGACTAACAAATTTATTTATTGCATGAGCTGTTGTGGGAGAAAATACCACTTTGTCAGAGGCTTTGAAGTCTGATGAAGTGGAATTTTCTCCCACAAAAGCTCATGTGATAAATAAATTTGTTAATTTTTAAAAGTGCCCCAAGACGACTTGTTTGTTTTGCTGAACTAGTCTAACACGGCTAACCCTTTGGAAATTGTAGGTTTGGTGTGTTAAAAAGTTGGTTTTCTCTGAGCCTCAATACTAATAATTTTTCAAATATTATTTGAGAAAATCATCAAATTCACCAAGATATTCAAGCAAGGCTGGCCTGAGGTTTCCTGACACCCAGGCACCTGTAATTTTGGTGTCCCGCTACCCCCCCCCCCGTGAGGGGTAGAGCAGGGCGGTTCAGGGGCTGGGCTTCACTCTCCCGCCCCACCTATGGGTGACTCTCCCCACCCCTAGGGCAGAACAGCCAGTCCAGGGGAGGAGTGGGGTGCAAAGACCAGCCTCTGGGAGGGCCTGCTCCACCTCTGGGCCGGCAGTTCCCTGCCCTGGGAGTGGAGTGAGCTGGTCCTGGGGAGTGGCCAGTTTTATGCTCCTGCCCTCCCCCTTCCCTGCTGCCTTCAGCTCTGTGCCAAAGGCAGTGGGGAGGGGGCAGGAGATGGTGAGGCTATGGGAACCACAGGGCCAGGGGTGATCACTCCTCTCTCCCCTCACCAAGGGTGGCCCTGGGGGAGCAACCTGGGCAGCCTCTATTGCTCGGCCCCCTGGGCGACCACCTAGGTCACCTCTATGGGCAGACCGGCCCTGTATTCAAAGGGCACAGAGACCCCTGCCACACAGGAGATTGGGAAGGGAACCAGCCTCAAGGTCAGTTCGGCATTGGGTAAAGGGAGTGGGAGCAAAGATTCAGATCCTTTTGCCAACCAACTCCATCGTAGTAGTATAATTCCACACAATAGTGTGCCCATTCCCCAGCTTGTGTTTCGTTGCTGTTGTGCTTATCGTTGAGACAACAAAAAAAATGGTGATGCAAATTCTTTACTTGACTGCTTCAAAAAAAAAAAAAAAAAAAAAAAACACATTTAGAGCACAAATTTCCAGAAGGGTAGCCGTGTTAGTCTGTGTACAGCAAAAACAATGAGAGTCCTGTGGCACCTGAAAGACTAACAGATTTCTTTGGGCATAAGCTTTCATGAGTTCCAACCCACTTCGTCAGATGCATGAAGTGGAAACTACAGTTGAGGGGTGTGGGTGTGTGTGTACACACACACACGCCAGGATGGAGGAGCGCAAATGTTAGCAAAGTCAGTTCAGAGGGCAGATGGGGCCTATTCACACCAGTTGATGAAAGGGAGAGAATGTGTGAACAGGGACAATCACTTTTTGTAATGCGCTAACCATTCCAAGTCCCTATTCAGACCCAAATTGATCGTGTCCAGTTTGCAAATCAACTCCAGCTTTCAGTTTCATGCTGAAGTTTGTCTTTGAAGTTTTTCTGTTGACGTGTGGCAACTTTCAAGTCTGCTACTAACTGCTCAGGGAGATTGAAGTATTCTCCCACTGGTTTACAGATGATGCCATTTTTGATGTCCAGTTTGTGTCCATTTATCCTTTTGCACAATGACAGTCTGGTTTGGTCAATGTACGTGGCAGAGGGTCATTGCTGGCACATGATGGCATATACCACATTAGTGGATGTGCAGGTGAATGAGTTCCTGATGATCTGGCTGACGTAGTTGGGACCTGTGATGGTATAGCTGGAGTCGATGTGTGAGCAGAGTTGGCAGTGGGGTTTGTTGAAGGAACAGGTTCCTGGATTAGTGTTCTTGCTGTATGGTGTTCAGTTGCTGGTTAGTATTTGCTTCCAGTTGGGGGGCTGTCTGTAAGCAAGGACAGGCCTGCCTCCCTAGGCTTGAGAGCATGTGGGATGATCATCTTGGTTGGCTTGTAGATCTTCGATGTGTTGGAGAAATTTTAGCTGTGGGCTGTAGGTGATGGCCAATAGTGTTCTGTTGTTTTCTTTGTTGGGTCTGTCCTGTAGTAGGTGCTCCAGAGCACCCGTCTGGCTCTGTTGATCTGTTTTTTTCACTTCTTCGGGTTGGTACTGTAGTTTTGGGAATGCTTGATAGAGATCTTGTAAATGTTTGTCTCTTCATGAGGGATCAGAGCAGATCTGGTTGCGCCATAAGGCTTGGTTGTAGACTATAGATCGTGTAATGTGTAAGCTGGAGGCAAGTAGGTATGCATTGTGGTCAGTTGGTTACTGACTGACCACAATGAATAGGCCTCACCCCATGGGGCATCTGACAAAGTGGGCTGAAGTCCACAAAAGCTTATGCCCAAAGAAATCTGTTAGTCTTTTAGGTGCCACAGGACTCTCATTGTTTTTGCTGTACACAGACTAACAAGGCTACCTCTCTGGAAATTTGCTCTAACACAGCAAAATTTATTTAGCACATCTACAATATGATAGTGATGCAGGTATAGTCTTCTCTAAGATAGACAGAGCATATTTATCACCTCACTGTGCTGCTGTCCTGGTCATTCTGCCAAGCATGGTGGTCTTGGTCTATGCCCTTCTCAGTGAAGAGTAAAAGACTGTTAGATTGAATCTCACTGCCTTGCCCTTTGTGTAGTCACTTAAACTTGTGCAAAGTGGATGTGAAATGCTACCCCTCTGAATTATCAGGGTTTTACAATGATGATGTGTGGGCCTAAGTGACTACAGTGCAGTATCATTTTTGTTGGTGAGAGAGAGAAGATTTGGTGCTTACACAGAGCTCTGTTTCAGGTCTGGGAAAGACCATGTAAGTTTAAAAGGTCATTTATTTCACCAACAGAAGTTGGTCCAATTAACAGTATTACCTCACTCACCCTGTGTCTCTAATATAGTGGAGGGCCTGCACCAACACTGCAAACTGCATTGTCAAGGTAGTTGAGCCTCTGACTTAATTACACCAACCACGAAGGCCAGGTCTTACACTAAGCGGGTGTTCAGTAACAACTTCACTAACTTCAGCAGTTCTGGGGTGAACATGGCATGATGTGATGCAGTTTTCCTGATTCCTGCCCCCCCATCCATTTGCTGTAAAAGAAAGTCACTCAGAGTTGCAATAATCTCCTTTGTTTAAACAATGCTTTTTG
Organism: Podocnemis expansa; assembly: GCA_007922195.1. Lineage (NCBI taxonomy): Eukaryota > Metazoa > Chordata > Testudines > Podocnemididae > Podocnemis > Podocnemis expansa. Next base: position 4,971,884 of record ML681995.1, on the reverse strand, counting down.
AAAGCATGCAGGAACAAGTTCACCCATCTTTGAAGCATCTGAGGAAGTGGGATCTTCTCCCACGAAAGCTCATGCAAAAAATAAATCTGTTAGTCTTAAAGTGCCACACAACTCCTTGTTGTTTTTTTTTACTGGACTAGACTAACACAGCTATCCCTTTTGAAAGGAACAAGTCTTCCTTTATTAGCCTTATAGTATTACATTTGGAACAATAAGGGGCCCTGTCCTCAATTTGGTGGACAGAAATGAAAATACAGAAGAATGTAGAAATTGCTCCCATCTAGCAGAGCCAATAGGGGTGGAGTTCTCAGCACTTTTCAATCTTGGCTCATCAAGGCAAACTATCATTAGGATCTGTGCTTCTCTGAATTGCAGATTTCACTATTATCTGCCCATCACCTTCACAGTGACATGCTAAAAAAGGCAGGAGCAAGCTCTTTTGACACCAATAGACAGCACAACAGTAGGAACTTTTCCAATGGTCTCCTCTTTTAGTTCCTCAGTGTGGCCATTTATTCTGCCATTTTTTAATCCCACTTGTGAAATTTTGCCTTTTCCTTTTCTTCTTTACTTGTTCTTCTTTTGCCTTTTCCTCTGCCTTTGTGACAATTTTTCCTTTGGTTTTGGTTAGCTCAGGTGACCAGGTAAGTCCATATAGGCTGCTACATATAAATACAGTGCCGCCCTCAAGCAATCTTTACAGTTGTGTGTGTGATGTCTGAGCTTTATGTCTTCTTCTTTTGGTAAGTAATTTTTTTAGCTTCTTTTGTACTTACTATTTAATATTTTTGAGAGGGTCAGAATCTTATAAACTTGAGGACTGCAGAAAATTTAGTTGAAATTGGATGTTTTCCATTTATGGCTACACACTAGAAACCTTTTCACTTATTTTATTATAATTATTTGTATTAAACTTCTAGTGCCTGTAAACACATGCCTATATGAAAAATTTGTAAGATTTGACTGCCAAAATTTTAAATGTAGTATTTCAGTTATTTTTGAGCCATCATTACTTTTACCACTTTCTATTTGTTAATTAATGCATGCACTTTTTAAAAAAATTTAAATGTCCATTTTAACTTTAGCTCTTTTATTTTAAGTGAAAGATAATCAACTTACAAGCTTCATGATGGAAAGATCTTTAATCATATCCAAGAATAATTTATGAGTTCCAGAGAGATAGTCATGTTAGTCTGATTCAGCAAAACAAACAGAGTCCTGGGGGAGGGGGAGGGAAGGAGATTTAGGGCTACAGGGAGGGTGACAGAGGGGCCATTTGGGGCCCCATTAATGGGCTTTTGCCTAGGGTCCTCAATTGGCTAAGGCCACCTCTGGCAACACGACTGCACCCCACTAACCCTTTGCCTGGCTACATGGATCCTGTCCCCTGCTAGCCCTGTTCCCCAGTTAGGGAGATGGGTGGGTGGCGGGATCATCAGGGAAAAGCAGCAGGGCGCTCCTGTCCCTGCTCTCCAGGTAGGGGCAGTGTCAGTACGGGAAAGGAGCACAGGTCTCCTGTTTGTTTCTGCGCCCCACCCACCTTTCTGGCTCCACCTCTGCTACCTGCTGTGGGTGCGGCTAGCACAGGGCCAGGTAAATGTTGCTGATCCCTGCTCTGGGTATTACCTCTCCCACGCAAGGCAGGTGCATGTGGCTGACCCTGGCTTTGCATGTTGTAGCCTGGATGTCCCCTGACTGGTGCCTTCAGCCATGGAGCCTCTCATCACCCCCAGGCGTAAGGCAATATGTCAGCCAGTAGTAGGGTTACCAGATGTCAGGCAAAAGGAGGATGCTTCCTCCTTCTTACCTTCACGTCCTCTGTCCAGCAGACATTTTGAAAACACATGATTTTGTCTGGCTTTTTACTTACAAGGGTTCAAGGGTGCTGGAATGCCCCAGAACCTCCATATTTTTAGGGGGAAGCCTTCCAGGGCCCCCTACAAACAGAAGAATCTTACATTAATCCTTCATTTTCTCCATATGTCCTCCTTTTCGTACTTCCCTGTCGTCCTTTCCACGCTTTAGGATCTGGTAACCCAGTAGAGAGCTGCAGGGACGCCCACTCTCTAAAAGTGACCATCCAGCGGCAGGGCTAAAAGGAGGACCACGCGGTTTGATCCCTGCGCCGCTCCGTACACCAAGGGGCTTCTGGGAGCTGTAGTCCTGGGAGTGCCTCTTGCGGCGCCGGGCCGGGTTAGCGCTGAGATTCGGTTCGTTCTGCAGGCGGAAGCTGCTGGTTGGTTAGTGACGAGCCAATCGCCGTGCGGGCTTACCCGAGCGGGGGCCGCTGATTGGACGGTGGCGGATACCGCCCCGCCCGTACAGCTGAGAGAGCCGGGCGCGGAGGGGTGGGCGGTTGTGCCGGCCGCGGGAGCCGAGGATGCGGCTGCGCTCGGGGGTCTTCGCCGCCGGCTGCCTCCTCGTGCAGGCGCTCGGGGTGGGGCTTTTCCTCAGGGGCTTCTTCCCGCTGCCCGTCAGATCCCTGCCCCGGCCGGGCGCCCGCGGGGGCCCGCCCGCTGAGCCGCCTCCGCCCGGCCCAGGTAACCGGCTCCCGCCCCTCCCCCCACTCCTGCCCCTCCTCCCTGGCAACCCCCAGGCAACGCTGCCCATCCCCTGTCCCCCTTCTGGTCCGCCCAGGTACCTGCTCCAGGTGACTGTCTCCCTCTGCCTCCTCCTTTCTCCTGGCCCTGCCTGGATCTCACTGCTCTCCCCCCATCTCTTCTCGGCCTGGCCTGGGTCATGGCTGGAGTTACCAGGTACCAGAGCCTGGAAAGGAGAACAGGGAAGTATGAAAAGGAAAACACATGGGGTATGTCCACACGTCTCTTTTATTTCAAAGTAACACTCATTATTTCAAAATGAAAGAGATTAGGGCCACACAACATATTCTTATTTCAAAATGGCAGGCTCTCATTTTGAAATGGCTTAAACCTTTAAATCGAAACAGCTGTTATTTCAAAATGGTTACAGGTAGTCCTCACTTAGTGACCGGGTTCCGTTCCTGAAACCTGGTTGATAAACGAATTGGTCACTAAACGAGGAGCAGCCCTTACCAGTATTTCAGGCATAATGTACTTTACTGGTAGTGGGTTTTTCAACCATCGGTAGATAGTTTTAATGTCACCTTTGCATCATTTATAACATTTTTAATATATATTTTAAATGTTTTAAGCTCTAATGTACTGAACTTAGTTTGCATAGTGTACTGTAAATATAGGTAATCTGAGAGAGTTGATGCGAGTTCTCGTACATCGCCATAATACCAACTCATCAGAGAACTGGTCATAACTCTGAGGGGTCACTAAACGAGTAGGTCACTAAGTGAGGACTAGCTGTATTTCAAAATCGTGCTGTTCGGACGTGTTATTTCGAAATAACACTTTTGCCCTTCTCCTTCCCAGGGTGCCTTCCTTTTAGCCTATATTGAGTGGGGGCATGGCCCAGGGAGGGGGCCAAGGTGCCCCTCTCCTGAAGCGAAATAGCAGGTCCTGTCTTTGGACATGCTATTTTACTTTGAGCTTTTCCCTTAATTCGAATTAACTTAGTTCGAAATAAAGACTTATTTCAAAATGAGTTATTTTGAAATTAATTTATTTCAAAATAATGACGTACATGTGGACATAGCCATGGAGAAAATGTAGGAATAATGTAATATTCTTCCATTTTTAGGGGGCTCTGGAAGGCTTCCCCCTAAAACTAGGGTGTTCCAGCATACTTTAACCCCGTAAGTAAAAAGCCAGACAAAATCATGTGTTTTTAAAATGTCTGCTAGACAGAGGATGTGAAAGTAAGAAGGAAGAAGTGTCCTCCTTTTGTCTGGCATCTGGTCACCCTAATAATGGTCTCACCTGATCCAGGTGACTAGTTCCTCTCCTGCCCTCTTCCCCCATTCTCTGTGTGTGCCCTGTAGTTGTGCTTGACCTGACTCTTGCTCTTTTTTCCTTTTTTAACAAACTCTTGCAAGTCTAATCATCAAGAGCAAGAAAATTGAGGTGTGTTTAATTAGCACGTATGCACATAGTGCCGTGAATGAGGACAAGACACTCGATTTGTGCATAGGTTACACTCATTTAGCTTTGTTCGAGACATGAATTCCTTTCCATCCTAGGCTGTCTCTGTCCACCGTGGTCCCCTGGACCTTGTATTCTAACAGCTCCATTCATATTGTTCGAATTAACAGTTTGACAGCAATTCCATTATTAAACCCTTTTACAGGTGGTTAGAATTTGGTTTTAAAAGTTAGCTTTGGGCTGGAAGCTGGAATACGAGATCCGCTCGTGCCAGTGTTTTGGATCTGTTTGGTTTTATGGTTGATGAGGAAGAATAAATCCAGTCAGAACTGAGGAGGAAAGGAAGAAAAAGTTGAATGTGACCCATCTCTGTATCTGCCTGCAGCTGGATAAGAAATAGCAATGGCAGCATGGAGTGAGCTCAGCTCCAATGTTTGCTCTGGGCCAGCTGTCAGTGAGGTCTCCCTGTCTCCACTTGGTCTGCTGGTCCCCCTGCTCCTCATGCCGTGAGACCAGCTTGCTGCTTCCCTGCACCCTTGAGGTACGGGACTAAGCAGCTAGCTCCCCATGAGTAAGGAAGTGGGGCTGCTGCAACAAATTTTTGATTCTGTGAATCTTTACTGCTCTTCAGCCAAAGAGTCTGGTGGCACTTTTAAAGACTAACAAATTTATTTATTGTGCGAGCTTTTGTGGGAGAAAATTTCATTTCATCAGATGGTCAAAGATGGGGATGAAGTGGGATTTTTCTCCCATGAACACTCATGAAATAAATAAATTGATTAGTCTTTAAAAGCACCACAGGACTCCTTGTTGGTTTTGCTGATGTAGACTTACACTGCTGTCCGTTTGGAATTTGACTGCTCTTTTTTTTCTTTCTCGGGCTGTGAGGAGCAAGACACTATGTTCAGCACTTGTTTTAGTTGAATCCCTACCCTTGAGTGAATGAGTTTGTGTTTTTGGGTTTTATGTAACAAAACACGTAAGTACAGGCACAATGGGATTCCAAATAACCATGTTTTCTAAATATATACAACATACTAGGGAAGTTTTGTACTAAAAACTACTAGCTGGTTTCTAAAGCATAGAATGCAGGCAGTAGTAGCCATTAGAGGGTTCGTAAGCCATTTTACCCAATTTCTGTTCGTTACAGGCAGGCACTTCCCCTTACTGATGGGCAACACTGAAGGTCAGAATTGATTCAGTGCAGTTTTGGGACCTTAGTCTGACACTAAAGAATGCATGGACTAAATGTCTTGATTTCCTGAAAATTCTGTTGCCTGAGTCTAGGTGGCTGGGGATAGACATAGAGTCCATCTGCAGATGAACTAAATACAGTACAGTCTTGTTTTATTTACAGTTGAAATGAGAGAGTGTACTGTCCAGAACTGGTGATAGAGTGGAATTTCAAATCTTGAAAACAGGGACTGACTTTCTAACTTTATTTGCTGTCACTGGCAATTAGAGCTGTTACAGAAATCTTATGTGAGTTTTATGAAATACTGGTCACTTTTATTGTGAACTCTCAACTTTATATTGTTACCTGAACACTTTTTTCCCCCCTCTGTTTGTTAGGAGTGTCTTCTAACTGGACCAAGATTCCACCACCTCTTTTCAAAAAGGTTGTTGTTGTGTTGATAGATGCTCTGAGGGATGATTTTGTGTTTGGCTCAAAGGGTAAACGGTTCATGCCCTACACTACACAACTGGTTGAAAAGGGAATGTGCCACAGTTTCATAGCTGAAGCAAAGCCACCCACTGTCACCATGCCTCGAATTAAGGTAAATGGTCCCATTTTGTTTATCTTAATGTGCTAAAAATCTCATTCATAGATCCCGGTTATTTACAAGTATCATGTCCTACCTTGCCGGGGTTTTCGAATTAGCATGATACCTTGTTCTCCATGCCCTAATGTTATAGGAGTGGAGAACGGAAAAGAAGTTATCCATCACCCTGTCTCCTACAGCAGTTCCTGAGCTATTGTAGTTGCAGGTTTTATTGGCCGAAGAGGGCTGGTACTTTGTACCAATTCTGTTTACAGGATTGAGAATGTTGGGGTATTGCACAGTCTGTCTCCTTTAATTAGCTTCAGAGCACACCTGCTGCAATATCAGTATAGGATATTGATATTTTAGTGCAGGCGTGGCCAAACTGTGGCTCAGGAGCCGCATGCAGCTCTTGAATGAAAAAGTGCAGCTCATGGAAGAACATCAGCAAATCAATTTAGGAAAGGAGCCCCAGCCCAGGAGTTTTAAATCTCCTGCCCTGAGCATGCTCAGAGCATGCTTGGGGGAGGAGGAGGGAGCCCCAGCCTGTGCCTAGCTGCCAGAGCGGCCAGCTAAGGGGGCCCTGGGGAGGGCAGGGGTAAGGCCTGGGGGAGCCAGCATCAGGGCCTGGGGCGTCAGGACGACGGGGAGAAGTGTGGCACGGTCAGAGCCGGGGGAAAGAGGCGGCATGGTCGGGGACAGTGGGAAGAAGCGCAGCATGATTTGGATTTTAAAAATCTCGCCATTAGCCTGCAGCCTTCTACATCGAGTGACAGCTGAGGTTTTTACTGTATAGCCCTAGTTTTCGTGGTAACCTTAAGTAATTATTAGAATCTGACATTAGTAGGATCAATATTTGCCCTCTTTTTACAACAAAACTGAAGTGTGCAATGAGTTTTAAACTTAGTAATTTTGGGGTAGGTAAGAGTATATGGCTCTTTGCCCCGGTGCGGCTCTGGAAGGTTTAATAATCAATTTGTGTGGGTCTTGAGTTCCATAAGTTTGACCACCCCTGTTTTAGTGTAATGGTGACAGGGAAACATGGCAACCAGTTGGGCCTGGTTTAGCTCCTCCGATTTTCTTAGAGAAGGCATGCAAGAAAGGAAGGCTAAGGCTTCCTCTGAAGAGACATGATGGAGGGGGAAAGGACGATGGTTATGACCTCTCTATCTTTATTGGCTCTGCAGCCAGTCACAGGTCTACCATTTTCGCTTTCACTAAGATGGTATTACAAGTAGTTTTATGTAGGTAATTTTTTAACTGTTATGGAGAGGTAGTAGCCTGTTTATAGTTGCTTGTTGATGGCTTCTGTTTAAAAGCCTACTCTAGTCCCTTGTAACTTTGGTTGGAAAAACACATTTAACCTAAAATCCAGATGTACTCCTGGTAAATCAGTGTTTAGCTAATTGTGTTAAGAAAATTGGTCTGCTTTTCAGATCACTAAAATCAAATTATGGGTGTTTGTTCAATACTTAACTTCTCAGTGCTTTATGAAGTAAGGTGCTCCTCTTAATTCATAGACAGGGGAAACAAAGGCATGGAGATGAAATGATTTCCTGCAGGCCAGCTTGTAAGACAATGGCAGAGCAAGGAATATAACCCCGGTTTCCTCGGTCTCGAGGCTGGTCTATACTGAGAGTGAAGGTTGACCTAAGGAGACTTGGGTCACACTTCTAGAGGCTGCAGCTCTACTGGCAGGGCTGAAAGTTTGAACTAAGTGCTCCTGTAATTCAACCTTGTAGCACCCCTGGTGCAAGTGGCATAGGACTTAATCAGATTCAGGAGTGCCAGTGAAGTTCAGTGTGGTTAGACAGATCTGAGGAGCTCTGTTTTGTCAATTTCAGTAAAATTGACAAGTAAGGGGAGGAATAAAAATACATAGTTTGCTGAGGACCCTGGCTGCAGCCCCTCTGGAGCTTGCCTGGAACCACAGTGACAGGGGGGCTGCAGCCACACTGGGGCTCAACTGTGTCCTGGGGTGCAGCAGGAGAAAGCTTCCTGGGACTTGGCTGGTTCCCAGGAGGCAGCAGGAGACAGCCGCTCAGGGCTTGGCTGAGTGCCAGGAAGCAGCATGGGTACAGCTTCCTGGGACCTGGCGGAAGCACGGTGTGGCCGCTGGGGCTCTGTTGGGTCCCAAGTGGCAACACGGCTACAGCTGCCTGGGGTCAGGCTGAGCCACAGATGACAGCACAGGGCAGCTACTGGGGCTTTGCTGGTTCCCAAGCAGCAGCACAGCTACAGCTGCCCAGGACCCAACTGAGCCCAGGCAACAGCTCAGGACAGCCACTAAGGCTTAGTTGGGTCCTGGGCAGCAGCAGGTGACAGCTGCCCAGGGCTTGGCTGAGCCTGGGCGACAGTGCGGCTACAGCCCCCTGGGACCGACCCAGCTGAGCCTTGGGTGGCACCATGGGGAAGCTGGGGGGTTGGGGACCAGCCATGGGTGCATGCCAGTCCGGGCTGCAGGGGAGTCAGGGGACAGCTTCCTGGGAGTTGCTTAGGAACTCTGTGGGAGTCCCCAGCGCCTGGGGAAGTCCTGGAATGGCTACAGCTGCACTGCCAGCTGGAACCAGTCAAGCTCTAGGGTGGAGGGCAGCAGAGAGCTGAGAGATTGCTCTCTCAGTTCTCCCATACTATCCCTTAGGTCAAGGGTCTCAAACTCAAGCCACCATGAGGGCCACATGAGGACTGGTATGTTAGCCTGAGGGCTGCACCACCGGAACCTTTTCATATGACAGTGTTGCAAATATCGGTAACAGAGTTGTTGTGGGCCACAGGAAATAGCTTTAGGGGCCGCATGTGGCCCACAGGCCGTGTGTTTGAGACCCCTGCTTTAGATCGATGGAAATGGTCTTTGTAAGGAGCCACTTCACTCAGTGAGGGATGGCAGTATGGATATCAGCCACCACTACAATTACAGCAGTGACTGAGTGTCGACATAAGATATATTGACACTTCAATTCATTGCAGGCAGGCCCTTGGTCTAGTGGTTTTCATTGCCACTGTCATAGAATCATAGGGTTGGAAGGGACCCCACGAGGTCATCTAGTC
>ML681995.1:4935921-4959810 GCA_007922195.1 Podocnemis expansa | reverse complement strand
CTCTCTCTCTCTCTCTCTCTCTCTCTCTCTCTCTCTCTCTCTCTCTCCGATTAACAGAGCGAAACTTAGCGGACTGGGTCACCACTGTCAAGCTGACCCCTTGTATGTCCTGGGACTCAGTAGGCTGAATTCAACAGCAATTTTTTAAGCAGCCACACTTGGCGTGTCACTCGCATTGCACTGGAATAGAGTGCATGTAAGTAGGCTGGGTCAAATGGCACTTTTAAGCTGCCATCCTTATGTGACCCTGGACGTAGGAAGTTGGGCAGAGCAGCAACTTCCTAGCTGCCACCCTTCTATGCCACAGGTTCAGCATGTTCCTATCAACATTTTTGTTCTATAGTTATCGTAGTAACCTCCTTGATGAGCAAACCCCCCAGCGATCGTTGGTTTAGGTAAGAGAAGTGTTGCTGAAGAGCAAGGTAGGAAAGCCAAGAACACAAAAGAATAAATATAGAATAATAGCTATACAAGGACAGACCAATAAACAAAACAGTTACAATATATTTCAGTTCGGGCATTGAAGAAATCTAGACCAAGTTTGATTTAAAAAATGAAGTTTAGAAAGTTATACCTGCATATGAGAGAGAGATCAGATGGGGGGAGGGCTTAGCCAGGAAGACAGAGTTGGGGTCTCACCACTTGGTGTAGCTTGAACTGGTCAAAGGCTCCCAGGAGACAGGCTGTTCAGCTTAGAGTCTGGAATGCTTGAGACGGGCAGAGCCCCCAACACAGCAGTCAGGAAAAAAGGTGAAGTCTGAAGCTTTTGGATCTAGGCATCAGAACAGAGTTTTTGAAGTTGGGTAGAGTTTTTTGTAGGGAAGAAACAATGGCTCAAGGTAGAACATGTGAGTAAATGATGACTCAAGGGCATATACCAGAGTTGTGGTGTTTAGGTTGGATGATAGGAACTGATCATTCTGTCTATGGGCAATGTTGCTTCAATGGAGCTCATAATACAATTCAGCATTTTGGACATTAGTAAAAGATCTAGGACTAGAATTGGTCTGGTAATTGCTGAGCTGGATGTGTGCAGGCATTGGTTCGTTGATATCTGGACCGGAGATCCTCCATCATGCAGTGCTTTCCTGCGTCTCTGATCCCAGAGTTCAGTGTGGTCTGTGTCTTGGAATTTTTGTTCTTCATTATGTATGCTCTGGAGATACCTCCTTGTTGTATCTTCAATACAGATGTAGTTAAGGAAGTTGTCTTAATCCTGTCGCCTTGTCGGAGAGGTTCAGATCTGTCTACCATTGCTTTCTGTAAGTCCTTATCTGTTTTGGTTCCAAGAGAGGCTGGGGGGTGGATTTCAGGTGAGTGAGACAGCAGGGTCTCTTATGTTTCCATAAGGACACAGAGCTGACAAGTAACAGGAATTGGGTCACCTCAGCAACCACTTTAAATTCAAGATCCAAAGGAATTGGGGAGACAGATGGCTGAAATGTTCATTCCATAAGCCATGTTTTCTACTTCTGTATTAAAGAGCTGACCAGAACTGGAGCAGAGAATTCCAGAGTGAATGATTTTTCTCACAGGTGAGTTTGTGCAAATGTTTATATAAGGAGGTGATTCAGTTCCTGGCTGAAGCTTCCTCAGGCGTGATACCTTTAACTTCCTTAAAAGCTTTTCAGTTAGCATGTACAGCTTTGTTGTGAATGCCATTTGGTTTACAGTATGACCATATCATATCTCAAAAAGGCCATGTGTTGCTGTTCAGTGATGGTTAAGATAATAAATCCAGGACTACTAGGCTCTTTTATTTGTGGGGGGGGGGGACCAGTTATGATCATAGCAGAACCAGTTATCTGGTTCTGAAGCCCATCCATGTGGATTCAGGATCGCACTTTAGTCTAAAATCAAAACTTGTGTTCAGGGTTGCCAAGCTCAGCAGAGCAGTAAGTCTACAAAATCAACAACAATTTTATAGCATATAATGCAAAGAAAAAGGTACAATCCTAGAATTTCATTCACAGTAAAACTCTTAATCACTTGAATCTTTCCCTCTTCATTCATGTTGTTTATACACAATCCTGGTGAGTGTTTTAAATTATTTTATCTCAGATAAAAAGCTTGAGTACACTTAACATCAAAAGATCCCACTGCTTATTCTCAGATAATCATGTATTTATAAAAGATTCAAACATAAAATATTCTAAGATACCGCGACCTCTAGGCTGAACATGTATTGTCAGTTGTACACCATTATGTCTGTTCTCAGAATGATATGTAAATGCAATGCAGTAATTCAGTATATAAGTAGTCTTCTGCATTTATACGGAATCCTTTGTGAGGGCTGTCCTTTTCTCTGCTTTGGCTAATAGTCTGAGGTTTTTCAACCAGTGCATGCATAAATACTTTTTTTACTACTTAGTTTTGTGAAAAGAAAAAGGCTTTTGCTTTCTTGGGCTGAAACTTTCTCACTTGACAAATTTTTTTGGTCAGCCTGTCCGAGGGCTAATGTTTGAAAACAAGTGTATCTGGCCCCCCTCAAATTTAGCACCTCCTGGCTTTATTGATAAGTTTTGTTCTCTTTTGAGTCTATCAGAACTTTGTTTTTAATTTGATCATCTTTATTTGATAAGATTGCACAAAATTGGTTAAATCAGGAAAGTTTATCATCTCGTTAGAAGATAGAATGTGAATATTCCTTTCCTTAATTGGGGTCAAGAACTTAGCAGGACTTTTTTTTTTTAAATGACTTTTTTAGGGATTGTAAACTTTATCCTGTGATGTAAGGGTGGAAGGTGGTAGCATGGCTATACTGGTGTGGGCTTAAACACAATTACTGTCTGGGCTTTCCCCTAAGGTAACAATCCATTTTGCGATTTCTTGTATTGTCGTCTTAACCAATTAGCATGGGCTACTGTCAAAGACAGGATATTGGACTAGATGCCCTCTGGTATGGCAATTCATATGTTAATTGATGTATTAATTTCTTCTCTCTCCCCATCCCCCAGTCACTGTTTAATTTTATGTAGTCATTTTTTTTCACACTAACATCAAATATTGTCTTAGCGTCTGTTCATCTTTATTTTTTCTATGTATTTATTTAGGCTTTGATGACTGGTAGCATACCTGGCTTCATTGATGTTATCATGAACCTTAATTCTCCTGCACTCTTGGAAGACAATCTGATATTGCAGGCAAAAACAGCTGGGAAAAGAATAATCTTTTATGGGGATGACACTTGGGTTAAATTGTTTCCAAAGCATTTTATGGAATATGATGGAACAACATCATTTTTTGTGTCAGATTATAGTGAGGTAAGAAGCTTTTATAAAATCAAATTACTGAGCGCACAAGTTTATCAAATATTTTCTTTAAAAAAAAAAAAACAAAACCATTGACAACATTTTGGAGTATACAAGACATTGGCAACTGGTTTGCTAAGATTTCTGATTATGGAGATTTCAGATATATCCAATTTTGTAGATTGTCATGTGGTCTAATATGGCTATATAGTGGCATGGGAGGATCAAGGATTCCCCCCATGTGCACAGCTCTGTAGAGGCTACCCTTGTTGCAGCTTTGGGTCCTTAAGTAAGCTCTGGGGTTCCTTCCTCTGAACACCTGGTTGCAGAGGGCCAAACATCTGGTTGTGTAGAGGCAGTGTACAGCCCTGCGTAAAGGAGTGTGCAGATTTCCCTGCACACCCACTGCAGTGCAATGCAGAAGCCCTGGGAGGAACTGTTTCTTAAACCATATGCCTCCTTGTGCTCCAGCGAGGCACTGCTCAGGCACATAGCCCTGAATATAGGATAACAGGTGAATTTAAGCAGGATGTTGCACTGGTTTGCTCATTTTATGTAATCTTGTTTGTTGTAATATCTCCAGCCTGTTCTAAAGGATTACAATGGCAGGGACTGAAGATTTCATGTTTGGAAGTCTGGGACTAGTGGAAAGGTGCCACTAGACTGAGGAACCACTAACAGTGTTGGAAGTTTGATATCTCTTGAATCACCCAGAACAGAAATTTAATGTAGTTCAACACTAGGAAACAGGATCTCCTGCTGCGCCATTATAATTGCATAAAGATATTGCCCTTTCTTGGCTTGTTGCCTCTCCTTGCTCCTGTAAATGTGCTAGTCTAATTAATGTGTTCTCTTTCCTGACATTTTAGTGGCCATTATCTAAAAGTCTACCAGAATGGGAACACTGCTATATACCATGCTGAGTTTTGAATCCCATGTTTTAGATAGTATTATAAAGCATTGCTTTTTGTGTAATTCCAATGTCTTGTGCAATTGTTAAAATACTAGTGGGAGGAGGGAGATAATCAAGTTTTAAAGTCACTTGTTTCAATGTGTTGAATGTTACACAGGAAGAATTTCCACAATTGTTATTCCTTTCTTCTAGTAAACTGTTAAGACCATTAGGTGGCTGCTGTTGCTGGGGCCATGAGCACTTTTTATTTCTGTGCTTGGAAAGCTAAAGAGGCCCATGGCTGTTAATGAATGTTTGTTTTTCATTACGTAACTTCTTTAGATATGTATAGTTCTTCTTGAATGCATTAGAGACATTGACATGACCTGAAGTTTTCAATGTGTAGTATTCTTTTTTTTTTTTTTTAACCACCATTAAAAGGTAAAGATGGCCAGCTAGTTAATTGGCAGGTGCTTCCTGTAAGATACAACCTTGGATTGAATAAACTACAAGACTTTGGTTGCTCAGTAGACAAGTTAGGATTGAACTTAATGTTTACACAGGTTTTCTTTTGAAATGAGAGGAACTTAGAGTGAACATACCCAACTCAAATTCGGCTGTCAAACTGATAGAGTAGAATTTGCAAAATCTCTACATTGTATCAAAAATGAATTGGAAGGGAGGAGCCCAGCTCCTCCATAGAAAACTGTATATGCACAGATGAGTTTATACTGGAGCTATTACTCTGTAATGTCCAGGGAGGAAGGAGATGGAGTAAGAGAGGAAAATCGCTCAAAAGATTCAACATGCTTTTTTAAAAAAGGAATATTCCTCACTGACTTGACAACCCTTTTTTAACGCATCGGTTCTTGTCTATTTTGGGTTTCTTCATCTAAAAGGGGTGAAACGGGGGACCAAGACTTTCAAAACTGGGTATTTTCAGTTAGGCTCCTAGGTTCATATTTGCGACGTAAATCAGCTAGATTTTCAGAATTGGTTAGCATCCCCTGAGGTTCTCACAAACATCTATGGAACTGGAATGTGTGGTGTCAGATGAAGCAACTTTTCCTTTACTTTGTAGTAGAATAGGAAGATATGATTTTTTAAAATGTTTTGTTTTCATCTTCAAGGTTGATGATAATGTCACCAGACATTTGGATACTGTCTTAAAAAGAGAAGACTGGGATATGCTAATACTTCACTACCTAGGTTTGGACCATATTGGTCATCTGACTGGACCAAACAGCCCTTTGGTGGGACCAAAGCTTTATGAAATGGATAACATCCTGAAGAAGATCCATACTTCACTCCTCTTAAAGGTGAAACATTTATTTCTGGACATAAATCTCAGATTAACATTGCTGTAATATTCCTGGGAGACTTAGAAAGTTAATTGAATAAACTTCAAATTGGAGTATGTAATGCTGTAGGAATACTTCCTGGTTTTAAAGAGGTTGCTTTCTAAACGTTTTATTAACAGATGTTCTTGAGTATGTAAACCAAGACTTGGAGAAACAGGTGCCTAAATTTAGTTGCCTAACAGCATATTTAGACTCCTGAACATAACCAGCTCTTCATAAGTTTTGGTGAGCATTCAAGGGCTGCTATCGAAGTCACAGGAAGAAAAGACTGTCAAAACTCTTCAGTATCAGATTCTATTTTAAAATGTTTAAACTATCACAATGAATCTTAATGTGATAGAGAGTATCAACGTAAATCGCTTTAAGTTGGCTGCCAAGTATTTTCACTCTGCTGTGGTAGCAGTTGTGCATATGCTGTACTTGTATGTTTTAGATGAACACTGACACACTATGCACTACTGGCTATGACCAATACAAAGCTACGAAAATTAGGAAATGAAGTTAAGAGCATCTAGTGGTTCTCCCTTATAAGCCTTTACTTTGCTACTAGAGCCACCATGTGCTATAGCCATATTGCAACCTTAATTCCATCTAGCAGGAATTCCAGCTTTCTAGTACTCTGTCAAATTCACCAGCACAAATAGGTTTGCCTTCATCCCCTCTATCCTTTTGGTTCTGGAAAGCTGTTATCTTTACTAAAGCAGAGTTAAGGTAGTATATTCTCACTGGCAAGGTTGGTTTCTGAATGGAGGAACTGAGAGTATATATGGTTAAATATCCTGACTTCACTTTCTTGCTTTTATGCTTAGATACAATGTGCAATCAATTTGGAACTGGTGGTTTATGTATTGCCTAATCTTAAGACTGAGAGGATCACTACCCAAAATGTTTACTTTGACGGAGCCAAGGATTTTTGTGGAAGTTCCTAGCAAAAACTTAAAATCCTTAAAGCTACCTTGTTGGCTCAGGAACTCCTCTAAAACAAAAGGGTCATTTTCACAAAGAAACCTTTCATTTTGAAATAGTTGCTGCTTTGAAGACTTTCCTCTGTAACACAGCAGAGATGCTCATGAGCTACAAGAAATTTTTCCCCTTCTCTGTAAAGGCTCCAGTTTTAGCGAGAGGGCACAGCTGCAAGCATGTGACAAAAGCCAGTATTACACTGCAGTCCTAGTGCTCAAAAGTGCAGGTGTTTGAAATATTTCTGAAAACAAAATTGGTGTGTTCTGCTTGCAAACAATGCACATATAGGTTTTCCTCTGATGAATAAAGCTAATAATTTTAGAAAGGATGTCCGCCGCAGCAGTGACTCCAGTCGTAAAGAACAGGGCCTACTCCTGAGCTGGTTGGTTACTGTCAAAGATCCTTGTATTTGTTAGGTTAGCCATTGTTTTGTCTCTGATCCCTTTCTCATTTGAAGCCATTCATTTGGCTCAAGAGCTCCTCACTTGATTTGACTGAACAGTGTCATGAAATCTGGAATTTTTAGCATTGTAGCTGTTGTTTTCAGGAAGACTATTTCCATGGAACTGTGAGCTCACTCAGGAATGGAGTTGCTCAATCAGAAGTGTGGCTTCATTAAGAATATAACTTCTCGAGACTGTAGTCATTGCTTTGTTGAATCTCTTCTAAAGCTCACAACTGCACCTGGACTAGTAACATCCTTTTTGTGCACATTGTTCTAGCCTCTGACTCTGGATGCAGGGAATGTTACTGCAAACATTAAAATAATCATTGTGCTGCACTCTTTAATTGTTCATAAAGATTTCTGTGTATACCATCAAATAGAAGTAGCTGTTATAAGTCAAGTCCTATCCGCTAATTGGAGCATTCAAGGGCTTGGGTATAGTTCGATTCAGGTATTTTTGTTAAAATAACAGCATCACCTCAGAAATGCTTCGAAAATCCTTATGTACAACTTTTCCATTTTGTTTGTTTTTTAAGATAGGGGACTCAAATTGAAGTTCTGAAGGTCAATTTTAAAATGCCAAATCATTTTCTTGAAAACTTATCAAAATTTAACCCTGGGGTGTTATTTTGGTATGAAGGTATCTGTCACACATTTTCAGCACAGAGGCTGAACTCCTGTTTTCAGTTCAAGCTAGAAATTAACCATCAGTATGGTGTTGGAATGGTCTGGCACAATACATTAATAGATTAAGAACTCCATATATTATATACAAGTACAACCCTTAAAGCTTTTGAACATTTAAAAATATAAAACCAATTATTCAAATAGACAGCATTGTATTTATCATTTGAAACTATAAATATGTTGTCTGATTTTTACATTAAAGGCAAAATAATTTTTCTGCCAATTTTATTTTAATTTACTAATTCAAACTCATGGAATGGCTTTTACTTAAACTTTCTCTGCTTTTCCTCTTCCCAACAAAAATGAACTTTGGTGAGAGATCAGCCATGTAGGATTTCTGCCCTGAAGACATCTGAGTCATGAGTGAATGGAAGAGGAGATTGGAATGTAGTACTTTGAAAAATTCATTAGACTTCACCTGTATTTTAGGTTCTTGACATATATACAATACTTGGTTATATTGAAGGTTTCTTGTTCTGCTAGTCCAGTCTGTATGTTCTTTGACCATATTTAAATCACTTTTTAGTTTTTGGTACCAGGAAATACGTATTAGATATTATTTTTAGTTACTTTGAGCTCTTAAATCCTGATGGGTGCTCTTCATTTTCAAGCAATGTTGTTAAGGGGCTGCAGCTTGATTTCCACCTCCCCCCCTCCCTTTTTTTTTGACAAGACGGCTTTAAGACGTGGGGTATTTCTCCTGTTATCCTAGGTGGGTATTCAAAGACGTGCTTGCTTTAAAACTTAAAAGTTAAGAAGAAGAATGGCAGCAATGTCATAATCCAGTATCCTGATGGTGTGGCTGTACTACAGTTAGCAGTTGCTGAGTACATCTCTGCTAACCTGCTTTGGAAGCTGTTCTGTTTTTAAAAAAAAAAAAAAAAAAAAACCACATTATTGAGGGACTATTTTTACCAAAATGTTAAAAAATAATAAAATTCATCTGATGCTTGCACATATCTATAATTACTGAAGCCTTTTTTTTTTTTTTTTTTTTTTGCGAGTTGCAGGAGGGAGAGGCTTCTTTGCCCAACTTGCTTGTTGTGTGTGGTGATCATGGGATGTCCGAAACAGGCAGTCATGGAGGTTCCTCAGAGGAAGAAGTACACACTCCTCTGCTGTTTATCAGCTCTGCTTTTGAAAAGAGAAATAGTAAGTGTCTCAGATCCTAGCGAGTGCCCCTTCCTGGCCACCCACTAGGGCTGCTGTGAGTGGAATCCAAGCTGCTTCACTCTGGATTCTCAAGAGTGTGTTAAGCTCTTGGTTCCTGATTGAACTGTCTTAGCTCCTCTGGGCACAGTGTTCATCCTTTGGGGTCCACAATGCACCCTTCTACCAGAACTCCACTGAAGCTTTTAGTTTGCACTTGAAGTGTCTCGGGGGCAGGCACGTGGTAGGTTTTATTGAAGACTGCATATGCTCTCACTAATCATTTAAAGCACAGAGTACAGATCACAACACAATAAAATATCCTCCTCATAATGTTGCTTGTATGTCTCCAGTCCTGTGGGAGATCATCTGTCTGTCCGGGCAGGCATTGCCAGCCTTGCCCCTGCAGCAGTCTACCCCCTCTTATTCTGGTGTGAGATGGCATGGTATTCTTCCCCCCCACAGCCTTAGTTCACCCTCTGAGTTCCTTCGTGGACTTCTGCTGGGGTCCCCTGCTTGTTTTGTTCTGCCTTTAGTTAATGCTCCATAGCTCTTGAACCACCTTCAGTTTTTGGGCAAGGGTAAGAAGTATCTTCCTGCTATAGCTAACACACTGTCCCACAGTATGTTTTCTCTGAATAGATAATCTGTCACTGAGTGCTGATCATGCACCTTTGTCTCTAGTTAATCTTGCTAATTCATGGTGGGTTCACAATCATCTAGACTTTTTGAGAGACACTAACGTCATGACACAAGTTTATAAAATATTCACAATTTGGAAGTGTTATAGACCAAATGCCAAATTCATCACTGAGGATTGAAGAATTTCATTCTTCTGTAGAACAAAAAAGCCTGTTCAGAACTGTATAGTTGAAGGTAATTTTAAAACAATCTTTAGAATATACTTTGTTCTCTAGTTTGGGTCATAATGGCTCTAAACTTTCACATTCAAAGTTTTTGTTGAACATTGGTGTAGCTTGTTAAGTTACATGAAACACTTTCTCTTACAGAAAGTTTAACAAGATTTTGCATTTGTATAGGAATAAACTAATCCATAGGCCTAATGTATTTATTATCCTTGATGTGCATTAATGTTCTGCTAAAACATGAGTTCTGTGTTTTAGCCTCTGAGGAAACTAGCTGTTTTCCACGTGACTATCAATTTGCCACCAGCTAATTTCCTACAGGATTCAGGCATCTATTAATGGGCTCTTTTCTAGGGAGGTGGGCTGATTACTGGCTATTTGGAGATGAGAGTGGGCAACAGGAGATGGATCACTTGATGATTTATCTGTTTTGTTCATTCCCTCTGAAGCACCTGACATTAGCC
Organism: Podocnemis expansa; assembly: GCA_007922195.1. Taxonomy (NCBI): domain Eukaryota; kingdom Metazoa; phylum Chordata; order Testudines; family Podocnemididae; genus Podocnemis; species Podocnemis expansa. The sequence goes on along the minus strand of ML681995.1, from coordinate 4,949,732 downwards.
ATCATCAGAAGACAGGACACTAGGCTGAATGGACCATTGGTCTGACCCCAAAATGGTTATTTTTATATGGGACTAGAACTGAATTCCTACTTGACGTGACTTCTGCCTAACCTTGCCTTACTGTGAAGGCATATTTCTGTCCTTCCTTTGTGCCCCATCTCAGTGGTGGGGGAGTATTTATCCATTTCCAGTGCTGAGAGAGAGGACTAAAGACTTGAATGGTGGCACTGGAGAGAGAAGTGGAGCTCTTGATGCAGAGGGGTGAGAGACTGAGGTACTCAAATCATGGGCACCTATCTCCAATCTCCCTGCAGAATGGTGAGCATGTGTAGTCATTCTATTGGTCAAGTTTCTAAATGCAGATCACTTAACAGTTTTCTGATTGATATTGCATTTCCGTGTGTTAAGTGCATTAGTGCCATAGGAAGGTGAAAAGGGAAAGAGTCACAGTGGCTTGTTTGTGTTTTTAAATGGTATTTATTCTGTGGCTTAATTAATTTTTTTAATTGCATTAAAACACTTTGACCAAATAGTTAAATTAGGGTACAGTGAGAGAACCTTGCTGTACCATATAGCTCTGTCACTTGCTTCCTGGCCTCCCTCCACCCATCTGCTATCTCACCTGACTTTCTTGCCTTTAAATCTTTCCTTCAGACCCTTGACTTGGTCTTCTTGCTAGAGGTAACTTCAGCAGTTCCAAATATCGTTCAACGGCAAAGCTGGTGTTCAGCTGATGCATGCCCTGTGTCAGAGCAAGGGCAGTTGGATTGCTTTCAGGTATCGAAATAACAAAGTCTAGAGTTGATTGCTGCTCTGAGTTAAATTTTATAAATGTCAACTGCATGATGTCTTGAATAATCACATGAAATCATGGCATATTGCCTGTTGACGATTGTGTTAATGATAAGCCTCACTCCAGTGATGAAACAATACTTTGCAACGTATATGGAACCTACTATATGTTCCCTCTCACAATGGAATTTTAATGACCTTTTTCTAAATGTTCTTAATCCTTGCAAATGGGCAAACACCTCAGGCTGTGGTTAATTTGGTAGATCTTGTTTATGCAAATTGGGTAATCCTATTAGCAGTCATATTTGACTTAGTGTGCTGTTCAAGTATTATTTGTATAACATATTAGTGATGCCAAATCCCTATTGCTGCTAAATAAATTAATCTAATCGACATAATTAACCAGTTATCATCCACCAGGTTTACCAGGGGTAACTTTATGTCTTCACTGATGCTCTGAAACAGATGCTGAGACTAGTGTGCAAGGTGTATGTGCAAAAATGATTTAAGGATTGCAGGTAGCATTTTGAATGATCATGAGAATAAATAAGACCCATCTGTGACTGCATCAAAAGGAGTCTGTCTCCAGAATTATATTAAGTCTGCTCCCCTGCAACTGTGGAGAAGACGTGCAACAGCTTTTGTTACTGAGCTAAGCATTTTAGACTCTCCAATTTGAGACCGCACAGGTTGAAATATAATATTTAACAAGTTTATAGGAAAAATGGATTTTAAATGACTGTAAAGAGGTTAGATGTAGGTACTAAATGAAATAAATTTAAGATCACAATATAAGTTCTACACAATAACAAGATTTAGAATTAGCCATGTCTTGTTCTTGTTAGTTAGTAGCAACATTTTCTTAAATATAATATAAGCTGGCAACCTTCCCTGTCTAGGACTACCCTCCAGTCTATCAAAGTCCTTATGTCTTTCAGATGATCCTTCAGGTACTGACTTGGGGTGGGAGGGAGAAGCCCTGTGATGAAGTCTCTAACTGCTTTTATAGTCTATTTCAACTTGCTAGAACAATCAGGGCTTGTGATCTGTGGGATCATTCTCCCTGATCAGTCAATCCACAAACTGAATGTGCACCTTACAATGAAACTGCCTCCTGTAAACAATTCCTGTTAGTGAATTGGTTCTTGAAAGAGTGAGAGGTGGCCATTAACTCTGTGTGGCTGCTCTATTGTTGTCCCTGGAAGACTGTGCGAGTTTCCTACCTTACAACATATTAAGTAGCATAAGGAGCATCCATGTTGGGTCAGACAGTGGTCTTTCTAGTTCAGTATCATGTCTTCTGATGAATACCAGTGCTAGGTGCTTCAGAGAAGAAAAAACAGAACAGGTAATCCTCAAGTGGTCCATCCCATTGTCCTTTCCCATCCTTTGGCAAACAGCAATCCTTGCATCTCTTAGCTAACAGTCATTGATGGGCCTATCCTCCATAAACTTAACTGATTCTTTTTTTGAACCCCATTATGGATTTGGCCTTCACGACATTCTCTGCCTAGGTGTGCCACAGGCTAACTGTGTGATGAAATATTTCTTTTTTTTTTTTTTTAATTTAAAATCTGCTGCCTGTTAATTTTATTTGGTGAGCCCTAGTTTGTGTCATAAGAAGCAGTAAATAACAGTTGCTTATTTATTTGCTCCACACCAGTCATGATTTAATAGTTCTCTATCATATGCTTTCTTAGTCATCTGTTTTTCTAGTATGAAAAATGCCAGTCTTGGTAATCTTTCCTTATATAGAAGCTTTTCCCACTCCTAATAATTTTAGTTGGCCCCCCCCCCCCTTTTTTTTTTTTTTACCTTTCCCAGTTTCAGTATGTCTTATTGAGAAGGGATGACCAGATCCACGTGCAGTATTCAAGAGGTAGGTGTAACATGAATATTTATAGAGGTATTTTGATATTTTCTGTCTTAATTCCTTTCCTAATGGTCCCCAATGTTAAATTAACTTTTTTTTGACTACCACTGACCAGAAGGTTTTAGAGAACTATCCACAATGACTCTGAAATTTTTTTTTTTTGAGTAGAAACAGCTAATTTTGACCCTATCATTTTTGCATGTATGCATTAGGCTTCATTTTTCCAATGAGCATTACTTTTCATTTCTCAACACTGAATTTAATCTGCCATTTGTTGCCCAGTCACCCAATTTTGTGGTATCCGTTTCAAACTCTTTGTAGTGCGCTTTGGACTTAAGTACCTTGCATGGGTTTGTATCATCTGCAAATTTTGCCGTTTTGCTGTTTAACCCTTTCCCCAAATCTTCTATATATTGAGCAGCACAGGTCGCAGTACAAATCTCTGGGTGACATTACTGTTTACCACTCTCCTTATGAAGATTGATGACTTATTCCTACCCTTTTTTCTGTTCTTTTAACCAGTTACAGATCCAGGAAAGGTCCCCCCCCGCCTTTATCTCATGAAAATTGAATTTAAGAGCCTTGGTGAGGGACCTTGTCAAAGACTTTCTGAAAATATAAGTACACTATATCCACTGGATCACCCTTGTCCACATGCTTGTTGACACCCTCAAAGAATTCTTGTAGATTGTAAGGCATGACTCTCCTTTGCCAAAACATTGTTGACTCATCCTCCAACAAATTATATCAGTCTCTGGCTCTGATAATTCTGTTCTTTGTTATAGGTTCAACCAATTTTCCTGGTACTGAAGTTAGGCTTATTGGCCTGTAATTGCCAGGATTACTTCTGGGTCTTTTTAAATTGGCATCATATTAGATATCCTCCAGTCATCAGGTAAAGAAGATGATTTAAATGATGACTCACATGTCTCGCATAACTTCCAAAGGGGAAGTTGTGTCACTCTAGTTCAGTAAAACAAACAAGGAGTCTTGTGACATTTTTAAATTTGTTAGTCTTTAGAAGTGCCATAAGACTTATTTATATCATAGATAGTAGTTATGCTATTTCATATTTGAGTGGCTTCATAACTCGTGGATGGATACTATCTGATCCTGGTGACTTTTACTGCTTGATCTATCAATTTGTTCCAAACTCTTGTCTAATAACACCACAATCTGGGTGTCACTTAACAACAGTAGTTTAAAACCACACATACTATAGTAGGACCTAAAAAATAACAGGATATTAATGTGTAGCTGATCAAGATTTTTATAATACCAAATAAGATGTACTGTGTACAAAACATATAAAATCATGGTGAATATGAGGGTTTTGGGGGTATTGCTTTCAGGAAAAGGGCATCACAGAGGGTTCCCAAGTGTCCTGCTAACCAAACTAATTCCATATCCTCATGCTAATGTGCTCCCCATTTGAGTTTGATCACTTTGTTTATATTCTATGTGATTGTACTTTTAATTATTTTCTGCCTGTAATCCATCTTGTCAAAGTCCTTTTGCCTAGAGCAGGCTGGGTTTGTGCATTGCTTTCTAAACACTTTTTAAGAGTCTGTTTTCAGCACACACAAAATCCATGGATGACGCATGCAATGATTTTCAGGACCAGTGTGTCGCTGGTTTACATATACCTTACATGGCACCTCTAGATACACATTGTGGCAACAGTGTTTGGGGGCAGTCTGTGTCCTGGTATGAGTTCCAAAATGGTGGGCCCTCTGCCTGTTGGCATTTCGGGGCTCTTGGAATCATACTATCACAGCAAGACTAAGGCACTATAAGAGCAATAGATACAATAATAATCTTTTTTTCAGGATGAGAATTTATTTACAGCACAACATGTCTTGACTGCTCATGTAGACATGAGCATTTGAAGTATTCTTTATAATACTGGCATGTAGCTTGCAAGGCGCACACAAGGAAATACTGATAGTTTTCCAGAAAGTCAGAGCCTGACACAGTAAGCATTTATGCACATATGTGTGCACATCAGTAGTACTTAAGTGAGTGAAGCTATTTGTGTGCTGAAGTGGTATGGGATTGGTATTGAGGCCCTAATCCTGCAAGATGCAGTACACTGGTTGTTCCTTGCACAAAGCAGCATTGAAGAAGGTTAGGCTTGCCGAAGTGGATTTGCAGCCTCCTGTTTAAAATCTCTTGTGCTTTTTGCCAAATCAGGGTTGCAAATGTTGTATTTTAGCTTTTACCAACATGAATATCTAGAGCTGACTTATTTAAACTGACGTTTAAACTTTTTACTAACATCACTAAAAAAAACAAACAAACCATAAATAACAGTGAAGTCAGAAAAGTCTATGCTCACTCATTATGCCCTTTACATAGGAATTCAGAATTATGCAATTGTTTTTAGCTGTAGATAATTGATCAGTCAGGTTCTTTGGGCATGTGCAATAATAGAAAATGGGAAATTGATACTCACAGTCAGTGTAATTTTATGATGCGAGAAGCGATTCTGAACAACAGTTCATGTCAAAATAAAATACATTTTTATTTCTATCCAATTTCAGACATTTTCATTTATATGCAAGTTCATAGGCAATGTTTAAAATTGTACTTCGTTGTTGACTGTGAATTTGCAGACAGTTGGTAATCCTGCTAGTATGTTGTTGCTCACATATTAGGTCTTTGGTTGTTATTTCAATACAAATAATTTTCCTGAAAATGATGAGTATGCATTTCAGATGATTACCAACAGAATGTTTTTAATCAGAGAATAGCTTACAATTAGTGTACACTTCAGTGAATGTCACCTTCAGTTTGTTAGTATTTTATATAGTATCGGTGTTGTCAAACACTTTCATAATGTGGATCACAACTTAATTCAGAGATGGTCTCATAGTCTGCCCTGTCCTGTCCTGTTCTTAATTGAAAGCATGCTTGTTAAAACTACAGTAATTGTAATATAGAAGAGTATTCTTACTTAAGAGTTTAATAATACTTTTGCTTCTCTTGTTGGAAAGGAGGAGGAGCTAGTAATATGGGACCAACCTCCAGGCTTTTTTTTTTTTTTAAACAGGCCCTGGTTTGGGAATGTTTAATCTAACATGTGAACAAATTTGGAGACTACCAAGCTTTCAGCTCTGCCTTCCAAATCAGAATATATATTTTTTAATTTAAATACTCTCCTTCTTCTTCTAGGCCCTTTAAAACACCCAGAACTTGTGCAACAGACAGACATAGCTGCCACCTTGGCAATAGGTCTTGGCCTGCCAATTTCAAGAAATAATGTTGGGAATATTATACTCCCCGTTCTAGAAGGGAAAACAATGAGAGAACAACTAAGATTCTTGCATTTAAATGGGTTCCAGCTTAGCAGACTACTTCAGGAGAACATGCCTACATATGAAAAAGGTGAGTTAAAGTTATTTTTCTGGCATCTAGCAGTGTCCTGTTTCTCTGTGAACAGGAGAAAGTTAGACTTCAATTTGAGGTTTTTTAGGAACAAGAATACAACACACCACTACACTGTGATTGTTCAGTCCAGGTGAGTTCTGAGAACAGTTTGTGCTAAGCTAAAGGTATTACTGTTTTTACTGTGTGTCATTTTAAATTAAGGACCATAAATATGGGGTCAAGATTCTAGGCAAAAACACAATCAAATACAGTAAGCATCTCAAGTAAATTCAGATGTTCTATGATATGTAAATCCATGAATGAGGCATTCCGTGTCAGGTGTCGCTGATTTGAATATAATTTAATAAATAATACCAAGTTTAACATGTTTAGTCTTGTGATAGCACATGTTTCTTTGCTTATAGTCCATTACATTGTGAAATCTCCTTAAAAGGACTGCCTTTGAGTAATGGATAATCCATGCCTTGCTGCCCATTTTCAAAAAATTTTAATGGAAATCCTGGGAAATAATAATGAACCTCACTTAAATATTTTTTTTCTGAGAGGATTGGGGCCTTCCTTGTAACATCCCCCCCGCCGCCCCCCGGCATCAGATCAGGTTTTAATTTTGCTGAGCCAGCTCCCTCCCTGAGGCAGCTCTGTCTGAGTGCTCAAGGAATCCATGGAAGCAATTTTGAGCAGGGTTAGTTGTTTTTGTTTTAACCTGTCCAATAAAACAAATCAAACTCTGGGGAGACAGGTCTGAGGCTCATCTCAGGAAGTCTTGAAAGCTAGACTTCAATTCCTCTCTACAGACATTCTTTGGTAAAAAAGGTGCAACTGTATTGATTCTCAGATACTTTAAATTACAAGGTTTTGCTTCTTATGGGGAACTTCTATTTCTGTTGATAATTCTACCATAATAATGAAGTCTGTTTCATTCTTTGTCCCTTATGTCTGTGAATTACAGCTTATTATTTCTCACTTCGATGAATGAGAAGAGAAGCTGTGCAGGAGAATGAGACATTTCTTACTTGCTTATTTTCTTTCTCTTGCCAGATTCTTTTCTCATTTGGCCTACTGTGGTAGTCTGGTAAATGACTTGAATGCAGATTTCTTTTCTCTAAACAGACTTGAAGGCAATTATATTTTTAGGTTAGTTAAAGTAATTTTAAGGCTTCTATGGGTTTGGAAGAATTCTTCTAGTGGCCTGAGTTGGAGAGTAGGGCTTAGATCTGGAGCCTCATGTACGAGATTGGATTGTCTCTAAAATCTACAGATGAGATGGATTACTCATTTGTAATGGAGAAAAACTGCTATCCAAAAATTAGCAGGGGTAAGACGTTTCTCTAATATTAGAGGAGGAGGTTGGTTGTGAGTTGAAGTTTGTAAACAGTGTTTCTGGCTAGTTAAATATAGATGCCTTGAGTAATTTCAGGTGATGGATATAAATGTAAAAATAACATTTTGTAAAATGTGCTCTGAGCTTTTCTTGCCCCTTGAGTCCAAAAGCATTTGAAGTGGGTGGGCAAAGAGGCTGATCAAATAATTGAGGTGAAAGTAATCAACTGAAGAAAAAAAAAATCTGTCCTGTGGGTAGCATCAGCAAGAAGTGCATTAATTATGATGCTTGGGTGTCTGGAAAAAAAAAAATACAATCCAGAATGTTAGAATGGCTTATTTGCAGAACAATATGCCTTACACTAGAGTACTGTGTCCTACATTGGTTATGAGAATGAAAGTGTCATCTTCACATCTTCTTTACAAGAACCCATAGTGAGAAGGATTGGGACAGAGGATGGGTTACACAGTGAGTCAGTCTGACACTATCAAGAGCAGTACATAAATCTTAGGTATCTTCAACTATTTTATATTATGCAAATTTAATGAAAAATAAGGTGAAGGTAGGCTAGTAACTTATTTTCTCCCTTGCTTAGACAGTCCACATTGAAAAGCTACACAAAGACATTTTCTTAGCTTTATTTTGTTGTAAGATCATAGGTATCTGAATAACTTGTTGAAGGGCAAAGGAATCTTCAAGCTAAAAATCAATTTTCAGGTAAATTAAACATTTAAATGAAAAATCTTAAAACTAAATGGGAGAGTTAATGACTTTTTGAGTGGAACTGCTAATAGAAACTAACACAGGCGTAATAGAGTAGCTTCTTTTGGAAGAGAAGAACCCAGACAGTTGATAAAGGTTTCTGAAAATGAAGTGTCAAGATGGGATGATGGAAAGAAGACAGGCTAGAAGGAGTTTTAGCTATGACTTAGTTTGGAGTGGAATTATTTAAATTCTGCACCGACGTGGACACAAGAACTAGTAGACATAAGCTGGCCATCAGGAAGTTCTGACTTGTTAGATGAAGGTTTCTAAATTTAAAAGGAGTGAAGTTCCAGAGCAGCATGGACAAGAGATCTAGCTGGTTTCAAGACTGGGCTTGATTACTTTATGGAAAGGATGGTATGATGGGGAAGCCTAATTTGGCAATTAGCTGATATTTGACTCTCAGCAGTAAATATGCCCAATGGCCTGTGATGGAATGTTAGATGGGGTGGGTCCTGAGCAGTGATTTAAAATATAATTTGACAGGCCACAGAATCCTCCTAAGATTTTTGGCACCCCCTTCCTGGATTGTTCAGGCCCCCTTCGTGCATGTGGAGGCCCCAGCCAAGATAGACATTTGCAAGTTTCTGCATCTTCTTACCCTGTAGTTTGGGTACAAACTCCTAGCCCTGCTTCCCAGCTATTTCCTGCCATCTGCCTGCAAAACCTGCCTCCCCCCCAGCCACCCCAGCTACTGGCCCCCCCAATACTTGCCCCCTCCCATTCTCCCAAGGCTGTGCTGCTCCTCAGCCATAGCCAAAGAGACTTCCAGGCCTTGTGCAGGGCTGCTGTGTTGCCTGCTTCACTCCCGACTCTGGCCCCACCGCTCCTCAATCCCACCCTAACTCTTCCGCCCTGTGGCCGGCTCATCCGGTCCCTTTCCCTGGCAGCTGCCCTTCCCCGCGCCCCCCCCCCCCCCACGGCCTACTTCCATGGCTGTTGGAGCGGAGAGGCCATGACACAGGCTGAGACTCCTGCCCTGAGCCTGCTCTGAGCATGCTCCGAGCAGCCTCAAGGTGAAAGATTCAAAAACTCCCCGGCCCAGCTTGGGGGAAGCTCCCTGCCAGCTTGGAAGACTCTGTCTTCTGGCCGGGTAGGGGCTGCGGTTTTTGGCCGTGCATGGCACGGTAGTACATGGAACACACTGGAATGCAGCATCCCTCCACATTATTTTATTTTTAGGGGCCCTGGAATGGCCTTCTGGCTTGCTTTAAACCCTGGTTCTGAGTTACAGTGGAGAATTCTTTCCACGTGTCTGGCAGCTGAGTCTTACTCATAGTCTCAGGGTTTAGCTGATCACCATATTGGCATGGGGAAGGAATTTTCCCTTGGGGAGCTTGGAATAGGCCCTGTGGTGGTGAGGGTGTTGCGGGGGGGGGGGGGGCGGCTTTCCTCTGCAGCATGAGGCACAGGTCCTTTGCTAGTGAATTATTTAGTGGAATCTCTGTACCTTGAAGTCTTCATGATTTGAGGACTTCAGTAACTTAGTCATAGGTTAGGGGTTTATTACAGGTCGGAGGGGGAAGAGCTTGTGGAGCCTGCCTTGTGCAGGTGAGACTAAGGTCAGAAGGGGCCCTTTTGATTATCTGAAGTCTGAGTGACTTCTTGAACTGAAAGATGACAGCTGTTGGTGGATGGTGCACATGAATGCTCATATCCCAAAGGGTGCATGTAACAAATGAATGACCTGCAATTTGATGATTGTTTCTCTAAAATGTAAATATCTGTGGGTGAGTGAACTAATTTGGAAATATACTGACTTGTTTAAAGCATGATTACATTTTCTGCAGTAATGAGATGTTGCATTTTAGACCCAAAACTGAAATGAAGCTTTTTAATAAAGGCTAATGTGGACTTTGTTTTAGGTGTGTGGATTAAATGAAAATCTGTTTTGGAATCGAATAATGGTGAAACTGAAGCCATTTCTTATACTCTCACCCTCTTCTGAAGTTTGTCGAGTGTACAATTGATGCTGGCTGTCATTGGGGCCAAGATGTTGTTTTGACAGCTTGATATCAGCTAGGTGCCAGGGAAACCTAACCACACTCATCTGGCAGTCCTTGAGGGAGGCTGGCGTAAAGGATGCTAACACTGTTTTGTGCCACTAAACAGTCTCCTGCACTTGAAGGAGAGAGAAGATTCTTGTCATGGGAGCAGTTGACTTTGAGGCAGCTTTTCACCAGTGGAGTGCAGTACAAATATACCCAAGATAATGGAAGATTTGGCCATTCCTGTGGTTACACCTGATAAGCAGAGATCATCTTGGCCTAGGGTCCAAAGGGACATTGTTCCTCCATTAATCAAACAGCTTTTTATGCAACTCTGAGACTAAAAGGCTTGTGTACTAAATGAAGCTCAGCCCTTCCCTCCCTCCTAACTGACATTTTTATGAACCTCCATCAAGGAGAGAGAATTCTAGCTTTGTCCTGAGAAGTTCAGTAGCCCTTTCCTCCCATCTTTGACTGGCAGTTTTTATATAGGTTTCCATTAGTGCATCACACTCAAGTGAGTTTTAAGTGTGGATTTGTGTAGAATGAACAGTTCTGACTCCAGGGGCAGACTGGATGTAAAGACATAAGTAGTAAAATGGAAAAGGTCCAGGAGAGTAGAAGAAAGGAGGCTCAGAGTGGAAAGAAATGAGAGCTAAAGATGAATATCTTCATCTTTAGAAGTTTAAAAAAAAAAAAAAAAAAGAAGACTTTTTGAACTTTTCCTACAATTTCTACCATAATAGTATCTCACATAGTCAATATTTTGTTTTATGTAATGCTTTGGGGACCTTCCTCTTTCAGCAGAGAAATAAGTGCATACCATAATTTTATTTCCATTACTCTGGGAGAGCAGTCTTCCTATTTACAGGAAACAAAATCTCAAGGAAATTTGTATGTGTTTTGTGAATGAAAGTACCTAATTCTGAGTTAGCATGCATAATTATAACCACATTTTATAAGGGCTGCCAATTGTTTGAATGCTCCCCTTAACCTGGGGGTCTGCAAGACATTGAGACAGCATGATCTGCACATTGGGAGTCCACGTTATGAAATCCAGCAAAATAGAACTTGACATGCTCAGTGATCTACGATAAACTGAATTCAGCAGGTGGACCTCAAAGATAAGTGATCTAGAAAAAATAACTTCATTTTAACATAAATGGGCCTAGTGCATTTTAAGGTTATAACCGTATCACAATGTACTATAAATGCTTGAACTACCTCAGAAAAATGAAATGAACATATTCTTCTCTCTAAATGTAAATGAAATATATAGATCTTACACCAGAAGCTTTTGATAATTGGGGGACTTTTTTTTTTTTTGTAAATCTGCTTTATCTAATCCACTGTCTAGCAGTCATAATTAAAGTCTAGCCAGAATTCTTAAATCTCATTGACCCAGATTGTTGTTCTGTAAGTACTTTAACCAGTATCTTCTGCTTTCATATGTCCACCACTAATGCATTGTGTTTAAGCATTTTCCTCCATCTTTGCTTGAAGCTAGGAGTTGTTCTTAGTTGGTGGAGCAACAAGGACATTAACCTGCAGATTAGTACATGCTCTCTATATAAAGAACCCCATAAAGTGGACTAAAATAGCATGTTAGATCTGTAATACAATGAAATAGTGCAATACATGGCATGAGAAGATTTGATTTGTAGGTAGTGAGTGAGGAGCTCTCCCTGGCAAGCAAGGAGATCAGAATCAAGTTCTGTAGAATTTTTGTTTTAAGATGATTCTAGACTTTAGGCTTATGGAGATAAGTTTTCACATGCAATCCAGTGAAGTGTTTTCTTTGGCATCTGGAAGAAAACATCTCCAGTGTTTCTGCTGCTGCACAGAGGCTTGCCAGGAACCAACAAAGTGAAATAGTTAAGACTCTAGTTAACATCACTGCTGATAAGACACTTTTGGGCAGCAATGAAACTATAGACAATCATGTCGATTTCCTATTGATGCTGTTTTGAAAATAGTATGGGCTGAGATTCAGTGGAGAGGAGGGTCCAGAGAAATTGTCTGGTGAAGGTATAGAATGGAGTCTTTTCCTCTCTACTTCGAGGTGGTTGGAACCTTGGGTCACGTCAAGTCTGCTTTTCTCCCATCTGACTGCTGTATTAAGAACAGTGGTTGTCAAATTTTTTTCCTTGGGAGCCAGTTGAAAAAAAACATTCACACCTGTGGCCCAACAATTACATCTTTGAGCAATGCATTCAGGTCTTTTGGTGGCAGCAGCAAGGAATGGCACAACCCAGTGCTTGAGGATCTGCAAGCCAGTTCTGGGTGTTGACCCTAAGTTTGAAAACCACTGATCTAGAAAGTTGTGGCTGGGGGGTGAAGGAAGGAGCTCTTGGAGCAGCCAGAACTGCTCCAAATTCATTAGAAGAATGGAGAAAGATTCCTCTCCTTTCCGGCAGGCAAAGAGTGTTAGTTCAGACTGACCATGTATATTAGACAGGAGGAATATGAAAGATGCAGCTCTTAAAACATTTTATGGTATCTTGCATACCTTCAGGTTAATTAATTCATAATTGAATATGATACTCATGGCAAATTAGCAGAGGTAAAGTTTTAATATCTCTGTAGTAGTAAGTCTCAAAACACAATGTATATAAATGAAGATTTATTTCACAGTAGAAGTGGCTGTACACACCACATAATAATAAAATGACTGGTATGGTGATTAGTGCTATCCAAACTCCCTTTAAAGTCTCTATAGTCTAAACTGGAAAATAACTTTTAAAAAGGCATCATAATGTTCCATTTGTCGTTAAAGCTTCAATATTGAGTTTAAGTTCAGCTGGTCATGTAGTTTGCAACTGGCTTCTTCTATTCTCATGCATTAGTGGTCAAAATATTCTGCAGGTCAAATGGGTGCAGTCAGTTACACTTTTGCAATATTGTCTTCAATAGACTGCACAGCTCTAAGGGACAAATTTATTGAACAGTTTTGTTGCTACAGAAAAAAAGAATTCAGCTCACTTTTCTAACTGTAGATCTTTTGGGCTAATAGGAGTAAAAAAAATTGTATGTTTGTTTGTTTGTTTTTAAAGAAGCAAAGAATCCTTGTCCTTAAAGTAGGCAGATGTGACTGAATACAAACAAGGAGCAGAGTGGCTAAATGAGTGAGTGCTGTTTCACACAGTTGCTCTTCAGAGTAGAAAAAGCCCTTTGATTCCTACAACTTCAATCTTTCTGTGCAAAGTTTGTAGTGAAAGAACTAGTTTATATTGTAACTGCTGGAATAAACTTGTCTGAAATCATCTGTAATCTTACAGTATCGTACACTAAACATTTATGGATGTAGTTGGGAATTTCACAAATTTTGGATATCTTTTCCCTATCCATAAGAATTGCCCCAACTACCTCATCAAGTACTTCCCAAATCCTCCAAGTCTAACAACTGATACTGCAAACATTGCAGGAACTTTGCTTTGAAATGGGAATATATCAGTGCCTGTTATGCAACTTTAATGCCTGGTAGCAAGGGCTGCATGGACAGTTAGTATACAGCAGGCTCATGTGGGATAGATTTACATTCCCGGTTGCCGTGCACTAGTAGTTCATGTAGACAAGCCCCAGTTTTTTGACAATAATGCAACAAGTACTTCTGCTGCTCATCTGAGCTGAAATATTAGCAAGGGATGTGAAGGATAACAGGAAGGGGTTCTACAAGTATATC
>ML681995.1:4860450-4935521 GCA_007922195.1 Podocnemis expansa | reverse complement strand
TGGCAGGGGGTTGGACTAGATGACCTCGTGGGGTCCCTTCCAACCCTGTGATTCTATGATTCTATGATTCTGTAACTGTTTACTTTTCATAATATTGAATACCTGTAAAGTTCTTGAAACATATTTGATGTAACCAAATAAAGGAGATGCTCTCATCTTAAGAGTATGAAGGAACACTTAATTTGTTGGGAGCTAGTTTAAAATTCAGAGGTAAATGTATTGGAACTGCAGCCCAAGGGAGAGTACAAAGACTCTCTGACTCTGACTTACTCAGATGCTTAGAGAGGGTAAATGAATTTCTACACTGGAAAAAGTAACCATTATCTTCTGAGTCTTAAATCTTCCTCAGAGCACCAAGGAGGAGGTGTCTCAACAACAAATCACCCATTCTCCATGAGAAAGTCCATTTTGTCTTTGTAAATGTCAAATATTTCCTCTTTGAGTCACCTCAGCCTTTGCAGTATTGATAAGTTGAACTACTTGTCTGAGTAGGGCTTGAAGTAACAATTCTGTGTTGACAAGAAGACAGGGAGCTTAAAAATTATTATGATACTTAATAGTGGCTATTAAGTAGCCTGTGGATTAAGCTGTTACTGGTCAGAGTGGAAAAAACTGTCTTGCCTCACAATTCAAACCTCTTAAATGGCAGTGATGTATTTTTCTTGTGTACTTCTCACCCTGTACTGAACTTGTATGGTCAGTCAACTTTGTTTATAAATACTTGGAAAGTATAACAAGTCATAACTTTTTAACCCTTTCTGCCTTTACTCCACTTTCTTTTCCTGTAATGGAAAATTTTATATTAATGCCTGGCAGTTACAACAGACTGTAGAGTGCCTGGCACAATGGGCTTCCAAACAGCCCCGGTCCCACACAGTTACAAATCAAATGGACAAGACAAAGGCTTGGGGCTCTTCCTTACTTATAGATGGGGAATGGAGGCATAGGTTAAGTGACCTTGCCCCAGGTTACACAAAAAGTCTGTCAAGTCTGGGATTAAACTCAGGTGTCCTGTGTTCCACTTCAGTTTCCTGTCTGCAAGACTGTCCTTCCTACCTCATGTCATATGTCTTCCCCCTGCCCCCGAGTTATTTTCTCTGCCCTTTATGTCCTCTTTCCTATATAGTCTTTGAACTGCTCTATTTTCGGAATTATATCCACAGCCTGCTAAAGATGGCTTCGTGTGTGTCTGGCAAAAGGAAGTGAGTTTAGCTAGGCTTAGAGGGGCAAAGGAATATTATCCCAGCATGGGTTAGGATTGTTGTAGCTCGCAAGTGACACCCCACCTGGCCCCTGGGGCAAAAGGTTTGGCTAGAAGGAAGCCAAGGTAGCATAGCCAAGGTTTTCCAGCACATTGCTGGCCATAGGCAGCCGGCATAGTATGGAGCCCTACAGGCAGCCAAATGCCCCAGGATTGTGAAGTGTAAGGGTGATATAAAAAATCACATTCTCGTTCCAGTTATCGCCAACCTGTGGCACTGTGGACAGGAAGGCTGGATCCCAGAATCTGTCCTTTGTCTCATTTCTTCATCTAATCCTCCTCATTCAGTGACAGGGTGCTGACTGAGAACTGAAGGTTAAGCCAGCTCTCTGCCCCTGAAGCACTAATCAAAGGCGAATGGAGCCAGCCTGTGGGGGGGACTGGACTAACGTGGAGCAGATGTTAAGCATATCCTATAAATAGACACCCTATAAAGGCTCATGAGAGAGAATCATGGGGTGCTCACCAGAGACTCACAGCAGGAAGGTAGCAGGTGCAGTTGGGGAAAGAAAGGGGTGAGTGTTCAACCTGGAGATGGACACACCTCAGAGAGAGGAGCTGCCCTGAGTTAGGCGATGAGACTGTGGTTCCTGAGCCTGGACTATACTTTTAAATAGTTGTTGGTGGAAAAAACCTGAACATTAGGAGGAGCATGAAGCTGCAATTTGCCTGTGATTTGTGGGACTAAGGACTTGAGTCCATGAGGCTGGTGTGAAACTGTTATACTCCGTCAATACCATACTCTTTTTTTTTTTTTTTTCCTTTTCATCCCATTAATTTCATCCTCTCACCCACCCTTTCACATCAATCTTGTATATGTAGGATTTGAATAGTTTGCCAGATAACCAGGGAATTAAAAGGTACTAGCCAAAGACTGATACAAATTATGGCATGACTACTGTTCAGGGACCATGACCAGGTGCGAGATGAACTTTTGCTAGCTGCTTGAAAGGAGTGTGTGTGTAGTTTTCTGCCAAAATGTGTGTGGCCTCCATCTTTCATACTAGACTTTTACCAGTCAGTATGTTGTACACTTGAAGTAACACTCTGACTTTTTGAAGGAAGAAGAAAAGTTTTGTTTCCTTAGCAGTTTGTCAGATGTGTATGGGGTGTGTCTGCCACCCTGCGTGTTCCTAAGATTTCCAACTGCTGAGAGTGGTTGCAGTTTTTCCAATATGACTTTTTCCTGGATCTTCTGTTTGAGTCTTTTGTGCAAGCTCTTGCTTTTGCGCGCTCTCATAACTTTGCAGGCAGTTTGGTGTGGTTTTTGTTTTGCGTGTAGAGTTCTGAATAACGAGTTTTCACTTCTGCAGCTTGACAAAGGTAAGGTGGAGCAGAAGCACAGGCTCTGTGTACAGACTTAGGAGGCTTAGTTTTTCAGTTCACATTTGGAAGCTTACCTTTACAACCATAAGCATTAGAAATTTTCTTTTAAATATGAAACTTTTGAAGGTGTAGGGACTTGCCTGAAAGTTTCTTCTTTCCCTTAGGATGAGTTGAATCTTCAAGGCCTTGAAAATGCATGTTTTCCTGACTATCACTTGGGGGAAAAACCAGCATCTCCTAAACCAGTTTTGTTGGGGATTGTTGCTAAGGGCTTTTTCCTTCAAAAGTTTTATTAGGTTTCTAACAAACTTGTTCTTTACCATCAAGGGTCTGAGTTACATGACTTGTGTTACAAAATGAGATCAGAATAAGTTCTATAGAACTTAGAAAACAAGCTGTGTCGTACAGGATGAGCTCTTAGCCAGACAGACAAATAGGAAAACTGTTTGTAATACATGTTTTAAAATGTAATAAAATAGGCCATTCGCATTGCATTATATATTTGAATTCCTGCTGCTTTGCGCACACAAGGTCTTTGAAGGAACTGATGTTCTCTCTAGAGAACCACCCAACAGATGGTATCTAGCCTGGCCTATGCTTTTTTTGTGGATAACTATTTGCCCTAATGGGAAATATTTGAGTTCTGACAGGGTTTAAGTATGTAAGCATATAAGCGAGTGTCAGTTTGGAAATTTCTTCTAATTTTTCTCTAAGTAAACTTACTGAAAATGCAAAACCTATTTTTGACTTTGATTAATCCCTGAATGAGGAAACAGTAAAGCCCTCAATCTTATTCTGAGTAACAACTTCATTTTGGACTTGATTAGTGATTTGGGATTTGTCTTTCTCAGCATAAAATTTACAGTTGTTTTTAGTTCTTGAAGCAAAGTTTTCTTGGGAACTATACACATTATTTGGTTTACTCACTGATATTTTTACCTTTCTTTTTTACCAGATCCTGGATTTGAGCATTTTAAGGTAGCTGAAAAATCCCATGGGAATTGGATCAAGCTCTACCTAGAGGGAAATAATTCCGAAATCCTCTTAAATCTTGGCAAGAAAGTCCTTAAACAATATTTAGAGGCTCTGAAGATCTTGAGTTCTTCATTAAGCAAGCAAGTGGCACAATACGACATGTATTCAATGATAGTGGGGACTGTGATTGTCCTGGAGGTAAGAACTGATATCTTTAGAAAGAAGGCTGTGCAACGGCATTGCCCGTGGTGTTGGAGAATGGATATCTCATTTTACATTTCTTTGAATTCACATCTTGTTATGAAGAAGCTAAGAACAGAAATGTTCAATTTGCTGTGTTTTGACTATTTAGTGTGGTCTGACCAATTTACAGCTTTAATAACTAAGTCTTTCTCAGTGTTAACTCTTGCCCAATGGAAAGATGATGTTTAACTTTTTAGTAGATCAAAATTATGCATATACCCTCAGGGATGCCCAAGATGAGTTCTTCATCTACTGATCTGGTAGCAGGGATTAAAGTAGGGAGGAACACACCAGAACAGTGTTCCAGGACTGCTAAAAATAGAAAAATGAGCTAGAACATTGCATTCTGGCAGGGCACGGAGCGTGGGAGGTTTGCCAGCTGGCTTCCCTGCATGTGCACAGGCGGTGCTAGAGGCAGAAGCCTCAAAGCGCAGCCTGGAGCAGTTGGGGTGGGGAGAATAAGGGGTGATTCTCCCCTACCCCATCTCTTTGGAGCCCGTGCACCGCTGTGAGTGAGCGCGGCACCTGGGCTTCCGTCAGGCAGCTCTGGCTCAGCTTGGGTGGGGGCATGGCTGAAGGGGTGATTCTTCCCCACCCCAACCCCCAGCAGTCTGTGTGCTGTTGGAGGACTGCAGACCACAGTGGTGAGCTAGCGCAATGCGGGGCCTGGTTTCCCCTTGGGTGGCTCAGCGTGGCGGGGGGGTAGGGTGGGAAGAATGGGTCGGGATGGTGGGCTAGGGAGGTGTGGAGGGGGTTGGGGGCTAAAGAGGGACAGAGTGAAGATGGGAGAGCTGGGGATGGGGTGTTAGGAGGGCTGGAGTGGGGACATGGGGGCAGGGAGCTTAGGGAATGGGGGCTGAGGAGGACATGGGGAAAGAGGGGTCTGGTAAGGGGGTAGGCATTTTCAGGGTAGTAGCTGTGGTGGGGGAGCAGTAGCTGGAGTGGCTGAAGGGGGGCCAGGACCTGCATGAAAGGGGCCTGGAAATTTAGGAGGGTTCTGGGGCCCAATAAATTATACTTTAATCACTATCTGGCTGTTATGGGGTACCTTGAAGTGGCAGTCCCAGGGCTTTGCTGATAAGAAACTGATAATTTGCAGCAGTGAATGATACAGGAGTTCTTCAGCAAACAGTGTCCCTGACTGCTCCACTTGAGGTGTGTGGGCACTGCCTGCACACCGGATCTGAGACTTTTCCTAGCAGCATCCCCAGGGGCATGCTAGGCAGTGGCAGCACTGCCACTTTTGCGCCACTGCTGACGTGCATGCCCATGCCCCCCAGTTCCTTTCTTACCACCTGTGACTCTGGATGCAGCTTCCAGCAGCTCCACTCACCAAACTGCATATCCCCTGTCCCCCTCCCCCCTCCCCCCCAAAAAAGAGAGGGGGAAAGAGAGGAATCAAGCTCTGGGACTGGCGTCTTACCCACCATATTCGCATGTTGGCAGTCTATCTCCCCGGCAAAGACAATGTAAGGGCAGATAACCTGAGCAGGTTTTTCACGGACAGTCATGAATGGGAGATCAGAGATGACATCCTCCAACAGATATTTGCAAATTCTTCCTTAATTTATTGTCATAATGACTGATGCTTCCCTACTAGTGAGAAGAGTTCATCTGGGCTCTCACATCTCAAGAGCAAGTGGACATTGCAAGAGCTCACACTACACATCAACTTCTTGGAAGTTAGAGTGATCAGATTGCCTGTTTCCAGTTTCTGCTGCTAGATGGTGGAAACCTATAAAGATTATGATGGACAACACATCATGCATGTTTTATGTCAACTAGTGAGGAGAAGGGGAAAAAACCTTTTTCCCTCTGTGTTGAGGCTATCAAATGTTGGAATAGGTGCATACACCATCTGCTTGTCTTCCTAGCATCCCATTTTCCAGGAATGCAGTGACCATGGATATATTCAGCAGACACATCTTCCAAGATTATGAATGGGGAATAGATTCTAAAATATTACATGACATATTCTGGCAGTGGAGACCCTTGTGCTCCCTGTGAAAGACTTGTTTGCCACAGAGAGGCCCAGTTTTGCTCTAGGGGTGGGCCGAGTCTCTGATCTGTGCAGCATATGTATCACTTTCATTGGTCATCCAATCTAGTATACTTGTTCCCGGTGACTTCCCTAATATCCACAGTTCTACTCAAAATAAAAAAGGACAAAACCAGTTACCCTAATAGTTCCAAGATGGATTTGCCAGACATTGTTTCTTCACCTGATAAAATTAAATGACTGCTCACCAGTCACTCACCAGGCTGTTTTTTATGTCCTTTCCCAGGAATGAAGGAAGATCCTTCACTATAACCTAGATGTAGTTTGTCTCATATCATGGTTGGTTGGTAGTTCATGGGATTAGAGTCTACTCACAAGAGGTAAAAAGAGTACCATTACACAGCAGAGAACAGTTTACACTCTACATGTGCTGTCAGAACTAGGCAAGGTTTGTCTGCTGCTGTGATCTCAATCATGTTCCGATGACAAATTCATCATGACCAGATATACTGGACTATATGTTAATGCTGAGAAGTTCTGGGCTATCCTGAGCTCCATTTGAGTTTGCCTGGCAGCCATGATGGCTTTGCCTTCTCCGGCAGGGGGTTGTTCCATTTTTGACCCATCTAACATTTCTCAAAAGGTTTAGAAGTCTTTCACCAGTCAGGTGTCATACTCTGTTTTGGAACCTTAAGATCCTTGGAAGACTGCAGTTGAATCGATGTCTGCCAGCTCACTGCTTCATTTATCAATGAAGACAGTATTCTTTTTAGCCATCATGTCAGCACAATGGGTTGGGGAAATAGGGGCCCTTATAGCATGCAACCCTTTCACAGTATTTTTGAAGGACGAGGGTATTTTACAATGACACCCTCAAACCTTTATATAAGGTCGTCTTTGAGTTCCATATTAACTAATCCATTCATTTGCTAGTCTTCTACCCCGAACTTCACTTAGATAAACAAAAGTCAATGTTGCATACTGTTGACATCAGATGGGTCCTAGTCTTCTATCTGGATAGGACTCAACTTTTCAGGAAGATTCCCAAATTGAGTTTCACTCAGAGATGGATCAAAAGGGTCTGCAATCTCTAATTAAAGAGTTTCCAAGTGGCTATCCAGCTGCATTAATTTTTGCTACTATTTTGTCATATGCAAGCACTTTCAGGTATATGAACTTGCTCTATGAGGTCCATGTCCACTTCCATGTCCTTTCTCAAAAAAGTGGACATTATTGAAGGCTGTAAAAGCTGCTGTTTTTGTTCTTATACACCAATGGTTCCCAACCTGTGGCTAGGACCAAAAGTGACCCATGGCTCCCTGCTGCTGGCTGCAGAAGGGAGCAGCTGCCTAAGTAGCCAAGTGGAGCATGTTTCTAGGGGATTAAAAGACCAATGCAAGTTCCTTGCTGCTGCCAAGAGGATGGGAAATCAACGCTCCCCTCCCTTGTCTGTCATGCTCTGTGCTACATAGTGCCGCCATGGTTCATAGGCACTGGAGTCTCTGATAGAGCCAGAAGTAGGGGAACACTGATCTTCTTCATCGAACAGTGTTCTTGACTGCTCCACCGTAGGTCTTTGTGCGGCACCACACTCCAGCCCGGAGATTTTTCAAGAGCAGTGGCTCCCTGAGCGGGGAGAGACGGAGACGGCAGAGACAGGCTGGAGCGCTTCCCGCCTTGCTGATGTCATCTGTGCTCTCTCCCTGCTGCCCTCCTCAGTTCCCTCATTCCGTCTCTGACTCCAGACAGAGTCCACGGTGGCTCCTGTCACTCTACCTGCAAAAAAAGAAGAAGAGGAGAAACAACTTAGACATGATGGAACAAACATTGATACATGCAGCCAAGCTGCAAACCCCACCGGAGTTTAAACGCTGCGCTTCTTGTAATGAAGCGATGCCTGCATCCAATGGGCATCTAGCTTGTATCAAGTGCCTGGGAGAAGGTCATCTCTCCCAGAGATGTCAGCATTGTAAAAATCTAACAGCCAGGGCTCGCAAGGATCGGGAGCGAAAACTCAAGCTCCTACTACTTGAAGGGGCTCTCCGCCCCGCGTTGGACCCAGGCGCCTCTCCTCAGTCTCCTGAGGGAGCGCCAAAACACCCGTCTACAATGTCCTCCCCGGTCTTCTCTAAGCGAGGGAGAACCTCTGATTCCACAGCCAGGGAGCTGTTGAAGGGTCCTCTGCAAGGCATGGTAACCCTCACAGACTCCCAGCCAGCAAAGTCAAAATCTGTTAAAACGAACCGCGCGCACTCTGTCAAAGCAGTGCTGGTTCCAACGGTGCCGACAGCCTCTCTGGCGCGGACCCTGGCTCCGCAAGCGGCAGCACCGCTTCTACAACTGTCAAGCGGGCCGACCACCCTCACAGCACCGGGCAAGGCACCATCAACCACGCCGCACCCGGTTCTTCATTTTCTCCCGGCACTGGCTCCCTTTCCCGCACCGCTGCCACTGCCGACAGCACAGCCAGATGCTGCAGCCACTATTGGCAGTCAGCTGCAGCCTGGCCAACAAGTACATTCCAAGCATAAAAGTAAAACAAAACATATTGAGGCCAGGGAGGTCCTAAGTATTCACTCTGCCCCTAGGTCTCCTTTATTCCGGTCGGACACTTACCAATCTAGTCCACCCTCAACTCCGGGCTTCTCCTGTCATTCGCCCTCTTCTAGCCCTAGGTCACCAGAGCCAGCGGATCCAAAGATTCAACAGCCTCCGGCCAACCCTGCACCAGTTCTCTCATGGCCATATCCATATTATTTCTATCCTCCCGTACCGGGGATGCCTCTTAATAGCTGGCCAAACAGCACTATCCCAATGCCTGCAATGTATCCTTATCTTCTACAACAAACTACTCCAACCCCGCAACAACATCAGCCACAACCTGCGGGGTCCACAGCCCCTTCATCCTCGTCAGAGTACCCCGAGGATCCAGATGCCCTTACACCTGACAACAAAACTGACGTGAGCTTTTCAAACGAGCCGCAGAAGTTATGGATATTTCACTAGACTCCCATTCTGAGAGTCAACACAAGTTATATAAAATTCTGCAAACATCGGGACCTTCTAAACTGGCCCTCCCAATGGACATTGGTATCATGGAGCCCGCAACTGTGCTCTGGCAAACGCCAGCATCCAACCCCCCCTCTAACAAGAGGGCAGACAAAAAGTATTTTATCTCTTCTGCAACCAACGAGTTCCTCTTTTTGCACCCCTCACCTAACTCCTTAGTGGTGGAGGCTGCCAACCAGCGAGGCAAACAGTCCTATTCTAGATCTGCCCTCACGACCAGGGACGACAAGAAACTTGATATGCTTGGTAAGAAGGCCGATACCTCCGCGGCCCTACAACTTCGAATAGCCAATTATACGGCACTACTTTCCAACTACAACTATCACCTATATGATAAACTTCACAGATGACATCCCACAGGACAAATGCGATCAGTTTCATTCACTAATTTCAGAAGGTTACCTGGTCACAAGGACAGCCTTGCAAACTTCCTTTAGATGCAGCAGACCCTGCCGCCAGATCACTCGGTACAGCAGTCGTCATGCAGCGGGCCTCCTGGCTTCACTCGGCTGAGTTACTCAGGCACCTGCAACACACAATTGAAGATGTTCCCTTTGAAAAAGACTGTTTGTTTGTTTATTTGCCAAGAAAACAGATGAGATAATGCACGGATTAAAGGACTCCCGCGCCACATTGCGCACATTGGGTATTTACACCCATTCCTTTCCAAATAAACGCTTCCACAAAGCCCAAACATACAACTCCAGGCCCCCACAATACCAGCCTAACCGTCGGTCCGAGACCTATAGATCAAAATCTCGTCAGCCTCGCAGAAAACCAAACCACCAACCCATGCACACGTCTCAACCCCCAAAGTCGACTCAACACTTTTGACGTTCCCATCGAGAGAGCTGCCAACCATGTCGTAACAGACCGACTCCAGTCACCACCTCGTCATCTTATCTTTATGCGCAGATTACAACCCTTTGCCCAACAATGGCGCAGAATAACATCGGACAAGTGGGTGTTAGAAATTGTTCAATGGGGCTATTCCATACCGTTCACTGCATGCCCCAAATCCCAATACCCCTACCCGTCCCTTTTCAGGGACCCCACCCACATACAACTTCTTCAAGAAGAGGTCAGACACCTTCTCTACATCGGAGCGATTGAAGAAGTTCCCAATCATCAGCAGGGAAAGGGTTGTTACTCCCCATATTTTCTCACAAAGAAAAAAACGGGAGGGTGGAGACCAGTCTTGGACCTTCGGCGCCTCAACCATTATATCCAAGTAAAAAAATTCAAAATGGTGACTCTAAACACTATCCTCCTGGCCCTACACCAGGGGGACTGGTTGGCCTCTCTAGATCTCAAGGATGTGTATTTTCATGTCCCCATCATCCAGGCTCATCGACGTTTCCTACGCTTTACCCTTCTTTCCAAGCATTACCAATACAATGTCCTTCCCTTTGGCCTCTGCACGGCACCCAGAGTCTTCTCCAAGCTCATGGCACCCGTGGCTGCGTTCCTCCGGAAACATCATATCAACATCTTTCCATACCTCGACGATTTTCTCCTACTGGGCCCCTCACTCTCTCATGTGCAGCGAGCACTTCGTCGTACTCAGGACGTGTTCCTCGCTCTAGGCCTACCCATAAACTACGCAAAGTCTATGCTGAAACCCACACAAATCCTTCAGTTTATAGGGGCAAGCATACACTCCCCTCTAGGGAGGGCATTTCTTCCTCCTGACAGGTTCCACAACATAACTCAATTGATTCATGTAATTCAAAACTCCAACTTCATTTCCGCTCGCACTTGCATGGCGCTACTAGGGCACATGTCAGCAACCACCTACCTGGTCAGGTACGCGCGTCTTCATATGCGTCCATTTCAGCTCTGGTTTCTGTCCCGGTGTCGCACGTTCAACCGATCCGTCAACAGAACCCTAACCATACCTCCACCCGTCAAACATACTCTGAACTGGTGGAAGGATCCAAACAACCTTTTGCAGGGTGTCCCCTTTCTGCTGTCGCAACCATCTCTCACCATCACTACCGACGCCTCTCTCATGGGATGGGGAGCCTTTCTGCAACAGCACACGGTTCAGGGCCGCTGGTCGCCTGCAGAAACCCAACTTCACATAAACATTCTCGAACTCAGAGCAGTCTTACATGCATGCCGGCACTTTCTTCCCACCATCACAAACAAACATGTCAGAATCTGCACAGACAACAGGACGTCCATGTGCTACATCAACCGTCAGGGCGGAACCAGGTCTACCCACCTTTGCCTGGAAGCACTGACACTTTGGGACTGGTGCATACAGCACAACATTCATCTCTCAGCAGAATACCTACCTGGCAAGGACAACATGTTAGCAGATTCCCTGAGCCGCTCATTCCCATCTCACCACGAATGGGAGAGCCGCACCGACATTTTACACAACATTTTCCGACGATGGGGGTTTCCCGACATGGACCTCTTTGCCTCCGAAAGCAACAAGAAATGCAAACGCTATTGCTCCCGTGATGGCATCGGTCAAGGATCCAGCGGCGATGCCTTCCTTCTACATTGGGGAAAGAACTTGCTCTACGCCTTTCCACCGATTCCAATGATCCCCAGAGCCCTCCGGAAAATCCGGGAGGACAAGGCAAGAGTACTACTCATAGCACCGGCATGGCCTCGCCAAATCTGGTTCACTCTACTACAAACCATGTCTACAGTACCACCGATCTCCTTACCTCTCCTTCCGGACCTGTTGTCACAGAACGACGGAACACTCTTCCACAACCATCTGGACAGGCTCCACCTGACAGCTTGGAACCTAGATGGTTCACGGGCATAGAATTACGCTGTTCACAGGACGTCCAACACATCCTACTAAATAGCAGAAAACCCACAACCAGAACCACTTGCCTGCAAAAATGGCGTCGGTTTTCCTCTTGGTGTGCGCAGCATTCCCTGGATCCCTTCACAGCTCTGGTGCCTCAAATTCTCAAATACCTCGCTAACCTGAAACAAAACAATTTGTCAGTAAATTCCATACAGGTCCACCTTGCAGCAATCTCCACCTTCCATGAACCAGTTCATGAAAGTTCCACTTTCGCTCATCCGACGGCCAAACGTTTCATGCAGGGTTTGCAGAACCTCTTTCTATACGTTCATCCTCCAGCTACCCCATGGGACCTCGCAAGAATATTTAAAGGCCTTGACAAGACCCCCTTTCGAACCAATTGCTTCTTCAACTCTCTTACATTTGTCACTCAAAGTAGCATTTCTAGTGGCAATCACATTGGCCCGTCATGTAGGGGAAATCGCGGCGCTTATGGCCCACCCACCCTACACCATTTTTTATAAGGATAAGGTTTCTTTACGACTCCACCCCAAATTTATCCCTAAAATCTCTGCCGCCTTTCACCTTAACCAAACGATCCACCTTCCGGTCTTCTGCCTGAAACCCCACGCCACACCACAGGACCGTTTACTACATACCCTCGATGTCCGTCGGGCCTTAGCCTTTTACCTAGAACGAACCAAAATGTTCCGGAAAACGCCTCAGCTCTTCGTGTCAATCGCTGAATGCTCAAAGGGCCAAGCCATTTCTAAACAATGAATCTTTCGTTGGATCGCTACCTGTATACAGACCGCATACACAGCTTCACAGTTAGCTCCCCCACATAACATTCGATCTCACTCCACCAGGTCCATGTCATCTTCCATCACTTTCCTTACCCGAGTACCTCTTCGCGAGATACGTCAAGCCGCTACCTGGGCCTCATCCGAAACTTTCGCGAAACACTATGCACTAGATCGCCTCTCAGCAATGGATACGGCACTGGGACAAGCAGTTCTAAATGCCGCACAGGACTTATAGATCGAAGTACCCACCTCCAAGCACAACTACTGCTACACATTCACCTACGGTGGAGCAGTCAAGAACACTGCTCGATGAAGAAATGGAGGTTACTCGCCCTTCGTGCAGTAGCTGAAGTTCTTCGAGATGCGTGTTCTTGACATGCTCCACGACCCACCCTCCTCCCCTCTACTTCGGAACAGACCATACAAGGTCTCCGCGGTACGAGGGAACTGAGGAGGGCAGAGGGGAGAGAGCACAGATGACGTCAGCAAGGCGGGAAGCGCTCCAGCCTGTCTCTGCTGTCTCTGTCTCTCCCTGCTCAGGGAGCCACTGCTCTTGAAAAATCTCCGGGCTGGAGTGCGGTGCCACACAAAGACCTACGGTGGAGCATGTCAAGAACACGCATCTCGAAGAACTTCGGCTACTGCACGAAAGGTGAGTAACCTCCATTTCTGTCACCCTGGCTTGCTGAAGGGAGCCGCTGCATAGGAGACAAGGTGGAGCACATGTGCCTTCAGGATGCATGTGGTTTCACTGGTGCAGCCAATGAGATGCGAGATCAGCGAGGAGGCAGCCTCCTCACTGAAGTCCTTCTGTCTGGCTGCAGTGGAGGAGTAGTAGGGGTGTAGAGACTGGTGGCTCTTCAGGTCTACAAAAATGATATCTATGGCCCTTGAGCCGAAGAGTTTGGGAAACTCTGTTCTATATATACATAGGTCCACTGACCCCTTACATAATAACCCATGATCATGCTTACAATACTAATGTTTGGCTCAGAAGTAGTTTCTTTCATAGGGGCCGCAACTCTGGAGCCACTTCCTGCTCAAAGGGGAACTATTTGATAGCCACATAGAGTGCAGCACCCATAAGAACTCTGCTTGAAGAATAAACGGTTATTTTGCATATGCAGAACCAACAGTTCTTGGAGAAATGTGTTCCTTTAGGTGTTCCACTGCCCCCCTTCTTTCCCCTGTGCTTTGGGGTTATAGATCTTCATGGGGGAGAAGGAACTGAGGGTGGTGCATCTGCACAGTATCATATAAAAATGGCACAAATTTGACTAGGACACTTCAGTGAGAAATCTCCATTTAGAGGCACAGTGAGCACAAGTTCACTTAGATGGGAGCTCACAGGGAGCCGTGTGTTTCAAAGAACTACAGTTACTGCACAGGGCTTGTAGAATTTCTTCAGACTTCAGCCCATATTCTACAAGCCCTCCCTGTGCTGGGATGCCTTTGAAATACATCACAGTTCTGTATACAAAGACTTTGTAGGATTTCTGTGCAACAGTTATGTCACTTTAAAAACACAAATGTACGTAAGGGAATTTTTCAGTTAGTTAGCATAAAACTGGCCAGTCTGGTGTATACCTTCATCACACGCAGCCTTGTTGTAAAATAAATTTATTAACTAGGTTGTATGGAAAATAACTACGCTGATTTTGCTTTGTATGCTTTTACTGTAGTAGTGAGTCTCTCATAGCCATCCCAATATTTCTGATCTGTCTTCCAGGTTCTACTTCTGCTTTTGCTCAGCCTGCCAAAAGCCCTGAGCAGCAGGGCAGAATTTGAAGTGCCACTCTCACCTCCATTGTTCTCTCTGCTGTTTTATTTGATGTGCCTGATGCTCTGTGCAGTTCATGTAATTGTATGCACATCAGCAGAAAGCTTGTGCTATTTTTGCAGTATATCATGGTTGATGGCTGTTGGCGTGATGATGCTGATTTCTGCACTTATGTGTGTAATTTTGTCCACCTTTGGAAAGATGCTTGAGAATCCCAAACTTCCAGCAAAGGTGAGAGTACTCCTTTAAGAAATATAGCTGAAGCCTTTTGCTGTTTATGCTGTAGCCTCAAGGAAAGTCTTATTTAAAGTTCCTATTGTGTGTGAAAGGTATAGTATAACTTGAGTGAAATTCAGATGTGATATGGGCACTGCGGCACCATACTGATTACTGTAATGAAATCATAAAAAGTGTTTTCACATAACTTTAAGAAAGGCTCTAATAGGTGTAGTTTTGCATTCCATTTACTAGATCAGAAACAATTATTCAGTGTACTCATTACGTGCCGTCGTGCTGTATGACACGTACATGTACAACTAAAGCAGTTTTGGTGATACCAAAACACTGCGCACTGTAGGTAAGTGGTTGAATTTTCCAGATACTTGAAATATAACAGTTCTTTGAATAAGAAAATAGGCGGCAACTGCTTAATTTAATAAAAATAAAGGTCTTCACAGGTTTTAAAACCATATGAGAGGTACAAAACTGATTGATTGTCACTCTCGGGTGGTAACAATGGAAAAAATCAGTTAGTATAGAAACTACCCTACATTGTTTACTGTCTTGGTTGTTTAAAAACAAAAAAAAGTCATCGGTTTTGTGGTCTGATAGCTGGCTAGCTTAACTTGGGTGTCAAAAAGCAAATACTTGTTAAAGTAATAAACTAATCAACTAATGGCCAGATCTCCTGAGAGGGATGTCCAACTGTATGGTTTGTAATTGCATAACTTGACGATCTACTCTTGCAAAGGAATTTTGATCTCAAATTAGTCTAAACACACTTCAGTCACCTCTAAATTACCTTGTTGAGGCTTTGATTTTCACTTATTTATTTACTGTGTAATAAGGAGATGTATTTCTTTAGTGTTGCTTTAATTAAAACTGGTATGACCTTAACATTACTGAACATTTCATAGTACCCTACTGTTGTCTTCTGAGACAGAAATGTTTACTCATGGTGAGCAAGTGCTTAGTGCCCTTTTCCTTTCCACATTTTTTCTGATTCCAAATTTTTATAAATAGCAACAAGCCAAGTATAATGGTTAATACTGAAGACAGTTACTTTCCTGTAACTAGAGTTCATATACTTTACCAGTAAAAGTCTCCATATTCCATCCTCACTAGAACATGAAGAGATGGACAGAAGCTGAAGATACACTGAGAGCCATGTTCCTTTATGTAGCATTGTATTAAGTGTTCCATTACTCAAGGCAATGCCACCAGTCACCACGCTGTGGTCAGTTTGCCAGAGAGTTCTTGGAAGGATTCAGTGAAAATTGATTACACCGTTTACACACAAACTGAGTTGAAATATTTTCATTTATGATGATCATAGTTTACAGATAAGCAAAGTAAGAAAAACGCTATTTAGGTCTTTTAACATGGTGGCTCATCTTAAGGTATATAAAATGAGTTTTAATGCATGCCGTAGTGAAGCTGGACCATTTAGTTGTGTTTAACTTTTTGAATCTCCACGTCTGCTGTTATTAAATAACTGTCAGTTCCATCGCCCATAATTTTTCACAGCTATGAAAATATAAATAAATGATTTTAAGAAAAACTAAAAATTAACATCTGTTATCCATTGGATTTATTTAAAAAAAACAAAAACAAAACAAAACTGTCAGGCCTAGACACATACTCAAAAGTGTGTATTTGTACCAATCTATTAAAAATCAGGTTACAACTAACTTTTATTTCTTCAGCAAGTGGGTTTCTACTCTTATTCATCGAGCTTTATGGCTGAAGAAGTTCCCAGTTTGCTGTCATGAGTTTTGTGTGTAATCGAAGATGTTTTCTTTAAAATATCCTAGGATGCATTGCAAAGAAATTAGGCAATAAGGCAAAGATGTTAAACCCATGAAGACCAGGAAATTGAGTTAAGCTTCATGTGAGAGGCCTTACTCATTGCACAAAAGCATTATGACAAATCTCTCAGTACTTAAGTAGGAAACCCTGATCATGAAGGTCTGCTCTTAATCCTCCCCCATCTCTTTTCTTGATCACTAGGGATAGCACCACCATTTTCTACCTGTCATTCAGGCCTGTAACCTGGGTGACCTTTGGGCCTCTCCATTAGTCCTCATATCCAGGATGCATCTAAATCTTGCAAATTCCTTAAGTGCAACGTAAGATACAGACAAATTTCTTGTCCAAACTGTCATTTTATCTCAATTTGCTGCAACATCCTACTCCTTGGCTTTGACAAATCTTGCCCTGCTTCATGTCCATTCAGAATGCTGCTCCAAATACCATTTTACTAGGCTGTTGCTTTGGTCATGTCATCCCTCCACATGCTTGCTCTTGTCTGTAAATTGAACATAAGCTTTATGTCTTCTCTTTCAGGGTCTGTCACAGTCAGTCCACAATCTACCTATTGTTTTCTCATTCACTATTGGGATGCCAACTCCTATCTTTGAATGGTCTGTGATGCCACCTTCCCTGCGTGTTCTCTAAAGGGCATATTAATAACTACACAAGTAGTGGCTCATGTATAGAATCAGCGAACGACTCCTTCTGTAAAATCACACACAAATAAATGTGTGTCTATGGATTGTGAATACGGCAAATATATTCTGTTTACATTTTGTAATTTATAGCAGCTCTGCAGGGTCCTTCTCTACCACCCTTGTGGCACATGCATACATTGTGCAGTGAATATCTGAAAGCAGGCAAGCCATTGGGATTTTGAAGAGGGAATGCTGAATAGCCACTGCAGACTGTGAATTGAGCAGTGATTCCAGTGTCTTAGACCACATTCAGAATCCTTGTGGCTTGCCTCTTGTGAAACCACCATGCAATCTGGGGGGGGGGGGAGAGAAGAAGCTGGAGCAGATATTGAC
The DNA here is from genome assembly GCA_007922195.1 of Podocnemis expansa. Taxonomy (NCBI): domain Eukaryota; kingdom Metazoa; phylum Chordata; order Testudines; family Podocnemididae; genus Podocnemis; species Podocnemis expansa. Next base: position 4,918,224 of record ML681995.1, on the reverse strand, counting down.
AACAACCCACAAGAGACCCCGAGGAAGCAGGAAAAGAAGGTCAGATGTGTAGAAGAAGAGCCACCCTTCTGAACTGGTAAATCTGTAGCACTTGGCCTAGGGGAGGGCAAAGGTCTAAAGGCTTGGGCTAATGGTGAATGGTTGAGGGAGCAATCAGGGCAATGAGTAAGCCCCAGGATTTGGAAAGATGGGAGGAAATAAGTAAAGAGAAGAGGGAAACCTCAGAGGCCAGGGCTAAGTGGGGTGAGAATTATGGGGAAGAACTCCCAGGGGACTTGGGGGCTAAAAGGGGAGCTGTGGTATGGGGATCTCCATGGTTTTCTACTATATCTCACTTGTCCCAAGGCTCACCAGTCACTGCTGGTCCACAGTACTTTAGCTGGAAGTGAGCCATCCCATCCAGGTAGATAGGGTTGTGCTTGCAGGACTTGAGCTGCTAATGTCCTAAACATAGCTGGCTTAGGCAGTAGTTCAGGCTCCCAGTCCTCACCTGCAAGGTCTGAGCACAGGTGGCTAGACAAAGTCTCTGGTGGAGCCACAGTGTCCACACTATTTTTAAGTGTACTAGCCAGATCCCTACTTGCATAAGCCCATCTGCTTATTTTGTGAGCCTTACTCCCTGCTGCTGTCTAGTCATACCCCACACAGCTTAAAAAAACATTAAAATGTAAGGTGCTCAACAGTTCCCAAATGTTTAACTTGGAGGAGATACTTGAAGATTTGCATGTTTTTCCATACTTAACTCAAGGGCCTGGGTCAAATGGGAGAGCAGATTTTGTGGACTGAGGTGCAGCATCATCTATTGGGTAAGGCAGTCTCTGAGATTATCAATCCAAGGGAAATGCTTGTGCGTCACTTTTTTTAGATGTGCTGAGGGCATGGCTCCATGCTGCACTCAAAGATGTGATTCAAGCATATGTAGACGTAACTGAATTAGCTTTAATTTAGCTAGAGTGGCATCCAGAGCAGTGAAGCTGTGCAGCGCAGGCTTTGTCAGGGGTTGTGCCATTCTGCGTGCTATTGATGCTCATGCTAGCTAGATGATAGCTGGCTCAGTTATGTCCTGCCCAATGAGAGCCTGAGGTTAGCCTCTTAGGGCTGCCGAACTCCCACTGAAATCAAATTATTTTAAAAATCTGGCCCTTAAACTTTAGTTATGTGCCTAAATAAGTCACATTTTGAAAGCAGCCTGAATGTAGCAGGTCTTATTACTCCCACTAATAAAATGCAATTTAAATAAACTTTATTTCATTGAAATTTTGTTTTCTATTTAATTTTTGTTCCCCCCCCCCACGTTGCTACTGGTATTGATCTTCTGTTTAATGAGCAGAGTACCAAAGCATGGTAAATATTTAAGACCCTTTCTTCCATTCATTACTGCCTTAAGAAGGAAAAAAAAAAATATGTGCAGTGATTTGGTAGCTTTCAAAAGTGATCCCAGCATGCCAGAAAAACCTTATTGAGAACAGTTGTAATCAATGCTGTTCCATCACATGAAAGTTAGCACAGTTTGAATTAGCTTACTTTGTGTACAAATTAATAGAACCCAAGGTCATGACTTCATACATGTGAGACATTCTACCAGAGTCCCCAAAACCTTATTTCTAGTCTGACTGTGTAAAAATTACTCAAGTGTTTAGTCACCAATATTTACTTGACCGAAAAAAGAACTTGTTACTATACACTTGGCCTTCCAGAAGCTGCACAGCTTTGTGAGTGAGCTGTATTTTTTCTGCCCTATATGTTATCAGAAATGCTAATTTCCATTGAACGGGCCTGTGTATTCCCACTGTCTCATGTTGGCCTAGTTACAACTGTTAACACAGTGGTGGCAACAGAATTGCATAGAGGGAAATGAGGCTGTTTGGGCTGCAAAATTTTCACTCATCATCCTGATGCACAAGCTAGAAAGAATCCAACTTGACTTGCAGATACTAAGTTGGCTTTGCAAGCCTGTTGCTTAGAAAATCCATATTTCTAAATTAAGAATCCCATGCCTTCATTTTGTAAAGTGAATTGGATATCTGTCATTTAGGTGCCTACTTAATTAATGGAGGCTGAAGATGCTTGACAGCTAAGAGTGGTACTCCCACAAAATCCATTTCAGGATGGCTCTTATTAAATCTGTTGTTGATACAGAAATCTAAATATAGTACCTCAGGGTCAAGTTATAGCTAACCTTTTATGGTTACATTCAGTAATGAGGCACAGATTTATAGTGTATATGCTTCTGAAATGACAGAATATGTGGTTAACAACGAGTCCCTCTTTCAGGAACAGTAATAGGTTCTAGTGTGTATGGGGTGGGGGGAGCAGGAGGAGAAAAGGGCGTTGTTGTTATGGAGGTGAGGGCAATATGTTCTTTAGTGAATAGGTTCAGATTTTTGATGATGCATACAAGAACCCTGTTTGCTGATCTGTTGAGATAGGTGAATTTCCATAGTATTTGCTTAGTTCCATTAGTTTTCCTTTTCACCATTCCTGCTAATTAAACAACTAAACATACTAAATCTTTTTCAGTTCACCATGTTTGTCTGTTATGCCCCAAACCTCTACTCCATTTTGACTTTTGGGTCATAAGCCTTTGAGAATAGAGATTTTCTCTGAATCAGCACAGTGGGGCTGCAGTCCTGGCTGGGGTCTTGAAGCACTATATAATGTTCATTGGAGAAACCACAACAATGCAACCAAGATTAATATCGGTTCTGATTGATCTGTACTGTTTCCTAGATCTTGAGAGTGCAGAGGAGTTGCTGATGTGCAGAGAGATTGTTTGGTTAGTAGAGTAATTCTGCTGAAATAATTGACTCTGCAACAGGAGTATTTTGTCACACTAAGCTGCTCCACTGAAACTCTGTTGACGGGGGTGTAGAAATTGTCAAGCAAGCTTGGAGCATAAGCACCAAAAACTTTGTTAGTTTGATCGCACCTATAAAGTTGCTTTATGATCCTTTGGTGACTTACGTTTCAACTGTTTCCAGTTTATGACGCTTACTGTGGTCAAGGGGACATGGCTTGGTGTTGCTAATCATAAGGCATGAGTCATAAATCCATTATATATATTTCTGTAAGAAGAAGTGTTAAATTTTTAAGTTGCATAAATTGCCTTAAAAATTGGAGGGTGAAGGGATCTCAAATGCCTGTATTTCTGGGTGCATTGGGTGGCTGTCACTAGACCCTTAGCTATAGTACTTAATGAGCAGAGAGGTAAATGCACAGATGTTGATGCAATATAAATCTATAGCCTAATGACTTGCTTGTCTCCATGCATTTTCACGCTTAGGCCTCTCTGCTGAGAGTAATAATCAAGAGGTTGGTATCGATTATGGTGGCTCCTGTGAAGTAGACTAGCCTGTTAACTGAAATGAATGTGTTATTCCATTGGCCCTCCCTCCCCCCCAACAGGATTCAGATGAGACTCAGTTTAGATCACTGACTTGGGCTGTATATCAGCTAGGAAGCTCTCATTTATCTGAAATTTCAATTCTGTATCGTCACATTTTTTAATTTTAATAAGTGCAGAGGTTTTGGAGCAGTGTGCTCCTTTACCCCCAACCATACACACACGCTGCCCATGCTGTTAGTATGAATTAATAGTTGCTAATACATACTTCAGGTACACCACCTGCCCTATTTACTCAGCTCATGAACACCAGGTGGTAAATAACAAAGATAGCGTTTAGACCTTGCACAGCTTGGTTCCCACAAATCAAAATTCCAGATTTGTCTTAATTAGACATTGAGGCTGAACTTGTTTATTACCTGCTGCCTGATTAATTTGAGGGTAAAAATGCACAATCTGTTAGCAGGTCATGCAAGATAAGCCAACACTTTAGAGTTTTCATTGGGAAGCATGAAGATAGGTCAGCCTCATAAGTTTAAAAATCTGATGCAAGCGGCCTAGTTCGGGTGTCAGTACTTAATGGCACATAAACAAATGTCCAGCTGTTACAACCAAGCAGTGTCTGAAAGGATGAGGATACTTTCCAAATACAGGAAATGTGTGATCTCTTGCATATTAGTGTTTTTACTTGCTGACAAGTGTTTTTCTGATGGTAACTGCTGGAGGGTTTAATCACTAGAACAAACTATTTAAACTGAAATTACTGACCATGCAAAACCAAATGTAGTGAGCACAAACAATGTTGGTTGTTAGCTTCTCAGGGTAGCACTGTATGTCTTCTGCGTAATCAGAACTATTGCCAAAATAACTACTGAAGGTGGTAAGTGGTTAGTGTCAATTGCTTGTTTCTGGGTGAACACGTTCTTTGGTTAATAACAGCTACTTAGAGTAGAAAAACGTGATTGCTTACTTAGACTGATATAACAAACAAGGAGTCTGCTAGCACTTTTAAAGCCTAACAGATTGATTTATCACATGTTTTTATTAGTCTTTAAAAGTACCACAAGACTCCTTGGTGGTTTTGCTAAAATAGACTAACACGGCTACTACTCCTTTGGAATTAGACTGACACATAACTCTGTCTTCACAGTTGGCCCAGTTTTCCACACACACCATTGTTAACATTTAACAAGGTACTCTAGGCATCAAAATGTTAGATCCTGGGCTACTGTAACTAGTCACAATCTTGCATACAATGAGTTTGCCACTGTTAATTTTAAACCATGTTATATAGAACAGCATGCTGTAGCATGTGCTTTCCATATACACCACCTTTCTCCTCCATCTCCCCCTTCCTCCCAGGCAATGTAAGCCTGTTGCTTAGGGAATTAAATCCATTCTGAAGTGAACTACACAAGAGGTCATGATTTTTATATATTTAGTGTATTAGTTTCTTATCCTTAGCTGTCTGCTGTAAGAGTGAGAGGTGTGAAAAGGAACTAAAGCTCAGAAACCATGGTGTACTCTACATAGATTGTGGGAAGTACATGTGACTAGTCTGGATAAGGTTCTAGATGGTCAATGCTTTTTTAAAGTCAGTTCACGATAGCTAAGAAAACAAATCAACAGCCTATACTTTTAGGGAATTCTATTGTAAAATACAAATGTTTTACCATGTTTGGGACTTGGTTTTAAAATGATCGCTTTGCAGCTCTTTAATGTAGCACTTCTAGTTCTTATTCATGATATGCTGTTTTCTTCATCTCTTTCCTGATAGAGGAGAATACATAAAATGGAATTAAAGGATTGTTCAGGCAGAGCTTGTCTCTGTGGTGCTCATTGGAATGCTACACATGTATATAGCCCTCTCTTCTCAGCCATGGGCACTGATGGTTCCACATAGCAGCAGCAAGCAAAACATTGAAATAATGAAGAAATCTGGCCACGAGTACTGGTGTAGCCTTATACAATGTGAAAATACATATTTAAACATCCATTATTTAACAGATTCTTTGTCATGAAATAAATGCAGAGATCGGTTTGCAAGCTAGCAGGGCAGCAATGTGTCTTCAGTAGCTGCTGTTAATTTGAGACGATTTTTTCACTTTGTCAAGCCATGAATGGCTAGAGATCTAGAGTGGTAAGAAAATTGCTTGTTACTCATCTCTACTCAGTTTTCTGATTACGGCAAGAGTTCTATTTTTAGGTCTATTGATGTGCAACACGAAAGAGCTGCTCCATACCTTCTGTCACAAGACTGTAGTGAACCTGAATGTCAAGTGTGCTATGGTGATTATTCAGAGAGAAGTTTAACTTGAAGTGATATAAAATAATTTTAAATAGCATCATTAAATGTGTTGTGATGCTAACTCAGTGGATTAAACTAAAATTAACCTTATTTAAGAGTAAAACTGCAGGAAATGCCATTGAGGAGAATTACATAATTTCTCCTTTTGCTTAGGGTTCATTGAAACTGAACAAGTAATGGTAAGCACGTTTTAAACACAGACTGAACAAATGATATGTTTTATGAATTACTTCACCAATGACACATTTTCTGTTCACAGAATCCAGCTGTCTCCAATTCCAGCTGGTCAGAACTTGATGTACTCATTTTGGCAGGAACTATTGGCCATGTTGTGAGCCTGGGGGCAAGCAGCTTTATAGAAGAGGAGCACCAAACCTGGTATTTTCTTATCAATACTCTTTGCTTGGCACTGTGCCAGGAAATTTGTAGAAACTACTTTCTTGTGAAAGAATGTGATCTTCAAAGCACTGCTTTGAAACCAAATTTTGAAGATATTAAGGAAACTGCTCAGAGCAGAAATGTTGATGTGCCGTCGTGTGACTCAAAATTGGGCAAAGTCACCTCTTCAGCTGATTTTAGAAAAGACTCAGAAAAGTGGATGGCTTTAGCAAGTCCATGGATCATCCTTATTTGCTGTCGGTTACTTCGTTCATTAAATCAGACAGGAATTCAGTGGGCTCATCGACCAGACTTTGGACATTGGTTGACAAGGTGGGTATCTGAGTTGTATAATAGTTGCTAGTTACTTAAAATTTCCTGTCTGTCTTTGTGTTTAAGTTAAGGGAATAATATAATGTTCTCTAAATAGTTGAAGGAAGTGCATATTAAATGCAGTAGGGGGTCTTTCACTATTCTTGTTTCAAGTATGTAAGGTGGTTGGCAGCACTCAAGCCTCCTGGAGGGTGCTTCCTGCTGGGGAATTACTCAAGTGGTCCCCCTCTGGAGGGTCTGTGTTCTGCTGTTGGCTGCACAGACTTCTTGAGTCCCCTTCTTGGGTCTCAGCTCTCTGGCCAAGACTGGTAGTCCGCCCCTTCCAGGGTACAGTCCAGCTGGCCTTCCTCCTGGCTGCTAATTAAAACAGTCACTGGTCTGCCAGCCTATGCCACCCCTGACAACCCTTGCTGCTCCTGGCATGCCAGGGGAGTGGGGAGGTCCTAGGCCTGAGCACTCTTCAGGTCCTGGGCCAGGGACCCTATGAGCTTCCAATGAGGCCTTCCGCCTCTCACTGGTTCCCACCACCTCCCCGCGCCACTTTGCTGCAGCCCCAGTCGCATGCAGTCTCACTGCTGGAGTCCAGCCACCATCCGCCCCTGGCTCCTTGCCCCTTGGCCACTGCTCCAGCCACTGCTACAGTCTGGTCCTTCAGGATCCTGGTTCTGGGGCAGCTCCTAGTGCCAGCTCCCACTTGGAGTGCTCTGAGGTTCTGGGTCCCTCAGCCAGCCTGCTAGGAAGATTACCCTCTCACTGCAGCTCCTACAGCAGTTTGAGAAGCTAGCTTTGCTGCCCTCCTTTTATACCAGCAGCCTATCCTCTGATTGGCTGCCTCACACAGGCCTCTTTTAACCCTGTGTGTGCCATAGCAGAGCAACTGCACTGTTTCAGAGTAGTTGTCTAGTCTAGTGTAGTGTTTTTACTATCAGTAGGCTCTTGTCCTCAGTGTTAACCATGATTTATAATTTAAGTCTTGTGAACTTGAAAACTTCTTTTATCAGAAGTTTAGTGTTCAATAACTAAGTCAACAGTGGCTGGCACAGTCTATATATAGACCCATGTAATAGAACCAATATACCTAATTTAAGTGGAAAGTTCTGTTTAATTCCTGTTTAACTTCTGTTTAGTTTAATTTTATTAAGTGATAATAATGAATGACAGTACTTGGTGTTCTTTCTGATCAATGTTTTATAAGCAGGAGCATTGCTGCTCCGGGGCACAGGCACGGGCCCCATCCCTTTTCCCCAATTCTAGGCCTGGGCCTGGTCCCATCTCAGGCTTCTGTCACCGTGGGTGGCCAGGCCGTGGATCCCTGACCGGGAATGGGGCCGGGAGCGCCAGCACCGCCGTAGGCGGCCAGGCCTTGGATCCCCAGCCAAAAGCGGCAATACTGCTGCTCCCGCCCCCCCTTCCCAGCCAGGGATCCAGGGCTAGGGTGGCGGCCCAATGCTTGGGGCACTGGCGCTGGGACTCGGGGCACCTGCCCCGTATGCCAGGCACCAGCGACGCCCCTGGTTATAAGAGCTATTGGTGGGGAGGGGAGAGAGAGATTTTCTTAAATGTACTACAGTAGGAGTTTAGATTAAAAACGGAAAGTAATTTATTAGTAATGACTTCAGGAATGTTGCGGAGCCACTCGTTTGAAATATTTTCAATAAGGGGAAAGGGTAGACAGGCTCAGCTGTCTGCTTCAGATGTTATGACCTGTCACGTGAGCCTGTGACGCCACTCAGGGTTATGGCTTTTGTGATAATTCATGATTTCTGTGGTTGCAATTGAATCCGTGAAGGCCTGCAAGGCTGCTACTGGAATTGAGGTACTTAAGCCATTGTACAATCCCTCTGATGTTGGGTCTGACCTTTGTTCTATGAGGGGGAAATTGTGCGACTCCAACAGACATGCCTTTTCTGGGAAGACTGCTGAAGCTTGTTGGCATGCAGTCTGCATCCTATAAATGTGTACATGAAGCCGAAATGTTAAAGAACCATACTCACTAGTAAGAATCCTCCCTTTCTGTCTCTTCTTCTTCTCTCTTGAGAAGCCTCTTAGCTATGGTGAGGGAGGGGAGGGGGCATGTGGTACTTTCCTTCCTGGTCACTGAGATCTGAATTGCTGAATGCAAATTAAACCTATGATATTAATTGTGCTCTGCTCATTTGTTTGGAGGATACTAGAAACAGTCTACAGGTTAGAGGCGACAATACTTCATCAGCTTATATTTAGTTAGTTTGTATTTCTTTGCAACTGACAAGTACTTACAGCGCTACCTAGGGGTTAAAGTATAATTTGGCGGGCCCCAGAACCCTCCTAAATTTTTGGGCCACCTTCACCTACCCCAACTATTGTCCCACAAATGCCTGCCCCCCAGTTCAGCTACTGACCCCAACACACCTGCCCCCCCATCAGACCCTTCCTTCCTCATGTCCTCCTCAGCCCCAATCCCCATTTCCTAAGCTCCCTGCCCCCATGTTCCCACGCCAACCCTCCTAACCCCCAGCTCCCTTGTCTTCACACCACCCTCTCCACATGTTCCCGGTCCCCTTACCTGAGTCACCGATGTGGCCAAGGAGCTATGGGGGCTGGGGGGAGGCTGTGGCACCAGCAGGCTGGTGAAAGGGGACACAGGCCTGAGACTGGGTCTGGGCTGTGGCTGCTGCAGGCTCTGGGGAAAGGGGAGGATGGGTGGCCAGGCTCATTGCAGCCTGCAGCTCCTTCCTTCAGCCAGCCCTGGGGGAAATGTGCTGAAACGCTGCATTCCAGCAATTTCCTCTAATTTTAGGGGGCCCTGGAATGCCATTGTGGGTCATTCCAGCTTACTTTAATCTCTTGCACTACCTATTAAGGTTGCCTGATGCTTTCTGTTCTTAAGACCCTGTATTCAGCTGCATATAACTTACATTTTGGGGTGAAATATTCCATGGTAAGTGTCTGCCTTGGGCTCAGTATTTTTTTCCCCAAAATTTCAGAGAACAGTTGAGCCATTTCTGTAAAAGAGGCTAGAGAACATAAATTTTGATAAAGTTAAAAAATCACGGTGATCTTTTTTTGGAGAACTTCTAGAGCCCTTATGTTTTAGAGCAAGGACTTGAAATTTGACATGGGGTGCCTTTTTTCCATCCCTATGAAACTTGCACAAATTTGGGCAACCTATAAGCCTTTGAAAAAATGGAGTTTACATGTGCCCAGTAGGGATTTGATAGATCTTAACAATGAAAAATCTATGAAGATTCGGTCCCCACTGAGCATGCTCCAGCCTTTCAATTCCTAGTGTTGATCAGACTGGAGCCATGAAGGTGTGAGACTTGGGGGTTTGGAGTCAGTTGACTGGGTGGGTCACTGAAATTGGATGAGGAACTAAAGTAGACAGGTGAGGAGCAGTGAAGGCGGAACTGTGAGTGCAATGCAAGTATCCTTTCATTGAATAAGAAAGGGTGATTAGGTGGTATCCATGTATCATGAAATTGTTATAGATGAATTTGTTTCAAAGATGCTTCTAGATGAGCCAGTGGTAATAGATGCTTAGATAACTTATCTCAGAAAAATGAGATAAATGGTATTGTACAGAAGTATAAATGTTAACTCTAGTGAAACCAAGCTTTTTGGTCCTACTGTTCCAGTGTCAGATGTAGCATTTCTCACTGTGTATGCTTTTCTCCTCAGTCAGATGAAGTGAAGATCTTATTTTGCTTGGGAAAAGCCTACCTGTATTTGTACATAACTTTTTGGTCTTTGCTTAGGCATGTGGCATGCATTCTCCTGTTTTGGAAACTAATCAATTTCTAGCTGGTGAGAATTTGCTCCTCTTTGTACAGAATTACACTCAAAAAGGCCTTCCACTTGCCATGCTGTGCTCTTATTTTGATGTTATAAGTTTCAGAATACCCTAGGTCTTTCACTGAAAAACTTTGTGGTTTCATGCTGTGCTTTTTGTACCTCATGCAGTGGGACTCTACTACGTGAGCATCCATTAATTGTGCAATCTCAGTTAAAACAGATAATTATCTCATGCAACATGTCATTCTTTCCATAATGCCGTTGCTTCCTGAAATTGGGGCAGATTCTCTGTCCCCATAAGAAGAGTTTGACTGTAACTTTTGAAGCAGCTCTTTGAATTCTAGCATGCAAAAGAGATGTTTATCAGGATATTTTAATGATAGTCATGATCCTGAACTTATAATTGACTGTTCAGCACGCTCAGAAGAATTAGGGGTTGTGATAATATATAAATATTCAAAATAAAAAGTGCTTTTTTGGTGACCATACATACATACGTATATGTATATAATAAAAAACAGTGCTTTTTTTCTGATGGTACGCAGGAGTATGGAGTACTAGCACCTTTTTTGCTGGCCACACTGCCCAGCTGGGGGTGGGTGGGAGGTGGGGGTCAGCAGGGGAAAGGAGAGTACCAGCACTTAAAAAAAGCATTGTATATAAATATAAAGACAAAATTTGTTTATGGAATTATGCAAGTGGGAAAGCTCCCTTTCTCTTCATCTACACTCTAACATGCTAGATTTAATTAATCAGGTGTAGGTGAAAGGAAAAAAGCAGATAGGATGTGTATTTTGATGAGACATAGCGTGTTTTAATTTATATAGCCATTTTGTCCCAGATATAAAAATTTATCCTTTCTGCAGATGTGAATTGTGCCCAGCAAAATAAAATTGGCACTCAAATCTGTTTTCGTAGTAGAGGTGCTAGCTCTCAATCTATTTATCTGAACTGCCTAGTTATTCAAAAAGACCTAGAATAAAACCAGTTGCTACAACAGTGTTGGAGTTAAGCCAACAGCCTGGAGCGTATAACAGGGCAGCAGTCTACTACATTGAATTCTGGATCTCCATAGCTGAAGTTCCTACAGCAACATTTGACAGCATTATACAAACATAAGGCAGATGTAAGGGCTTGTTAAAGGTAATAAAAACATAGGTGCGAACTCTCAGCCTTAATGTTGCATCAGCATAGTTTTGTGTGTTGAATAGTTGTGGTTTGTTACCATCTGTCCTCTCCCTTTTTTTTCTGATTTTCTTGGTTATATCACAAGCTTCCCTTCAGTGTCTTTTGTCTTTTCTTTATCAGCCAAAGAGGGCTTTGAGAAACCCATACAAGGCTTTGCCTTCTCTTCCAGTGAAGTGCATGGTCTTCAGCAGAACAAATTGAATATAATTACAAGCTGTGACACTTATTATGTATACACCCTAGAGCAGTGGCTTGCAACTTTTTATACTCAGGACCCAGTTGAAAAGAAATCATTTATGCCCATGGCCCAACAGTTACATCTTTCAGCAATGCAGTCTAGTCTTTTGGTGGCAACAACAGCAGGTGCCACAACCTAGGGACAAAAAACCTAACTGATTTCAATACTGAGTTTGATATGTTTGCAGAAGAGACGATATGATGGGGTTGCCTACAACTGCATGTGGTGCATCTGTGTCTGCTACTAGCAAATATCTGCAAGTGCTGGAGATGGGATACTAGATGGAGAAAGTTCTGCACAGTTTGTCATTATATTTTGATTTGTTCCAAATACTAGTAGATGGAAATACATTCCACTGCTGGTTTTCTGCTTGATTTTTGGGTTCACTTCCTGGTGTTGACTTGCCTACAAACCCATCCCCCCCCCCAAAGCAATAAAGCTTAAATCCCTCAACTAGGAACTGCCCATGTCCAATGTGATTTGGGTTTTCCCATTGTGTCTGACTTCCAGCACACTCTGTTTCAATATTTGGGAGTGGGCAGGCTGTTCAGTGTACAAACTTTACTGTGAGATGCACTGCACCTGCAGGTCTAAAAAAGAACTTCTTTGCATCTTTAGGGCTTCCTGTGCCTGTCTTGGGATAGTGTTTTCAGTATACTGTATTACCAAAGACAAGGATTCTTCGTCTCGGACCAGGATCGCCATTGTTCTAATATGTTTTTGTTCTGGTGATTGCTCTTATCTTGTTTAGAGGAAAATTTGTGTATGCTACGTTGTGCATATGTGTGTTTAGATGTGATGGGTAGGGGACATTTTATGCACCTAAAAGTTAAATAAAATGGATATATATGCAGAGTTACAATTTATAAAAAGATGTTTGAAGTTCTGTAAAAATCTTTGACCTTTTTTTATTAGAGAAACTAGAATGCTATAGTAAAGTGATATATGTATATAATGTAGGTAAATATAAAATTTGTTTTAAATAATTAAAATCTTGTGTCATATGAAACATTCTGTTTTTATCCAATTAATGCAGACCAGCTAACATATGGTGAGACACGATTACTTTTAAATATGCATTCTTGAATTGGAAACCTTAATTAGAAAAATCTTAAGTAAAGAGAATTAAATTATTTTACCACATCTCTTGTGTATGTATTACAGTTCCAGAAGCTCTGTTAAATGTATTTTAGCAGTAATTACACTTTTTTTTTTTTCTTTTACAGTTCTGAACATAAAGCTATACTCTCCCTTCTGGCAGCTATTTCTTTAGTTATGATCTTCATTCTGGTTCAGAGGAGATGCTCCCTGGTTTCGAAAATAGCAATGGCACTTGGGCTCTTGGGAGTCTACAGTTACCGGGCAGCCATTGGAAATGTTGTATTTCCATGGCAACAGGACAGCAAAGATATCTCAAAGTAAGTTCATCAGCAGATATGTAAATCTACTTCTAGAACAGTTGTACCTTGGATACTGAAAAATAAGTTATATCTGTTAGAATCAAACTGTTGTGAATAAAGGAACTGTTCTTCTGAGGATATGCTGTAACAAATTTTATGTTACGTCTTTTTAGGTATTGTTTGAGTACAGTACAGTGGTATGTTACTGTACCATATCTCCAAGTGTAAACCTATCAAAGCTGGCATGCACACAATGACCACCTTAAGACATAGCTTATCAGTCAAGCCAGTTATGACCATTTATGCTTTTGAATCTTTCTTACAAAGATTACTATTGTTGCTGTTGCATTTACTATCATGTTGATTTCCTACATTAAGTACAGAACTAGGCCATACTGTGACTTATTTATTACTATGAAGTAGTTTACTATTAGACTACATGGCTAAAAATACATTTAGGAAACTGTTTCCCTGTCTTTCTGGTTTTTACAGCTGAGAACTGTATGATGTGTCTGTTCAAGATAGCTGCTTTTCAGGTCTAATGCTTGCAGCATAATGCAGACTATGAACTTTAAAAGCTGAGAGTTTTGAGTCTTCTTTCCTGGCACCCACATCTGTCAGTATATTACTTACCAGTGTATTACAACCCAATGGTGTCTCTAATTCATGTGAGCTTTTTGTTTCTTATGCACATTAGCTGGTCTTGGATTCTTTTATAACCTGGCAATAAGTTCCAGAGGGGTAGCCATGTTAGTCTGTATCCAGCAAAAACAACAAAAGTCCTGTGGCACCTTAAAGACTAATAGATTTCTTCAGGCATAAGCTTTTGTGGGTTGCAAGCCAATTCTGGAGGTGTATATACACTTGGAAGGGTGAGAAACATTACAATGGGAGGGGAAGTGCTAACAAAGTCTATTCAGTGAAGGTAGATGAGGCCCATTCACAGCAGTTGACTAGAAGGTGAGAATGTGTGAACTAGGACAATTACTTTTTGTACCGAGATAACCAGACCTGGTCTGATTGTGTCAGGTTTACATACGAGTTCCAGCTCTTCAGTTTCATGCAGAAGTCTGTTTTTTGAAGAGCTTTTGTGGATGCATGGCAACTTCCGAGTCTGCTACAGAGTGTCTAGGGAGATTGATGTACTCTTCTACTGGTTAATGTGTGTGACCGTTTTGGTATCTGATTTGTCTGTTTGTTCTTCTACATGGGGACAGTCTGATTTGGGCAATGTACACGGCAGAGTGATGTTGCTGGCACATGATGGCATAGATCACATTAGTGGATGTGAGGTGAATGAGCTCCTGATGGTCTGGCTGATGTGGTTAGGACCAGTGATGGTGTCACTGGAGTCTATGTGGGGGCAGAGCTGGCAATGGGGTTTGTTTCAGGGTTAGATTCCTGGGTTAGTGTTCTTGGTCTATGGTGTATGGTTGCTGGTGAAAGTGTGCTTCAGGTTGGGAGGGCTGTCTTTAAGCAAGGATTGGCCTGCCTGCCAAGACTTGAGAGAGAGTGAGGGGTTATCTTCTAGGATAGGTTGCAAATCCCTAATGATGTGTTGGAGAGACTTTAGCTGGGGGTGTAGGTGATGGCCAGGTGGTCTGTTGATTTCTTTGTTGGTTCTGTCCTGTAGCAGGTGACTTCTGGGTACCTGTTTGGCCCTGTTGATCTGTTTGTGAATGGGCCTCATCTATCCTAACAATTGATTTTTGTTAGGACATACTCTCCCAATTGTAATGTTTCTTACCCTTCCAAGTGTGTATATACATCTCTGAACTGTAGTTTCCACTTCACACATCTGACAAAGTGGATTGCAGCCAAAAGCTTATGCCTGAAGAAATGTGTTAGTCTTTATGGTGCCATAAAATTTTTGTTGGTTTTTTATAATCTATCTAATGTTTTTTATTCTTGTAATAGAGTGGGACCTATAGCCCCAACTTGTTCTAAGGGAGGCATCAGAGTTGTGGGAAATTCCCAGGAAGCATTCCTGCAGTCTTTGGGGCAAATTCTGGAAAGGTTATTGGCTTATTTTTCCAGAGGGGTAGCTGTGATAGTCTGTGTATAGCAAAGGTAATGAGAGTCCTGCGACACCTTTTATAGACTAACAGATTTCTTCAAGCATAAGCTTTCGGGAAGTACAGCCCACTTCGTCACATGCGTCTGACAAAGTGGGTTGTAGTCCACAAAAGCTTATGCTTGAAGAAATCTGTTGGTCTATAAGGTGCCACAGGACTCTCGCTATTATTGGCTTATGGCTAGAATAAATTGTGCAGAGATCACTTTGAATTTGACATCAGTCTGAGTAGCTTGGGTTCAAGATTGGGGATCAGAGCCCACACCCCTTTATAAGAAGTAGAGTTTGGGAATTGTCCATTTTAAGCCTAATATCTTGAAAGCCAAGTGTACCAGTGGTGCATTCCTTTTATTCATAGTGGAGGTTTAAATAGTATTAAGAGGACACTGTATTGGATCTTCTTCCTACAAAAATCCTTAATGGCCTTTACTTGGACTTCAGGGTGCCATGTACTCGAATGTGTTTGTCTGAAACTGCATCTGGTTGCTAAAAGTGATTTTTAGTTTTGTTTTGTTTGAGTACAGTTCCTTGCTGTGGAACTCTGCTCCTTCAATGAGAGGAAAAATACTGCAATGTGGAACAGAATGTGAACTGCATCAGTTGAACTGCAAATAAAAATAGTTCCAGTAATAAGTGGAGTTCTTAAATTTACAAACTGAGCTAAGCTTTCACTGGCAGCTGATTTATACTATAGTCAACTCTAATTGCAGTTCACATGCTGACTAAAGAAAAATACAGGGTTTTTACATTACCCCAGCTTAAATTTAAAGGTGAATATGGTGATTCACTTAAATTGCTTTGTCAGACCTTTCATTTATAGGTTTATATTATGTAGTGGCTTAAAAATTCTTTAGATTAATAAAACAAAACTTTGCCATCAGTTGTAGTGGTGGCTGACTCTCACATTTAAGTGAGATTCACATATTGACATTAAATTACTTTTTAGCTGTTGAAATGGCCCAAGGCATTTTAAATGGAGATTTTTTTTTTTTTAGTGCTTTTGAAAGTGAGAGCAAGTACACTGCTAGCTTTGGTGCATAACTCTGCCAGTATACTTCAATCTTATCCTTATGCCATCCTTAACATTCCATACCAGGGCTTCCCTCTTACAGCACTTTGCATGCTGCCTTGCAAATATGCCTCAACTCTGACTCACTCTGATACAAATATCAGGAAAGGCAGCATGGGCTAGTATTGGACTGCAAATCAGGAGATCTGTTTTATTTTTAACTTATTTGCTATGTGATCTTTGCAAGTTATGCTTTTCCTAATGTTGTAATTTGGCTATAGTGTGAAAAATGTATTGTGTATTACATTGCATATAAAAACTGCATTAAAAGAAAGCTAAGGTTGGAAAGTCAAGTACCTAAAACGTTGGAAAGACAGAATTTTTGTCTTTGTAACTCTAATTCAGCCCTCTTGTGGGTGTACGTTACCCTACAATCTGTAATTTTATGATCACCTGCTATTTTTGCCTAAGGATTCCTGCCTCATTCAGTGCACAAGATGAATGGTGTTAGCTAAATGGATAGCTACTGACTAGTATATGGATAGCTACCTGTGCCTTTATTGCATCCATCCAAACCCCAAATTTAATACAGAATTATTTCCTCCTGGGGTTTTCTAGTGAGCTCTTCACCATAGTTTTGGAGTGCTGCACAAACATTAATGAATTTATTCATGGGACCTTGGTGAGATGATGATGATGATATTACCATTTTACAGATGACGAACTGAGATGCACAGAAACTAAAGTCAAAACTGAGATCAGGCCATAGGGGTCTCAAACTGGACATCCAAAGTTAGTGGATGCTCTTTACGGAGTAGTTAGCTCTTCTGTAGAGTGCATATTAATAGCAGAGCTTCCACTGATTTTAGTTACACTTGAATGCCCAATGTGTCTGTTAATGAAGTGCCAGGTTTCTTAAGCTTAACAGCAAGAAAATGAGAAATAGTGGCCACTTGTGAAAAGCTTGATTTGTGACTTGCCCACGAGCACTTAGCAGGTTGGTGGCAAAGGCATGGATAGAAATGAGATCTTCAGGGTGTGATTGTACTTCCCTACGCATGAGGCCATCCCTTGAGTTTCTACAGTCTTTTACCTTACTTACTTCACACCTCCCAGTTTCTGCAACGAATGAGAGAGGAACACAGAGGCAAAAACTTCATCCTCTATACATCCCTGATTGATCCCCAGAGTACTACACGTTTGTGGTGAACGAAGTAGAGGTCATGGGGGGAGTGCATGATTATGCAGTTAGACTATGTGGTTTAGAATCATAGAATCATAGGGTTGGAAGGGACCCCACGAGGTCATCTAGTCCAACCCCCTGCCAAAAAAAGCAGGACCACTCCCATTAGATCATCCCAGTCAGTGTTTTGTCCAGCTGGGACTTGAACACCTCCAGAGATGGAGATTCCACCACCTCCCTAGGCAACTTATTCCAATGCTTCACCACTCGCCTAGTAAGGAAGTTTTTCCTAATATCCAGCCTGGACCGCCCCAGCTGTAACTTGAAGCCATTGCTTCTCGTTCTGCCCTCTGTTACTACCGAGAACAGTCGAGCTCCCTCCTCCTTGGAGCAACCCTTCAAGTAGTTGAAGGTTGCTATCAAATCCCCCCTCAGTCTTCTCTTCTGCAGGCTAAATAAGCCTAGTTCCTTCAGTCTTTCTTCATAGGGCTTGTGCTCCAGCCCTTTGATCATTTTGGTTGCCCTCCTCTGGACTCTCTCTCTAATTTGTCCATGTCCTTTTTGTAGTGGGGAGCCCAAAACTGGACACAGTATTCCAGATGTGGCCTCACTAGTGCAGAATAGAGGGGAATGATCACATCCCTCGATCTGCTGGTAACGCTTCTTCTGATGCAGCCCAGTATGCCATTGGCCTTTTTGGCAGCAAGAGCACACTGCTGACTCATATCCAGATGCCTAAGGAGGCTGAATTAGGGTTGCACAGGAAACCTCAAATCTGGCATTTTGTAACTTTTTGAGTGCTTGACTTTGCAGTCCTAATATTGTCTAAACATTGCTTTTTGTGTGTAACTTCCTTGGTTTCTAAGAAGCAAACTTTAAGGGGAAGAAAAACATTATTTGGAACCGTATTAAGCCCGCACATGGCTTGTCAGCAGGGTAGGAACCTTTAGATCTGCAGCCGAGGCCTCTGCTATTTGAGCTAATGGAATAATTGGTAGCAAGGATAGACTCTTAACCTCCCTCTGCAGGCCAGTTACTAATAATATACACCTTTTGCCAATGAATTTCACATATTGGCTGGTAGCAAATAATGGCGACTCAGGACCCTAGGTTTCAATTCTGGAGGGGAAATCTGGTCTGAAGTGGAATGATCTGTAGTATAGTGATTCGTAGCTTGTGCTCTGTGAAACACTGGTGCTCTACAGATGCAACGAAGGTGTTCTGTGACCAACCCTGACCCCTTCCCCTCTGGGGCTGAGTGGAGAGGGGTAGGAGCAAGCAGTGAGCGGATGCATTCCTTGGAGATTTAAAATGCTGTAGTCAGTTACAGCAAAGCTTCCAGGCATGCGCTGGTGTCTGTCACTGCTTTGCTGCAGCTGGGACATTTTCAATTTCCTGTTGCTGTAACCACTGGCATCAAAATTGCTTGAACATAACTAACTTGGTAAGAGTTTCTTTGACAAATTTTACTCCAAGAATAGATTAATCTTGTTCGACAGGCAGGCCCAGAATTCCCATTAAAAGTTCAGTAATATTATTTTCAGTTTTAAGCTGTGTGCATAATCATTATGTATCTGTTTTACAGAAATAAACATGTTATGTTGATAAAATTATATTTAATTTGATTTCCTGAATCATTTTTGCAGGAATGTGTAATGCAGAGATATTACAAACATTAGTCAATATACTGGCTTTTTCAGGAAAGTGTTCACCAGCTGTTTCACATAAAGTAATTAATACCTTTTAGGTGTTCCCTGGTCCTTTAAAAGTTGAGAAAAACTGCTCTTGTAGTTTCACACCCTTCTGCCTCGTTTCCTAGCATGTCACCATTTCCTTGCTGTTTGCCATTCATCTGCATTCCTGTCAGGCTGATTGATTCTTCCTTCCCCATTTTAGCCTGGGCACCACCAACAAGTAGCTTGAAGGCAGACAAGAGTCCGTCTATGCCCTATTCTAGTACCTTGCACTACAGCGTGCTCCGGCAACTGCTCATCTTGTGTGCCAGTCATCTCTCTGAATCCATGAAACTTCTTGTGTGAGCTGTGTGGGGACTGCAGATGCTCAGTGTGATGAGCATGGAACTATGTGGGCATTGAGCAAACTCAGTACACATGGTATCTTTGGGAAAAATTGCTGTCAAACATTCTCCATTGAACATGGACAAATGACAGTTGTCAGAAATTTAACACAGACAAGTTTTGAGTAGGTTTTCACAGGGACACTAAAAGGCACTTCTCTGACCTAAGTGCTGTCTCCTGCCAAATTTCAACCCTGCTCCAAAGTCTGGAAATGCTTGAGCTTCTCCATAAAATTTAGGAAAATGTTTTCATATTGGTAAAACACAGTGCCCTAACCTAATGCTTGAAAATCCTTAGTTGATATGGTTTTGCTACATTTCTCTGTCTCTCCCTCCATCTCACAAAGAAGAAAAAAAAATTGCCAGAGGCAGACACTAGCATGGAAATTGGCAGGGCTGTAAACCACTGAAAACAGATTCTTAAAATTAAGTGTTTGACAACCTAATCTAAAACCATTGCTGCCAGTTTTGCCTACAATAGGAGTCTATTTGGAAGCTTTTAAAGAAATCCCACTGTTAATCTTTGCTTACAAGAAGAAAAATAGAATTCATATATAGCTTCTGACATACACCACTTAGAACATATTTGACACTGGAGGCAGTAATTGTGTGAGCTCACTTCTGATGGGATCAGTGGAAGAGAAATAGCTCTATTAAAAAACAGCAGCAATAAAAACTTGCACTTTGAGTCTGTACCTCTCAAGTATCCCACTGGGTAGCCCCAGTGTGTGGCCACGGTGGCCTCAATGTGTCAAGGCACAGATCAGAGCCAGTCTCCTCTGCTGAACTGCAACGTGGCAAGTGACTCAGTTGATAAGTTGTTACAAGAGGAAAAGAGCTCAGTAGGTAGTCTCTAAGTTAAAAACCACTGAAGAATAATTTAGCTCTTCTCTTTCCCTCATATTAACTATTTAAACGGATAAAATGTGGGCAGTGAAAAAAACAATTTTTAAAAAAATAGAAAAAAAGGCAGTGTTGCATTGTCTTCCATGTATGTTCCAGAGGGGTAGCCTTATTAGTCTGTATATAGTAAAAACTGAGAGTCCTGTGGCACCTTAAAGACTAACATATTTCATTGGGCATAAGCTTTTGTGGGCTGCAATCCACGTGCATCTGACGAGGTGTGTTGCAGCTCATGAAAGCTTATGCCTGAAGAAATGTATCAGTCTTTAAGGTACCATAGGGCTTTTGTTGGTTTTTTGTTTGTTTGTTTGTTTTTGGGGGGGGGGGGGGGTATTTTGAGTTTGAATCTTCATTATCCAGATAAGTGGTAGCTTTTATCTAAACTTAAATGAAAGTAAACACCTGATGCTGTTTTCTAAAGATTTTTTCTTGTCATTTGCTTCAGTATATTTAAATGACTCTTGCAATGATAATTAGTGGAAGAACGTGATATGTGAAGAGAGTTAATTCTGCACTGTCAGAGGAAGGAGAAGTTGACCTGATTAGATGTCTTTCATCTTCAATTACCAAATGTGTGATAAATACAATAGAATTATTTTTGCTGAATGTTCTCAACCTGTTAGCATGTCCTAGGAGGTGGGATATTTAAAAATTGCATGTCTGCTCTAAATCTAGTTCACAAAAAACTTGCTGTAATACCTCAAAAGTGGAGTAAACATGCTGATATCCTACACCAATAGAGCCAGAGAGCCCTCCAAATCGATGGATAGCCATTTTATATCTGGGGATCATCTTTGTAGGTCACAGATGTCTGTAGATACAAATTTTGTATCTGCGCAGGGTTTTAGGTATTGCAGCAGAAATTTGTGCAATAGTTAATGCTACTAAAAATTTCATTGCTTCTCTATGGCTTCTACAGTTCTCAGTGTAAGGGACAGCACTATCAAGCTATGGGTGAAATAATCATTGTTGGCATGATGTGAGACTGAAGAGCTTTTAAAGAGGATTAAGCTTTCTGCAAGGTAATTTGGGATAAGCTTGATTGGATCCTGTTTTTGCTGCAAATGATCAGTCTCTAGGAGGTTACCAAGCGACACCTCTTATCTCATCCATGATGACTCAGAAAGTAAAGAATCAGGTTCACTATGTTTGGAAGTTATATGGAGTTTGTAGGAAACCTTTTCCCCCTCGTCATGTATATTTTATCATGGAAAAGGAGCCAATTGGCTTTAGTAATCTGTGCCAAATTTGAGAAATTATTTGCCTTTTTTGACTGTATCTTTAATTTGGAGATTTTGAATATATTTTTAAATATGCCTTAGCCTTATTTTTAATTTATATTTATAAAATATTTTTGTAATACAGGACATAGTTGGTGTTCTCAGATGTTTGAAAGTGTCTGGATAAATTCATGAGTTGTGCCAGAATTGCCTCATTGTCCTGCCTGTAGCTTGATTTGATTTGAGTAATGCAAATATCGTTATCTTGAATGTCTGCTGTTAAGGTGGTGCTTCTGTGATGCTGAGTTACATATGTTCCTTGATCTAGTTATGTACACAGATTTTTGCTTTTAATTAAGAATAAAATTCTTACACTTCACATGTACTATTTTTCAGTCGGTCATTTTTGAAATTATTATTTTAACTGGACATTTGCATAGAACATGTGTTGCACAGTAACAAGACAATTTGTTTTTTTACTGAGGTTATTCAACACAGCTGATGTTCATGTAAGTGCTTCCAAGCTGAAAATTTCTTTGAAAATTGTCATAAAGATGCAATTCCTTGCCTCAAAATGGTGGTAGCAACTTGAAAACAACATTTTCTTTTCAACTTTATGCTCTGTTTGAACTCAACATCAGCCCAAAACACTCTCCTTGAAATATTTAAGATATTTTTCCATGATGAGTTGTGTTGTAAAGGCAGCTATCTTGTAAAAGAACATGCACATATTATTACTTCGCCTTCCATCGCCTGTTGCATCTTGTCATTAAACAAAATTTTAAATTTGGAGGTAAAACCTGTGTATCTACTAACTATATAAACAAGGGAGAGAAGGTCTTAAAAGGCAGAAGATATTTTCAGCTGATGACTTTTGGAGGGAGATGGGAGAACTCATTTCCCAAAATAAATATGATCAGTTGAGTATGTATCATTATCACCTGGGGAAAAAATGTCTCAGCAGGGAAAACAGTTTAATAGCTACTGGCTAATTGCTTTGCAGAGAAGGAAAAAAAAAATCAATTGCAGGTAGGTGGCTTTCATACAAACTGGACATTAAAGGGAAAAAAAATGTACAGCAATGTGCAAGTAAATGCTTGCTTGCAGTGTTAGGTTTTATATGTTCCTCAGCCTTCTTAAAAGAATTGTTTTGAAGGCTTAATACTGCATATAAGGTTTTGTCTGTATAGTCAGTAAGTCCACATTATTAGTACCAGGGTTCTTTACCCATTATTGACGTGATAAGAATGGCCATACTGGATCAGACCAATGGTCCACCTAGGCCAATATCATGTCTTCAGAACAGTAGCCAACTCCACGTGCTTTAAAAGGAATGAAGATGATCATCAAGTGATCCATCCCATTGCCCATTCCTAGTGTTCCTGCCCACCCTGACAAATAGCTGTTGATGAACTTACCCTCCCTGGACTTGCTTAGTTTTGTTTTGTGTTTTTGTTTTGTTTTGGAACCCCTTCATAGTCTTGAAAAACATTAGGACCAAATATTATTAATACTGATGCTACTGAATGGAGCTGGAGCCCCAGATAATCTCTCTAATCCCCCCCTTCATGTTTGTAGTTCTTTTCTCTGGTAGGAAAATGTATTTGTGAGAGTCAGTGTTGGCTGCTATGAATTATTTTGGATGCTATTGCAAAGTGGTTCATTGAAACATTGAATTTAAAAGGGAAGAGTTTTACTTTGACTTTTTCCAGGAGATTCTGGGTAACCTTTAACAGGTTTCTGGTTAAAACCAGATTTGTCTGAAGTTTGGTTGTGTGATCCAGGTTACTATATCTTGAATACCTGAGAGCTCCAAGTCAGATACTTTAGAATCAGTTCCGATCTGATAGAGCAAGGTATCTGCATAGTTTACTCATAAAATGTATAAATTAACTAATACTCAAAGAAAACTGTCTTTAATTGTTGCTGTGTGGAAGCTCTCTTACATTCAGTTCACTGAAAATATTATTTTTCAGGATTTTTCATGTATTTATATTACCAGAGCACATGGGAACCCTGATCATGGATTAGGGCTCTACTGTGCTATTTAGTGGCTTGGCAGCCTGCAGCGGATGCTGGCTGTGGTCCAGTTTTTCTGATGAACAGAGATACAGCAATGAATTCTTACTGTGCAGCTAGACACCTTCTCTTCCTCCCAGATAGGCTTTGCCTTGTGTCGGTTGTTTTTTTTTTTTTTCCCTAGAACAGCAATTCCCAAAATTTTGGAGCCTTGTGATCAGTCCAGGCTTTCTCAATATCTGTTGCTTACCTGTCAAATGCTTTCTAGTGTGGTATTGTGACTGTGATGGTTCTTGGAAATGGAAAGTAAAGATCAATTTATGGATGTACTGTCATGTGACTTGTAGGAGGTGGTTAGAATACATCACCTAAAATACTTGTTTTGCCTGAGAAGCAGTAAAATATGCCGTGTTTTTGATAAACAGAAAATTGGCAAAATGTTTTACTATATGAAGACAGTAACTGAAACCCTAAAAAAGATAAATGTTGATCAACTGGAGCGGGTTCAGTGAAGAACAGGAAGAATAATTAACTGATAGATCAAAGAGCTCAACTGATGTGGCTTAACAAAGAGAAGGGTAACGGGTGACTTCCTTACATTTTGTAAATACTGACATGAAGAATAAATATTTAATAGTGGGCTCTTCAAACTGAGAAAGACATAACATGATTCAGTGACTAGAAGTTGAAGGTTGATAAAGCATGAACTTTTAGCTATGAGAGTGATTAACCATGGAAGAACTCACCAAAGGTTATGGTGGATTCTCCATCACTGACCATCTTTAAATCAAGATTGGCTGTTTTTCCATAAGATATGCTTTTGGGATTATTTTGCGGAAATTCTATGGTCCGTGTTTTACTGGAAGAAGATTAGAAGATCACAATGCCTTGTTCCGGTCTTGGAATCAGACTCTGAAATGTGTATTACTAGCACACTATTTTCATACTTTGTACAAACTTTTTTCTTTTTTAGCTGGATTAAAATGTCTTGTGTTAAAACCTCAGATGTTAAAAAGAATGCATTATAGGTTTTGATATGTTCAGAAGGCCATTTGCACCAGTTACTAATAACATCTTTTATACAGATGGCTACATAAGACATGTTACTGAGTTGGAGACTAGTGAAGCGGAAACACACAGGTCTTGTGGGCTTTAGTTAGTACAGAGAAATATAATTGAAATCACAGAAAATCAGTTTTGGAGTTTTTTTTCAAAAATTTAAGAATAAGTACAGTATAGTGGTTTCATGTGATAGATACAGAGTCTAAGGTCAGAAGGGACCATTAAGATCATCTTGTCTGACCTTGTGCACAATGTAGCCCTCAAAACCTCACCCGCCCACTTCAGCAATAAGCCTCTAACCTATGACTGAGTTAGTTAAGTCCTCGAATCATGATTTAAGGATTTTAAGATGCAGAGAATTCACAAGCAGGCAAGTCATGCCCCGTGCTACTGAGGAAGGTGAACAATCCCCCACCCCTAGAGCCCTAGCCAATCTGCCTGGGGGAAAATTCCTTCCCATCCCCAAATACGGTGATCAGTTAAACTCTGAGCATGTGGGCAAGTCTCATCAGCCAGTTGCACAAAAAAGAATTGTCTGCAATAACTCAGAACCCAGCCCATTTATCCTTCCTTCTTAGGTCACTTGCATATCCACCACCAGTAGTCAAAGATCAATCAATTTCCAAAGTAGGCCATCCTATTGTACCATCTTCTCGATTAAACTTATCAAGCCCAATTTTGAAGGCATTTGTGTTTTTTGCTCCCACAGCTCCCCTTGGGAGGCTATTCCAGAACTTTATTCTAGAGCCCTGCAAATATGTGGATATTTGCATTATATCTGCATCTGCAGATACAACACAGATATCTGTGGACCATTTCTTCAGATGGAAGTCGGATACGGATCCACGTATTTGTATCTGTTCGGGGCTCTGATGGTTAGAAACCTGCATCTAATTTCAAGCCTAAATTTCCTGATGGACAGTTTGTATCCGTTTGTTCTTGTGTCCACATTGGTGCTGTACTCAAATAATTCCTCTCCCTCCGTGGTATTTATCCCTCTGATGTGTTTATAGGGAGCAATCATGTCATCCTTCAGCCTTCTCTTGGTTACGCTAAACAAGCCAAGTTCCTTGAGTCTCCTCTCCTGTGGCAGGTTTTCCATTCTACAGATCATCCTTGTAGCCTTTCTCTGCACCTCTTCTGATTTGAATTAATCCTTTTTTAAACATGGCAGACCAGAATGGCATGCAATATTCCAGATGGGGTCTCACCAGTGCCCTGTATAGTGGCACTAATACCTCCCTGTCTCTACTTGAAATACCTCTTCTGATACATCCTAGGACCGCATTAGCTTTTTTCACCGCCACATTGAGTTGGCAGCTTTTAATCAACCAGTACTCCCAGATCCTTCTCCTCCTCAGTCCCTTCCAACTGATACATCCCCAGCTAGGAAGAAAATCTTATTTGTCCCTAAATGCATGACTTTGCAGTTCCTATTATTACATTTCATCCTATTCCTGATATTCCAGTTTACAGGGTCATCCAGATCTTTCAGTATGGTATCCCAATCCTCCTCTGTATTAGCAATACCTCCCAACTTGGTGTCATCTGCAAACTTAATTAGCACATTCCCACTTTTTGTGCCAAGGTCAGTGATGTGATCACACACATTTTACATTGTGCATTCTCACGATCTTATGAATAACAGAAGTGGTGATTGACAGAAAAGCTGATTGTGAAGATCATGAGTAGAAGTTTGGGCTGCTACCTACTTTTGTCGATTTTGATATCCTACTGTATATACTCCTTTTTTTTTTTTTAAATAGCTTATACCTCCCTCTCCTGGGCATACACATGTCTAGTGACCATATTCAACTGAATCCTGACCCCTATCTATGTCTATCTGAAAAATCGTAATTGGAGTTCCAGTTGCTAACAGCTGGTTGCATCTGTACTATATTGATGCACTTTCTATTATTTCTAGAATGTGAATGAGGTTAACCTGATGGTTACACATACTAAAAATTTCTGCAAAATTGTATTTAGTTCATTCTTTTGGTTTAAATTATTTATTATTTATAAAACATTCTTGGCTGAATTTTATTACCTTAAATTAAGCACTTTTATGCTAACTTCCAAAGCATCTGATGATGAAGTGGAATTTTCTCCCATGAAAGTTCATGCAATGAATAACTTTGTTAGTCTTTTAGAAGTGCCACAAGACTCCCTGTTTGTTTTTATGCTAACTGTTAGGCCCTCTGCTAATGACCTGCAACTTAAGCTAACAAATTAATAAACTTTAGTAGGTTTCCACTTACTGCAAAGCCTATCTCATGCTAATAATTTTGTTTTCCTACTAGCACCACAACTCTAATAGCTTCTAGATTACTATGTTAAACAATTTAGTACTGCACTATCAGATCAGGATATAAATTACAGGTCAGCAACATTTATTCATAAACTTTGATTTTGAAAATGTCGTCTTCCCTCATTTCTTAATTCTTTTCCTTTATTAAAATTTACCCTCTCCATTTGTATCCATCAGTATCCCATCCTTGATGGCAGTTAGCATTGGCTTCTTCAGAGGATGGTGCAAGAAAACCCTGTGTTAGAAAGTTGCATAGTAACATGCCCATAGAAGCTGTCTGACCTCATTTTAGTGCTTTTCTTGTGTTCTGAAACATAAAAATATGTTGTGCCACTTCATGTGCCTAAATAAGAATTTCAGATGCTTATTTTATGATTTTTTTTTTAAAGTCCTAACTACTGTTTCACAGGTACTTTTATTTTCAGTAAGATATCACATTCAGAAATTATATGCTTTATTGGCTGAAATAAAAACATGGTTTAGTGATATTTTGGCAAACCCCTAAATGCTTAGCTGTCATTTGAAAAAAATAAAACTGTGATGTTACTCTGACAAACCATCTGGACGGTAATACATTTATATGGCACGTGACAGGAGTAACAAATCGTTGCAGTGACGTTAGCTGATTTATCAGTACCAGCCAAAGCTGTTTCATTGAGGTTACATTGTTTAAATTTGAAAATGTTTAAAGCTGTTTTATTTTCAATATATTTTATGACACATGTGGCTTGTGATCACATTTGAATTTGATCATATTTATCAGAATCATCACTTCATACTGTTCTTAAGTTTTTGACTTGTGATGTAGATATAACTGATTTTTCTGGTTTTACCTTTTAGGGGAATTATTGAAGCTCGCTTCGTTTATGTTTTTGTTCTTGGCATAATCTTCACTGGCGTGAAAGACTTGCTCAAATCACAGTTTACATCTGCAGACTGCAAGGTGAAGAGTATAGGTTTGTGGGAAGTGTACAGTGGATTGGTTCTGCTAGCAGCCCTCCTATTTAGACCCCATAACCTGCCAGTTTTGGTGTTTAGTCTGCTGATTCAGATGATAATGACAAGATGTATTTGGAAGCCACTAAAATTTGATGCCGCTCAAATTACTATAATGCACTATTGGTTTGGCCAAGCCTTCTTCTATTTTCAGGTAAGCTGATAATGACATCCATGAAAAGAATATTGAGTAGTTCTTCTACCATGTGTTGTGTTAAATGGGGCTATAGGGCCTGATCCGGGAGAATCTAAAATCAGTTGTATCATTTATGGAAGTTCAGGCCCTTAGGTTTCAGTTAACTTTATTCTCCACCAAGATATATTATTTAATCTGGCATAGCATGTGCACAGACACACTGAAAATAAGTAAATAGTGCCAACATGCAGTGCTATTGACAAGAACGTGAACTAAGCTAATGTAAAATTGGAGTCAGTTGATAACTTTTCCTATCTATTTTAATCTCTCTCCAAATGCTACTACTGTACTAATAGGATCTGTTTTACCATGTTATATTTTAACATGTAAGGGAGGGTAGCTTCTGAGACTAGAGATGCAACTTAGAGAGTGCTTTATTCTTAATATTTTAACATCAACTACTCAGTGGAGATTGGTTGGTTGTTTCTGAAGCTCTGTTACTTCAAAATTTACATATATACCAAAGGAAATATGCAAAGGCTGTTTGTGGAACAGGAGGTATTCATTGTGGTTGTTTCAGTGGGCAATGGGAAGACTCCAGCAAAGTGGGCTAAGAGAAATTTTTAAAAAGCTTTAAAAACTTTTACTGTGATCTGTTAATTGAGGTGTTTAATAAATCATATGGGATGACATTTTACCAAATTCTCAGAAGTGCTTTGATTTCTTGTCATGGTATAAATATTTACTGCAATGGTTTCTTAAAAATGAAGAAAAGAGCAGGCAACTCCAGTGACTATTTTCATTGTGGAAGGTAACGTTGGCAAAAGTGCTGACACACAAAATCAAACTCATCCACCCTGCTTGGATTGCACTGGTTTTATGAAAATATTCTCCTTTAATTTGGAGTCCTAGTTAATGACTCTACTCAGAGCTGCTACTCTACAGCAATACAAATAATCAATATAAGAATGTTAATGGATTTGATTAATAATTAAAATAGCAACAGACAAATCTATTTACGTCCCTGGCTTGAGCTATACAAAGCTCTGAACTGGAACTATATGTAATGCTGATAGAGTTTAGGTGAGATGAAAATATTTTGTTTCTGATTTCAGTTGAGAATTCAAACAAGGACCAAATTTTACTGTTCTTAATCAATACATTGAACTGTACTTTATTCCTTGCAAACCTTATGGATTTCATTGAGTAGAGCTGCTCCATTGTGAGTAAATTTTGCATAATTAGCTCCAAGGGTGATACTGGAAATATAGAATATAAGGATAAATTATATACGGACATAGATTTGGGAAGGTGACATCTTTCCTGCTTTTGTGCTGATATGTGGCTACTTCAATCAGCGCTCTCATCCCCATAGCAGAGAGAAGTGGATTGGCTTGGTTTCATTCTGAATGAGATACCATGTACACTCATGTATAAGCCGATCCTCGGTTATAAACCCCAGAAACCTGAAAAAACACATGACCCATGCATAAGCCAAGGTTCAAAATCTGCTCCATCTTATCTGTCAGTGATAAAGATAAGAAGGATGGTGAAAGGCTTTCAACAAGTATGTAGGCTGCAGGAGTCTCAGACCTGAGAGCAATGCTCAAAAAAGGGCATTATCTGGGGGAGAGTGAGGAGGTTCTGCCCCTCTCAGCACAGCCTGATCCCAATGCAACTTCTCCCCTATCACTGCCTTCACTAGTCCTTCTCTGCATCTGCTCCCTTCTCTGCTGAATTTCCCTCCCATCACTCGCCCTTCTCCACTCTTTCTCCTCATCTTGCCCCACCCCCACTTGCTATTCCCTCTGTCTCCATGACCCTGCTATCTCCTCTCTGTGTCTTGTCCTCTCCTGTCACTATTTCTTCTCTTATCTCTGTCCCCTCTGTGCACCGTCTCTGTCCATTCTCTGCCCTTCATCACCATCCCCTGACTAGCCCTTCTCCATCTCCTTTCCACACCCCTCACTATCTCTCCTCCCTTCACTGTCCATTCTCTTCCCCTGTTCCCTCACCTCTGCTCCTTCCCAGCACCCCCCCAGTTGTCAGCTAGTAAGTGTGTTATACCAATTTAATGAGCGCACACCTACACCTCTCCCTGCAACCCTCCCAAATTTCAAGTCCTGGGGAAGCTGCTGATGCTGCCTCTTCCGGTCTCTGGCTGCTCTGTGCCCTCCAACCTTATCTCTGTCACAGTCCCTTCTCTCCCTCCATTGCAAATCCTTACGGTCCCATCTCCCCTGGCACCCTTCTGTGGTCCTTTCCCATCCTCTGCCCCCCTTCACCTCCCCCTCACTATTCCTGCTCCGCTTCCCATCCTCCTGCCCTATCCTCCTATTGCTGTCCTTTCTTTGCTGCCAAACTCTGTACCCCACCTTCTCTGCTCCCAGTGCCTCATCCCTAGCCCATTCCCCTCATTGTCCCTTCTCTGCATCCCATCCTCCCACTCCACCTTCTCTGCTTCCCTTGGTCCTATCTCCTCCCCTTCTCTGCTCCCCGTGCCCCATTCCTGGCCTTCCTCCTCCACTGGCCCCTTCCTGCTCCCCATGCCCCCACCCCTCTCCTTTTCTGTATCCCTTGCCCTTCAAAGCTTCCCCTTTCCCCTCCCTCTCCCCTTTCTGCTCCATACATTCCCGCCCCTTCCTGGTCCCCATCTCTCCTTGTCCCTTCTCTGCTCCCCTCCCCGATTCTGGCGACAGCAGCCCCCATCCAGCTGTGCTCAGTTCCCTGTTTCCCCCACATTGGCTCCTGGCGGTGGGGTGAATCGCACGGCCCAGGGCAGGGGGCGATGATGAGCAGCAGGGAAGGGAAAGGGGCAGTGGATCAGGTTGCAGCGATAGCAGAGCCTGCGCTCCCAGCCCAGTGTGGAGCCCATGGCCCCATCTCCTGAACAGCCCAAGGAGCTTGGGGATGGAGATGGGGAGTTTGTGTCTGGCTCCCCAGGACACTGTGCAGGGCATGCTGTGGGGCTAGGACTGCGTGGCTGAGCTGAGCTGGATGGGTGCAAGTGCTGGACCCCTGTCTTCCCCTTGTGCCTGGATCACACCACATGCTGGGGCTCCCGCCCCTTGGTTAAGACCCTGCACCGGGCCAGCACTCCAACCCAGGGCCCGCTTACCTTACCGCTCCAGTAGCCACACCGTGCACTGGGGCTTCTGTACTGAGAGTGGGAGATTTAAAAACTGGAGTGGGGCTGCTCACTCTTGGCTGGACCATATATAAGCCTAGTGCCTTTTTCAGAGGCTATCATGAGGAAGAAAATTCTCAGTCTATACACAAGTATATACAGTACTTCAGGCTTGAAAGGTATAAGGAACTGCTGTGGCTGTCTTTCACCTCCTAAATGGGAATATGTTTGGTGTGAGGATTACTAGCCATGCTTTTCACCATGGAAATTATCAAGGACACTTCATTGAGTGCGATGTACAATATTTTCACTGTAAATTTGGAGAAATAATTGTTTTGGATCAGCATAATTGAAGATTGTTGCTGCAATGAAGATGCAAAAGCCTCATATTGAGTTCCGTATTGCTTTTTTGCTTTAATTGCTACATTGTGTTCGATGAAGAAGAACAAAATGGAAAAAAAAAAAAATCACTTATTAACCAAATTCCAAAGGGGCAGCCATGTTAGTCTGGTTCGCTAAAGCAAACAAGGAGTCCTGTGGCACTTAAAGACTAGCAAATTTATTTATTGCATAAGCTTTTGTGGGGAAAAAGTCTGAAGTGGGGTTTTTCTCCCATGAAAGTTCATGCAATAAATAAATGTTAGCTGTTAAGTGCCGCAGGACGCCTTGTTTCTTATTAATTGTCACAAAGTTATTGCAGTTAAATAAGTGCCTTTGTTATGTGTTAGGTGGTTATTGTAAGTCAATAGTTTGTGAACCTCAATGAATTTCTCAACAACCTTGACTGATTGTTATTTTCCTGAACCTCAAGCCATCCATACCTTCCAAGGGATCGCTAATTCCCTGGAGGTGGTCTGTGGCTTTATCATTGCTGTTTTAATTCCAAGCATAGAGACAATAGAAACAGAGACTTATGTAGTCTTTATTAATTACTAATGCCCCCCAAAAGTGTAGGTAGACCTTCATGCTAAAACCTTGTATTCACAAGGAGGTGACATCTTAAAGTAAATGATATTTTTAAAAATTCTCCAAATCCGTTCATTGTGCAGATTTCAGTCTGTAGTTAGCTTCATAATCAAGAAAATAGTAATGAAAATATGTGGAGAGGTTCATACCAGCAAAATTTTATTAAAAAGCACATACAATATGTAATTGTCAGAATTGGAAGGCCATTAGCATAGGAGGATTTTGTGTGACTGCACTGATCAGACTGGGCTACTTTAACTGTCTTTTGGAACAATGGATCTGCAAAAGGGAGGAAGGAAATTGTAAGCTAAAACCTTCAATATTTTTCTTAGCTTTCTTTTAACTTCATATTAAATTAATTGGATTCAAATAATTATTTAAAATAGTTGATTTTTTTTTTGCTTGCATAGCTTGCTTGTACATCTGTTTGTTCTGCATGGTGCTCTAATTATTGGAGAAGCATATGTTTAAAGCCAGGACTTGAGGAAAAGTGAACAGAAGTACAGTAATGTTCTGCTTTGTTAAATTAGTGTTAAAGGAGGCTAGAAATTTGTTAGTCTGGTATAGAACTTCCATGCCACCAGCGTCACAAGACATCATCAGAGGAATGCAAATACTGTATAGTGAGAAGTGCTCCTGACCAGGATGTAATTTCATGTTTTGAGCAAAATGAAAGCTGCTTTCACTGGAAGACTGTTGCTTCTCTTTCTTCAGCCTTTTGAACATAGAAGAGTTATTCTTCATGGCACCTATGCTATATTAATATAGTTTTGCACTTGCCAATGATTTGTTTTTATTTTTGCTTGAGAGAAGCTTCATGCTTCAGGGGTTCCAGAGCATGATGAATTACCACTGAATGTTCTTCTGTAGCAGTGAGTAGTCTCTTGCCATTTCCTACCATACTGCCATGCTGTAATAAACTAGTAAACTAATAGTATTTGAAAGATTTGAATAATATTTTGAATAAAAGCCGACACTGTGAATTGTTAGAATTATTTATGTATTGTGTTGAAGATTAGAAATTGTAAGCTATGGAAATCCAATTCAATACCATGAATCAGTCTTTGGGAAAATAATATACAGTATGAAGTATTTTATCTGCCCCCCTCCCACCCCCAGTCTCATTTTCATAAGCATCAGAGTACAGGCAGAATCTTCCCTTTATTACTAGTTTTCTGCAGTCATCCTTGACTATTTTTCCCTTTCCCTCTCATCTTATTGCTCACCATTGTTATACCTCTCGCTAGGCTGGGAGACTAGGGCACACACATCCTTCTAAGAACACTTTGTGGTTCTATGAGAAATTGCACTGTAATGGATGCTGATTCAGACTGTTGACTATTTCTAATGCATGTCTTTCTTCATAAACAGACAACTTACAGTAGACTGCAACTGTCACCAAAAGTGGTATTAGAAAGTTATGGTATCCTCTTTGTCTCTTACACTACTTTAAAAAAGTGCTACAATGTTCTTCAGTAATATTGGACAAACCAGTCTGGCTGTGTCTTAGTCACAAGCCAGAAGACTTAGCTGAAATCCCAGTTGGTAGAAACCCATATTCCTTCACTTGCCTGCTTCCTAGTTACATATGAGTGCTCAGCTTGTTTATGTTTTGGTGGCTGGTCCTCAGTACACATGGATCCAAATGCTGGGAATAATGACTGCTGGGTACAGCCAGATAGTGCTGCTGGAATTAGTGGCTTATCGTTGTCCCGTTGAATTTGCTGTCCTTGTCACAAGGTGGATGAGTACTCTGAGGCTCTACCTTTGAGGCTTTGGCTTGTTTTGTTTTTGCTCTTTGCTCAAGGTTTAGTTGGTAACTAAAATACATACAACCTGATAAAAATACTTGGTTTGAAGGGCACCTGTGAATGATTGCAGCAGCTTAGTTCTTTAAGGCAACAGGAAATTTGGTGTAGAGAACAAAAAGCAAGAGGGCTAGTCAGTAGGTACTGTCTGGGACTCTGCTTTTCAGATTGCTAATGCTGATAACTCTTAGGAAGTGTTGTAGTTGGTGGTTCTGGCTTTTACCCGATCCAGCCTCAGAGAGAGAGAGAGAATCAGTAAACGGACTTCACATGACTGATGGGAGCACCAGTGTTACATAAGCGCACTTGCCTGTTGAGGTCCTTTGACAATTCCTGAAAGCTTCATACTAGTATGCCCATTGTGTTACTTTGACCCATCAAGCTGAGAAATGCTGAATCTTAAAGCGTGGATTCCTCTGAACTCATGATATATTCAATGGTTTTGCTTAATGTAATTATATAAAACTTTAAAATGTTTTAATAAAAGTTATGCCTGTCCATTGTTGTTCATTTGAGTACATGACTTGGTTAAGGTTGCTGAACTGCATCCCTAGTAGCGGAGTCGTTTGAAAAAATTCACGGGTCCTTGGACCAAATAAAACGTACAAGTCTTCTACGGGCAGCTCAGGGTGCCATCAGCATTTTTTGTCTTATGTACACCTGCCTGCCCCTGGGTTCAAATGACTGCAGGTTATTATAATATCCCTACAATGTCGTGGATGGTGATTGTAGAGTCCTGGTTACTTGGGTTTTTTGCCTTTGCTTGATGTGAACAGTTTTCTCTGGTTTCTGTGTGTTGACTCTGTCTAGTCCTTTATTGAAAATTACAGTACTAGTGTCCTGTTTGTTCATTCTGTTTTTTCATAATCTGAGCTCCACAATGAGACAGCATCCAAGCAAGACTGAGTAACTTAACTGTGGTATTTGTTATAGTCCAGTTAGACAGATGTTGTAACTTGTCTATAGTTTATCCATTACAACTCTAACTTGGAAGCTCCATCTTCTCTGAGGTCAGGGAACAGGATGTCCAGATGTCCTAATTTTATAGGGATAGTCCCAATATTTGACTTTTTGGTTTATAAGCACTTATTTCCCCCCTCCCCCCAATCTCTGTCCTGATTTTTCATACTATCTGGTCACTGAACAAGAGGGAAAGTCTTTGTGTGAGTTTAGTCCAAAGACTGCTAACTGTAAAACTTGCTTTCCTTTTGAACTATGCATGATGGAAGTTCAATGTGGATTACGTTCTCCTCAGGACTAAAGCTGAAATAACCAAATACAGTTTACTGTGTTGCTTGTTTAAAGACTTTTGTGTCAATGATTTATTAAACTAGAAGCAGATGTATTTGGAGAAAACAATAAGACAAGCAAATAGCCACTCTTTATTTGTGTTTCTCATTTAGGTGTTAAAGTAGAACCTCTTGCTCATTAAGCTGCTTTAGTAAAATCCAGTGAACTGATTTAAGGGAAAGTAGCTCAGAAGACAGGTTAAGCCTTTACCCTTCATGTTAATTAAACTCTTTATGCACTGTTTCATTCTGCCTTGCAGACATCTAAATGACATCTTTGTTTTATTTTCAGGGAAACTCAAACAGTATCGCCACAGTGGATATTTCAGCTGGTTTTGTGGGATTAGACAATTACGTGGAAATACCAGCAATTTTCCTTACAGGCTTTGCAACATATGCGGGACCTTTGCTTTGGGCCATTCACTTGCTGTGCTACTTGAGTTCTGAAGTTAGCAGGTAATTGTCTGAACTAAAAGCTGATAAATTTAACATTAATAAATGATGCAGAAAAGTATCCGCATGATGTAAACCCATTTAGGAAACTGGAGCTGTTATGCTTTTTCCCCCTTTCATGTTAGCTTTGTGTCATTCTTCCTACCCTTCTATTTTTCACTATTCTTACAAACTCCTTTATTCCTTAACCCTATTTTTATTCTCATGATTTTTTTTCTTAGAAACTTGGATATAGCCCAGTTTTGTTAATCATCTCCATGTTCATTTATATGATATATCCCCATTCTGAGCCTTCCATCTGTCACTTGGACTGTGACCTCTCTGGGGAAGAAAGTCCTTCTCTTCATGTGTGTTGGTCTATACAATGCTCAGTGCAGCAGCATAAGACAACTTCCATGTCACTGTGGTGCTGTGGAGGAGAGGAGTGAGACAGAGTTTTACTCAGTTTCAGGTTTAAAATTTGAGACTTTAAGAATATATTGAAAACTTGACTCTTGGCAATGTACAAGTGTTCTTGCAAATTGGTATCAGTCTTCTAAGGATTTTCAAAGGGCAAATGGATTGGCTACCATTGTAGACTGTGTTTGTTTAAAAAAAAAAAAGGGGGGGGGGGGAGGGAGAGAGAGAGAGAACTGAAATTTTGTAGCCGTATGTTTGGGGTAGCATCTTAAGTGGAAGCTTGTATTGGTTTTATTGAATAATATGCCCCAGCAGCAGCATAAATGTTTCTCAGTTTTAGGCTAGATTTTTGCAGAATGAACAAATCTTTCCTCCTTCTATCAGTGTAACCATAGCAATAGCTCATTGAGTAATGTGTTCTGAGTTTAAAGAATTAATTTGAGAAAAATACTGCATATTTTTGTTGCTATTTATTTTTAGAAGCTTTAAATTCTGTCAAAGGAATTGATTTTCTAAGTCTACTACATAATTTTGTATAAATTAGGAGCACTATCCACTGAGTTGGAGATGGTTAGCAAAGTATTTTACATGATCATTTTTGTATTATTAAAAATTGAGGCTAAATTTACAGTTCTGGAATATATTTATAAATGTAAAATGCAAATCCATTTTAAAGCTAAATATTTGAAAACCAACATCATTTTACTTACCAACACCAAGATGCAAAGTTTAAATTTAGTCCTGTAACAGCTAGTAAGATACATGTACGAGCAATGTGGAAAATGCACTTAGTGTCTGTTGTAGGAAACAAATGTCCTGTACTGTTGCCACAGAAACCAGAATCCTAACCTCAGCAGGTAAGTAAGGGAGAAGCTAAACCATCTCTATGTAAAGTTGCACTTAATTACCAGAAAGCTAGAATATTTTTAACATTCCTGCAATAGTATTGAATGTTCCTGAAAATGATTACTAGAGAGAGATCACGGTACAATGGGAAATGAATGTAGTGGGATCTGGGGGATTCTCCCCTGAAAGATTTTTGAGACTCCTTGACACTTGTTGCAACCCAGTGGCATTCCATAGGCAAAACACTTGTGAAGTATTTGTTGCGGCAGATTCCAGAGGGGAGACGACCCCGACTCAGCCTGTCAGAATTTAGTGCTCCCACAGCCCCTCACCCTCATATCACTGGTGTCATTGATTCAGATTAGCTATTTGCCTTGAAGTTTGGTTCTTCCAAATCAAATGTCATTTCTAAATGTTTCTTCTGATATCTCTGTATTTGATGGATGATAGTTACACTAATGGTATTGGTCCTGAGCCAGGGGTAGTGCTGGCTAAAGCTTCTGTCAAATAGCTCTGCCAACACTTAGTTCCAAATTGTGACATCCCTTGATTGAGCTGCTTTCACTTCTGTGCAGCTCTGTAGCTCATTTCCATTCTTGATTGGTTAAGGTGAAATGCAGCAGGTTGATATTTCATCTTAGTGAACTAAGTAGAACTTCCAGCATCTTTAGCTTTTCAGGATGTGTTTGAATCTAGGTGTTGCATAGACTGTCAGAGTGGGTTTGTTTGGGTACGCTCGTAGGAAGAAAGACTGCAGAAAGGTATCTGAGAGTCACAGTGGATTACAAACTAAATGTGAGCCAACAGTGCAATACTGTTGCATCAAAGGGCTGGGGAGTGGGGAAAGAAAAACAAGCATTCTGGGATGTACTAGCTGGAGTGTTACAAGCAAGACATGAGACATAGTTCTGCTCTTCTCCATGCTGATTAGGCCTGCACTGGAATGTTGTGTCCAGTTCTGGGTACTACATTTCAGGAAAAATGTTGACAAGCTTAAGAGCAACAAAAATTTTTGGAAAATATGACTTATGAAGGAAGATGGAAAAATTAGGTTTGTTTAGTCTGGAGAAGAGAAGACTAAGGAGGGGAGGGGGACATAAGTTTTCATGTACATGAAAAGTTGTTACAAGCAGTAGAGAGAGAAATTGTTTTCCTTAACTTCTGATGATAGGACAAGAAACAACAGGCTTACGCTGCAGCATGGGAAGGTTTAGTTGAACATCAGGAAAATCTTCATGTCTTGGTAGTTAAGTACTGGAATAAATTACTTTGGGAGATTATAGAATCTTTATAACTGGAAATTTTCCAGAGCAAGATAAACACTTGTCATGAATGGTAGATGATGATGACTGGGGCTGCTGTAAGTGCAGGGGACCAATGAGATGACCTCTTGAGGTCCCTTCTAGTTCTATAATTCTGTCTTTACTACAAGTAAGCACCTGCAGCTGGCCTGTGCCAGCAGACTCGGGTTCTTGGAGACCAGGCTGCTGGGCTGTTTAATTGCCAGATGGACATTCGGGCTTAGGCTGCAGCTTGAACTCTGAGACTCTTCCAGCTTGTCAGTTAGAACCTGGGCTGCAGCCTAAGCCTGAATGTCTGTACGGCAGCGAACAGTCGCTTAGCCCGAGTCAGCTGGCATGGGCCTGCTGCAGGTTTTTAATTCCTGTGTGGACAGACCCTGTATCTTCTTTGAACCTAGGGCTTTATAATTAGCAGTTCAATGGCTGTATCCTTTCCTCAGATGCTATTTTCCTTGGAACTTAAGCTGAGACACTGGGCAGGGGAAAGGAGTCGTTGGCCTGAATCACTTATGAAATGTATTGCAGCTCTAGCTTTTAAAAATCATTTTATGCTGTAAACATTCTTTAACTAGATTGCCTATTAAATATTTTGTGGTGTTGTTAAATATACCTAGAGTATCAGTAAAATTGCTACTGACTTTCCAGCTTCCCGTTTGAGCACTTAATTGGCTTGTAAACTGTATTTAAAATATTTGAATCAATATTTGAATTGGCCTGATGAGCCTTGTTCCAGTGTGCGCTACTGGAGATCTTCTGGCACCCAGAAACAATTAGCAGTTTTACAGCCTTCTTTATCTTTAGATTTTAATAAGTCTTTGATACTCACATTGACATGAATACGAGTGCTTTTTTTTTTGGTAGGTGGAAATTGCGTAGAACAATAGCATGCTAACAGCTAAAAATGTTTGTATTTTAACAGTAGTGTGTCATTCAATGAACTAAGCTTGTTGCTATCATAATAGGTGTGCACAAATAACTTAAGGGGCATATTTAAGTTGGTGTAAAATTATCACAGTCCTGATCAGATAAAATGAGGCTGTGTTGGCTAGAGGAAATACTGTGGCTCAAGACAACCCCTTTCCCATTTAACCTTCTCTTGATTTTACTTTATTTAAAGTAATCCTTTTACCCCCTGTATATAGTCAGTGACATGCAATGCTTATACAACCCATGTCAAAGTCCATTTTTCTTAACTTCAAGGATGTCAGTTAGAATGTTCTCCAAACTGCAGTAATGTTGCTTCTTTAATTGGGGCGATTGCTGCCCCGTTCATCAGCTGCGGGAGGAAGAAGTATTGTTCCCAACAGGGACCATCAGTTATAGAGAGGGAAGAATCCCTGTTGCTAATCCAGGCCCTGAATCTTTCAGTAGCTTGACCCACTTTAAAACCCACGCAGAAAACATCTACCTGTCTCTTCTGTATGTCTTGCATGCATGTCTGGCAACAGCTTGAGGCTAGTAATAAGTGTTAACAATGTGGGGAAGAACTGCAAAATCTCTTGTTTCCTTTGATCTTTTTGAACACACCATGGTGACTGGAGAGGGCAGGTGAATTTCCTTTGAAGCTAACACTGCACAACTGACACCTCGTCACTCATTCCTCTTGGCAAACAGAGACTTTGACATTTCCTGTGAAGCCTCATGGGGTGTGTCTGTGCTGTGGTTTGGAACTCATGGCAGTGAGCCTGCCAGCCAGAGGCGATGGACTTAGGGTAGCCAGACTCCCGCTGGTGCCTTCAAATAGTTATGCAGATAGCTCTTTGAAGCTGCGCCTTGACTAAAGCTCTGGCTCTGAAGCCCAGGGAGGAGGTTGAGCTTCAGAACCTGAGCTCTAGCCTGGGCTGCAACTGAAAAGTGCTGACTGGTTATAAAACTATTTTTAGGGTACTCACCTGAGTCTGTTGATGGAAGCTGGAACGCTCACTACTCTGAGGTCCAAAACAGTGTTTAGACATATTCCTACAGGTTTAATTCTGATCTGACTCATGGCCCTTCTGACTCACTGCTACCAAGATTATTACACCATCTGTACGTTAAGGCAGGATTTGGCCATCTGCTTCTAAGTGAGAACTGTTCAGCCAGACAGAGTTATCTACAATCGCTTGTGTCTCACATACTTGACAAGCTGCTTCAGAGCTGACTGAAATATAAATGTCACCCCTTCCCTCTGTGGGCCAGCTATACATCAGGAGATGAAACACTTGCTGTGCAATTGCCAGGGGATGGAGGTGAACACTGAATTTATAGGTATCTATTTAAAATGTTTTACTAATCTACAGGGTGATGTGTATATTCTAAGAGGATTGGAATTTAAAATATGTAAGAAAGTTAACTACCGTATTGTGTAGTGTCTAAGGACTCAGTCATAAACCGGGTCCTCCTCCTAGTTTCTGTATTAATACGTAACAGATGGTCAGTGCCTTAAATACGCGAGTCCAGATTGTCACTCTTAGTCATGCTGAGTAGCATCTTACTACACCAATATTTCCACTGGAATCAAGAGAATGATTTGCTGAGAAAGGGATTACTTAACAGGAATCAGGGGGACAGAATCTACTGTCCAGGATTTAGATGTTGTACTGTTCTCCTTCGTTACATTTGCTCTTCGGTCAAAAGCAGTGTGTCCATGGATTACTGGCTTCCACCAAAAATTCTGATCTTAGACTTCACAGTATCTCATCTCCTTGTTCCTTTTCCTCTAATAGTTTATAGAAAGCATGTTAAATTCATTTTGCTAAGC
The DNA here is from genome assembly GCA_007922195.1 of Podocnemis expansa. NCBI lineage: Eukaryota > Metazoa > Chordata > Testudines > Podocnemididae > Podocnemis > Podocnemis expansa. The sequence goes on along the minus strand of ML681995.1, from coordinate 4,877,346 downwards.
AATTTCCAGTGTCTTTGCAGACCTACCACCTATTACCTGCAGAGCTTCCAAGAGATTGCCTGTGTAGTGTGGTTCTGTGTTACTAAGCTATAAGTATCTGATCCTTTATTAAATTTTTTAAGCTATTTTATGCAACAGGCATTTCCAACTACAGTTGCAAAGGCTGCAGAAATAAATTCTCATCGGATGAGGTGGTTCTGTTCAAGAACAAATACAGGCACTGATGAGTCCCATAGCAAAGCCAACTGCAGCACTAACAGTTTGTAGCATTAATACTTTTAACATAATTTCTCAAAGGAAAATTAAGAGTCTGGACAGGAACCGTTAGCAGAACCCTAGGGAGACTTGAAAGGCCCCTCAGAAAAGCCCTAGCAAAGATTACTTATGATAGTTCTAATTTATTTGTGTTAGTGGAATGGGCTGTTCAGACTACATAGAGAAAAACCTAGGGTTGTACAACAGATTAGCAACAGTTAATGAATTATGTAGAATGTTTTTAAAAATTTGCCTAATGCTAAGGGACAGTAGTGAAAATTCTACAAATTATAAAATGAAAAGGATTGCAGTTTTCTAGATGGACTCATAGGGGGTCTGGATATTTTTTCTGATAGTTTGTGCAACTCTCATATTGGAGGAAATAATTAGCATTGGTGTTCAATTGAACTAGCTAGCCCGCCCTTAAGAATTAGTTCTTAATGTCTGAAACACTTTGCTACTGTGGTGAGTTTATTTAATTTCTAAATAGTTGGATAATATAATTTTTGCCAGACAGATAGTTTGAGCATGTAGGTTCACTAATGAAAGCATCAAGTAATCCTTTGAATCCAAAGCACTATGTTACACTGACACACACTAGGCAATTCTCATGCATGTCAGGTGTATGTGCACCAATTAAATTAGTATGTGTGTTGCCTTTAGAATTCACATCCCTCTAGTTTGCATTGCCTCATCATCTAGACAAGTCCGGAGCCCTACTCTGAAGGTGGTTAGTGTCCACACAGCAGAATCCTTCCTGACAGCCTCTGGCTGCTCTCTGCAGAACAGAGCTCACAGGCTGCTTGGATCAACAGTGAAGCTTGCACATGCTGGTGAAATAAGCCTGTTCTACAGGAATTATGAAACTGGTTCTGCTTTTAGTAAAACATTTTTTCAGTCAGTAGTGAGCAACTTTAAACCTCTCTTCCCTCTTGTAGCCTGGTTTGGATAACTGACAACAGTGTGGTTTTCAGTTGCCCAGATCCAGTGCTGAACTGTCACCTTGAACTCCTCCAGGGGCTGCAGAAATAGGGGAGTGGAGAGGCAAGGGCCCTTGCAATGGAAAAACGGAAGGGCTCTGTCCTGTGTAACATGTCACGTATGTCCAGGACAGCATGCATGGTGGCAAGAGTAGGACGTAATCATGGAGATCACAGATTCCTTTGTCCCTGTCAAATAAGCCTGAAAGTCAGACATCATAAAAAAAAGTTGGACATGCAATCTGTTTTTCCAAATGCTCACTGTGTATTCCCACTCTGAGATATTCCAAACCAGTGCAGTTAAGATGGTGGAGTCATCTGGTAGGAGTGCCTGGTAAAAGTACTTTGCCTTGCCCCGCCCCAGCCTTTCTGTCCTTATAGCCTGCACAGTTAAAGAATGCAGCTATAGGAGGGTTGTTGACACCATTGCCAGCTTAGTTCCTTCCAACTATCATGGAATTAGGACATGAGCCACTTTAGTTCTGTTTCTGTCCATAGTGCCTCTGACCTGGGCCTCCTGGGATAACCACCTGAATATGCAAAGATCAGGGCAAGCTGCAAAAAGGAGAGGCAACTCTCCCAGCACTGATGGGTTACCTGTAGATAAACTTCTCAACCAGTCACAGACAATGCTTCTGATCCCCCATGCTGGATACCAAGATGCCACCATAAAATACACTGAGCCCCTTTTACTGCATTTCAGTCTCTGGTCCCCAATATAGCCTGTAGGTCTGGTAAAGAGAGAAGTTGCTTAAAACTCCAAGTTCTTTACTCAGAAAGGATTTTTCCTGACCCCAAAGGGTCAGCCACATTACACAGAACAGTATAAGTTTGGATCTTACCCAAAATACTATGCTGCCAGCCAGTTCTTTGTTAACTAAAAACTAAAGGTTTAATATTAAAAAAGAGAGAGAGAGATGTTATTGGGTCAAAGTGGATTGCATACATATAAATGATTCAGAGTCCATAGAAGACAAGACCCTGAAGAATCTGGAATTTGCAGATTTTAGGCATACATCCAATACCTAGATGGGTTTAAGTTTCTCAGCTTCAGTTGTTAGAAATCCAGCCTTAAGGAATAGAGACCAAATAGTCCAAGTGTAGCACTTGTTCTAATTCTTCCCTGAGAATTAGCAGGGCTGTTTCCAGGCCAGCGCTGGCTGGGATCTCAATGCTGCAGCCCAAGCTTTCCCTGAGAAGCTTGGACAGATGTGTGACAAAGGGATTATGTTCCCAACTTCCTTTTATAGCTGTAGCAAGGTGGGCATTTGCAGGTCATTCCTTCATGCGGCTTTGATGACAGTTCTCAGGCACTTTCTTTAGTGGAGAATAGTGATGTATATTGTCCTTTTGAAGTAAAACCTTCACCTCCTGGGTGCCACAGGTAATTAGTTGCATTAGCACCATTAATGGACAGTTTACATTAGTATAGCAAAGGTCCACGTAGATGTTAATGTTCCCTTTTGACCCCTTCCAGTAGAACAATAGTAGCAGATAGGGAAACAGTTAATTCACTCTGCTAACCTCTAACGGGATATATGTAAACATCATTAAGAAACCACTAATGATACACATGCATATCAAAGCCCCAGCCTACTTGTAACACTACCATTGTATTTTCCTCTTTATATCTCTTTAAAGATTAGATTTGGGTCATGTATTTTACAGGATGGCTTGGCCTTCTCAGGCCTAGCATGACAGTGCCATTGAATGCCTGACTTTAACATAAATAATAATAGTTGTAGTATTTAAGTAGTTAGTTAGGATGGATGACATAGTTTATAGTTAATAAACAAAAAATTAATGTTACATTAAAAATTAAATTAAACATCTTAGCTAACAACAATCATGATAGGTAACAACATGAAAAAGAACATCTTCAGAATATGTGTACGTGTCTGGCAGTCTTTCCTTCCTCTGACGTGTACTCTGCTGCTTAAAATGTTTAGGCAAAAGTCATTTGCCCAAATGCTGTCAGATATATATATAGCATATCATCCCCTGAGGCAGAAAGGACAGGCAAAGTAGACTTCACATTCTTTTGTTGAGTCTCTGTCCTCTGAGCTTGTGGGACTCAAAAACTCAAAATCATCTGGCTGTAAAAGTAAGAGATGGTAGCCAGGACCCATCCTTAGGGTAGGGTGACAGGGGCAACTGCCCAGGGGCCCACGCTTTGGGAGGCCCTGTGGGACTGCACTGCTGCCACCCCCCCCCCATGCCAGGGACTGGGTGAGCTGGCCAAAAGCAGCCTGGTTCACAGGGCTGGCTCTACCGTGAGGCCAGAGGAGTGGGGTGAAAGTTGCTTAGGGCAGTAGATCAGCATTGTGACAAAGATGAGTCATTAGAATTAACAATGGGGTGCTAATTGTTGTTCAAACAGCCTCTATGCCTCCTCTCTGAGTCAGTATCTCTTTGGGCTTCTCTCATTCAAATGAAAAGGACTGAGGTCACTGGCAAGCAACCTTTGTGGTTGTTTTAGGAATAGAGCCAGTGAAGAAAAGAAGAAAAAAAACAAACAAAACCCGTGACCACCAACCTTATTCCACCATTTCTGAGATATAAGGATTGCAGTTATTTTTGCAAATTAGGGCTTGCCTCTTTTTTCCCAGTGGTTTGAGAATTCCCTTTCTTGCAACAAAAGTTATAACTTGTAGATTTTAATCAAAACTCCAGAAATTTTTTTTGACTAATAATTAAAAAACGATGAGAAGAAGCAAACTGTTCTCATAGGAGCCTGAGTTAGAAAGTATGGTATTTTTTCTAATTAGAAAGCCTAAGTAACAGAATAAAATCGAAGTCAGGGATGGATCTTCTGGAAGGAGAAGTTATAACAAGGTCCTAATCTGAAGGGGGGATTGGATAGCCACATTATTTTGCTGTCTTTTGCACACGGCCAGGGGTCACCAGACCAAGCAGAGAGGGCTAGCACCCCTTTAATCACAATATTGTGGACAATTGTGTGTTCATGGAAACTCATGCAGACTCAGGGAGCAGATGAAGTGCAGAGGTGAAAGTGGAACCTGGAAGGGCTGCTTCAGTTCCTGGGATTTGGCAGTGGAGAAGGGAGTAGGACTTGGAGGGACTTGAGCAGGTTCAGCAGGAGACAGGATGTTCCAGGACCTTTCTTTCCAGCCTGGCAATGGCTTTCTTCTTCTTCCTCTGTCTCAGCACTTCCATCTCATTTCTCCACCTACTCACCCCTCACCCCCTTTTGCAGGGTGCACCCCCCCCCCCACTCTAGGCTATTACATGCAATTTTAGAGACTTGACATACATCCTGATTTGAGACAGGAGTATGGCATGTGGGATCACCCTCTGCATGTTCCATGTAGGTGATATCAAATTAGATGTGTGGATTTCAGAGATGCAATAGAAGCCTCAAGGGAAAGGATGAAAGCCATGAGGAATTGCCTCTGCGTGCAGCCATGGTCACTATTCAATTTTCTGGCAACAGCTGCTTTTTTTTTTTTTTTTTTTTTTTCCAGTGGAGGGTCACCGTATAACAGAGGGGTCTGAGGCTAGGTCCCAAGGAAAAAAGTTTGACAACCACTGGCTTAAGGGCTGCTGAGAAACGAGACCCTGCACTCCTGTTCTGCCGCTTTTGCCCGTTCCCTGGCATGGGACGGCCGGCTTAGGGGCCTGCCCCTCCCCTGGGCTGGCTGGCCGTGCCCCCAGTGCCTGGGGGTGGTGGTGAGTAGGGGCCCTGCAGAAGGTGATTTGCCCAGGGCCCCGCACCCACCTAGGGACAGCCCTGATGGTAGCTGGTTCCATCTACTTCTGGGTACCAGAAGATCCATAACAAGAGCATCTACTTCAGGGTCAGGTTCTTATTCCAAGTCAGCTGAGGCCTCGATAGTCACGTCCTCTGAACCAACCGTGACCAAACTGCAGCCCATACCAGTGCTGGATCCAGACAAACATCCAAGTACCAGCAGTGACCGGAGTCTCTCGACCAACAGTTTAGAGATGAAAAAGACATAATGAAGCCATCCACTCAATCTGCCTTTCAATGCAGGATAATTCCTTACAGTTCTTAAATAGAACTATAAAAATAGCAGCTGAAAGGAGTGCAGTAGAGGTGATGAATACATCTGAGGTCTTAGATACCAGATAAGAGTTTCTTGGTATTTCTTATTGCAAAATTAACTGAAATTAGTTGAATTTGAGCAGTGCGGTATGTATTGCAACAAGGGCCAGGTCAATGAAGGGATGTTAGGGGCTGCAGCCCCAGGCTCCCAGCTAAAGAGGGGTTGTGTGGCTGTATTCCCCCAATGCCTCTGCACTGATCCAGCACAGCACTGGCACGCCCCTCGGGGCAGAGGCTGTGGGGCAGGCCGGCACACGGCAGCTGTATTCCAGGGGCAGGGGTGGACTAATTGGAGCACAGTGCAGCCTCCAGAAGTGACTCCAGGGCCAGGAGTGGCAGAGTGCTGTCAGGCCATGGCTCAGGCTGGCCTGGCTGGTCTCCTTTGCCAGGCTCCAGGTGCTGCAGGGTGGCAGCCTGACACCGTTTTGGTACTCCTGGCCATGGAGCTAGCACTGGAGGCCGCACCACACACATGCCACCCCATCCTGGACCAGCAGGGGCAGGAGCACACAGCCTCTAGCCTCAGGACCCCAGTGCCAGTCACCACTCTCCCCAACCTCTGAGTGCCATCCTGCCACCAGGCTGGATGCTGCCACAGTGGGAGCTGAGGGGTCCCATAAGAGTGGGTAGCCCCAAGCTCCCAGGGGCCTTAATCCAGCCCTCATTGCAGGAACCTCAACTATTCATATAATGAGTTACAGGAAGGTATTATGGGGATTTGGTCCAAACTGGAAGGTGTTGCAGACAAATACAAAGTCCATCCCAAGAGAACAGTCCTCTGTCTATGAACGCCTCCCAGTGGCCATACATCCACAAGCCCTCTTTATAGCACCACTACCTGAGCCATCTGTTGGTCACCATAATCTTGCCATGCTTTTGTCCTCCTTTGGGATGGGCAGAGTCCCACTGAAGGTCACCTGAATTGTTACAGTTTATTATGAAAACATGTCTGGTGCTAGCTGGCTTTTATTTTAAAGAATAAAATGGTTTGCTTTTCATTTTTTTGCAAAAATAATGTTTTTATTTGTCAAATTCACTTCCATACCGTATAACCGATTTACAGTGGAAATAGAAGAGATAATATTCTTCACTCAGTCTTTCACCCTATAATGCTTAACTTTTAGGATTTGAGAGAGCAAGGCAAGCAGAAAATCCATAAATAGTGTGGGAGTTCCTGGCTTTGCCTCCCCCTGTCATTAAATATTAATTTAGAAGGAAGATTTCGCATTGAAACCCCTGCATGAGCCAGACTATATTTAGTGTCTGGAGTCAGAACAGGGAATTTGCAGTAATTGCATCATTCAGTGCAGCAATTTGTTGTGCAAGAGTCTGATAGCTAGACCCAGAAAAATCAAAGGTTTATCTTGAGTATACAGCCAAGTAACCCAATTCTGATTTGTATTTCTACAGTTGGTGCATTTTTGAGCTCTCAGAGTGTCAAATCAATCTATGAAATGAGCTGAACATTTGAGTAAAACGGATGCACAGCACTAAAGCATGAATAAATATAAAAATAAAAAAATATATAAATAATCAGTGGAACTTGACTCCACAATCTGTTAATCCACTCCTCTCTCTTTGTACATTATTCCTTACCTTACCAACAAAGGAAGTATTTGTAGAGGCAGCATGCTGGGAAGGGAGCCATAGATCAGACCTTCAGATGGGACATATAACTTGCCTTAATTCTGCTTATGCTCATTTTTGGAGGTCCCTCTGACTATCAGGGTCCTAACAGACATAACTGGTCAATGTTTTAGAGACCCTCGCATGGGTGCATGGGACAGTGCAGTGTTGTCTCATATGAATCCTTCATCTGGCTGAACTTGTCTATCAAATTAAACATTTGAAGTGATGCTCCGAAATGGGATGAAAGTAAATCTTGTTTACTGAATGAAGGGGATGGTCCCACTGTTGGAGCCTCTGAGTGATCAAACGCTGTTTCTGTATGGTGAAGGGGGGGGGTTGGACTATGGGAACCTCATGATACAAGGTTAGAATGGCCACTTTTTTTGTTTTTAGCTCAATTTAAAACAGAAATCCTTTCACTCAGTTTAAAGTTAAGGAAATGCAGCCAAGCTCCCCACCAACCCCCCACCCCACACACATGCTGTTCCATGTCCCTGACATATTCACTAGCCCCTTCAGGGAAAAATCTTTCATTCCTTTTCATTTTTGACATAGATCATGATGAATAGTTTCTTTGGTTTTACAAACATTTACACAGTCCATCCTTGCTGTTTTAAGAGGTTTAACTTATTTAAGGTATAATGACCTGTTTGCTCCCTAAAAAGGACTGTTTCAATCTTTTCTTATGACTGTGAAATACAATTCTGTCTGTTTTTGAGCATACATCATAGAACCTTTGTCCTTTTTTACTTTTAGGCCATAGTGCTTGCCATTCCTTCACCAGCTCCTTTGAGACCACACTTTTTTTAAAAAAATTCTAGTCTATTTCGAGGTATCTTAATAACCACCTCCTCATTTTTAGAGTGTGGTTTACTTCTTTGTCAGCTATCTCATTTCTAGGAATTCCAATATGCCCTGAATACATACTGTTGTTACACAGATATCTGCTTACGTTAATTCCATAGCTGGGAACATTATTTCACTTATGTCCTTTCTGCTTTTTGATGTCCCTGTTCTGACTGTCATTATGCCTGACAAGGAAGCGGCTGTAGCAGGTTGTGCACCTTTTATCAGGTGTCCTCATTAGTTCAGCTGTCAGAACGATCACACAATCGAGCCTTTAGATTTTCTGGATTCCAAGACTAGCAACACAGAAGGCTGCTCCTGCTCTTGTGCTGTCCCCTGACTTCTTGCCCCCCAGTGAAATCTATTAATCCAGTTTCAGGGAGCCTACTGCATGCCCCAAACTACCACACCTAATTCCAGAAATTTCTGGGAGTAGAATGCTAATGGCACATCTGTAGAGCAACACAACTCATTCTCCCCCCTCTTTCTTTTAGCTTCTTAAAGAGATTTGCCTGTTAGGTCTGTGGATTACACTTGTCCACCACAGCAGGGTGAGAGGGGAGAAGAGATACCATCTATTAGATCTTGGGCTTCTCTACACCCTTCTAGCCCTCCTCCCCACCTTTCCTGGGTAAGTGTCCCCAGCTGTTGAGCTGAATCACCTTGTTAGTTGTTTAATCATCCAGTCTGTAACCAATTATCTCCTCTGTTTGGCCCATGTGGGGGTGCTTGCAAACTGCATAGAGTGATGAGTCAGCCATAGGCTACTGCTACTGGCATTCTGTCACACTTCCCTGAGGTGCGGTGCAGAGATGCTGTGAGCAAGGAAACAGTTCTAGTTTTTCCCCCACTGTGGCTGTATTTATGGACAAGGCGAATCCTCCTTTGAAACTGTTTTGAGATGTTTTTGAATGTTAAATATTATATAAATAGAAGTCAGATATTACTGTCTGAATAGTTTTGTATTTTCTATATCTATTATTCAGTTTAGATATTGTTTGCTTCAAGTCTTGATTCAGAAAGTAGTGGAGGGGCCCATCTTTTCTATAGCAAACTGCGTTCTTCTATTATAATATGGGATATCAACAGCATCTGCCTATTTTTTTCTTCAATCAACATATGTAGAAATAACACCCAGTTCATTATAAGTTGTTCTAATTAATTTATCCCTAATCTAGAGAGTGGCCGTTTTTAGTCCTCCCAGTGGATTACTTTTTGAGATTGGGCAAACTTTCACTTAACATAATGTTGTATCAAACGTATTGATAGGGGAAAATTTGGAATGGAAAATGCCTCTAATTTAAAAATAAAGGCTGAGCTTTTTCAAAATGCCCTAAAGCAAATGAATGCACCATTTCCATTGACTCACGGTGAGAGTTGTCACCGAACTCCCTTAGATTCCTTTGACAGTCTCATTCAAACCTTTTAGTAGTTAATAGATACCAGGAGCATTCAGACATAAATAATTTTCACCCAATCCTATCAGTCCTTAAAGTGTATTTTGACTTTAGGAATTGATAGAAATACAAAACAAAACCAACAAGAAATAACCAAAAACTGTCTTCGTAAGAACAGATCTTTTTTGTGTATTCAGTCAGATTAGCTAAATTTAGTGAAAAATTTCTGCTACTTTTTACTTTACTTGGCAATAATAAGTAACACTGAATGAGTTGCAGATACTGTTAAGTCTGTCGTAACAAAATCACTTATTAAATTTAGAATGTTACATTTGCACAAACTAGTGAAGACCATAGGAATTTACAGGTGCATCTGAGGTCTAATTTTCCCTGCAGAATTATTGGGTCTTTAGCGAGTGGTGTCCCTGTACAGGTGCTCCGCTCTAGGTGTCCGCGGCACCAGCCAGCCGAGTCGGTTGATTTCTCTCGCAGTCCCCACTCTGGTCATGCTCTCATGAGCTGCCCAGAACACTAGTGTCGTTCCAAGAAGCACAAACACAGCTGAGCTCCCTCAGTTTTGTTGGTTATCGGTTATGTGTAAGAAGTGACAGGCCTTACTTATTCTTCTGTCCTAGCTGAGTTTCCTTTGCAGGGCAGCTAGGGGATAACACCTGTTTATAAACTGAGTGTCTTTGTGCTGGAGTTTCCAAATAACAATCAGTATAACATCTCACATTTTTAGTCAGGCTCCAGAATGGAAATACATAGCAGTGGCCCATTCTTCTTCTCCCTGGAGTCCTTGGGAGTTTTGCCCTTGATTTCAGTAGCAGGACATAGTGCAAAGTTCTTGACTAGACTTAAAGAATAGTGTGTTCATGGCTTTAGTGGTTCATGCAAACCATAAAAGTTTGGGGAAGGGGGATGATTGACTTGGTATTTTGTCATCAATATAAAAAGGCAGTGCGTCTTCGGTACTTAACTATCTTAAATCATTTTCTGTTTGGAAGAATATGGAGTTCTATGTAGTTAAAAACCAAAAGGAATGTCATTACTGTTCACTCTGAATCTGAATGTTTGTTTATAAGGAGTCCTATGGCACTTAAAGACTAACAAGTTTATTTGTTGCATGAGGTTTCAAGTGAGAAAATCCCACTTCATTAGATGCTTTGAAGATAAAGGAGCTTACAGAATGGGAGAAAAATAAATGCAGGAAAGTATAAGTCATGGGATCAGGTCACACTGTACCCACAAATCAAAGCAGTTGTTAAGATTTAACACTGGGAAACAGCACATAGAGGAGGGTGAGGTCAAATCACCTGTTTTTAGTGTTCTGTAATTTGCCCCATCCTCAAAGTGTCTGATGAAGTGAGATTTTCTTCCACAAAAGTTCATGCGATAAATAAATTTCTTAGTCTGTAAGTGCCACAGGACTCCTTGTTTGTTTCACCGAACTAGACTAACATGGCTGCCTCTCTGGAAATAGTTATCTTACTCTATTTGTGTTTCTCGGTTTCTAACAGAAGTATCTTTGTGGAAACAAACTTTCTTATGCATGTTTTGCCACTTGTCACTGAGCTTTGTTCCATCTACCAACCTAACCAGGCAACCATATTTTGGAGTGGTTGAGAGATCTCTGCTGGACTAAGCCAAAACAGATCCATCTGAGAGACAAAGAGGGGATGCGTAGCCATGGCATCACTACTGTAGAGGTAGTCCCTCAAGTAGTGAAACAATGAGTCTTCACGTCTTGCCTTCTACAGAGTCTTCCAGCTCCATGCTGCCTCCTTTGGGTGTCTTCTAACGCCTGTTGTGAGGGTCCTAGGACTTGGACCACCCAGATGGAGTTGGCACAGTGGATAACACAACAGGGTTAGATCACTCAAAGGATGTTCCGGCTGACCTTGTCTGGTGTTGCAGTACCCTGGAAGCCGAGAGGAGAAAGAGGCAAGTGAAAGGTCAGGTGAGGGCTAAAAGGTAACAGTAGTTCAGAGTTGCAGAAAAGAGTGAAAAGGGATAGAATTACAACTGTATTAATGAAAGCTGTATATCCTGGGGTTTAGGTCATGAGGGAGATCTGTTAAAAACTATTTAGGAAAATCACCATATATTACTTGCTTCAGACTTATAATATTTCACTGGATTGGCAGATATTTACTTGATGAGAAGACTAATTTATGGTTAGGATCAAGCTGAGCTGTCAGCCTTCATTACATGGATTTAATTGATGGCTCACAGGAACTTCCAAATACATGATTTTTCTGGAGGGCACATACATATTAACCATGCTTGTTAACTTTTCTAATACTATAATTTTTACATTGCTTTAATGCAGTATCATTTCCTGGCAGTACTTCGTTTTGAGAGTGCCAAGTTGTGTGCACTGCCCAATTACCCTTTACTAATATTAGGGAGTGCTCACTAAGATAGAAATAATCCTTTTTCTGGTCTGTGCCATCCAGAAAAGATGGGAAAGTGAATACTGGGAAAATTGTTGTCATCTCTTCGTATGGAAGGGTTCCGCAGAAAGGTGGGGCCTGTGTATGAGAAGGTGAACAGTGCAAAAGACACATACTTCTTGTAAAGTTGGCAACATAACTGCTTTATGGAGTCGTGTAGAAAAAGTATTGTAAGTAGACATCTGGATATCGATCCGTGTAGTCATACATAACTCCCCTCACCATAGTATTGGGCAACTTTGTTATGGCAGTTTGCTGCTTTGATGGGGCCTCAGATGCTTGAGATGCTGTGTAGAACAAGACAAGCACATACAAGGCATTAGAGAGAAATTTTTTTTACATTATTGCTGTTGAATAATAAATATGACCTTAATCTTTGAAACAAAGTTAATCATATAAAAGGTGCCTTTATAATAAAACAATGCAAGATGAAGATATGAAAAGTCAAGGGATCTACTTAAAAGTTGTTTGTTCATTGTTGGAACAGTGAAAATGCTGACAATGGGATTGGTCCGTTACTAGATAGAAATGGTAGAATTATCAGTAATAGTGCAGAAAAGGCAGAACTGTTGAGTAAATATATCAATTCTGCATTTGGGTTAAAAATTGATGACATAATCTCATTGTGTGGTGGTAATACTCTTTCCACTGAAAGATATTAAACAAGCTACTAAGATTAAACATTTTTAAATCAGCACATCCAGATAATTTGCACCCAGAGTTTTAAAAGAGCTGTCTGAGGTGCTTATTGGCCATTAATGTTGTTTTTTTCAATACGTCTTTGAGCATTGGGGAGGTTCCAGAGGACTGGAAGATAGCTAATGTTCTGTCAGTTTTTAAAAAGGGTAAATGGGATGACCTGGGTAATTGTAGGCCTGTCAGCCTAGCATCAATCCCAGGCAAGAATACAAGCCTTGATGAATCAAGAATTTAAGTTTAAGCACTAATTTGGACACAAGAACTAATGGGTATAAACTCACCATCAGGAAATTAGATGGTTTCTAATCATCAGGGTAGAGAAGTTCTGGAATAGCCTTCCAAGAGGAGTAGTGGAGGCAAGAAACCTAGCTAGCTTCAAGAATGAGCTAGATAAGTTTATGGAAGGGATGGTATGATGGGACAGCCTAATTGGGCAGTTGGCTGATTCTTGACTACTAGCAATAAATATGCTCCCAAAGGCCTTTGATGGGATGTTAAAAGAAGTGACTCCAGAATTACTATAGAGAATTTTTTCTGGGTGTGTGCCTGTTGGGTCTTGTCCACATGCTCAGGGTTATTTGTAGCCAGGAAGAAATTGTCTCCCAGGATAGATTGTCTCAGACCCTGGGGGTTTTATTTGCCTTTCTTTGCAGCATGGGGCGTGGTCACTTGCTGGTGGATTCTCTGTATCTTGAAGTCATTTTAGATAATTACTTGAGGATCTCAGTTACTCAGTCATATGTTACAGGTCTATTACAGGAGTGGGTGGGTGGTGTTCTGTGGCCTGCATTGTCCAGGAGGTCAGATTAGATAATCATAATGGCCCCTTGTAACTTTACAGTCCAAGTCTAAGAATTAAAGGAGGGTAATGTAATCAATGAAGATGAACTTAGGTTTATAAGAAATAGACCCTATTAAACTAACTTTGCTATCTTTTGTTTGATGAAACTACAAGTTTGGTTGGGGAAGAAAAAACAAGGAGTCCTGTGGCATTTAAAGACTTAACAGATTTATTTATTGCATGAGCTTTCATGGAGAAAATCCCACTTCATCAGACGCTTTGAAGATGGAGGAACTTACAGAAGGGGGTGAAAATAAATGCAAGGGAGTGTAAGACATGGGATCAGGTCATGCAGTAACAGCAAATTACAGCAATTGTTAAGATTCAAACATTGGGAAGCAGCCCAGAGAGGAGGGTGAAGTCAAATTACCTGTTGTAATGGGAGAAGAAGCCATAGTCACAATTTAATCCTGCTGTCACACCATCTAATCAGGAATGTCGTTGGCCCCAGAAAAGACCTGAGGCACAGGCCCAGGCTATGCCCCCGGGCCCAGGCCATGCTCCCTTGGCCATGTTCTGGCTCCTGGGTCCGATAATTCATCAGGCTCCTGCTGCCTCTAGCCTGGCCCCAGATCCCCAGCTGGTTTTGGGGCCAGGAGAGGCAGGTGCTGCTGTGGGTTTCCGGGCCTCAATGTCTGGCCGGAGCCAGGGCCAGGAGAGGCGGGCCCTGCAGAGGGTGCCACAGCCAGGGTCCTCAGTCTGAGACAGGTCCAGCCCGGACATTTGGGGCACCGGTGTCGAGACTCAGGGCACTTGTCCTGTGTGCCAGGTGCCAGCGACACTCCTGAATCTAATTTGCATTCAATTTAATTCAGCTGTTTCTCCTTGAAGTCGTGATGTCCCATTGACTTTCTTGAGCACAGACATTAACAAGTCATCCATAGAGTGATTAGAAAGATGGAAGTTCTCAGCAACTGGTTTTTGTATGTTGTGATTTCTGATGTCAGTTTTGTGCCCATTTATTCTTTTGTGCAGGGATTGTCCTGTTTGTCCAGTCTATAAGGTGGGGAGGGGGGCATTTCTGGCACATGATGGCATAGATCACATTGGTGGATGAACAGGTGAATGAGCCCCTGATGGAGTAGCTGGCTTGATTAGGTCCTATGATGGTGTCTTTTGTGCAGATATGTGGGCAAAGTTGGCAGCGTGGTTTGTTGCATGGGTGTGTGCCTGTTTTAATGTTTGTGGTGTTAGGTCTGTAGCTGCTGGTGAGTATCTGTTTAAGCCTGATTTGCTGTCTGTAGGTGAGGAGAGGTCTGTCTCCCAAGGCAAGAGAGAGTGAGGTGTCATCTTTTAAAACAGGCTGTAGGTCTTTAGTGATCTGTTGTAGAGGTCTGACTTGAGGGTTGTACATGGTGACCAGTGACACTCTATTGTTTTCTCTTTTGGGGTCTCATGCAGGAGTTGATTTTGGGGTACCTGTCTGGCTCTGTCAATTTTTCTTACTTCCCCAGGTGGGTACTGTAGTTTTAAGAATGCTTGATAGAAATCCTGAAGATGTCTGTCTCTGTCTGAGGGATCAGAGCAAATGTGGTTATATTTTAGGGCTTGGCCGTAGACAATGGATCATGTGGTGTGTTTAGGATGGAAGCTCGAGGGATGTGGGTAACTAATACCAATCAGTAGGTTTTTGGTATAAGGTGGTGTTGATGTGTCCTTCCCTAATTTGTACTGTAGTGTCTAGAAAGTGGCTCTCCTGTGTGGAGTGTTCCAGGCTAAGTTTGATTATGGAGTGGAAATAGTTGAAATCTCTGTGGAAATCTTCAAGAGCATCCCTGCCATGGGTCTAGATGATAAGATGTCATCAGTGTAGTGTAAGTAGAAGAGAGACTTGAGGAAACGTTGTTCTAAGTAGCCCATAAAAATATTGGCATATCATGGGGCCATGTGGGTACCCATAGCAGTGCCCCTGACTTGGAGGTATAAATTATCCTCAAGTCTGAAATGGTTGTGGGTGAGCACAGTTGTCACAAGCTGTGCTGTGGCATCATCTGGGATGGTTTTTCTAATAGCTTGTAATCCATCATTGCGTGGGATGTTGGTGTAAAGCAATTCTCTATTCTTAGTGGCCAGGATGGTGTTTTCTGGAAGCTCACCAATAGACTGGATTTTCCTCAGGAAGTCCGTGGTGTTTTGAAGATAGCTAGGGATGGTGATAACATAGGGTCTGAGGAGGGAGTCAACATAGCCAGATAAGCTTGCTGTGAGAGTGCCAATGCCTGAGATGATGGGGCATCTGGAGTTTCCCTTTTTTATGGATTTCAGGTAGCAGATAGAATATCCCAGGTCGGGGTTCTGGTGGTGTCTGTTTTTTGTTCCTGTGCTGCCTTAGGGATTTTCTTGAGTAGGTGTTATAATTCCTTTTGGTATTCTTCACTTTCTCAAGCCTTGGGAGACAGAGCTTTCCTTGCCTACAGACAGCCCCCCACCTTAAACAGACACTCACTAACAACAGAAACATTAAAACAGGCACACGCCCCTGCAGCAAACCATGTTGCCAGCTTTGCCCACATATTTGCACAAAAGACACCATCATAGGACCTAATCAAGCCAGCTACTCCATCAAGGGCTCATTCACCTGCTCATCCACTAATATGATTTATGCCATCATGTGCCAGAAATGCCCCAACACCTTACACATTGGACAATCCCTGCGCAAAAGAATAAATGGGCACAAAACTGACATCAGGAATCATAACACACAAAAACCAGTTGCTGAGCATTTCCTTTTTTCTAATCACTGTATAGATGATTTGTTAATGTCTGCCCTCAAGAAAGTCAATAGGGCATCAAGACTTCAAAGAGGTACAGCTGAATTAGAATTGATACACAGATTAGATTGTGTGACTGCAGGACTGAATCATGCCTATGGCTTCTTTTCCCATTACAACAGGTAATTTGACTTCACCCTCCTTTCTGGGCTGTTTCCCAGTGTTTGAATCTTAACAACTGCTCTGATTTGCTGTTACTGTCTGACCAGATCCCATGTCTTACACTCCTCTGCATTTATTTTCATCCCATTGTGTAAGTTCCTCCAGAGGAGTCACTAGTGGGAGCATCTGGGGATGTCAGCCCCTCTGAAACTCGGGGCCAGCCCCTGAGCTGCATGCTACTAAATTGTGTGGGGGCGCACTGTTGCTCCCCCATTCAGGGAACACTGCTTTTGCAGCCAGCAGCCATGACCTCTACCTGGCTAGAAGACAGTCTTCTGGCCAGTAGGGAATTGCCCCAGGCTGCGTGCTCAGAGCAGGGTCAGGCCGGGAGCCTCAGCCTCTGCAAGGGATGCACTCTCTGCCGTGGAGGAGGAAGTTTGGGGCCAGGCATGCCAGTGCGGTGGGGAAAGGGTGCTTGGGAGGGGGTTGGCCTGGGCAATGGGGGCCAGTGGCAGGAGGGGGGGGTTAGGGATAGAGTCGGGGGGGCTGCGAGGCGGGGCTAGGGAAGGGCTCGGGGAACCAGCAGGAGGGGGGAGTGAGTAGGGAACGGATCAGGGGCCTGGGCCCCATCCAATGTTCCCTGTAAGGGGAGAGAGCAGCTGAGCAACTCCTGTTGCTTGCTGCACAGCCCCTCCCCCTGCTCCCACTTGGCCCCCCCAACAGCCCCGCTCCTGCTAGGTCCCCGGTCCCGGCATCGCCCCCAGGCCCCGGCATCACCCCCTGCTCCCACTCGCCCCCGCGGTCCTGGCATCACCCCCCCCAGCCCTGGCAGC
>ML681995.1:4800220-4860350 GCA_007922195.1 Podocnemis expansa | reverse complement strand
GCCCAGATTTTCTGGGCATGCTCCGTTAGAGCTTTTCTGGGCAGGAGTTTTCAAAACTCCCTGCTCCACAGGCGCTCTCTTGAAGGAGTCTGGCTGCCAGTAGTGCGCTGCCAGCAGCCTTCCCTGCGCTGGCGGCTGCAGCGCGCCAGCACAGCTTGCAGGGAACATTGGCCCCATCTACTCTTTATGTCTAGCAGCACCCCTGAATTTCCCCTATCTTCAAAGCTTCTGATGAAGTGGGATTTTTTTCCCATGAAAGCTCATGCGATAGATAAATCTGTTAGCTTTTAAGTGCCACAAGACTGCTTGTTGTTTTTGCTGAACTAGATTAACACAGCTGCCTCTTTGGAGCTTGGCAAGTTTGGTTGGTAAGAGGAATAGTGTTGACTTTTTGATACTAAAGCTTTTGTCAGGTGTTTGACTTGAACTACATGTTTTTTTGATTTAAAACCTAAAACTACATAATATTAACATGGCACACACTAAATGGACTAAAAACTGAAATATGATAGGTCTCAAAATGTAATTGTAATTAGGGAATCCTTATCAAGTGAGTGTCTTTCCAATGGGGTCGTGCAAGGATCAGTTCTTGGCCTTATGCTGTATAACATTTTTATGTGCAATCTCAGTGTGGAAAAGTGGGGAACTTCGTCATCACTGATCAAGTTTGCAGGTGACTACTAATTGGGGGAGTGGTACATAATAAAGGGGACAGGTTACTGATTCAGAGTGGTCTGGATTGCATGATTAACTGAACACAAGAAGCAATACTTGTTATAATATAGCAAAATATAAAATGTATCCATAGGAACAGAGAATATAAAACTTAATCACAGGGTGGAGGACTCTGAAAAAGATTTGTGGATCATGGTGGATTATCAGCAGACCATAAGCTCCCAGTGTGATGCTGTGGCCTAAAGCACCCATGTCATATTTGGGTGCAAACACAGGGGAATCTCAAGTATCAGTAAAGAGATTTTTTTTTTTTTTTTTGCTTTTGTGTTTGCCTCTGGTGCAACTGCTCTAGTTCTGGTGCCTGTAATTCAAGAAGGATGCTGATAAATTGGAGAGGGTTCAGAAAAGAGCCACATGAATGATTAAAGGATTAGAAAATATGCCTTAGCAGTGGTTTCCAGTCTGTGGCCCGCGGCTCTCCTCCTACTGGCTGCAGAAGGAAGCTGCTGCCCAAGGGCCCAGGTGGAGTGTATAGGTCTATAATAGGATGTGTGCAGTTTCTCTTCTGCAGCCAGGGGAACAGGAGATCAGTGAGGAGGGAGACATCCTCCTCACTAAACTCCTTTGGTCTGGCTGAAGTGATGGTGGTGGAGGGTCTCCTGATGGAGTCTGGTGACCCTCCAGGGTTATAAAAATGACATTTGAGGCCCTTGTGTCAAAAAGGTTGCGAATCACTGTTTTATAGTGATAGATGCAAGGAGCTCAGTCTACTTAAATTAACAAAGAGAAGATTAAAGGGTGACTTGATTACAATCTGCAAGAACAAATATTTAATAATGAGCTCGTCAGTCCTTTGAAAAAGTCATAATATGGTCCAGTGGCTGGAAGTAGAAGCTAGAGAAATTCAGCATGGAAATAAGGTGTTAAATTTTTGGCAGTCAGGATAATTAACCACTGGAACAATTTACCAAGGGCCCTGGTGGTCTCACTATCACTGATGATATTTAAATAAACATTGGATGTTTTTCTAAAAAGGTTAACTAGAACTTTGGGGGTGCAAAATGTTTTATGGCCTGTTTTATACAAGAGGTGCTACCAGATGATGGTCACGTGGTCTCTTCTGACCTTGGAATCTGTGACTCTTTAATGCATGAAAATTAATTTTTTTTTGTTGTTTCTAAACAGGAGTTCGGCAGCAATGAGTCATGGCTGTTTCTGCTATGCATTGATATGTTCTATTCCAATCGCAGTCTACATCATTTTGGTAACGGGTCTACGCTACCACTTGTTCATATGGAGTGTGTTTTCACCTAAACTACTTTATGAGGGAGTACGTGTGTTCATCACAGCTGCTGTTTGTATGTTCTTTATGGTCATGGATCAGAATCAGACTCAGAAAATCCACGACTGACAGTGAATTTATTGTAATAAAGTCTGTCATCACAGTACCAGTTGTGTATAATGAAAATATGGTCAGGCGTCTCAAACTCAAATCACCACAAGGGCCACATGAGGACTAGTATGTTAGCCCAAAGGCCACAGCACTCATGAGGACTAGTACAGTAGCTCAAGGGCTGCACCACTGAAACCTTTTCATACAATGATATTGCAAATATTGATAGCAATAGTGTTGTTGAAGGCTGCAAGAAATAACTTTAGGGGCCATGAGTTTGAGACCCCTGTTTTAAAATGATCCTGTGAAATATAACAATCCTTTTTGTTCATTGGCAAAGGTGTTTAAAAAAAACATTTGTTTTTGATATAAATGGGTTTGTTTCAAAATATTTAATCAGAATAAACATGAGTTGTCATCATAAGTCATAGCTCCCTTATTCTGTATCAGTTGTTTTAGAACTCAGATCTTTGCCATCTTCACCAATTGCAGTCATTATCTTCTTGTTTAATGAGACCTCTTCTATTAAGAACACCTGATGATGATGAAATCTTATCCATATTTTGTCATTGTTGCTTGTAGACTTGCATCTAATTTGCCTTCAATGTTAAGTATGTGATCCAGCTCCCATTCTGATCAATGGGAGATGTATCAGACCTTGAAGAGGATCCACTTCAGTGTCTTCATTCAAATAGGTGAAGACTCTGCTCAGGAAGATTAGATTTTTCCAGTTTTTCTAAAACTGCTGTTTTTTGAATACAATCTTGTTTGGCTAAAAGTAATTATATGATTAAAAAAAAAAGTAAAGGCAATTCATTAAATTGGTGCCCAAAACCATTTCAAACTGGAACAACGTTATTTCTGATGACTTTGTGGATTTTAGTCATTATAATAAGGTGTGTATTTGTAAATTGAAGAATATATTGTTTTCTGTATCATAGAACAAATAATGGTCAAATCCTATTTGTTATTGAGACAATTATCAGGTAAAAGTATTATGAAATGCAAATACTACATTGATTAGAAATTTTGATAGTTCAAACCTGACATCACTGATTTTTGATATTTCAAATTCTATTAATTCTTAAGTAATTCTATAACCATGGATTAATTAAAACAGCAGATTTGTATAAATAGTGTATGCCAGTGCCCAACAGGCTTTTATAAAATGAGAAATACATATCTTATGTGCTTTAAATTTGTTATGAATTTTGCAGTCACCATAATGTGTAATGACCCTGTTTCCTTCCCTTTAGCTTAAGTCATTCAAAGATAATGAAGGATATTTTGGTGAAACCTTCAGGAACTTATGTTCTCTAACTGATTTTTGTTTTTGTTTCTCCAGTGTGTGTTTAAACCTTTGCATCAAAATATTGTGTGGGTTATGTACAGTAATTCAGTATCAGTTTTTCTAGCAGTTCTTAGTGTACACATTTTTCTATAAATGTGGCATTCCTTCCCATAGATGATAGCCATGATTAAGTGTCTGAGACATCTGTGTTCGTTTTTCTGAGTTTCACACAATAAATAAGGAGCATTGAGCTGACAAAGTAATGAATCTTTTACAGAATCTGAATGTTCAGTTCTAGAATAACAAGAGTCCTGTGGCACCTTATAGACTAACAGATTTCTTCAGGCATAAGCTTTTGTGGTTTCCATCCCACTTCATCAGATGCATCTAGAGTGTTTCTCTTATTACTAAGCATGCACAGTTATTCATTTGGATTGGTAATTGATGCATTTTAGCATGTTTGATTTTCATTACAAAAACATTAGAGCTTTGAGCAGCAGAATGGTTAAAAGACTGTTTCATGCACAAAGGTGTGTTGTATCAAATTCTCGATTTATGTTCTGGATGCACTTGTCTGTTAGGGTAACAGTGCGCCCAATGCATCCCTGGGGAACGTGACACAGTAAATGCGCATCTTACCATTTCCCAAGGCACTAGCAGGAGAACAAATCAGATGTTAACTATAGTAAATTTAAATCTTCTTTCCATGTTTTTGCCTCTCTCACTCTGGCCTGCATGGTAACATAAAGCATAATCAGTATCTCAGTGAAATATATTAGAAGTGCATTGCGGGATTTAACAGACCATCTATTTCAGCTGTGCCTTTTGTACTGCATCAGTCTGAAAAGAAATACTTTTGAGACTTCCTAAGTCGGTCCCGAGGCTGATGGCCATTTGTTAGGGTTGCTTATGACAGTCATCCCAACTTTCAGACACAGTAAGTTTCAGAAGGATGCCATGTCTATGCTGGTACATGGAATCTCTGTTACCAAAAGGAGCCACCAGACTGTTTGAATCACTGTAATGTGAATTTTGTGAATGGGCAATCTCAAAACATTGGCCTTCATATAACTGGTGTTCAGCTGGAGCTAGCTACGTAAGAGACTAATGGTTCTTGAATGTCATTAATTGTGACCTGTTAGGACAAAATTTCCTCTTCTATATACTCTTTCTTAAATAAAATGCTTTAACTACTAAGTTTTTTGAATGCTGGAAATATTTTGTATTTGTTAAAAAGTCTCAAACACATAGCACAGTGAGAATTTTCTTTATATTAGGTCAGATATTTTTCTGGTTATTTGTTGCTTGGCAACAGCATAGGGATTATTGACATGTTCTATACTTGGTAAATTCCTGAGCAATACTTCCTAATTTTAGTATAAAATGTAATTACAGGAGCCTAGATCCTGGTGTGTGGGGGGAGAGATGCTAATACACAAAGATATGGGAAGAGTACGAGAGGAGAGGCTGCCTCTGGGGGATAGCAAAGAAATTTAAAACTTTCCACTACAGGAATTATTGATTGTAATTGTATTGATAGTTTTTCAGGTCAGAGTGAAGGATAATAGTGGTCCCTTCTGGCCTTAAGATGCTCATCTAAGGAATTTGTCCTTGCATATGTTGGAGACTCTTCCTTTGGCATTGCTGAGGGACACAGCTCTAATACGGCGTGCTTATGCAAATTTTGGTTGGACCTGTACTAACTTCCCCACAAAATGGGAGAGTGTGCAGATTAAACTGGGGGAAACAGAGGTACTCTACATGTTGCAGTGAGATCTTTTGGGTTTGAGCTTCTCAAATCTGGGTTGTGAGAAGAAGCAATTTGATCGCCCAACCACAGGCACTAACTCTTCATATTTGGCTGTATGGTAAGAAAATCTAGTGGCTTCAGTGTTTTAAGCTGTGGTTCTCTATCTCACTAAATTTTTAAAATGAAACGTTGCTGCTGCTGCAATTCTAATTGAATTCCACCAACATGAAATTGGTGGGAAATAGAGAGTTATACTTTAATTTAGCATGCTGGAATTTAAGCAGGGGGAAGAGATGCTGCAAATGGATTCAGAAAGTATTACATATAGGTTAATGGAGGTATCCTTTCCTCTGAGTCTTGGTATTAAGGCTTCTGACTGGGCAGGAAAAAGCAGGGCTCCTGAAGTGGGTTCATTTGATAGGAGAGAAATGAGTGAGCAGACTGACATGTACTATTTTATCTCTACAGTGTATGTTTTTTCCTATCACAAATCTACTTCACAGTGAATATTTCCCATCTCCACTACTTTTTGCTGCACTTGACATTCGGAAGGGTCTGAAAAAGAATAATCGAGGCAGTTCAACAAGCAAATGTAATGTTCTTTTTAAGGAAAAGCAGCTTGGTTGGTTGGTTGAGGCATGGAAATTTAATTTATGTTGTGGTTATGATGGAAGCAAAAACAAAAAATCTTTTGCCCTCATAATGTGCACAAAGGCTTGGACAGGAGATGTTTTAGGTGCTAATGTGTCTGGTCAATCTAGAGTTTCTCCCTCTGGTAGTTTGACAGAGTCCTTCCCATCGCAAGGAAATGCTGTATTTTACAGGTGAGGTCGATCTGATTCAGGATGAGTTGTCCACTTCTGTGGCAGCAGAATATGCTTTCAAGGTGAGAAAGGCATTAACTATGCTGCTTGAGTTTCAGCCAGCAATGCTCCCTGAGAAACTGCAGGTGTGCAAACTAGATCCCACAACCCATGCTTTGGATCCACATCCTCTGTTAGCTGCTGAAGGCAAGCATGAATGCAGCCGGGCCTTAGCTGATACAGAGTGTGTGTGTCAAGCTATGCCTTCTTGAGCACAGATTATGCTAAATCTACATTATCAGTAAGCAGCTTGGCCTTTATTAGAGAAGGAATGGGTTTAATTGTAGCGCAAGTTGCAGTAAGAGATTTCAGTGTTTCCAGATGCTTCTGAGGTCCTTGACTCTTGTTAATGTCAATGTAAGACCTAGCTTCAGCAGGGAGTCTCTGATTCATAATCTCCCTTCAGAGTCAGCATTAATATTGGCATAAGGTCTATTGGGTCCCTTTAATATTGTTGATAATGAAGAATCATTAAGATTTGAGCCACAAGTAACCCAAAGTGTCAACAAAGGGAACACTTCGGCTTAGGATCACCAGGCTAACTCAGTTCCAGCTTAATATCCAAGCCAGGCTCTAGATCAGTGGGCTAACCAAGTTCCCACTAGAGATCTGAGCCAGGGGTAATCCTAAGACTCACGCATGCACTCACACACACAGCCAAACTAATATCAGCGCCGAACACAAAACAACACTAATAAACCAATAACACTAAGGATACATCATGCCTGACTGCACTCTGCCGCACATACCACACATGCTAGGTCCAAGACCCACTGCTGCAGGGGCTTTACCTATCCCAATTAGCGAAGGTCTGTGTGAGGCAAGAAGAGAAGAGCCCAGCGCTCCTGCACACGGCTGCTGAGGTACATAACTGGCCCTCCCTGCTTCTCCATGACGGAGAGGGGGTCACTGCTGCTGCTCTTGAGCAATGGGAGACCCAGCTGCAAATCTTCGAGGGTGTGGGGGGAAGATATCTGCCCTTGCCTCTCAGAGAAGGAAGGGGGGCACTTGGGCTGTTGTCACTTCAAGTAGCAATAGGTGCCATGGTGTAAGGTTTGGAACCTTCCAGAGCCCATTTTGCAGTGTGGCTTGTGAACCCAGGTTGCCTTTATAGGGCTCTTGCTGGGTGGTCAGGACTACATTCTAGCTTTGGTGTAGGTGCGTTCATAATCAAACCAATACCATGAATTCACTGACGTAGGCCAACTCTGTTTTACACTAAAACACCTTCTGTAACTTCATACTGCTGGTAGAATTGTCTCCAGCTAAGTGTCATCCATGTGTTGTGCAATCCGGCAGCCTTTATAAGGGGATTGTATTGTTTCCCTGCTGTTCATGTCCTCATTAAATCAAATACTGGACAAGAGTATTGAAGACTTCACAGCAAGAGCTTCGATCGTAACCAGGCTTCTACTGCTTGTGCATCTAATGATGACATTTGTAAATTAGCTAGTTTATTTCCATCTTCTTTTGGAAGTGTTAAAAAAAAAAAAAAAAAAAATCACTGCTTCCCAGTCCAGTTCTTTCCAATACTCATCAGACTACAGTTGAAAAAGCGAAACCATATGTTTCCCAGTAGCTCAGAACCTCTCAAGCAGCAAACCTGCCAGTGCAAACAAATCTGAACATGCCAGTCGAAAGTGCAGGAGTGCACTTTATACGAAAGTATCTGAGGTGACTATATGTGTCTTTCTTCCCTGACAATGAGCGATGGTAAATGGGTGCATAAGTTTGGCTTACAAAACACACGTACTGGTAAGTTTAATGTGATAATTGGGCTCTACTGTAAATGAAGCAATATTGTCTTCTACCCTTCTATTTGGCCACCAAGAGGAATGTTTTAAGTGACGTCCTGTTAACAGGATGGCTTGTTCAAGGGCTGCGATGTTTAAGCCAGATTGTTCCATGCTGTCTGGTCTGGGAAGATGGGTGGGGCTCAGGAAAGTGCTGTGACAAATATCAGTATGCCACTGAAGGGGCTACAGAGCTGTGCATATAAAGAGCTGTCAGAGAAGCAAGATGGGAAAAGCAAATTAAAGAAGGTGAATGAATGATTGCTTCAGCTAATTCCTTAAGTACCCCAGGATGAATATTACCAGGCCCTGCCAAATTGAATACACCTAAGTTATTTAAATAGTCCTTAAACTGTTCTTTTTCCCATTTTGGCCTACATTCTGTCCTTCACTCTTGTTGATTTTTGATGTTAGGTATCTCATCACAGTTAGCTTTTAGTGGAGACTGAAGCAAAATAGCCATAAAATATCTTCGACTTCCTGATGTCATCTGTTGTTAGCTCTCCTTCCCCTTTAAGTAGAGAACTTAACACTTCACTTTATCTTCCTCTTGCTCCTAATGTGTTTAAAGAACCTCTTCATATTGTCTTTTATATCCCCTGCTAGTTGCCACTCTTCCTGTGCCTTAGCCTGTCTGATTTTGTGCCTTCATGCTTGTGCTAGTCTTTTGTACTCATCCTTAGCAATGTGTCTGCTTCTGCTTTCTGTAGGATTCTCCTTTGATTATTCGCATTACTCAGGAGCCCCTCATGGAGCCATAGTGGCCTTTTACTATTTGTTTTACCATTCCTTTGCATCAGGATACACGGTTGCTGTGCCTTTAATCTCATCTCAGAGAAACTACCAGCTGTCTTCAACTCTTTTCTCTCTCAAATTTTCTTTCCATGTGATTTTACTTACAAGTTCTGAGTTGTTAAAAAGTGCTTTTGAAATCCAGTGTCCTTATTCTGCTGCTCTCACTCCTTCCTTTTCTGTAATGGGATTCAAAAAAGAATTAGATCAGTTCATGGAAGATAGATAGGGCAGTCAGTGGCTGTTAGCTAAGATGGTCAGGGATGCAACCTCATGCTTTGGGTGTCCCTAAACATCCAACTGCCAGAAGCTGGCACTGGAGGTCAGGATGAATCACTTAAAATCACCCTTCTGTTTGTTCCCTCTTAACCATTTGGCACTGACTGCGATTAGATGACAGGATACAGCACTAGATGAATCATTTGTCTGGCCCAGTGTGACCATTCTTAACTTCTTAAAATCACTGTGCTATCATTTCATGATGATTTTCATCAAATTTGCATTCCACTTTGCAATCAATTCTTGTTAGGCAGAATCAGGTTTTAAAATGGCTTTCTGACTGGTTACTTCCTTCATCTTACGAAGCAAGAAGCTGTCCCCAATACATTCCAAGAACTGACTGCAAAATAGGCTATTTTACTTTGCAAACAGTTTCCTGGGTAGTTAAAGTCCCCAATTACTACAGGGCTTGTGTTTTAGATATTTCTAATATTTATTCTAGAAATGCATCAAACATGCCCTTTTCCCTGGATTCCCATGTGTCCCCACCTGCCTTTTTTTAACTGCATTCAGAGACTTTCAATTTTTCTGCTTCTCACCTCCTGGACCTCAAAAGAAGTTTATGCATTGTTAATTATACTGCAACACCTTCTTCCTTTTTGCCTGCCTGTCCTTCCTGAACAAGTCACATCTCTCTATGCCAGCCAGGAGAATTATCTAACCAAAACTGGAATTCCAAGCAAGTCATATTATCTTAACTATAAATAGCCTTCCAATTTTTCCTGTTTGTTCTCCATGCTGATTGCCTTTGTGTATAGGCACCTCTGCTGAGCAGATTCCCCCACTGCTTTCCCCTACAACATGAAGTCCTCTATTAATATAATCTTTTTTTATATATATTTACCTATAGGCTTCTGTTACCTCCCCTTTGGAACCTAGTTTAAAGCCCTCTTCACTAGTTTGAGTTTGTGTCCAAATATAGTCTTCTCGTTCTTGGTCACACAAATGCTGTCTCCTTCCTTCAGCCCTGTCCTGCAACCAACATCCCATAAACAAGCCAAAGCTCTCCCCTAGATACCATCTGTGGAGGGGATTTTTAATCTTTTTAGAGAGGGTCCAGACTTTTCTTCCACCTCAACAGCAGTGTGCCATTCCAGTATCTTTCTGAAATATGTGAACAGTACAGATGCAGAAGAAACAAAGCCACCTAATGAATTATCAGCATTTCTTCTGGAAATACTCAGCAGCCTTCTACATAAATACTAGCCCTCCCTGATGCTGGGGTGTTGGAAGAACTGATGTAGTCACAAGAAAAATTAGTATGGCTAGAGACCATGTGTCATGTAAACGTGGTGTTTAAAGGCTACAATTTTGATAATTCTAGATTAGCAATGTGAAATCACTCAATTTCCGGTAAATGTGCTCATTTGTATGGAGTGCAGCAAATGCAGATTATCTGAGACAAAAGCATGGAGATCATGTAGCATTTCTATTTGTTTCATGCAAAGCATTAGATCATTCATTTCTGTATGTGACTGAAAAATGCTCTTGCTGAGTATAAAGGAAGCTTGGCTTCTCTGTCAATGTTTTACATGTTGCTGAATGTTTAAACTAAAATGAGTTCTTCATTGGTTCAAGTTCCACAGGGGTAGCTGGATTAGTCTGTATACAGCAAAAAGGAGAGTCCTATAGCATCTTAAACACTAACATATTTCTTTGAGCATAAGCTTCATCAGACCTTGGAGCCCATGAAAGCTTATTCACGAAGCAATGGTAGTCTTTTACAGCGCCCCAGGACTTGCATGGTATTTTCTGGTTCAGTTTATTTTGTTGAAATGTTTATTTGTTCTTAAACAAGTTATTCAAATAAAATACAAAACCAAAAGATGTGTGTATGTTTAGACTGGAATGTAAAGCACTTGATGTTGGCATAGTTCTAATCCCAGGTGAGGGCCAAGGGAGTTTTACTAGTGCCTTCAGTAGGAGAAGACATCAAGCACACTTCCTAACTCTTTCCTTGAAATCTTTTTCCTGTTTGATACTGTATTGCTTAAAACTTTTTTAAAGCCCTTTCACTAAAGGCTGCAGCAATTCACATATATCTGATAATATGAATGCCACGCTCAGTTATGTGACCTTCTTAATGTTAATTCATGGCAGTGGTGTTGGGGGGCGGGGAAAGGTTCCCTATCCTAAGAATCAAACTCAAAGATCCCAGTCCTCAAAACCTTTATGTACCTGGAGAAACCTCACTGAAGGATCTACTTGCATGCATTCACAGGCTTGGTGCCACAGTTAGTTAGGCAGACTGAATCCAGCTGCAACATATTGGAAAGACATCTCATGTCATGACAGGGACATAAGAGGGGGCTTTTGCAGAAACAAGTGTGTTCCCAAGGAGGTAATCTGTGGGCCACTGAAGCATGCTGAGTGTTGGTGAAATAGATAACAATGTTATCAACCTGTAACGAACTTCTACTGAGCACATACAAATCCCAGTTTTGCAAAGGCTTAGAGCTTGTTTGAATCTGGACAGATTTCCAGGGGGTCAGCAAAAGCCAGGTGTTTGACACCAGGGCAGCCCTACGTCAAATTATAAGTTCCTACTTCTAAGCATGGGGGGCATTACCACTTCTCAGCAAAAGTGGTAATTTGAAAATTGTTATTCAACATGGCTGCTTTCAAGTCACTTTCACTGAGTCCCTTTTATAGCTAGTTCAGGGCTAGCTAGTTTTCATTAATTCGATGAGAGCTGAGCTGGATCCTAAATCAATTATTTTTTCCTGCATATGTGGGTGTTCTCTTTTGAGTGCTTGCTCAAATCGACTCCAGTTAGGTGTGCACATGCGCATCGTGCACAGCTGCTGGAAGGCGTTTCCCCTAGCAATCCCAGCGCTGGCTACAGAGCCTGCTGGAGTGGAACTCCCATATCATTCCTTATGAGGACTTGCCAACCCTTCGCTCCGCAGTTACTTCTTACAGCCCATGACAGCTAGTCAGAAGAAGTGCTCTCTCAGCTACGTGAGACTTCTCTTAGCAGTCCAAGTTTTTCTTTCCCATTACCGTTAGAATTGTTCATTTAGTTTGTAGTAGACATGGTTATACAGTATAGCCGTTTGTTGCTTCAAGCACTCCCCTTGAGGGTCCGCTTTCTCCCACCAGGGGCTGGGGCATGTCTCAATCCCCAGGCTTCAAACCATGTGAAGTCTTTAGAAAGCCTATGCCAAAGAGCAAACCATACTCTACCTGCTTGAAGTGCCTAGCCGAAGCACACTTAAGCCAAAAGTGCAAGATTTGCAAGTCTTTCCACCCAAGGACCTGGAAGGAGTGAACTCAAAGGATCAGGCTCCTGCTCATGGAGTCAGTGCTCAAACTGTCTTCCAGCCCCTCGGAACTGGCCTCAACACTGGCTCCAGCAAAGAGTGCCCCAACATCGAAAGACTAGGCGCACAAAAAGAAGGACCCCCCAGTGCTGGAAACCCCTGGTGCCGAAGTCCACCCCAAGGCAACAATCCCAGTCTCCAGTGCTGAAAAAGAAATGCAGACTGGAAAGAGACAGGTCTCCAATGCCCAAAGAGAGTAATAAAGGATCCAGTGCTGTGAGACCCACATCAAGTCATGCAGTCACAACTGCTAGACTGCCTGCACAGTCAAATCCAGCTCCAGGACAGGGGACGTTGAGTCCAGATTTGGACCCCTCCCCCATCGGAGGCATAGAAGAAGAGGTAAAAATCATCCAATCTCCCTCCATTCTGGGCATCTTTAAAGTGGCCAGAGGCCTAATAGGCTATGTCTATACTAGCCAACTAGTCCGAACTAAGTAAGTGTTGAGGGAATAATCTTCCTTGCTTGATGAGATGGTTGCAGTGACCACTCCAGCACTTGCCTTGGAAGATAAGGAGTATCAAAACCTGCTCAGGGGAGTAGCCCACAATTTAGGAATCAAAATCTTGTAGGTCAATGAGGAGTCCTCTGATCCGGTGACGTACTATCCTCTTCAGGACCCTCTAGGGTAGCCTTACCTCTGATAAAGACTATCACTATGAAAAACATATGGCAAACCCCTTCTTTGGTGCTTGCCACACCTAAGTGTGTTGAATGCAAGTACTTTGTACCCCCTAAGGGCTACTAATATCTGTATCTACATCCCTCCCTGGGGTCCCCAGTAGTGGCAGCTCTGAATGACAGAGAGAGGCAGGGGACACAGGCACCAACACCTAAGGCCAAGGAGGCCAAAAAGCTAGACCTTTAACATAGAAAGGGGTACTCTGCAGGACGTCTACATATCAGAGTTGCTAATCAACAAGCTATTGTGAACAGATATACTTTTACTACATGGGACTCCATGGATAAGTTTTCAGCTTCCTTGCCACCTAAGTCTAAAAGGGAGTTCTCTGCTTGTAGTGGGCCAGCCCGGAAGATTTATGTTACTAGGAGGAGTAGTGTGATGGGCACATGGACCCCAGAGCACTGTTTGTTGCTGAGAGAAATTATATGCTTGATTCTGTTCTTGCCTGGGCTAATTGCCACAAGGTCTAGGTTGTTTTTGCCAAATGTACTGTTATGTCTCAGGTTGTTTTTGACAGGTGTACATGTTATCTGTTTGTGAAGGTTCCCAGAATGAGCTGTTTTGCACAGGAAGTTTTCCAGAACAGGCTGTTTTGCATAAGGGAAGGACATAGATTTATTGTGTGAGAATGGCGGCAGGTAAACATTAGACCCTACAAAAGCTTAGCTAAAGGGATGGGATCTCGAGACTCACCATGGATGGATGATCAGCCATGCCTGGATCCCTTGGGTGGCCACTCTGGGTGCAACTGGGTCTCCTGCTGTGTTTTGGAGTATGAGACTTAAGTGCTAATAGGTTTTAGTGCTTAGATTTGTGTGGCTTTAACCAGTGTTGATAAGTGCTAATGAGTGTTTGTATGCTTTAATAAACTTAGTTAGATAACCGTCAGCTGTCTGGTGGCATTCTTTACTTTGGTACCCACAAGAAACTTACGTTCCTGTAAAACTGCTCTAGTCAACGAGGGCAAATCGGTAGCCAGAGCTTCTCTGCAGGGGGCCTTGGATGCAGCTGATGCAACAGCCTGGGCTATGGCCTTGGGGATATCTGTGGGGTGCAGTTCTTGGCTGCAAGTCTCTGGCCTAACATATGAAGTTCAACAAACAATACCAGACCTTACCTTTGAGGGTAAATCTTTATTCACGCAACAGATTCAAAATTGCATAGTCTGAAGAACTCTAGGGCCACATTTAAATTGCTGGGAATGGAAAAACCAGCCACCCAGAGACATCACTTCAGGCCTCAACCTCCTCCCCGTCCTTACCATCCACAGCAGAGGCAAGACTCTGTGCACAGACAGGGTAGGAATGCATCTAATAACAATAATAATAGAAGACCATACTCCTTGTCCAATAGAAGCGATGGCCCCTCCAAACAATCACAGGGCCCAAAACAAAACTTTTGAAGTTGTGCCCGAGGATAGAGTACCAACACTCTACAATGTGACCCCCTGGTTCTTAAACTGCATATCCCACTTCTACCATGTGTGGTCTCTAATCACCTTGGACAGTTGAGTGCTATGCATGGTGGAACAGGGATACTCTATCCAATTCTATTCCCACCCCCATCCTCCCCTTCCCCCCTCCATGTCCCTTTTCAAGGACCCCTCTCAAGAACAGCTCCTGATAGGAGGTACAACAACTACCGGATCTAGGAGCAGTGGAGGAAATTCCTGCAGAACTGAGAGGGAAGGGATTTTATTCAAAGAACTTCCTAATCCCAAAGTCAAAGGGAGGGTTTAGGCCTATTTTGGACCTTTGGAATTTGAACAAATTTGAAAGGAAAATGAAATTTTGCATGGTCTCCCTTGCTTTGATCATTTTCTCTCTAGAACCTGGAAATTGGTACGCTACCCTTGACCTCAGGCACGCATATTTCCATATCTCAGTTATCCCAAGACGCAGGAGGTTCCTGAGATTCCTAGTGGGCAACAGACATTTTCAATTCACAGCCCTCCCATTCGGACTGTCAGCAGCCCCCACAGTCTTTACAAAATGCATGGCAGTGGGGGTGGCCTTCCTCAGGAAACAGTACGTACACATCTTGCCATACTTGAACAATTGGCTAGTAACAGGAAGGTCCAGGGAACAGGTGGCCACTCACATAAACTTATAAAGCATATGTTCAATGAACTGGGCCTGTTGATAAACAAAAAGAAGTCATCACTAATACCCACCCAACAAAAAAGAATTCATAGGAGCCACACCAAACAAACACCACTACAGCCTCCCTACCAGTCACTCGTTTTCAAAATATTGCAGTGGCAATAGGCAATATGTCCCATCACCCTATCACCACAGTCTGAGCATGCCTAAAACTGCTAGGCCTCTTTGCAGCCTCCATGCAAGTGGTCAGTTATCCCAGACTCTAACTAAGACCCCTACAGCTTTGGCCAGCCTTGGTTTACCATCTGTGCTGGGATCCTTTGGACCAGGTAATTATTATACCATCGCATATTCTGGACTCCCTACAATGGTGGACTGCCCCAGACATAATTTGTGCTGGCATTCCCTTCTCTAAGCCCCAACCGGCCATTATACTAGTGACAGACATGTTGGACCTGGGTTGGGGGGGTCCATCTGAGAACACAAGGTCTTTGGAGCCAGAAGGACCTATCAGGTCACATCAATGTAAGGGGCTATGAGCAGTCAGGCTAGCTTGCCAGACCTTCAAATGCTACTTGATGGGCAAAACCGTGTTGTTAAAAATGGACAACATCACTACAATGTTTTTTTAAAAAGAAACAAGAAGGAGTCCGTTCCCCTCCTCTCTGCAGAGAAGGATTAGCCCTGTGGAACTTGTATCCCCCTGGGAATTCATCTGGAAGCCTCATGCTTACCCAGGTCCTAGAATACACTGGCAGACTCCCTCAGCAGGTTTATCCTGACTCATGAATGGTCATGCCATGTAGATGTGGCCCATACCATCCTCCGGAAGTGAGGGACTTCCCATCTAATCCTGTTCGCCGCAAAGGAAAACACAATGTGAAAGGTTCTGCTCTTTTCAAGGGCTCAGCAAGGGTTCCCTAATGGATACCTTCCAACTCACCTGGAACAAAGGACTTCTTTATGTGTTCCTACCCCTCCTGCCGATCCACAACATCCTGGCAAAGGCAAAAAGAGAGAACATTAATGATCCTAATTGCACCAGCATGGCCCTGCCAATATTGGTTTCCCACTTCATTAGACCTACTGGTGACAGGCCCTTTCACCTTACCACTGCATCCAGACCTGCTCATCCACAGTCAGGGCCTATTATGTCTCTCAAACCTTCTATCTTTCCACTCTGGGAGGGTTCTCTGTCTTTCCAAACCCAACTGAGAGCCAGGGGCATCGCTGCTGCCTGGCACATGGGGCTCAGCCGCCCGCAGTGGCTGCAGCCACTTCTGGCCCCTTCCTAGGCCAGGTGAACCCGCAGCCACGGCTGCTGCTGCTTGCCCTGTCCCTGGCTGGGGGTGTGGCCTTTGATCATGGGGTGGGGCCTGAGCTGGTGCCCCAGGTCCTTTCCCAGGGCAGTGATGCGCCTATTGTGAGCCACTTCCTAAAAGGACTAAGTAGAGGTTTCTACAAACTCGCAAACATATACCTCAATGGGACCTTAATTTGGCACTTTCAACACTTGCCAGGCCCCCATTTGAGCTGCTAGTCCCATGTTGGGAGCTCTACTTTTCCTGGAAGGTAGTCTTTTTAGTGGTAATTACATCAGCCAGAAAGGTATCTGAGCTTAAGGTGCTTCCAACATAACTTCCATACACAGGATTCGTCAAAGATAAGGCATGCCTCTACTCATGCCCAGTGTTTGTACCAAAGGTAGTTTCTGCTTTCCATACTAATCAAGACGTATTCCTACCAGTTTTCTATCCAAAACCCCATACCGCTAACCAGGAATGCACTCTACACTCTTTGGATGTATAGAGTATGTTAGCCTTTTATACAGAAAGAATGAAACCATTTAGGAAGTCCCCAGAACTGTTTGGTGCTGTAGCTAACAGGATGAAAAGCCTCCCAATCTGCTCCACAGACAAGTTTAAAATGGATCACATCCTGCGTTAAGATTTGCTATATGCTAGCAAGGAAGCTAGTACCTGAAATCACTGCCCACTCGACATGAGCTCAGGCCACTTCAATGGCATTAGTGGCACAAGTCCTCATTCAGGACATCTGCAGAGGAGCAACATAGTGCTCTGTTCACACATTTGCAGTCCATTACAAGCCATGCAGTAGTGGCCGCTTCAGTGGGCAGAGCAGTACTGAAATCCATAGTCTGGTAGCCTCCGACCCCACCACTGGTTAGTGCTTGGGAATCACCTAATTGGCATTGATGTGAGCAAGCACTCAAAGGAGGGAGATGGTTACTAAGCTTTCCATATCTGCTGTTCTTTGAGATGTGTTGCTCACATCCACTCCCAACCCACCCGCCTTCCCCTCTGTTGGATGCTTGGCAAGAAGGAACTGAAGTAAGGGTTGGTGAGCCCTTATGAGGAGTGATATGGGAGTGCCACTCCAGGACGCTCTGTAGCCGACCATGGGATTGCTAGGGGAAAAGCCTTCTGGCAGCCATATACAACGTGCATGCATGCGCGCGCACATACACGCACACCTAATTGTAGTGGATGTGAACAACACATTTTTGAAGACCAGTGGTTACAGAAAGGTTAGTAACCACTTTTTTATATGGCAAGGGAATATAGGGGTCTTACCTGAGGCCTCTCTTAAACTCTTAGACCCAAATAGTTTGATATTAGTCATCTGACCTAAAACCAATAAGTATGAAAATAGAGGACTGAGAGTAGAGTTCATTAAACAGTTTGTATGCACCTTTAAAAATATAGGTAGCATTTATTGGCATAAGATGCCTTCTGTGCAACTAGGTTTTGTGGAAGGAATTGATAACCTGAGAGAGGAAAGGCAAAAGAGCTTGGAAGGAGGAGGTAGGAGAAGTTACTTTGGAGCAAGAAGTGCTATCAAATGTATATAGTAAACTGGAATAAAGGAAACATTTTCTAATCTTTGTTTAGTTCTAATGAGCGTAGGTACAGTTTCAAAGAGTGATGGTTTTCATTACAATCCCCATATGACAATTTCTTCCCTCTCCCCAGAATTTAGCCAGTCTCTTCAAAAAGGATCATTTTCCTGCCTCGTTCAGGCCTTTTGCGTTATCAGCTGAAAACATTTAAAGATGACTTATTTTCTTCATTCACAAACATCTGAAAGAATTTCGCTCAAAATTTACCTTAGGGGAGAAAAGAAGCATGGAAAATTACAGCACAGAAGATGGAAGTTCATTAAAAAAACTTGTGTATGAGGAAAAAGGGATTATGGAACCTGTTCTGAAACATTTGCTAAAGTGGTGTGATTGCTATGCACACGCACGCATTGAAGTCACAGTTCTTCCCATTAGTCTAGATCTTCAATTGCTCTCTGCTGTGGCAATGATCAATGCACGATGGTGTTCATTTTGAGCAGGCACTTGACATGAGAGGTAAACTTCCCTTGATAGCTTCTGTGATGGACTCCTGTGAGCCACTGTCGTCTAGCCAACTAATCTAACCAGAGCCCACTGTCCAGTGTGAACTGACATGTTAACGATTTCAGGTCTTGCCATGCAAACAGGGTTGGGTTTAAGGGTGACTGTTCATAAGAAAGCACATAGTAAGGTACAGCGAGGGGTCCCTGAAGCGCAGAAAGTAAACACTGAGTCACAAGAGTAGCTATTGGCAGTTTGCGTAGAAGCAGGAAAGCCTGAAATGGCAACACAGTAGTACTCTGACATTGTTTGATTTTCTTCTCTGACCCCCCCCCCCCATCCTGCTTCTTTTTCTTTAAGTCATCCTACCTATCACAACTTTTATATCCTTCATCAATGGCATCTCTCTGCTCTTACTCATGCTGGTGCTGGGCAATTGACTTTCAAATAGGTTTCCTGTGCTTAGTCTTGAACAGCCTTGAACCTTATCCTAATTTGGTCATTAGTCAATGACAGCTTTCTGCAAGCAAGCGATAGGCTGAAGTGCATCTATATGCTTTGCACATTGTGTCCAGCATTAATGGCTCCTGAGTTGCTATTTGTACCATGAGCTTCATCACATGTTTATGGCCTCTGACTGAACTCAAACCCCAAGTGCTTCCAACAACAACCTATAGCGTCCTCCGGCTCTGCTCTCTATTGCTGCTTATGTTTACAACAGTGTTCTTTTTATCTATGGTGACCAGCTACAAAGTGTGAAAAATTGGGTTGGGGTGGGTGGCGGGGGAGTAATGTGTGCTTAAGTAAGACAAAGCCCTGAATGTCTGTCCTTATAAAATTGGGACATCTGGTGACCCTGTGCAGTATAACCAGACTCTGCATATGCCCTCCCTCAACCAAATAATTGAGCATGCCCCATTCCAGGCCAGCTGGGGCAGAACAGGCACTGCAAGTGCTTCTGGCTGCTATGGCTTCACTAACTCAGGGCACCAAAACCGTTCTATCAGTGCCCCCTCACTAGTGCTCATGGAGGAAGACACCTGACTCAAATCCAGAAGGGCTGGGGAGAGGGGACACTTAAATCACATGCTAAGGATTTCACAGATTTATATGACAAGCAGGGCCAGCCCAACCATATAGGTGAACTAGGCAGTCACCTAGGGTGCCAGGCTTTAAGGGGCACCAAAATATATGGAAGTGATTTTTTTTCTCTATTTAAAAAAAAAAATTAATGTTATTTTCTTATAACATGGGGGGGGGCCAGGCACCAAAATCCCTTGGACTAGCCCTGATGACAAGTTTAATTCCACCACTAACTTTTGAGCACTTAACCTTGCAACCTTAGTGTTCTTTTAATGTGGCGCTTGTACGTAATTCAAAACTATAATACCTGCTATTGCCCACTTAATTGCTATTGTTTTAAGAGAATAGTTAGATATCAAGTTCAAGGTTACAATTCACTTAAAATCATAATCCACTACATTTGAATGAAGTGTGTTATAATGGTGTTATGTTTGTTGTTGTAATTGATAAGCATGTCAGGTTGGTTGTGTAAGAGTTGCTGTACTTAACTAGTAGTAATTATTATTATTTAATTTACTGCACTTGAATTTTGTAAATGATGTGCCAGGTAACTAAACTATTCTTCTCCTGCACCTTTAGCTAGTTTTGGAGACATGTTGAGTCTGGGATATCAAAAGTAGTAGTGCTGATAGAGAGCTGGGTTCACTAGGCCACAATAAATGAGAAATGGTTGTTTGTGATCTGATATGACTAGAAAAAGTTTCTTGGGCTTTCTAGGGTCAGTGTGGCTGTTCTCAGTGGTGTGGTGGCAAGATAAAGGGTGAGGGGAGGAAATTTATCTTGAAAAATTATTTTATTTTGGAACAAAATCATTAAAATGTCTTAACCATAATTATATGGTTTCACTGAGGGGGTAGAGTTAAATAGTGGGGTGTCTTAATTATATATTGCCATATCTTGGGGGGGGGGTCGATCGATTTCAAGTGTAACCGTAATTCTTAATTTCTTGGGTCTATAATGGTTGTTTTTGTGATAGTTATTCACCCTTGTAACATATTACTTTTACATCAGCAGTATGTATTCTCACCTTAACCCACTGTAACATAATTTTTTCCCCTTCTTGGGACTCTCTTTTCTGGCCACAGCAACAGCATTATGTTGACAAGTTGGAGAGAATTCACACCAGGCAGATGCTTTGATTGCTGATGGTGCTAATTTCTAAGGCCTCTGTCCTCCAAAGAGATGCAGGCAGGTATGCCCCAGGGTCAGCCAAATACTGTGGCCTGTAGGTGGCTTCGTGTGTATCTCTGGGGGACATGGATCTCAGGTAAATGGTGACTAAATGGGATGACCAATAGGAAGATTTCAAGGCTATTTCTACCACAGGAGAGGGATTGTTCGGGGTGCTTGGTAGACGTATAACTAAGAGCACTGGAATGTAATTGTGCAAAGGAAATATTAACATCACTTCATGGAAAAATTCCTACTAGTGATGTCTGCTATCTTGGTGGGAAAATAGCATCCCCACAGGAAAGTGGTAGAACCCAGTCGCTTAAACAGACTCAGTAAAACTCAAAACACGCTGGGTCTTGAGCATTTTTGGAAATCTGTCAATGTCATGTAAGAGCCTAAAGGGGAGCCAAATTCTTTAAAAAAAAAAAAAAAAAAAAAAATCTCATCCCCTATCATAAACGTCATGTCTATGCCACACTCTCTTGTAAGTGCAGTTCCATTTGTTGGAAATGAGCTGCGGCTTTGGAGCTTTCTGCTGAATTCAGACAAGTCTTTGATGAGACTTTAAAGAGACCACAACGATTTTTCCTTAGCTGTGACTTCAGCATCAGTTGGGAGATGTCTGCTTGACTACTGCAGCAGGGAAGTCCTAGTAGAATAGTAGTCTGGATCTGTAATTGGCTGTATAGATGGTGAAAGCCCTGTATTTGAAGAAACGAGCAGCAAGATAATGAAAAATGCAGGCATATAATCTAACGGTGAGGAAACACAGTAAACTGGGGACTCTGGAAAAACGGTTTTACTCAGAGTGTTGTAAGTATACAAATTAAGTAACGTGGGAAAGCAACTGGAGCTGAGTATGAATTCAAGAAGACACTTGAAAGGTTTTTGGTTTGTTTTTTTTTTAAACAGTCTCGCCATGTTGGTCAGAGAGCTCAAAAGATCTTCAATTGATTTCTGCTGCAAAGGAAATTCAGGGGGAAACTGAAAATGATTTTCATGTTATAAAAGCTCCAATTTGGTCACAGGCATTTTATTGTCAATATTTTAAGATGTCAGGATGGAGAAATTGTTCTGAAACTGTAAAAGCTGAGTGACAGTATCGTTTCATGGTTATGCTGGTTTTTTTGCTCATACACCTAAGTTTTCAAATCAGTATCTCAGATATTTGAATAGTCATCTGGACCAGAGCACGTACAGTAACAGAATAGCCCATTTATTCATGTATGGAAAAGAGAATCCAACTTTTTCACCACTTGGAACCAGATGTGAAGCATCTATATCCATGTTTATGTATCTAAATAACAGTGATGTGACTTTCAAAGATGCTGCTCCCCATAGATCATACTAGTATGAGAGTTTGAGTTGAATATATGTTCCCAGACTCTGATTAAGAGAGGTAATTAAGCACATGAATAATTGAGTTGATCTCAGTGGAAGTTTTCATTGTCTTAAAGTTAGGCATATGTTTAAGTTGCTGACTTGGGACCCTTGCTTTTTGGATTAGCGGTCTCTAGAGTTTGGTTCTAGAGATTGAAATTCCCTGTGTGGGGCCTCTCTTGAGATGTGTTTGACTGAATTGACTGTCTCTATTAAGCCACTTGACATAATTTGATAGCAATGATCATGATGAATTAAGCTGGGATTTATAGGTTATCACAAGCGTTTCTCCTTGTGTTTCACTCTTGAGTTCGTGGACTTGTCAGTATAACTGCTATTTAAAACAACAGTATATGAACAAACATGCTGGTTCATACTCTTGCTATGAGGAGAAAGCAGAAGCAGTAGCAATCTAGTCTGATTTATGCCTGTGGATCAATGATCTTTTGCTGTCTGGCTGCTGTGCTGTGCTTCAATGAATCCTGGTGGAGTTTTCCTTGCTGAGCTGCTAGCGTTAAGGCAAGGGTCTCAAACCCATGGCCTGTGGGCCACATGTGGCCCTAAAGTTATTTCCTACAGCCTGCAACTACACTTAGAATTTTTCAAATAATTGATAATGCAAAATTTAAAAGTGTGTTTCCTTACTTACTCTTTGTCTTCCTGATGAGACCTCCATTTTGAATGGAACTAATTCTTACTTACTCTTGGCGTATATATGTTACTCTTCATTTTTTCATTTTGACTATACTTTATATCATTGTATGAAAAGGTTTCAGTGGTGTGGCCCTTGGGCTAACGTACTAGTCCTCATGCGGCCCTCATGGTGATTTGAGTTTGAGATCTCTGCTTTAAGGTTGCCATCTGTGCTGGACTCTGTCCTCTGTGGGCAGGTAGTGTTGTGGAAAAGAACTTAGGAGTCCATGTTTCCCCTAGGGAGGGAGTACTATGGGTCCTGACAGTCTCATTTTGATCTGGAACTGGTATCAGCCCCCTGTTTCTCTTTGGATATAGAGCCAGTCTGAGAATGGGTGTGTATAGTAGCCATAAGTGCTACACTCAAGCTGCAAAACTCTTTAGACGGGCAAAGCTTTGGGGCTGGGATTGGAGGGAAGATAGGTTTGGGGTTTCTTTTTAAAGCAAAAGTCGGAGGGAGTGTTGGGGCATCATGCAGGGAGGGAAGCAGTGAACATCTCCTGGGGAGAGAAGGGTTGCCTTCATAAGCTTTGCTGGGCAGACATGGTCTCTTACTTAGTACTTATAGCACTTGATCTTTGATAGAGGCCTGTAGGTATTATAGTAATAAAAATAAGTGATGATATAAAGAAATGGTGTGGAAGAAAGGGAACAAATACGATGTTGATTTCTTATTTGTCCACACAGGCATCATGTAGAGAGTGGCCCTGCTTTTAGCAGGGGGCTGGACTAGATGACCTCATGAGGTCCCTTCCAGCCCTGTGATTCTATGTCTCCCTTCTATTTTAGTACTTAATTACATGGTGGTTTTGGCAGCAGTGTTAGATTTACACTTTCTTTTTGGATACACTAAATGCCATTGGGGGACAAAATGAGCATGAGAAGGAGCAAGATCAGATTGAAGTGAAGCAGACAAAGAAGACGTGGGGGAGGAGAACAGTCAGTGAGAGCATTTGGAGGTAAGGCTCAGCATGGCAAAAGCAGGTGATTAGTAAAGGCAATGTTGGTGAGTTTGCATTAAGTAACAGCAATAGAGGAAACTCCTAGCAGTGAATTTATTGGCAGCAGTGAACATTCAGCCACTTGAAAGGGCTGATTAAAAAGACCAAGTTAATTGTAACCAAGCGATCAGGTTAAAAAAGGCCAGGTTAGTTGAGCAGCATCTGCAAGAGTAATTGCAAGCAGTCCATCAAATGGCAGGAATCCTGCAAGGTGACAGAACTCATTAAATGGGGGATGAAATGCAAACTAAGGGGAGTTAATTGAGGAGTATCACTGTTGCCCGCAACAGAGGTGTGCTGGAGCCATAGTGGAGCCAGTTCTGATCAATGGTGGAGCTGGGGGGGTGGGTAGGGTGTCAATGGGTCATTAGTGGTGACACATTCAGTTATGCTTCATGGCTTGGAAAGGCACCACACATACACTAAAGGCTGCTGGGGGGCTTTTGCCCTCCTGACCCCACAAGTAGCTCCACCAGGAGACTGTGAGGGCTTTGTAGCCTGGCAGGTGACTCTCCAGCTGTGGGTTTGGATGTGTTCCTGGTAGTGTGGCCAACTCTTGTGCCTTTATTGATACTTAAGATGTTTGCTCTTTCTCTTACCACACCAGCTCCTGGAGTTAGGTGCTTACATGAGACTCTCAGGGTTTGTTGAAGAACCATCCAGGTCTAGCTCTTGGGATGGTGGAGGAAAGCTTGAAAATATGACCTGACTGTCCTGAAGGCTCAGAAACCAGAAGATAAATGAACAACCCACAGATTGTAGTAGTAGGATTTTTTTTTAAATCCCCTGAAATAATTATTTTTGGGTGTCTGGCTTCTGATTTTTTGAATGGATGGAGTTGGCCAGGCTGCTGACAGCAATTTCAGTGAATTAAGACAGAGGTGGCCTTTTTAAGAGCTACAGTCAGTGATTTCAGAAGCAGCTGCCTAGTGTTAGGTACTTGAATATGCAACCTGACTTTTCAACATGCTGATAACACTGCAGTTCCCAAAGGCATCTTGACAATCAGCCCTCTGCTTTGGATATCCAACTTTAGGCTCCCATGGTTTTAAAATCTTGGCCCAAATTCTTGTCTATTAAAATGAAACCTCACCTAGGTTTGTCTGAAAAATTAAAAAAAAAAGAAAAGAAAAGAAAAAGGGCCCAAAAGTCAAGATGTGACTATAAGAGCCCACAGCTGCAGCTGTGGTGCTTGGGATGCATAGTTTGCTTCATTGAAATACAAGAGAAATTATGGCTCTGATCCTGCAGGATCCTGGCCAGGCCCAGGTATTGCAATTCTATTTTTATTAATTTTTTCTATTTTTATTATTATTATTGGTGCATTAGAATCATAGTGTTATAGAAACTGAAAGGGACCATGAGAGGTCACAGAGTGTAGTCCCCTGCACTCATGACAGGACCTAGTACCCTCTTAAACCCTCCCTCATAGGTGCTCATCTAACCTGCTCTTAACTTTGAATGTAGGCAATTCCACAACCTGCCTAAGCAACTTATTCCAGTGGTCAATCACCCTGACAGGAATTTTTTCCTAATGTCTAGTCTAAACCTCTCTTGCTGTAATTTAAGCCCCTTGTCTTATCATTGGCAGTTAAGGAGAACAATTTTTCTTCTTAACAACCTTTTAAGTACTTGAAAACTGGTATCATGTCACCTCTCAGTATCCTCTTTTCCAGACTAAACAAGCCTAGCTCCTTCAGTCTTCACTCCTAAGTTAAGTGTTACTGGACTTTATCCAATTTGTCCACATCTTTCCTGGAATAAGGGGTCCAGAACTGGACACAGTACTCCAGTTGAGGCCTACTCTGGGGGTGAACAGAGCAGAAGAATTACTTCTCATTACACCAGGGAAATGACTCACTGTAACTTTTAAAGTGTTTAAAATGTTTAAAAATATTTTAAACAAAACTCATCCCTTCTTGCCCATTTTTCTATTCAGTAATTCTTATTTGAATTGTTGTATTGTCTTGGGATGAAAAGGTATACCACCTTACTCCTGTCTTGAAGATTGTGTTTTGAATTCACAAGTTGCTGTAGAAAACTTTTCAATCTAGGAACATTTTGGTTGGTACTTACTTAAATTGGATCTTCTTAAAATAGTGTGTGTTCTTTTAGCAGTGTTTCCTGTCTTCAATTTCTTAGTAACTACTGGAAAATATTAAGCATTCCTTCCCAGGGCTAAAAAGAATGGAGATCTCAGAGCAATCAGTTCTGTGTGGGATGCCTATAGCTTTATCATCTTTTGAAGTGATTATTTCCACATTAAGATACCTGGGGTTTGAAGTGATCATGATGTGATTTCTGCAGTTGAAAGATATCCAGTATGAAAAGATAGGATCTGCTGTGTATGTGCTTTGAATGATTATCACCGGTGTGTCTATGTGCATTCTCACAGCAGATTGCAACAGTATTAATACCTCTCTGTAGATAATTGATTTTAAAGCTATTGATTCTGGGAACCTGCATCTGTCATCTGAGAACTTATCTGCAGATTAAACCAGTTTCAAAGAAAATAATGTTGTTTGGTTCTGTAACAACTGTTTTTATTGTCTCTCTCTCTTGTTAGGAACAGGAGACATTTCTTCAACTGGCAAAGTAGCCAGTGCTACCCCACATACAGCTGGAAAAGTATTCTTGCATCACAGGTCTTGCCTTTAGAATGGGACAGCTCAGCGTTCGAAGCAGTACAGTACTAAGAGAAGGGTGAGCACAAATATGATTGTCCTGACAGCAGTGCCAGCTCTGGCCAGGAATTCTGTGGGGTTCGCAGTACTTTTATTTGTTTCTCACAAGAAATTCCTGGCAGCACTGGTAGGATGACCAGATAGCAAGTGTAAAAACCTGGGACAAGGATGGGGAGGAAAGGAGTAATAGGAGCCTGTGTAAGACAAAGCCCTGAAACACCAGGCTGTCCCTATACAATTAGGACACCTGGTCACCTGGCTTGGGACCAATACCAAGAGACAGCTCACCCATCCACTTCACCCTGTATAATACAGTGCTCGGGAGAGTAGTGGGGAGCTGAGAGAGGAAAAATGCCCCTTGGACTTTGTGCTCCCATCATAACTGCAGGGATGCTAGGATTTAAGGGCAGGCAGGGCAAGAGACAAGTGGTTGCAGGGCTGAGAGAGGGCAAGAGAGTTGGCTAGGGGGGTGCGGGGTGAGGGCAGGCAGACCAGGGAGGTTGCTGATCACAGTGTCTGGGAGCAGCAGGGAGAAAGTGGGTGGATGGATCAGTAAAGGAAAATGCCACTCTTCCATCACTCTCCCTCTGATTGGTGACTGTATTTTGGGTGTGGCTGGGTGCATACTAAAAGGAATAGCATGGGTGACAAAGAGAAGGCCCATAGGCTATGACAGAGACCTTTCCTTTTTCAAGTCTGTAGGCCTCTCTCTTGTCTCCATTCAAGCTATGGACCTTCTTTCTTCTGTTGTTGCTTTAGTATATCTCTGGTTCTGAGCTTCCTGAAACATACAAGCTCAAAAGGGGCAGCTGTGTTAGTTTAGTTCAGCAGACAAACAAGTCCTGTGGCACTTAAAGACTAACAAATTTATGCAATAAATAAATTTTAGTCGTTAAGTGCCACAGGACTCCATGTTTGTTTTGCTGAGACATACATGCTCCAAAAGAGCAATGTATTCCCCTGACAGCTCAAATGCCATAAAATGGAGCAAAAAAGACTTGGGCTTAATATGACGATTTCTTTATGACTCTCATGATTTCCTTCTGTATGTCTTGTGGTTTTTGAACTTGCAAAGTTGGGAAAGCCATAAATAAACTATTCCAAAACACAAGAACCAATGGAAAGCCAAATTGTCTTCACACAGCAATTTTGTGACTGCTGTTGCACAAGATTAGCTTTGTGTAGTAGCACCTTGAGGAAATAACTACATGAATTTTTAAAATAATGATGCTGTGTAGTAGCTGTGCCTGGCTGTTCAGACTAAAATGCTCAAATAAATCCAGTACGGATCTTACTGCACAATTCCAGGCATACTTTAAGAACTGACTGCAAGACTATAGAGTTTAGTGATTTTTCCTGCCTTTATGCAGAATGTTAGAAAGAAACGGTGGGTGAAAGAACATCTTTTATTGGACCAACTTCTGCTGGTGAGCAAGACAAGCTTTCAAGCTTCCATAGAGGTGCTCTTAACACTCTGAGTACTTTTCTAGGCCTGAAGAAGAGTTCTATGTAAGCTTGAAAACTGGTCATTCTCAACAAAAGATGGTGGTCCCTCACTCACCTTTTCTCTTTAATATCCTGGGACAAACAGTATGCTAATAAAGTGATTCAGAAGCTGCAGCAACACCACCTTAGTTTTGAGGTTTCATGTTTACGCAAAATTACT
Source organism: Podocnemis expansa (assembly GCA_007922195.1). Classification (NCBI taxonomy): domain Eukaryota; kingdom Metazoa; phylum Chordata; order Testudines; family Podocnemididae; genus Podocnemis; species Podocnemis expansa. The sequence goes on along the minus strand of ML681995.1, from coordinate 4,832,362 downwards.
AACAGTTGCCAGTTGTTTCATGTCCTAATTTTCTGTGTGTGCAACAATGGAGCTTCTTAACAATGCCCCATAAGGAGTTAAGTTATCAAATGTGAATGCTCATCACATGTTTATAGTAGTAAATTCAGATGGAATTATTAGATTTTTTAACGTCTCTGAAATTAATTTATTTTAGGGCTCTGTAACTTTTGGGATATGTTAGAATAAATTTTATATTGTGTTAAAAATAAAGGTATTAGCCATATTAATAAGCAAAAAACTGTCACTTATTTGGGTGGCATAAAAAAATGAAAATGGGAAACACTTATGATGCACATATCACCTGGAATGTGCCGAGGGCTGTTTTTTCCAAGAAGAAGAGGAATCATAGATTGGAGTTTTTTCATCAAAACACATTTTGGATGGAAAAAAAAAGAAGAAAACAAAAATTTGGTTGTTTAAAACAGCCCCCCCTTTTTTGTTTTTGCACATGAATAATTGTTCCTGAAAACCAATCATTTTTATAAAAAATGTGATTCAAAAATTTTTAAAAAATCACAACATTTACAAAAAAACTTAACATTTCTCACAAAAAGACAGATGGCTTTTTTGGCCCAAATCTACCAAAGTGTTTGAGAGGGCTTTCTATTAACTGACGAGTCAAGCAGAATGTAACTTTTATAACTACTCAGGCGAGGGAGTCAAACAAAAACACTGGAAATAAGAGCTATGTAGGTGCTGCTTTTCCAGCCTGCATGTCTGTTCCTGGGGTGACGGTTGCTGCTTTATTTTCTTAGAGCACTGCAGTATGACAGGATCTGGCAGAAGGATTCAGAAGTGCTTTTCTGTCAGTTTGCTAGCCTGACAGATTTAAATAGTACCCTTGAGAGTTAACTCTGGCTCTGGTCCTCTAATTTCTGTCAATCCCTTTTGCAGCTCACATCCCCTAGCTATGCAGCTAATCTCTTCTCCAAGAGGTGTGTGTGTCTTTCTAATTAAGGGACTCAGTTTTTAGTCTTAGTTTGGGACAATCAGCATCCAAGTTTTCTGTGGACTGCTGTGTGTTGCGGGGAAGCATGTAGTGCTTGTGCCATCCTGACCATTTAAAGGTCTTCCCTACAGACTGCAGTGGATTTCCTGCTCTACGGTGCATACTCCATGGAGCAGCACTGAATTTCTAGACAAGACATGTTTCTTGCATGCTGGGAAGGAGGTTAAGTTCAGCTGACCCATTCCACCTTTCATCCCCTTTACAGGGAGGAGAACAGCATGCCTTGGACTCGTCCTCTATAACATCCGATTTCTCTCTCTCATCTTTGCTAATGTACCCAGTAACAGTTTGCATTAAAGGAACCCTTGCCTGTCTAAAGAATTGATGGTGGTGTGCGACTTATGTGACATCTAACACTGGCCGTCTCCCACACCAGCCTCTGCTAGAAACTGCAGATGGCAAAGCAGAGTCTAAAAACAAGACCCTCTGTACATGTTTGTCCAGTTGTACCAGAGTTATACAGTGACAGGCTTCTGTTTTCTGATGGCTTTTAAGTACAGTGAAAAATGTCTATTTGAATATTTTCCATGTTCCTAATGTCCAGGGCTTTGGGAAGCTTGATTCTATCCATTGTTTTCTGCTTCTTCCTTTTACCTTCCAGCCTTGGGCACTCTCTGTAGAACTGCTTCCTCTCCCTATGGGTTTACTCATTCTCCCTCCCCCAACTTCACCCCCGCTCCCCCAAAAGCAACAGGTAAAGAGCAGTCAAAAAATGATTTAATAATGTGAGTCCCCAGGAACTTGTAGAGCTTTCCTTTGTTGATTTCATAGGAACCTCTAGGCAATACAGAGCCCATGTTAGTTCAGGCTAGCAATAATGGAAAATCTGTCTCCTAGGAATATCCTTAGAGGCAGCAGCCGTGCTGAAGGCTTGAACCAATGGGAAAGGTTCTGATTGACTTCCATGGGCTTTGGATTAAGCCCTGAAAATATTAGTGGATGGTTAAGGGGAGCACATAGCTGATGTCTTGGTAGGAAAGAGAGAGGAGAGTCTCCATGTCTCTTCTTTTCCCCTCCATGTGACACCCTCTATGAATGGGCAAGAAAATTTGATTTCTGTTGTAGTGGACTGGTAGGGGAGTGGTAATGCCCAGTCTACAGCTGGGCAGAGAGAGAATGGGGAGACTTCAGCTCTGATTGGATGAGCTAATTCTAGGGGTATGCGGGAGGCAGAACAATAATTAAGGGTTACACCAGTAAAACTCATTGGGAATCAACTCTTCTTCACAATATTGATACAGCTATTGCCCCTCACAAACCATACCCAAAGGTATTTTTAACTGACCAACTTTAGGATCAACTATATACAGTCAGGCAAAATAGATATTTCCTTCTGCCCCACTCCCCACCCCCAATGGCACTGAACAGGTCTATAGTAACAGACACATAGACATTGAAAACTGATTTAAACTGCAAAGCAATCAGAGTGTGCTGGTGTAAATGTAATGAGCTCTAATGCTTTTAGCAATATTTTCCAGCTCCATGATGCTAAAAATTTCAAGTCAGTGAATTATTTGAAACATCCAGATTTGTGTGCATATTTATCTTAACTGATTAATGGTGAGCAGACTGTGAGAAGAAAACTTCTAGAGTAAGGTAAGTGAGCTGGTATTTTGTCAAGTATCCATAAGAACACTGTATGGAAACTTCAAAAATGCACCAAAGTTGATTTAACTTTCTCATACAAGAAGTAGTGTGAAAACAGTGGCCTAAAGCTGCATAACTAGCTACTTCCTGCAGGGCTACATTGCCCAGTCATTCTTAGAGCCCAAAGTTTCATAAACCCCTTTCTGTCCTGTATCCTTAGCCCTTTAGTCTAACATACTAGTGCAGTTGTGTATCTTACCTCTGAGTTGGTTAAAGGAGTGATGCTGAGTGAAACATGGAAAATCAGTAATATTATTACTGATAGCAATACTGCAAATTGATGATAATTTTTGCAAGATCTGCCATGTCCGGTACTGATGAAAAGATTATAATTTGCTAAATATGGTAATATTGTTTATGTGCCTGTAACATGTTTGTATTGTGTGTTATGGATATGTATGATATCTGTCCATGTTCAAACACTTGTGCTGTGTTTACTGGACTACACCCCAGGCCAGATAGTGTCAGCACTGATGGCTCAGTGAGGGTCACTGTCTTTACAATGAGACCAGGCAGAGAAGTCAGGGCTGCACCTGTGGGTCATCAGGACCTGTAGGGACATGCCTGGTGTCAGGGGTTCTGCAAGGCCTTGCCTTGCCCATGTGCTATGGGCTTGTGTTGGAAACAAGCCACATGGTTCCATGCAGCTTCACCAACTCCATCTGGCCTTCATTCCTGCTTTGTATCTCTGAAGCAATTCTTCTGCTACTAAAGCCACGAAACAAAGGACTGAGACCCATCCAGGTGTTGTATATACCCCAGAGGAAACTATACAAGCCTGAAAACTCCACAATTCTACTGAGAACCAAGTATGCATGAGCTTCAAAATCATTTGTATGTATCTGATTGCTTTGATCATTTCACACATCTCATCTGCTTCTTTCTTTTTATAATAAACCTTTAGTTTTGGTTCCTAGTGGATTGGATGCCCTCATGGTATTGTGGGTAACATCTAAACTTACTTTAGTCTGGTTATGTGGCTGACCCTTTTAGGATCAGGAGAACCTTTTTGGTAAAGGTAATAAAGTTTTAACAACCAATCTCTCTACTGAGCCTAGGTATGGATTGGGAACTTCAGACTGAAATGCAGTAAAGGGGGTCTATGTGTGTATAGTGGTTTTTTTGGGGACTGCTTTTTAATCATCTTAATAACCAGTGTGGGAGATCAGAAGCATTGTTTGTGACTGGTTGGTGAATTTACTGCAGTGTTAGCTATCAGCATGGGAAACTCTGCTCCCCTTTGGCAGCCTCCCCTGACTTTGGCATTTTCAGGTGAGCTACCCTAGACATGGATGTGTCACTACCCAACTGCAACCCTTTCTGACTAGAAAACTCTCTCCCATCTCTTTTCTTCTTCCAATTCCCATTGTGTTTTTCCTTACTAATTTGCTCTTTAGTATGGCTGGCACAAGGTAGGCCAAGGGGTATCAAACTCAAATCATCACGAGGGCTGCCTGAGGACCAGTACAGGACCACAGGAGGGCTAGTACATTAGCCCAAGGGCCACACCACTGAAACCTTTTCGTAGAACGATATTGCAAATATTGGTAATAATAGTGTCATTGCAGGCCACAGGAAATAGTTGTAGGGGCCACATGTGGCTCACAGGCCATGTGTTTGACACCCCTGAGCTAGGCCTACCCCTCGTGTGCTTACTTATTTTTATGGTTCTGAACAGTAGTCAGGGTTAGAATTCAGGAGTCCATGGGTCCGTGCCCCACCTGCAGGAGACGAGCTGACCTTTCAAAATATTCTGCTTCTCAGGAAAAGAAAAAATGCTTTAAAGGTGGGATTTTTAAAAGCTCTTGTCAGTCCCATGAACACCAATGACACTAGAATCAGGGGAAGGAGAATGAGGCCAGTTTATAGTGTCTCTGAAAATCCCACTGCAGTTATGAGAAGTTTAAAGTCACTTTTCTTTCCTAAAAGTCAAATAATATATTAGCTTCACTGTAGCAGAAAAATACAATATAAAAATGCACACACAGTCGTGCTCTGCATTACAAAATGTTTGCAGAATTAAAAAGGACACTCTCTCAATGTTACTGAGAGGGATTAAGTTAGGAATAGATGGGAATATTTAATGGGAGAAAATTATCTCAATTTGACACTTTCAGGCTAATTTAAATGTTCTGGTATCTTTCATCACAGAGAATCTTTAATAGCCTATTCTACCACCATCTGACGTAAGTTTTAATGTTGCCAGTAATATAGCTGATGATATTTTTAAGAAAACGGGTTTTAGGAAGTTGCCAGCTGTTTAGAGTTCATATATGAGCCAGGCCTCCCAAAAATCCTGTGATTGACTTGAAAAATCACAATGTAGATGTAATACATTTGAGTCTCCATTCTTTTAAAAGTGTTCTTCTGCCATTCTTGCATAGACTTTTGAAATGTGCACAACTCATCTGGCTAAGTCCAGCTGCTGTTCAGGTGATGTCTAAAAAGAAGATAAATGGCATCAGCTTCCCCAGCTGCATTTTGCCTATTTCTATGCACATGTGGCGCCAAACTCCTTGGTGGTTGTGCAAATACCTAAAAGAGGATAGGTGCACTATTCATTCATATAGGGATAGAAAGGAAATGGATGTTTTAGGAGGAAGAAAGTCTTCGCTTCATCTCTAGACTCAAGAAGGGCAAACTAGCAGGTCAGAATGGTGTGCTGCCAATACCAGCTCTGGCATAAAAATGTTGGTGTTTGCCAAGTCTCTCCCACATAACCAGAAAACTTGCAAATACTGCAAACACTTGCAAAACTCTACAAACACTGCAGAGATTCAAGTACCAAACTTTATGTAAGAGCATCATTTTATTCTTCAGATGCTTCTGTTTGAGCAGATATCTGCCTTTCTGCTCTGTCCTGCTATGCTTGGAGCAGGTGGGGAGCAGCCAGCAGAGTCAAGGTGGAAAAGCAACACAACTCCCTTGGTCGGCGCCAGGATCAGGGCCAGAAATATGTGTCAGGAAGCAAAGTGTGACTGAGGAGCAGAGACATATGGGGGGAGGAGAGTTGGGAAGCTGGGGGTAGAAATTGAGAACCTGAGAGGAGAGCAGAGCAGGTGGTGCTCCCCAGTAACTTCCCTATGGGTCTGGCAAGGAGTTAGCCATTCCCTTGAAAGCACCAGTGCTTGTCCTGTTTCTTTACAACGAGGAGAGTTGGGAGCTGATTCCCTAATGCCTCACAAACTGAGCATAAAAGGCTACTGTTATTTCACACCCACATCATATATGGTGTGAATGACAGAAGGTACAAGGCCATGGAAAACCTTGGAGTTCATTTTTCCATTGAGATTGGATATCTGATGTGAGCAGATGTCCTGATATAACACCCAGAGAGATTACCTGACTCCTGGGGGGTTCTGTGGGCTGGTAGCTCAGGAAGAGCAAGTCTAGGCAGACTCAGAATCTGCCTTGGTACCAACAGAGATGGAGATGTCCCTCCTAGGGAGCTCCGGAAAGGGGAGAGAGGCCATTTTGGGGGCAGTCTGGAGCTGGGAGAAAGGGGCAGGAGTGGACTGGCTGTGCAGAGAGCTGGTGAGCCCAGGCCTGCATGCTGTGAACACTGTCCTCTGAGGACCAGAAAGCAAGATCCCTCAGCTCCAGTCCTCAGAAATGTCTCCCAGGTTGTAGAGTGTTGTCAGGAAAACTTCCTCAGTAGGCTGAGTTAGCCCCCAGCTCTCTAGGTGCAGGGAGACAACACATAGCAAGATCTGATGTAGCTGCCAAGCTAGGGATGCAGCCAGCTGTGGGGGTGTTGGGATGCTGGGGTGGGAGGCTGAAGTTTGGATCACTGACTGGTGTAGTTTTGTGGTCTCCAGCTGGAGCCCTGCACCCCCTTGGTGCTAAGGGGAAATCTTTGGACCAGAAGCAGCTGATGCCTGCATGAAGAGAATCCCTGCCTGCCCGCAAAAACAAATCCCTCTGCAGTGACTGAGGAGTTCAGAGTCATTCCTGGAGCTTGTAAGTCTGTTAGTTTAGTTTAGTTCAGTTTAGTCAGGGAAATTGTTAAGGAACCCCCATTCTCTGAATGGCATGCTCGAGTGAGGGAATAAGGATTTTGGGGATTTTAATAATCTGCTGCCTATTAAAACTACAGAGGGACTGACTACCTTATCTTAGTTGTGAGCCTGTTGGGCTATGCTGAATGCAGTCAGACACTGCTAAACCACTGCCGAGAAGATACCGTGGTCACAGATCATCAAGGGCCTCAACAAAGTATGTATACTAACGGGTTGCTAGTATTACAATTGATACGTCAGGTCACGTGATTGGGGAAATTCACAGGTATTATCAGCACAGAATAGTGTTATATCCTATTATATTTATTCCTGTTTAGTATAATGGCTGTGTGGAATATGTGTTTGTGTTGTTTCTTGGGAGTCTCCACTTCTCTGACAAGTTCGTTGTTAGAATTTTCTTCCTCAGCTGCCCTGGCAACCGTGCTGTACAAAGTGAAGGGAGTGGAGGCACTGCCATTTAAGTTCATAGAAAAAAGAATAAAGCAAATACACCCTGCTGAGTGGGTGGCAGAAATCCATAAGAACCAGGCCTGTCCATCAAACCTATAAGCAGATTGCTATTAAAGGAGGCAACAGGGTGGAGAGGCGAAGGGTGCTACACTCCTCAGATTTTGGTCTGTTGAAAATGCATTCATTAAATCCACTAGAAGAGCAGTCAGCTGTCTTTTGGTCTCCATGTCCCAGAAGTGTGGCCACTCATAAAAAGGAGCACTGACAGGAAATATGTTGTTTTCGTTTTTCTATGGGTTCTTATGCTCCCCTCATCACTCTAGTGTCTTATCAGTTTCCAGGTGCAGCTTAAGCAATGTGGGTAACATCTATCACACATGGTTTGTTATCTCTCCAGGGGGTGAATTGTGTGTGCAGCATAGTGTTTTGTTTTTGTAGGGTTTCTTGGTGTGGGGGGGAGGTGGTAAGTTTACATTAGAAAAATCAGATGAAAGAACTGTGCTGGTGGTTGGGGCAGAAGGTGGGGGAAGTATGTGATGGTTCTTAGTCACTGTAGGGTCTGTTCTGCAGTCTTCATCCTGGAGCTTTAGGCAATCAATTAGATCTGTTTCTTTCCCATGACCTGGCCTGAATCCAAACTCTGCTGATTTAGGATATTAGTTTAAAAGAGATAAGCTTGTTATCAACTTTGGCTGGCTGCTTTCTCTGTGAGCTTCCTCAGGAACAGGAGGCTTGATACTGGGTAATAGCAGGCTACAACCAGTGCATCCAAAGTAGATTTTTCAGTGTTGATCAGACAACTGAGTGTTCGAAGCAGGAAAGAGAAATTCCTTCCTGGAATAAGGCAGTGGCTATTTTGGTCATTAGTGGTACCTAGCTGTGGCTCTTCCTTTCACAAGCCAGGAAAGGACTGGGTCAGATGCACAGGTCTGGGATTGAGACTCCAACCTGTCCTGTACTTCTCTGAGAATGACCAATCTCAGGTGTATTTTGCCACCTTAGCTGACATGGTATCTGAGAGTTCCTTTATTAGCCCTTTAGTCTGTGGCAGTCTGAAGATAAGCATAAAATCTGTCAGCTTTGGCTCTGGTTTCTATTAGATGAATGAATTCACATGAACTTTTCTTACCTGAGGCATCTTTCCAGGATGTGGTGATTGATGAGCTAGTGAATGCAGTGTTGCCTGCTGCCTTGTCCTGTTCGGATCTGTGATGGACAGAATAGCCTGAGGAGATAAGCTGCCTAGTAGAGAGCTTGTGGTATCATACAGCCAGGCGTCTGTATCGGGTGCTCCATAATTGATGAGGGCATGTATTGTGTGTTGGCAATTAACGTTGCATTGATCAGCTTTGGTTGTACAGCTTTTGAGCTGCCACAGACTTGCACCTAGGTAATAATCTGATGCAGTACATACACAGTAGGTGTCTGATATCTGATTTCCTGTGTCTGCTGCTTCCTTGGACAATCCTTCCCAGTTTGAACTGTGTTAGGTGAAGTAGGAGTTTGTGCTGTGGGAGAATCGAAATAGAGGAATGTTTGTCTGGTTGGCCCAATGCAATGAGCCAGACAAGTTTGTTGGACCCCTTTCTAGCATTATCTCTGGTTGAGTCCCAGGAACGGGTGGAACAGTCTGTCCCCAGAGTAGTTGTATACTAGAAGGGTATACCTGAAGCATGGTGGCATTAAAGTGGAAATAATAGTGACAATAATGGGTAGGGCGGAACACAACAAAAAAGGAAGCTATCCATGGCATCAGCCACCTTATTTCACGGAAACACGTACCATGTCATGGCACTCCTTCTGCCCTCACTTGCTCTGAGGGAGAGGAAAGAAATTAGGACTTGGAATTCAGCAGTGAGTGTTGTGACTGTAAAATGTTCCCCCAGCCCACAAGAGCGTTGGTGCTTCTTCTTGAGAGGCAGAGCCTTTGGGAGCCTTGCCCCATGTAGTGTTCTTGGGAGATGAAGTGCACCATTCCTTGAAAATTTTAGAAAAACTTGGTCTCATGTTTTCTGAGTTCCAAATCTCCAAGAGTGACTTTACATTCCCTCCCTGGATGCTTTTGGTTGCAGTCTAGGTTGGAAGAAATATAGTCCTGGGGGTTGAGGGGCAAATGGGGGCTGGAGATGTCAAGAGGGCTGGGTCTCTGGGGGGCAAATGAGTGTGGGAGATGGTCATGAAGGACAGAGTATTTGGGGTGGAGGGAGACGGAATCAGGGAGGCTGGGACACCAGTGACACTTTGAGCCCATTTATTCTAGATCCATCAATACAAAAAGCCCTGGTGTTGGAACTCTGGGATGATCAGGCATGTCTCGCACAGCTGGGCAGAACCAGATGTTAGTTAATGTTGTTTTACCTGCAGATTTGCAAGGAAACAAAGCCTGTGACTGGACAAGAGACAGCGATGTTACAGCTGAGGTCTCTGCAAAGGCCGTTCCGGTTGCTAAGAGCCTCCATGGAGCGTTGGCTCAAATTCCAGCAGGGGGTAAGATCCGGGGCAGGGAGATTTGAGGCTGGCCAGCTAGAGGTGAGTTTTTCTGGGGCCTGACTGGGGTGCCCAGGAGAACTCTACATAAGTGTATTCTTAGACTTACTCCTCATATTTTTAAAGAACAAAAAGTTCTGTTCATAACTCAAACTCGCCCCGCCCGACCCCTTACACATCCTCCCTAGTCCTCCCCTCTAACTCTGTCTCACTGCTTCCCATTTTGCCTAGGCTGTTTCTCTGGACTGGAGTCCAGAGAGATTGTTATTATAAGCTGCCTGTGTTATAGGAATGGACTAGCCTCAGCATCAGCAGTGGCTGCAGTGACTGAGCACCAGCAAGGGAAAAATGCTCAGCAGGCTTGCCTGCACTCCCCGGGATGGGGAGGGTGCAGCCAATGCACCAGTGTACCTCCAGTCCCTGGGCCCCAGTCCTGTCTGTGTCAGGATCCATGCTGCTCTTTCCCCATCACTATCCACTGTGGGCCCCAAAGCATGATATTGTTGTGAGATGATGATATATTTATAATGATGTTTGTTGGTTTTAGTGAAGCCAGTAAAAAGTTTACCATATATAAACAAAATCAACTTGGGCTCTTCATGTCAGTCACAAACTAAAATACAAGGTTGGCAACCCTGAGCCAGGCTCAGATGTCCAAAGTGCTAGGCTAGTTCCTCTGCTGCACGTGCTGGGAGTGGAGAATTCCAGGAGACTTCCCCGTGAAAGTCATAGATTTTTGTTAGGGTATGCAAATGAAGAGGTGTTAGTATTCTCATTTGCATGCTGAGCCCTTGGCACTTCCTCATTGCTCAGATGCACCCTTGGACCTACATGTTAAGAACATAAGAATGGCCATATTGAATCAGACCAATAGTCGATCTAACCTGGCATCCTGACTTCTGGCAGCTGTGACTGCAAGAGATGCTGCGGGCAGCCAATATAGGAGGTGTCCTATTAGCCCACTCCAGGAGGCAGTGGGAGATTCCAGCACCAGCACAGTCCCCTGAGCTGGGAGTCTGGGTACTTGGTTCCATTGTGGGGATCTGCCTGAGGGATAAGCTATGCATCTCCCATCATCTAGTAGGATGTCTACTTGATTGGTTTTCAGAAAGGGCGATGGGTATGCTCTTGGAACAATGCAAAGGCACAAAGGTGACTGACCACTGATTGACTGAGTTCATGTTTGAAAAGATTATTTTAATGCTGTTGGCATTGGGTGGTGTTAGTGATGTGTTAGGGCTTCTAGAGCCTTTGTGTTATGATTTAATTAGATTTAAACAAGGCATTGTTGTTTCCCTCCCACCTAGGTATGGTACAGTGACTGGCACCTTGGGCATGCTCAGTGTTCTAGCCTTACAAAGATCACTGGTGTTTGTTGGTGCCCCTGTTAAAATCTACAGACTCATGTATCTTTGATGACCATGCAGTATCCCAGGATGGTGATGTGCTGATAGATGACATCCCCTTCCCATTCCCATAGGAGTCTCCATCTCTGAGGAGGGGGGCTTGAGGGGAACTAGAAAGCTCTATGAGGCAGCTAGGAGTGGTGGGGCTCTGTTCATGGGAAGCTTACTTTCTGAGAACTTGGAGGAGTTAGTGTCCACTGCACAGGGGGCAACAGTGTCATGTCTCTCCCCTGGTGTCAACTGAACTGCCCTATGTATGGAGCAGCAGCAGATAAGCAGGGAGGTCCTTGCTGTATCATTGCTAGTCCCCTCCAAAGACTGAGCCTTGCTGCTGCCACACACTGCTGACTGTTTGTCCCGTGTATCCCTGAGCTTCACCTGACTTCCAGGGAACTCCAAATGGGCTGGGGGTGGAGTCGTCAGGCCATCTACTTCTTGCCATTTGTGTGGGGGGAGTGGGGCTGGGCTGATATAAACTGCCCTCATCCTTCAGTGGCACAGGCTTTTGGCAGGGGATGTCCCTTTTCTTGCCCTCTTATTCTCCACTCTCTGTCCTAAATCCACTACAAAGTAGACTATCCCATAGCTTGACCCCATCACTTCACTCTCCTATTCTTGTCAGAGCCACGGAGCATCAACTGTAGGTGGTCACTTTTCTCCTGCCCACACATTTTTCTCTCACTTCCCCCCTCACATTCTTCTCTCATGTTTTCCCCATTGCTCCCTATTCTTGTGTACCTCCTTCAATCTTTCCTGCCTTCACCATCCCTGGCACTCCCAGTCTCTCTCCTGCTCCCCACATTACTCTAGTCTTCTCTGAATTTTCTGTCCACTCCATTCACCATATAGAATGGCAGCCATCTTCCTTGGGGATGGCTTGGTTTTAGCCTGCCTGGAAACAGCAAGAGGTACTGACTGTAGGAGATGGTGGGCAGCTTGTCTTCAGTCCCATTCAAAGCAGTGGAAGTTGGTAGTCATTCTGAATCAGGAAAAGCTGGAAGCTGGGGATCGTAAACTCACGTGACACTTGAACACCAAATGTTGTGACTGGCAGTAAAACTGAGAATTGATTGTATTGTGATCACTACTAATCAGGAGGGAACCTTGTATCCAAAAACAAGGAAGATAAGGGAACTCCCCAAGAACAACACAGGTAGAAAGGGAGCTGAATAAAAGACTCCTTGAAGAAGAGCAAGAGGCCCTGATTATGTGAGGAGTCTTCTAATAATAATACCTATCTCTGATGTAGTGCTTTTCATCAGCAGATCTCAAAGTGCTTCATATCTTTAATGTGGTTGTCTTTACCACACACCTGGTACAGCAGTGTTGTTATCACCAGTGTACAACTAAGGGACATGATGTGCAGGGTTACACAAGAAGCCTGTGGCAGAGAAGGGAACTGAACCTGGGTTTCCCAAGCCATAGTCTAGTGTGCCAACCAAAGGACCTTCCTCTTTTAAGAGTGTTTGAGATTCTGGGGAAGGGAACGCAGGGAAATGGAGTCCTTATGGGGTGGAGAAGAGAGTAGTTGAGAGATTCCCATGGAGGAAGGAGAGACATCTTTAGGTGAAAGGATGAAAAGAATTCCCTTAGAGCAGGGAAGGGAGTTAGGAAGAAGGAATGAGAAAGCAACTGCATATTCCCCCAGGGAGAAGGTGGAGGGGAGGACAGGAAGATTGCTCCTTGAAGCAGAGTGATGAGAAAGGCAATGGAGATCTTAGGAGAGGATGGAGAGACCCCCTCCAAAGGTAGAGGCAGTTAGGGCTGATTGAAGGGCAAAGAGACCCAAGAAAACAGAAGGAATTAGACTGTACTGGGGAACAGAGATTTGAATGAGCCCAGTCAGAGAAATCCCAGGGGGAAGGAGCAGAAAATTTGTCAGGCTGAGGGAAGGGGTTTTAATAGGGTAGTACAGGATGGAGGAGAGAAGGAACGGAGAGAAAAGCCAGCAGAAGGGAAGGAAATTGTGAGAGGGAAAACAAACCCTGCAGTAGATGGGAAGAGAATCAAAAGGAATGGAAAGCGTAAGGTGGAAGATGGCAAGGAAGAGAAGAAGAAAATCAGTGGACACACAGTAAGTTGTGATGGCTATAGGTTTGTATTATCCCGGTAGTGTGCTCAGATATTGGTATCAATGCAAGGCTCTACCCTGAGGAGCAAACAATCAAAACTGTGTAGGAATGAAGGGGGTGGACAGCCATGGAAACCTCTGCCACTGCCAAGGGACGCAAAGATCATGGCTGCTTGGCAATGCTTTTTCCAAGAGAGTTTTTTTTTAAAGATGGAAATGAAAATGATATGTAAAAGCTCACCTTCACCAGACTTTGACTGTGCCTAGCTGGGAATGTCTGCTGCCAAGACTGTGTAAGGAATGGCTCTGAATAACCTCACCATGGCTGAGATGTGGGAATAGCAGCTCCATAGGTTCAAAGACAGGAAGTGATGCTGGGCTTGAGTTTTATGCTGGGATCAATTTTGCAGAAGGGGAAGTAAAAAGGTGGTAGAGTTCTTCCAAGCTCAGCCCTCCAAATAAACTTCTCTTGTGTGACTCACCAGAATGACAGTGGATTGTAAATGTGTCCCTGATGTTGCTGCTTGTCTTCAGTAGGCTCCTTGAGAATGACTTTCTTATTATGGGGACTGAATATGCACCTGGTCCCTGGGGCTCCTTGGGTCTTGAGTGAAGGCAGGGATGAAAAGATGTATCTTCTGAATAGAGCCCCTTGAGGTACAGAAATGAGACATTACTCCATAAATTGTGTCTGTTTATGCCCTTCCCTTTCTTTTCTTACTTGAAAGATGAAGTAGTTAACAGGGATATTTTAATTTCTCCTTACTGGGCATTTGAGTTGACTCCTCAGTCAGATGAATGGGAGACATTTATAACTCTCTGACCTATTGTTCTGGGCTCTTTGAAGACATGTCTCTGCTTTGGTGACTTGCTTCACATTTTGGCGGTTTAATTTTTTTAGAATGAATAGTTGAGATTCTGGGAAACAAGAAGGTAGCTTCTGAGCAGCGCTGGTAAGGTAAATTGGTGCATACTAGTTCTATCTGAGCTGTTTTATGGAGCTATTTATCATGATGATTGCTTTTTGAACATCATCTTGGAATGTTCCAGTGTGAAACTGGAAGCTTTGTGGGTCTCCAAGGTCCTGTGGCTTTGTTTTGCAAAACTCTGCAAAGAGGCACTTCGTTCAGTTAGACAGATAACCACCAGGGGGTTAACTTTTGACTTGCAATTAAAAAAAAAAATAGAGTCTTAGATGGAATTCCCAAGGAGCCCAAGGAACTGGGAACTGAGTTTCAATGGGATTTGGGTGCCCATCTCCTATGGGCTCCTTGAAAAATAATCCAGGAAATGCACCATCTTTTCCAAGTTGTTCTGCAGGAGGAGCATAAGACCAAGTTTCTTTCAAAGTTTCTACACAGTTGTCTCTACACTCTTCTATTTTAATTAGGAATGGGCTTACTCCTTGTTTTTAGAGATTTTTCCAGAATAGCATCCTCCCAGTTTTGTTGAATACCTGAATTTCTATAACAGGCAGGACTTCACAGCTATGTATATGAACAACTGCAGGAGTGCTTGTGTAGACTTGGCAAGGGTTTTGACCACTGTTGTAGCTAGTCCTGCTCAAAACAGGTCTAGAAATGGGGATACAAAGCCTTAAATGCTCCCACTCCTACTCTGGTTACCACTGAAGAAGCTATCCTCCATGCATGGACATTGCTGGAACATTTCTCAGTCAGGTAACGACAAAGCCTAAGAGAACAGGATTTGCTTTAGATGTCTGGTTTTGTGAAATATTGCAGGCCTGTTGTGTGTAAGGTGGAGGAAGTTTGGTCTGAGATGTGCAGATGTATTGACTTAATCTTCAACTTGAGAACAATACATAAAGTTGGATCAGAGCCTTGAAACAGATCTGTTACAGGATGAAGCTGGGGTTTTAATGTGACTGTGCATATATCATCCCTGATACACAAAGGCTGGTTGTGCCCAGTTTAATGCTGCACCACAACATGCAGCTCTGTGGCCCCTTCCCTGTCAGCAGGGCCATCCCTAGGGGGGAGTGGGGCCTAGGGCGAATCAGTTTCTGTGGGCCCCCCCCATTTTAAACTTTGCAGGCAATGTTCCCTCTAAGCCAGTGGTTCCCAACCTGTGGTCCGGGGACCCACAGGCTACGTTCACACACAGGGAGTTATTTCGATACAAGTTTTTTCGAAACAACTTGCATCGAAATAATGCCTTATTTCGAAATAACTTATTTCAAAATAACAAAAAGTTAGTTTGAAATAAGAAAAAAAGCGGGAATCGAAATAGCATGTTCACACTGTGGGCTTGCTATTTTGATTCAGGGGCAGGGCACCATGGGAGGTGTGGCAACATGGCCGCCTCACTGGGCCATGTTGGCGGCTATGTTGCCAGCCAGGCATGCCCAGGCAGGAACTTCCTGTTCCTCGGGGTGCTGAGCACCCTGGGAGGAAGGTCAGATGGTTGTTTCGAAACAACCGTTGTTTCAAAACAACATGTTCCGATGGGATTGTTTCGACACAACTCATTTCGAAACAACGTTGTTTCGTAACCAAATGGGGTTTAAGTTGTTTCAAAAGAACAGTACCTTGTGTGAATATGGCGTTTCTTATTTTGAAACAACCTCTGTTGTTTTGAAATAAGACCGCTGTGTGAACACACCCACAGAGGTCCATGGACACATTGCAGGGGGTCTGCAGGGCCTCTCCCTACCTGGGGCCGGAATCCAGCTACAGCCCTGATGCTCCCTGCCAGCGCTGCCTCTCCCCGTCTGTGGCTGTATCCTGGCAGGGGGATGGAGCCACAGCAGCTCCCCAGCAGGGGCAAAGGCAGGGGACCACAGCTGCTGTGGCTCAGCTCCCCGGTGGTGCGGGCAATGGTGGTGGCAGCGCTGCTCACCAGCTATCCCACTGGTGCGGGCCAGAGTCTGCCCATGCAGGCCAGATTACATAATCAGCTGGGGGGGGCACAAAGATTTTTTTTTTGTTTTGTTACAAAGGGGTCCCCAACCTGAAAAAGGTTGGGAACCACTGCTCTAAGCTGATGATGCAGCCGAGCAAGTTCCCCGCTGGTTCTCCAGGCCCCAACGGGCTTCTTCCCTGCTGCCCGCTGGCTCCCCAAGGGCACCCATAACTTGTTTGACTGCAACATCAGCTAAGAGGGAACACTGGGCAATGTCCTAATTTTTCTTTAATAAAATCATAAATGTCTAGCCCTCAGGTTAAAAAGTTGCAGAGAGAAGCAGAAAAACATGACCTGACTTTACCCTAAAAGCTCAAATCCCAGAAGTCAAAGAAAATAGCTCCCCCGCATTTATTATTTCTTTAAACATCTCTTTATTTTTAAGTGAGTTTTAATGATATATTTAAGCCAGACTTGTGACTATTTTTGATGTTTGGGGTAGCCAATACTGAATGTGTCATGGGGATGTTTCATCAACCTCACAGCCAAGTGGAGAGGAGCATCTGGAGGTACTCTTCTTTGTGGTTCTGGTTTTCTGTTCAAGATGGGCGCACAATTTTACAAGTTTAATAATTTTCTTAGATCAAGTTTTTGTTAAATTGAAAATTCAGAGAGAGAGAGAGATGCTATTTTTGGATAATATCAAGAAATAAATCCAGGTCCTTTCACCTTAAAGCACTGGATTCCAATTGTCTAATGCATGTTATTTCTTTTATGCTGCCTGAGTCTCTCCTTTCCCATCTTATTTTAATATATGTATTCATACATTCCTCATTGCTTTGCAGGTGATCTAAGTAATGAAACTCAGGTATTGTTTGAGGATGAGAGGAAGAAACAAGGGACCTTTGGCCTCGTCTCAGATACCCTGATGTAAAACAAACAAGAAGTCTTGTGGCACTTTTAAAGATTTAAAAAATGTGTTTATTTGTTAGCTTGTAAAAGTGCCACAAGACTCCTTGTTTATTTTACATCAGGGATTCCTTGTTTGTTTTGCTAAACTAGACCCACACGGCCACAGCTGCTCTCCTCTTTGCCATGCTTTGGAACTGGTGCTCTGACTGCAAGCAATGACAATGGGGCATACTTACAGTGCAGAAGGAAGGACAAAAAACTTCTTTAATGTGTTGATTGGTGGCCATTAACCCTAAAACCCCCAGTATTTCCATATAAGTGCTAGCCTGGGGTCTTCTCTCTCAGGTATAATAGATCATTGCCAATTTCAAAAGGGATAGCCGTGTTAGTATAGTCCAGTAAAAAAAAACAACAAGGAGTTGTGTGGCACTTTAAGACTAACAGATTTATTTTTTGCATGAGCTTTCGTGGGAGAAGGTCCCACTTCCTCAGATGCTTCGAAGATTCTTCAAAGCATCTGAGGAAGTGGGATCTTCTCCCACGAAAGCTCATGCAAAAAATAAATCTGTTAGTCTTAAGAGTGCCACACAGCTCCTTATAATAGATCATTATCTGCACAGAGAAGTTTGCTCAAAAAGACATCCCTGAAGACTGAAAACTCTTGTTAAGTGTAGAAGGAAAAAAGTTCCTTAATATCTCAAACGCTTTCTAGAGGTGCTGATGTAAATTCAAAGAGAAGGTCCTGATTTGTAAAGGTTGGGGATGTGACATTCTCCTGACTTTGTCCCCCATTTGCTTGACTGAGGCTGGCTCCATAAGTTTTACCTCAACACTTGCCCTTTCTCTTCCCCTCAGGGAGCAGCTGTGGGAAGGTGGCTACTTAAGTCAAGAGTTACTGTAAACAAACGCTGCCTGTCTGAATTCCCTTCCCCCCTCCCTGACCAGCCGAAGCTGCTACCTGGCCAGGCTAGCTAGTCAGCTTGAAGAAGGTCCCTGGTCCCTTACTCCCGCTGGTTGTGTGGGACCCCCAAAAACGCGAGGCCCCCCAAAGCGTGAGGCCCAGGGCGGTTGCCCCTTTTAGCCCCCCTTAAGGACGGCTCTTGCTGTCAGAAGTTCCTGTAACTCTTAGAGATCCCCTAACAAAGTGCTAAAGGAAGGCCAGAGGCTCCCGCCTCCTATTGGTTTGGGGTGGGCGTTAAGTAAGGTCCATCGCCTTCTAATTCATCATGATCTTCAGGAGGTAAGAGCAGCCTGAGCCTTCATAGAAGAGTATGAGAGGAAACATTTATGCTCTGGCTGCAGTCACTGGTCCATGCAGGGAGAGGTAGATAGGATCTTATTTATCCCTATTATGGTATCCAGAGACACCTCAGAAGGTTTCTAGCAACCAGGCTCCATGGACCTGAAGTCCCCTAACTACATAAGAGTGTAGCTGATATGGCCTATGTGGTGCCATCTGCCTGTATGTCAGTCTAGCAGTGACTGTCATCAGACAGAAGGTGTTTTGTCGTTCTGCAGTAATGGGGGTTCTTGGAGCTCAGGCCCCTGATTCTCAAGAAGAAATGGGGAGCAGCAGGAGACTGAGGAGCATGAATTTTCCACCTGGATGTCCATCTCAGCCTTTAGGTGAATTTACAGGAGTTTGCTTATGGATGACAACTGTGAATGAAATTTATGCAACCTCCATGAATCAAACCCTGCAGCACGTTTTTCCCCCTCTTTGATGGGCCTTTAATTGATCCATCAACTGAATTTTATATTCTGTTGTGAAGATCACAGGCTTAATCTCACTCCATTTGCCTCTAAATGGATCTCTTACTGCTCTCCAGTAAGAGGGTCATTCAGAGAAAATGGAAAAGGATGACCTATCTGCCCCAGAGTATTGACTTTCTAAAATGGCCAACACATTCTTGATGGAAAAGCTTTCATTTTCACACCGCAATAAAGGCAAATTGTGGCCCTTTTATGACAAGCTAATTGCAGGTACTAAATGTATTCATCTTTTTATATTTAAGGGCTCTAAGGGGTTGGCAGACCACTAACCTCTGAGACAACTGACACCTGGTGTAAATGTTGCCATGTGATTTTGATGTGAGGTTTATTGTTTTTATATTTGCATTTATGTACATCTTCTCCATCATTTGATTTTCAAGGTGTCATTAGCAAATCATTGATTTCCTCTTGATTTGAAATTAGTTTAGCTGTTCACACACTGCATGTTCCTGAAAATACACCATAACAGAATAGAGCTTACATTTTATGTTCCATTTAAAAAGCAGGTGTGGTAACCTACTAACTCAAGAGCCAAATTCTGCCACTCTTACTACAACAGAAGCCTCACTAGTCTGAACTGTTACTTGGGCTATATTCCTGTGCACCAGCAATTACTACACAAACCCCTCAAGACAGGAATGTGAGGCCTAAATTCCCAGAGATCACTGCAATTTATGGCATTATTTTTATGTGAGATTAGGGATGCCTTAAAAAAGGTTTAGGCCCTTGGAGTCAGCTGAATAAACCTACACAAGTCAGAACTTTGGAATTTTTCCAAACCTTGAGCTTACCAAACCTGAAACCACTTACTATGGAACAATTATCTCCATTGCAGGTCCTGACTGCATTATTTTTTGTTATTCTGACAGGTTAAGACTTGGCAGTCTGTCAGCGCTCCAGAAATGAGATCATACCTCCAGGGAAATCTAGGAAGCTTCCTTTCCTCATCTCGTTCTTGGTGTCTTCCGTCTATTCAAGGTGTTGTCTTTGGGGAATGTCCAGGCATCCTGCTCACTTGCTCTGGTAAGACCAAGTAACACCTTTGCTGGGATTCAAATGACCTGCCTCTTTAGGAATGTGGAAACCACTTGAGTTTAAACTCTAGTGATTATGCTCCAAGGTGCACCATAGGATTGTGAAGTGTTAGAATGTGCAAGGTTCCTTCTTCCTTCCCTTCAGATGAGATTAAAGGTTCTTCTCCTATATTCCAGGGCTTTTTTAAAAATCTTTTTAAAAAACCCTTGTTCAGAAGAGATTATCAAATTGTTTCTGAAAGTAATTCTTTGCTGCGGACTGGCAGGTAGTCCCTTACCTACAGTGTCAAAGGGCTAGTGTAAGGACCTGGGGACTGATGAATAAAATTAGCACTCTTGCCCTTCTACATCCGCCGATGAGATTCAGCCAAACAAGATTTCCCTTCAGCTTGTAATTAGTTCCACAGACATACATTATCCTAGAAATCTGTAAGCACTAATATTCTGTTACACAGCACTATATGAACTGGAGTCATTAACTTTGTTACACATGATGTTTTGAGACCACACCTATCATAATGATCCTAAAACTTGTAGGAATTATTATTGGTAGTGTACAAATACTGGGAATATAGGAAGGAGAGGCTTTTTCATACACAAGGATTTCACAGTTCCTCAGTGTGTTCTAGCCAGGTGACAACAAAATTCTTGCCACCAATGGACCTCCCAGTGGTGTGAATGAATGGATATTTCATATTGAACAGCTGCAGTCCCTGGTAAGTAGCCTTCATCCTTTTCATTTTCATTAAGAAACGGGAACCATGTAGCTCATTAACGTCAATATTAACTGTTTAAGGAGTAAGTTAATTTCACCCTCATCAATGCATTTCTGTTTCTTGTGCTCAGTCATTTAGAGATGAGTCAATATTTCTCCAATTTATGACTATTGCATCATTTGCATCCATATAAAACATGAACAAAATTTAGTATAGTCATTTGTTATTAGGCCGCTGGGACAGGAATGAATCCTGTACTCAGGAAAAGTCTGATTCTCATCACAGAGATCAGAAAAGGGCTCCAGCTGTACAACTGGTTTTCAGCCAGCTCACCATCTCACAGGACTCAGTGGTACCCTTTTGACATAACGGTTATCATGCCCTTGGCTTTATAAGACAGTTCTATAGAGAAACAACAACCTGGATCAGTTCATTTGTTCCCCTAGTCAGCCTCTTGTATCTCAGCATTAGTTACTTCAGTTTTGAGGGCCTGAATGTGTTTTAAATTGAAGTCAATAAATATTTGTTATGGAGATGCACTTTGATGACCTCTTCCTCTGAGCAATACAGTTGCTCATAAATGAGAAAATTCAGTGTAGATTTGCTCAAGGAACTGGATTCCCCCATTGAGGGCCCTAATTAGAATAATTATCATTTCTGCTTCTGCTTTCTAAGCTTTTGCACACAGCAGATATGGTAAGAATTAGTTTTCTTTTACCTGAAGCTTCACTGGTGTTATTTCTACCAATTGTTACACTCTCTGAGAACTAGTACTGAAAACATGAACAAGTTGAAATGACTGTCAAGGATGAAAAAAGAGGAAATGGTCAAAGATCTCTGTTGTGTGGTGCTCAGCTGGATTTACTTCACTTCTGATTTTTAACTGTCTCTGGTACTAGTCATGGATTATCCCTATTTTTCTTTTAATGTGAGCTTCTTTGGAAGTGGTATACCATTAATTGTCAGAGGCTTTCTTTTATCTTGTCAAGAGAGTCAACTGAGAAATTTCTGCCAGAGGAGCATCATGCACCCAGAGAACTGCGGACCTTATCTGGGGAGTGTCGTTTTGAAAACTGCAGTTACTTCTGACCTCGGACTTGTTACACACTACTTAAGGGTAAGGCAGTCAACTTGCAATCTAACCCATGTTAAGCAATGGCACATAGCCATGCTGTCCACAGAGGTCAGGGATGGCTCAAGTGGTCATGGTGCCCCAAGCCAGCTTTTGCTTTTGTGCTGGGGGCAAGGGTGGGGGGCACCTGGCTTCCACTCTTTGCTCTGGGCCAGCTTGTCCTCCCCTCCCCTGGACCGGCTATTCCTCCATAGGGGCAGGGAGGGCCAGCCCAGAGGAGGGGTGAGAGAGCAAAGTCCAACCCATGAGCTGGCCTGCTCTGCTGCCGGGAGTGGAGTGGCTGGCTCAGGGGAGGGGCAGGAGTGCAGGATCTGGCTTCTGGGCCGGCCTGCCCTGCCCCGCCCCTGGCGTCCCGAGCTGGTCCCACACTGGTTCATCCCCAGAGCCAGCCCTGCCAGGGGTGGAGAGGGACCAAGCTGGGACTCAATTGATTCAGTCCCTGATTGCCCTGGTGAGAAGTAAGCTGTATGAGAACTTCTTGTATAATTTATTCCCCTCTTCCCACATTAATTCACATGCATTGCAAGGGAGGGAGCTAAACCTCTGCCCAGTCCTTGCTCTAGATCAGAGGTCTCAAACTCAAATCACCATGAGGGCCACATGAGAACTAGTATGTTAGCCCAAGGGCCGCACCACTGAAACTTTTTCATGAAATGATATTGCAAATATTGATAATGGTTGTGTCATTGTGGGCTGCAGAAAAGAACTTTAGGGGCCGCATCCAGCCTGTGGGCTGAGATTTTGAAACCCCTGCTCTAGTTTGCCCAGGTGGGGGAAGTAGCATCACTGTTGGCTCCAACTCCTCTGTGCATGTGGTGACAATGTGGGTAACCCATTCAGGGAAGAAGAGGATTCCCGATGCACCATTACTACCCTGGACTGGGTGCACTGTTAAGCCCACCATTGAACCTAAAGAGATCTTGAGGCAATGGTCCACTGACATCTCTTACAAATGGTCTGATTTACCATCGGGGACAAGAACATAGTTAGAAATGAGACTAGAGCATCTGGCCTCTCTTTTACTATGGACCAGAGCGGAATACTCTTGCTCATGTTGGTAATACCTTACTTTGTGAACAGTTGGATTGTTTTCAAATGTATATCACCTGGAACAATGTGTGAGGCTCCTGTAATTTGGCCCTGAATATGGTTGGCTTGTTGCTTTTTAAGAAGTGTGTTCATGAGTATGATATTTGCCAGGGAAAGACTGCAAGTTAGAGGCAATCAAACATCAAGGGAAGTTCTGAATACACTGTACATTTGAAGACCAGTTCTGGTAATATATGTCATTGCCAGTGGTCCCTTGGAGTCAAGGATGATCTATTTCACAGGTTTTATTTCATATTGGTCCTTTGACTGGGGAGCCTGATCCTCAACCCACAGACTTGTTGGCAGATGTTGCAGGTGGTGGGCCGTTATAGCTGCATGACAGTTGCCTGTCCTTTCTTTTTTGGTTGTTTTCTCTAACCAGGCCAATGCGATTTTCATCAAAAATGGTTATTCCTTCTATGACAAGTCTTTGACAATTAGCCCTGTCTTAAGCTATTGTCTCCTAATGTGTGGTATCAATGCTATATCTCTTGATGTTGGTCATAAGTGTGTGAAGCATTTCTTTTAGCTTCTCCATTTCCTTTCTCCTTTTGTGAGTTAGACATACAGCAATTGTTTTGGTAAGTGTGTATCATACAAGCACACACCAGCCCTACTCCACCTCAGCTCATGTGGATAGTTGGCGCCTCAATACTGAAGATGCTGGTCTCCATGAGGACACAAACATTAGTGTGGTGATCTACCCATTTTATACTAAAAAAGCAAGGAGTCTTGCAGCACTTAAAGACCAACAGATTTATTTATCGCATGAGCTGTCGTGGGAGAAAATCCCACTTCGTCAGATGCTAGTTCCCCCTCTTCAAAGCGTCTGACGAAGTGGGATTTTCTCCCATGAAAGCTCATGAGATAAATAAATCTGTTAGTCTTTAAGTGCCATAAGACTCCCTGCTTTTTTTGCTTTACTAGACTATCACGGCTGCCCATTTGGAATTTGGCAAAATGTAAGCCATTTTATACTGAGGATCTTCTGGAGAAAGTATTGGTGCTGGCATTCCAAGGTTTTTGGGTGTTTCTGTAAGTCACCCAAGTCTCTCAGCTGTAGATCGTGATAGTGAGTTGAAATCCTCTGTTGCTGTTAGATTTCCTCACATATTTCCAGCAGTTGTCAGGAAAACATTGTGGAAAAAAACTACAATTTTCCTTTGGTGCATAGATGCTTTGCCAAGGCCATTCTCACCCTAGCCAGATCCACATTCCCTTGAATGAAGCACTTTTTGGATATGACATGTTACGTTGGTGTTTAATCTATTTTGCTGCTGCTGTTGAAAGAATAATGGGTGCCTGAAGTCTCAGCCCTGTTTGTGCTTTTCATGCTTAGATGCATTTTATGGAACAAGGCCAGGACTGCTTTTTGGCTTTTGTGGTAAACCAATGTGTGGGGCTTTGAAAGCGTTTCTCAAACTTTGAAAATCTGGCTTAGCAGACCTTATGCAGGTAAAACTCCTGATGACTTCAAAGGGAATACATGAGACAATGGATGTCCACTGATGGAGGGGTTTTTTTTTTTTTAAACGGGGTAACTGAAGGACTTGAACAAGGCTTTCTCACGTCTCCTCCTTCTTGTCTGTCTATTGTACCACCAACTGGTCTAATAATTTAATATACCATGCCATTCCCCCACCTGAGACAATGCACAAGCAGTGTTATCTTGGCTTCGAGTGGTAGAGAATTCTTCTCTGCCAGTCGTTTGCATGGACATTTGGATCAAGACAGGTTTTCCGGCTAATAACGCTCAAAGAATTTGGAAAGGATCACATCTCCTAGCTTTTATTTGGTCTTGGGATCAAGAGCAACAAGTGTGCTTTCTGTTTCTGGGTCTGGATCTCTTCTACTGTTGGTTTCCAGAGCCATCACATCTCTGCTTCATCCTCTCCATTTTGCATACCCATGAAACACAGATGGGGGCATCACTTCCGGTTCTCTAAATCTTTTAGTTTTATCTTTTAGGAGGGCTGAACCCTTTTAGAACCAGTGTATCTGCATTTGCTAATGAATCTCTTCTCAGAATCCTAAAAGTAGATTTTTCTTACTGCTTGATCTGTTTTGGAAAATTACAGAATTTGCTGTTCATAGCACACATGCCACTCTTGAGAACACTCACCAGTAATCAAAACATACTGGAAATATTAATAGTGTTCAACATATTTGCACTTCAGTTTCATCCTTTCCCCAAAACTCTAGCTAGACTATCCACTGTCTACACCAGCAATTTAATGGTAATCTGGGAATGGTCAGATACTTCGAACAGCAGCAAGGCAGAAATTCCTTATGTGTTTTCTATTTTTTTTTTTTTTGGTGGAAGCACAGTCTGCTTTTTACAGTATTTTCTCATTTTTCTATGACGAGTTTGGTTCAGAATACATACTATATATGTAACTATATAACTATATCTATATCTATATATAGATATAGATATAAATGAGCTTGAAATTATATGCATCTATTCAAATTTTATATTCCCCTATGGATATCTTTGTAAGATTATACATTTTAATCATGAATATATGATTAAATAAACCTCACAGATGCATGCAGCCTGCAAAGAGCCCCTGTGCTGTTCTGGAAAGGACTGTTTCTCCAGGTGCTCTCTACCACTTGGTGAGGCTCTGCACTGCTCCCTTCCCAAGCAGTGAGTGACTAACACAATTTGGCCCTTCATATTAGTCACTTCAGGGCTGCTCCTGCGAGATGCTGAGTTCCTCCTATGACATCAAGAAGAGTAAAATGCACTCAGTATCTTGCAGGATTAAGTTAATGTTTTCACCAAATTTGTTTAATAATTTAAAATCCTGAGGATTTAATTAGGCTTTAGTGAACTGCATTATAATTGCTGGCTAATGGGAAAACGCAGAGATTTCAAGCACATTCCCTAAAACACAGTATTATGATTTTTAAAAAATTGTCAAGAATACTCCCTCAGATCTACTTCCCTGTATCTATTCCAGATGCTGAAAATAAAAAAGATAGATTTGGGTGCATGAAGTCTAAGTATATTGGTACAAGTTCCCCTCTTAACCCCACCCATGTGCCTTAACTCAGTTCTAGAGGCACCTTCACGTCTTTCAGACCTTGACTATAGATAAGAATGGCAACAAGGTGACAATGGTGATGGTGACCTTTCTATTGTTCGTAAGACATCCGTCCCCTAGGACAGACACTGACATTCACAAAGATCATCAAACAACTACTACCAGACATCACAGAACTAGATCAGAACAGACTCAGCTTTGGAACTGAAACACTAGCTATTTCTCTGATCAGTCATGTGGGGCAATCCAGTCTTCCAGGACATCTACACAATTTTGACCCTTCGGTTCCTGTTTCCCATCATATGCCTCTTACAAAGAGCCAGCAGTATTTTATGGGATATCTTAATAGAACATTTCTACTCCTACCTATCTGGTTAGATCTTCCAAATGTCTGAAACCCAACATGGGACTATTGGGCCAAATCCTTTACTTCTTAATCATTACTCTAGGATAAACCCACTGATGTCAATGGGTTTTGGCCTGAAGAGGAATACGAAAAGGGGACTTGAGGGTTTGGTTTGTTGTACATGATATATGCCCATTACAGGATACTTACAACATCCAGAACTCTCATGCTTCAGTTTCAGGCTTATTGTGATGTCATTAAAATTATTTGTAACCTTATAGTTCACCACTGCAAGATTCGCTCTGGCAGAACATAGAGTGAAATGTATCACTGTGCAGAGGACCAGCACAGGCACCACTCAAACCCTATTTTAAGAGCGTAAGTTGTGCACAGGTAGTGTGTTGGCCCTTTGCATTACGGTGAATTTCACGTACAGACGGGAATGAAGCAGAACGGTCTCCGCCTTGATTCTGTCATAGCAAGAACATACTCATGAAGTGTCCTAATTCTTCCCAGCGTGTTGGTTCTGGGGCTGTCTGAATTCAGTGCAGTTTAAACCAAGGGCTAGGCTGTTCTGACAGCAGCACTTTGGACAGCGTAGCAGAGATTGTGCGTGTTTGATTGAGCATCTGTAAAGACATGCTCAATCCAACCCAGAAGTAGCCAGTGGTCAATTTGTTAAGACCTACCCAGCAAGTAGCATAGTGCTTCCCGTGGACTCAGCATTGTGGGAACCCTGCCATGAGTAGGAGTCAGGCAATCAAAGGGAGATACGTGAGTTATTTTAAGTAACCTGTGTATCTCCCTTTGACTGCTGCTGAAATTCCCCCTGCAGTGTAGACC
This sequence comes from Podocnemis expansa, assembly GCA_007922195.1. Classification (NCBI taxonomy): domain Eukaryota; kingdom Metazoa; phylum Chordata; order Testudines; family Podocnemididae; genus Podocnemis; species Podocnemis expansa. Next base: position 4,805,495 of record ML681995.1, on the reverse strand, counting down.
GGCGATGAGTTGCTGCAACATATTCATTAGATGAGAGAATATACCATAATATTGCACTAGCCTTTCTGAAGCCCATTTTGTATCTGCTGATCTGAGTTTCAGTACCAGAGTGCTTTTGTAATGTGCACTGTCCATGTAAAATAGTTGCTTTTTTGAGGTGAAATAACCATTTTGTGGGGGGGGGGGAACTTTTTAAAATGACTAGTCTACAGTAAGAATTCAACCTTATTCACCTTCACTAAATTTAAAAACAGTTCTGAGCCTGTATTAAGGAGACCTCTACTGTGCTTGAAGAATTTAATTATGTAACATTTTTAAAAATTAACATTAGATTGGATATTTAAATAACTATAAAAAGGTATCCAAAAAACCTCTGAAGGCTCTAATAATAATACTAAAAAAAAAAATTGCTTAACTTACTTACATAGATTTTAGTTCACAGCAGGGCTTACAAATTTAATATCAGTTTTTCACCTTATGCTCAACTACAAATCCCTGAAAACATGTTTTGTAATAGAAAAACCCAACCAAATCTTTCTTTGAGTAGTACTGTTAGGTGTCACTATAGGACAAAAAGGAAAGATGAAATGAAGAGCATTAGGCTTTTCTTATAGGATATGCTGTGCTTTAAAACATATTTTATTGATCCTAAAATTACAATATCAATTATTGACATTTTGTCGAGGATCAATCTCCGATTAAATGGCAAAATGAAGAAAAGGTTTTCATATGTACTAAGTCCAAATGCAGAAACAGATTGCCCTCCTCACATTAGCTTTAAGAAACCTTTTCTGATGATTAAACATTACATTTGAAATGTATCTAAGTTATACCAGCCACCATAGTGCTTTTTGGTGAACCAAAGAAGTTCTATAGTGAAATCAAACTTAGATAATGAACTGTACTATTTAATACAATTTTCTTCTAGCATCAAATTCTCTTTTTCTTTTTAATTTACATTTATTCTGTCTGTCAATTACAATGCAAAATGTAATAACTTAATTAAGCAAAAATGTTGGAGCATGTGAAAATCATTCATCTGAATTGCAAATAGGCTGGTGGCATTTTCTTTTTACATAGTGGCTCAATTCCCCCCTGGAACTGACAGTGGGCCTGATTCTCCATTGTCTTGTTCCCTGTTTGGTTGCTTAAACCTGTGAAAAGAGATTGGAAAATGGAGGCAAAATGCAAGATCAGTAGCATTTGCACCCACTCTGTACGCCCTTTGCATAGCCGTGACTAAACAAAGCCCAAAGCAGTGGATGATCAGGCCCAACGGGAATGCTGCCATTGACTCAAGTAAATCAAGCCTGGGACCCGAATAAGTGAGCGTGTATGGATACCCACATTACAAATATTCGTTGGTGGTTTTTTCCCCCTTGTTTTATTATGTTTCTGGAATAAAATCCTGTAAGGTAGTTACAGGCCTCAGTGACCTAAACTAAATTTGTATTTGCATTTAATGTCAGTCATGTGACATACAGGATATAATTTTAAAAAGACTGGGTAGAATGAGCCTTCTGATATGCTTAACGTAACATTCTAAGATGACCCCAGCCTATTTTCAATCTGAGCACAGGACAGTAGATACACTCTAACATTATTGCTCAATATAGAGAGTAATGATTTTGACGAAATCAAATTGATGAAAAATGGCTCCATGACACTTGGATCACGCTTGTGAAGCTTCTTCTTGTACTTCGTATTTATAAATTTCTTCTCACTGAGAAATAAATACATTTGTGTTTTATCATAAAAGTTAGTCACCTGATACCTGAAACGTTGTATACCATCTTTAAGAAACATGGCTTGTTTGGTCTTTTTGCCAGCCTAATTTTATATATAAAAAGTGTGTGACACCATGTTACCTTCTTCAGAACTTCTGTTCGTACAAATGATACATATCGGAGAGCTAATATATCATGCTGCATCTTATTTGTTGTGCTAGAAGACCAATACGTTGGTTTACATGTGTATTATTTATAGTAGCTATTACATATCAGTTGTGCCGATGCCTACTCCCACTGAAGTCAATGGCAAAACTCTTATTAGCTTCAGTGGTAGCTAGATTTAGACTTTTTTTTCTTTTCTTTCTTTGTGTGTGTGTGTGTGTGTGTGTGTGTGTGTGTGTCATGTTTTCCATCACTAAATTAAACCGTTAGTAGGGGGGAAAAGCCCAAGTGAAGAAAGAGATGAACTCAGGAATTAACTCATCCACAAACAATATTTAAACAATGGCATTCTGACAAAATAATATTTGAATAACACAACAAAAAGTACTATGATTTTTACAATCTTAAAATTTTGAGTTTAAATCTACTTTGTATTTCAACTTGAATGTAGTATTAGGTAGCTTTCTTGACTTTCCGTTTGTTTCCCTGAGCACTGATCTTTGGAACAATTGGAGTTTCAGACTCATCTAATTTATGCTCCCTAAAATACTGGTATTTCCTGTTAAAAATCAATTTCTTTTAATAAATTTTTAAAAAAAATTCCCTTGACTGTAATACGTATAGTCAAGATTTTAAAAATAGACACCTATTTTTAACCTTCTAAATCTTTATTTAGACGCTTCAATTAGTGGCCTAACTTTTACAAGCACTCAGCACCCAACAATTCCTTTTTATATTCAGTGAGTTGCCAGGCGCTCAGCATTTCTGCCAGCGGCGTAGCGACAGGAGGGGACGGAGGGAGGGTGGCAAGGCATGGGGTGCCCAAGCTACACCACTGATTTCTGCTAATCAAGTCACTTATTCAGGAGCCTAAATAAGGACTTACTATCCTTACTCTGGTCACCCATTTTGTAAAAAAGTAAATAAAACAAAACAAAAAAGAAAACACCCCCCAACCTTTCCTCTATTATATAAAATACAATATTTTTTCTGCCTAAATAAGCACTGTACGTAAGGACTACAGGATTGAGTTTAAACAGGATGAAATGTGTCCCCCCGTGCAAGGGCCAGCATAAAGCTTATTTTCAAGACTTGAATGGGACTTCAGTGTGGCTCTGTGCTGGCTTTTTCCACGGGGTGAAATTCAGCCAAATGAACGGTGCTGCATCACTAGACTTCCACAGTTTGGAACTACTTGGCCAACTTGGAATAGCTGCATTTGATCCCATATATAGATTAAAGATTTGTTACGAGTTTCATAGATACGATTTATTTTAAAAAGACTTCTAAGGCATTCTGCATTGTAGGTTATACAAAGTGTGCAAATCAAAACACTTAAGAAAACAAAAATAGTGCAGAGGCTTTGACTTTTTTTTAGGCTAAAATGATCTGATTCTAAGGCTGTAGCTTACTTTTCTCTCGGCTCCTTAAAATTTAGAAACAATTTTCTGTTCACTGCAAAATGTCATCATTCTGTTTTCCTGTTACTGCCTCTTCCTCCGGCTTTCTGATAGACTGACGTTACACAGTGGGTTCCAAAATGAGGATTACCAGAAGGGGTCTTTTACACAGAAATGTACGCTGACTGAAAGAAGAGGTGGTGGAACGCTATAAGCTGAAATGTGGCTTTTTTCCTCTTTGGGCAACATTACTTAAGCTTTCATCTTTTCTGTGTAGCACAAAGATACATCATAGCTGTTTCCCTTAATTACTGCTTTCTTGTGCTAGCTTATGCACTGACATTTCACCATGGGCTGCAAAATGTAGATGAACAGTTGCTTACATTGGGCTAGAATCGGTTTTAATGTGTCTAATCTCCAAAAATTAAATACGACCTAATGTTTTCCTTTGCGCTCTGTGCATTAAGATAAGCCTTCAACTTTTAAATTTTCCAGATTTAGTGGGAATGGTTCTGAAAACACGTTGGAAAGGAGTGTTTGTACATCTTTTTCCTTTAGAACTGTGACCGTTACGTCAATTAAGGCTGTTTAAAGTCTATATCTTAAAATAAACTTTCACGTTCAAGCTTACCAGAGGGATGAACTGGTAAGATGCAATTCTTTACAAGAGAAAGTGTGCAGCTGTACAAAATTAAACTGTTCACTTGTGTTAAACAGAAACGAGCCCTGCCTTGCATTAAAAACACAAAATCCGTTTACAAAAAGGAATGTGTGTGTGTGTGTGTGAGAGACATTTGGACTCCCTTTTACTCGCCCTATCCTAATAATAAATTTGCAATTATTTTAGTAAACGAACTGCTCTTTCACGTTAAATTGCAATGACTTCACCTAAGGTTTCCGCTAGACTTCCCAAAGCTTTTACAGTAAGAAGTTATCAACAAAGGCAGGCACATCAGTGTACAAAAAAATGTTAACTTTTTCTTGGAAAGTGCAGGGTTTCTTTTTTTGTTTTTTCAAATGTGCATCCTACAGGACCCGACTTAACTTTTCACTCTCACTCAATTTTAAACAGAACTTAAATCTTCAGGCAACTGTAAACATAAGAATTTCCCCCAAACAGCTCTGGTAAACATTACAGGAACGTCTTTGCCGTTGCTTAAAAATTTCTGTCGGAGAGGTAAAGAAGCTTCGCGACCTTTCTTTATTTTTTTTTTTCCTCCCTCCTCCTTCCCCGGGCTGGTTCTGGTCAATAAATGGTATCATTTTGTACGGTTTAAAGCTGAAGGAGAGACGACGATGATTCCCTTGGAAAGAAAACGCAAAGAAAACCGGCCCGAGAGAAAATCGTGACGGGAGGAAGCAACTCCTCAGCGTTTCTCGTCCAGCCTTTTCGAAAGGCGAGCTTGATGCTGGAGGGACAGACAGACAGATGAAAAAGGCCGTCGGAGGGAAGGGCGGGCGCCGGCCCCATGTCCGGGAGGATGCGCGCGGGCAGCCGGCCTCTCCCGCCGCCGGGAGCGGGCGCCGGCTCGGGAAGCGGGGCTGGCCTTTCCCGCCCGGCGCGGAGAGGGTAGCGGGGCAGGGCGGGCTGCTTTTTCTCCCCGGCCGCCGCGGCTGGCTCGGGCGATCCCGCGGGCGGCCGGCCGGCTCCTAGCTGCCGTCGGGGCGGCAGGGCCGGCCCGGGTAGATCTCCTCGTAGGCGGGGGGCTGCTCGTGGGGCAGCGGGTAGCTGTAGGGGTAGGAGGGGGTGAGCTCGGCGTCGCGGGGCGAGTAGCCGGGCAGCTCCAGCGAGGGGTGGCCGCCGCCGTGCACCTCCACGCCGGCCTCGTCGAAGACGTGGAAGACGCCCACGTTGATGTAGGAGACGGGCTGGAAGCGGGGGCCGTCGGCGGGGGAGAGCTCGGGCTCCTCGCAGGAGAAGAGCGAGCCCTGGCTGCGCCGCCGCCGCTGCTGCTGCTGCGGGTGCGGGTGCGGCGCCCGCCG
>ML681995.1:4749394-4799820 GCA_007922195.1 Podocnemis expansa | reverse complement strand
GGGCTCTCCCCGGGCGGCCCCGCGCCCGGGGGGCGGCCGCCGCCGCCGCCGCCGCCGGCCGCGCTGCTGGGCCGCCTTGTAGTTGCGGAGCAGCAGCAGGCTGAGCAGGCCGAGCAGGCACTCGAGCGCGTTGAAGACGGTGGAGAGCACCAGGCCGCGCTGGTAGTCGCGCAGCTTCTGGCAGCGCAGCGCCGCCGCGCCCCGCGGGCCCCCGGCGCAGTGGTGCGAGTATTTCCTCTCCACCAGCGCCACCGTGTCGCCGTCGATGACGGCCCCGGCGAAGGCGCTCAGCACGCCCAGCAGGAAGACCAGCACGCCCAGCAGCAGGAAGTTCTGCCTGCCCCCCGCCGCCGCCGCCGCCCCGCCGCCCTGCCCGGCCGCCGCCGCCGCCGCAGCCTCGTCCGCCGCCGGCGGGCGGCAGCAGAGCAGCGCCGAGCCCAGCAGCGAGAGGCCGGCGGCCAGCAGCAGCCCCGAGTAGAAGGCGCCGGCGGCGGTGCCCAGGCGGAAAGGCTCCCCCTTGAGCTCCGAGCCCAGCGAGAAGCACTTGAGGCCGACGGCGGCGGCGCTGAGCGCGCAGGCGAGCAGGAGGCAGCTGGAGAGCGCGGCGCAGGCTCCCCGGGCACTCCACTTCATCCTCCGCCGCCCCAACGCCGCCGCCGCCGCCGCCGCCGCCTCCTCCGGCCTCCCCCTGCCTGCCTCGCCGCCTCCTTCCGCCTCATCCTCCCGTGTCCTCCTGGGCGGCCGCCCGTCCCGGCGAGGCGGCCGCCGCGCGCCGCGGGGACATGGGGGCGAGGGGCACGGGGAGCTCGCCAAACGCGCCGCCGCTGCTCCGCTCCGCTCCGCAGGCAGCCGCCGGCCTCAGTGAGGCGGGCGCAGCTCGAGCGCGCACTCCCCTCCTCCTGCCTGCCCGCCCTCCCCGCTGCCTCCCCCCCTTATCGCTCCTGCTGCTGGGAGACGATTAATAATTGATGGCGGCGCCCCGGCTCCTCGCGCGGGAGGCGCCCTGGCCCGCAGCGGCGGAGGGGGCGCATGGCAGCCGCAGCCGAGGGATGGAGGGATGGATGGCGGCGAGACCGGCCGGCCAAAATGGCAGCGGGAGGGAGGGAGGAGATGGAAGGAGCTGGGGCTGGAGGGGGAGCTTCGCCGCCGCTCCCCGCTGGCAGAAGGGCAGTGCCGCCGGGCCCCTACTCCTGCTTCCCCCCCCGTGGCGGTGCTGAAGGGGCGCAGCAGCGAAGCCTTTCTCCGCCCTCCGCCGGGCCCCGGCGCTGCCCCCCGACGGAAGCCCCGGCGCATCGCCCTGCCCCGGGCGCGGGGCTTTGAGACACGCCGCCGGCCTGTTTCGCGGCCTCCTGGGGGATGACACCAAGGCGAGGGGAGAAACGGGGGCAAGGGGGTGTTGTGCAAAAGTTGGGCGCACACGCGCCCTCCGACGCCTCCCCACGGGGCTGCGGCAGCAGGCAGGGCCGGGCAAGGAAGGGAGCCCACGTGGGGCGGCGGCGGCGCGGGCACAGCCCCCTGTGGGTCCCCTCATGTGAGCCACTGAGGAGGGGGGCGAGCTTTTCAGCGGACCCACGGCTGCTGGTGCCAGAGCCGACGTGACCCCCGCCTCTGGCAGAGATCGACGACTCCAAAGCCCGGCTCTAGGGAGCCAATGGGAGCTGGGGAGGAAGCGGCGAGTTAGACGGCGTGGCCCGGGCTCGTGAGGGGCCACTGAGGCAGCGGCGCTAAATTGCTCGCTGCTTTCCCGGTGCCAGTGCAATGCGTCCGGAGTGGGAGCCGCCTGGCTGCTGCTGGTTAGTTTAGACGGCCCTTTAAAAAAGGCGCATCCCCTGAAATACTCTCAACCCCTCCCTCCCCGAAAGGGCTCCCTCCAGCAAACCTCCCCCGAAGGAGCTGCGCGCAGGCGGCACTGGGAGTGGCCCGCGGGGCGGGGAAGCAGGGCCGGAGGCACTGCGGAGACCGGCAAGGTGTGCGTGTGACGCCCCTCACGCGAGCCGCCTGCTGGCCAAATCGCACAGAGAGGCCGGGGAGAGGCTTTGCAGGTGGCTGTCCGGAGGGGGGCCTGTGCTCCCGATCGCTCTGCTCCCCCGGAGCACCGCCAGCGCCGCCCCGTCTGCACAGGAGGCCGGAGGAGCGTGCACCTGCCGCGGGACGGGTTGCGTTTTGCAAGGCGGGCTCGGGGCAAACCGGCTGCGCACAAGTCCTCCGCCCCTGCTGCTCGCTGTCTCTGACGTCTCCCCCCGCTGCGAGGAGGCTGCATTTCGCCCAAACCGTTGTAGTAAATAGCTGGCGCCGTCTCTCCGTGATTTCCCGGGCGCAATCAGGCTAGCCGTCCCTGGGGGATCACACTGCAGCCTCCCTCCTCTCTTGTCCCGTCACAGGCACACACCAGCCAGGGAGGAAGGTGAGGCACCAGAGTAACTAACATTTTGCAGTCCTGACGCAGGCAGGATCAGGTCCATTATTTGAGCCCCGAAGGACGTGTGTTTATCTGTTCCCCCTCACAGCGCAGTCTGCTAATGCACCGGGTTGTGCCTGGTGCACTCTTCTGGTCCCGGTTTTTGGTTTTGTGTTTCATTGTTGGGTCTTTCCAGGAACAGCAGCAACATCTGTAGCTGATTTTGCCAGGCCTTCCTTTGAGCTGTGTTTTGCTTTCCTGGCACTTCAGACAGCTCCGGCTTTTAGACTATTTTAACATCACTTTCCTGTCAGTAGGGGTGGCCGGGTGGGGGTCAAAAGCCCCTGATTAACTTTCAATGGGACTTGTACCCTTCAGTCACTTAGGGCCAGACTTTCAAAGGGGTGTAGCTGCCCAAAAAAGCAGCAAGGCACCTGGGGTGGGCGTTTGCAAAAGGACTGGTGTGTTTAACATTCACTGAATTCCCTCTAGGTGCCTGTTGCATCTTTAGGCATGTAAATACCTTGAAAAGGTGCATCCTGCCTCTTCCCGTTTCGGTACATGGCTGGAAGCACACACTATTACACACCTGTAGCTCTCCTCTGCTGAGGTCCCCTAAGGGTCAAAGTACAAGGGGGGGGGCCAGGCCCCTCCTAAATTGGCAGCCCCCTCATGCCAGCACAGGTCCCCTCATGCCAGTGTGGGCCACCTCATGCACCCCAGCTCCTGCCCCACACATGCCTGCCCCCCACCCCAGCTCCTGCCCCCCCCAGACCTACTGTCAGCCCAGCTGCTGCCCCCACACCTACCGCCACCCCAGATCCTGCCCTTACACCTGCCCAGCTGCTGCCCCCCCCCACATCTAACCCCCTTTCCTGCCAGCCATGGGGAGGGGCCTTGGCCCAGGCTGAGGCTTTGGCCTAGAGCCTGGTCTCACTGAGCATGCTCAGTGAGACCAGCCTTGGGGGGGGGGGCGTGGAGTTTTTAGAACTCCCTGCCCTGCCCTGCCCTGCCTGATGCAGCAGACTGCCATTGTGGGGCTTGCTATTTTTAGGGGCTCAGCATTCCAGTCACTACAAATAGAAAATGGAGCTGGAATGCTGTGTTTCAGGGCCTATTCTTTTTAAATGGTGGGCCCCGGAACACAGCGTTCCGGCTCCATTTTCTGTTTTTGGGGCCCCGGAATGCTTAGCTGCTAAAAATAGTGGGTCCCAGAAGGGCGTTTCGCTGTGTTCTGCCTTACTTTAACCCCCGGTCCCTACTCAGATTGTCAAAAGCATTATGCTTCACACCCATTGAAATCAACAGGAGCGAGAATCTTTTAAAAATTTATATGTGTGTATGTTCCGAACCAGGGCTTCATAGCTGGTGAACCCTAAACAGCATTTTGGAACAAGCAATCAAAAACCTCTACCCAGCAGATAGGAAATGTGATCTGTATTGTGTCATTGGTATTTTCAAGAGCTTAACTAGATTCAGTAAAAGATTATGTATTTATATTTATGGGGAGAATATCCCCAGTTACATGAGCTAGAAAAAAATTAAGGAAGAGATAATAAGTCTTTGTGCTTAGGGATGAAATTTCCACTAGAGACACTGTTTCTTTAAATCTTCTAGTTCTGGGCACTTCCACAGATCTGATACAGGGCAGCTGATTTCATGCGCTGTGACAATTTCTATGTTTCTGGGACCACCCCCGCCCTTCTGTCTTATTGGGTTAGAGGATGAGCTTTTCAGGGGAAGGACAGTCTCCTGCTGTGTGTTTGTGCAGCTCCTAGCACAATGGGGCTCCATTTTCTACTGGCATCCATTCCACTTTGTTCGTTTTAGAATCATTGTTCTGTGTGAGGCAGCATTGACTTGCACAAGTTTGAGATGGGCATTAATGATGTTGGTAATGCTCCTGTTTCCCCCATGGGCAACTGGCTCCTGTTGACCTGCCCCCACCTTCCCTCTTGCCTAATCTTCTCAAAAATGTCTGCATGCCTCCCAAGCATGAGCCTCAATGTGCAAAGCTAGGAATTCCACTACCATAAGAACAAATGCTCAATTCATTATTTATCAGTCTCTGGGGCTGTAGTGTCACTCTGTGTTAGCAGAATTTCCTTTATGGTTATTTAGCACTCTGCAGATTAACACACATGCATCTAGAGGAAATAATATGTACAACAGTAAGGCCCTTAATATATACCATGCATCTTCTGTTCAACTCTTTTTTTGGGTTAAATCTCTGCGAATGCAGTAATAATACTGTTACATTAATAATAATAAATAGTGATAAGACCTAGTACTTTTTCAAAGCACTGCACAAATACTCCCTAAAGCTGTACCTTTCATTGACTAATTGCCCCCCATTTACTCACAGGCATCACTGGGAAAGCAAACAAACCCAAGACTGTTACTAATCTAGGAAAAGATGAAATGGATACAGGCTTCTTTGGGTCTGAAGGACCACAGTGGAATCATCCATGAAAGTCAACGGAAACATTCATTGCCTTCACTAGGCATAGATCAAGTCTGCTGGGGACAGGATGGTCTCGTGGTATTGGAGTGGGGGATGGGAAGTTGGGGTGCTGTTGTCAGCTTTGTAACAGGCTTTCTGAATAACCATCACGGCAAGTTATTGTAGAGTTAGCCCTATCTCTCTCTGAGTGCAGAGGGTCAGCTCTGGCAAGCAAAATCAGTACTCAGTTTTGCAAAGGAAGGCTGCCTTGTGCAGCTGGAAACTAACTTAGTTGGGTGGTGGCTTCACGAGTGGTAGTTTGCAGCAGGGAAGTTGGAGGAGGGCAGAAGAAGGATCTGGGGTGGCTTTTGTCCTCTTGTGAAGAAAGGCTGGTAAGCCTGCAGAGGTCATGTAGGCTGGAGTGACTCCTGTCCTTTTCTCTTGGATTCTTCCCATAGGGTGTTCAGCTGGTTATTTGTACCAGGTGCTAGGATGTGGATCAAAGCACACAAGGAAACTGTTACTGCAGGGCATTGAAGTCTGTACAGCCAGGTAGGGCACAGCACACTAGTGCACTGCAGGTTTACACCTCAGGTTGCTGCACAGTGCATGCTAACTCTTCACTGAGGCCATCCCTCAGTTCCTCTGTGACTCACTTGAAGAAAGGAAGTGACAATGCTATTTCACATTGATGCTGTAAGGTTAAACTCATTCGAGTTTGTGAAGTGCATTGAGATCCCCAGACATGGCATCTTAGTGCAACTCATTATGTTAGTTCATTGTCTGTCTCTCCACCCACTCTGTGTTATAGCAAGGCATATATCATTGCTAGGCCATCTCTGATAAGTGGGTGTCACAGCTTTGAATATCTCCAGTCATGATGGCGATATCAACTCCCACAGCTGCTGCCAAATTCTTGTTTTCTGGTTCTAAAATGGACACTGTCAGCTGTAAAATCCTCTCTTTAAAAACAATTGGTATGCCCTATTATTAAGCTTCATCTTAGAAACACGAACCTTTAGACATTTTGTGGTATCTCACTCGCTAGTGATTCAGCTCATTTTGTTCTTTAAACTCTGATAATGCTACCCATTGCGTCTCATTCCAATCCTCTCTCCTTTACATATGCAAGAGCCTCTTGTGTAGAAGTCTGGCTTTTCTTCTACGCTTTAAAAAAATGTTTACATGCTCAGAATTCCAGGCAAAAAATAATGCATAAGCATAGGTGTGCCATCATAGCTGTGAGTTATGAGAATGAGCCAAATGTTTTTTACGGGTGGTGATGTCATTATGAGCCTGAGCGGATCCTAGGGCAATTAGGATCGCATGGCTCTTCATTAATCTCTAGGGACTCTGCCTTGATTTGCAGATTTGACAACATTTAAGCATGTTCCTAAATCCTATTGGTTGTAGGGGAATGTGACACTGTGCTTTAAATTAAACATGTAATTAAGGATTAAGAAGCCATGGGAACTGAAATTCATAACTCTTTAGACACCAAAAACCATTGTTTTAAGACAGACACTTGGAATAAGTTACAACCTGTAGCCCCCTAGCTCTCCTTTATCCTATGACTAGAGGTGTTAACTACCCACTTCACTGTGAACAGTCTCTTGCAACATGTGAAACAAGCAAGGAGTCCTGTGGCACTTTTAAAGACTAACAAATTTATTTACTGCCTGAGCCTTCAGGGGAGAAAAGCTCCCCAGAAAGCTGAGGTGATAAATAAATTTGTTAGTCTTCAAAAGTGCCACAGGACTCCTTGCTTGTTTTGCTGAACTAGACTAACATGGCTACCTCTTTGGAACTTGCAGTGTGTGTTAAAGCCATCTCTTCCACCTTGGCACTCTGGCCGTATCTACACTAGCGGCCTTAGAGCTGCAAGCTGAACCGAAGCAGCACTGCCACTGTTCAGACCTCTGTTGTAGCTGCACTGTGCTGATAGGAGAGAGCTCTCCATCCATGTAATTAAACCACCCTCCAGCAAATGGCGTTAGCAGGGCTGGCTATAGCCATGAGCCAATGAGGCCCTGGCTTGGGGCGCTGCAGGCTCAGGGGAGCCGTGGCATCACACTGGGGGTGGGGTGGGCCAGCCCAGAAGCCGGACCGCATGCTCCCGCCCCACCCTGACCCAGCCACTCCGCCCCTGGGGGTGGAGTGGGCCAGCCCATGGGGTGAACTCTGCTGTCTCACCCCGCCTCTGCCCCTAGGGTGGAACAGCCAGCCCAGGGGAGGGGTGGAAGAGCGAAACCTGACTTTTGGGCTGGCCCGCTCCATCCCTGGGCCGGCTGTTCCCCATCCTGGGGATGGGGCGAGCCAGCCCAGAGTGAAGGCTGGGTTCCACCCTCCTCCCCCCGCCGGAGGTGGGGGCTGCAAAAGAAAAAGCCCTCTCAGGGTGCCAGAGCCCCTTGAGCTGGTTCTGGGGAGTAGCTATGTTGGAGGGAGATGCCCACACTGGGACTTTTGTCAGTGCAACTTTGTTGCCTGGGGGCATGTTTTTTCACACCTCTGAGCAACATGAGTTATACCAAAAAAAACGTGCTAGTGTAGACACTGCCCCTGAGTACCTTTCCTAGACCTGAAATAGAGCTCAGTGTAAGCTCAGTAGCTCATCTGTCTCAAGAAAAGATAAGACCGCATCCACCATGTCTCCTTGAGGAATAGGAACAGAATGATGTACCTACTTAAAGGTTTCACTGAACTGGGGGGTCCTTTGTGCATAGCTGACGGGTCGAGTTTCCAGCCCTGCATTTCTGCCGGAACCTGATGTTTAATTTGTACGTATGGTTATTATTTATTTGTACTTAGACTCAAAGCTGTGCTGTCACTGGCTATTTCAGGCAGTGATCAGTGACCTCCTTCCACACTGAGAGTAGAGCATGCAACAAAAGTTTCATGCCGTTTGTAGCACCAGCACATTGCACTGTTTTGTTGATAGTACCAGCATTTTCACTAACTTCTCAAAATTTCCCTGTTCCTAGGCTCTTCTCATTGGGTACGTGTGCTCTTCAAACAAGGCTGAGAAGTTGTGGAGGGACCTGTGAACAGATTTTTTTTTTTTAAAAGAGAATTTAGGATTAAAATGAAAAAGGATGGTTCCTCTGTTCGGCTTGTAAATGTGTCAAGAATTATATGAGAATTTATTTTTATGTTACAAGACTGTAAAGTAAGATATAGATTATTATCGGGAAAGAGTGGATATTCACTTTTGTGTTTAACGTTAGGTACTTGCTATTATTTGATCAATTACACAAAAGATACAATGTCTTTCTGGTACTTGTTACCCAGAGAGCCATTCAGCGATGATCAGATTTCATAAATACACCTAATGGCGGAACTGGACAATGGTTGATTCTGTAGGCTCTGTCAGAGCACTAAGTTAATGATAAATGATGCATGAATCCTTTTACCACACCCAGAAGACCCTCAAAAAGCTTTCTTTCAGAGCTTTCAATGTCTGTTAGCTCTCATATTTGATTTAATGTCTTAACCTTGAAATTCACCCCTGTGCTGAGGCTCAAAACTTATGCACCACTTAGGTTCTATGGAGGCCTTCAAAGTAAGATTTGAGTGGCACTCACGTGACAGACGGGCTCTGTGCCTGTGTTCTGCACAGGGATGAATTTGTAGGAGTTCTCAGTGATGATTCCAAGATGCTGCAACACTTAGAGAGAGGTCAACAAACAGCATTCCTGTCTGAGATGTGTGCAGTCCATTTCTTACTCTATGGGACAGAATTTTTTTTATGTGCTTATGCCATTGAACTGTTTGGATTGGAGTGGGTCAAGTATATGCAGCTTCTTTTGATTCAGAGGGAATGGAATGTGGAGGCCCAGCCTGTCTGTCTGGTATAGGGGCCTTCAAATTAGAATACTAGAATCATAGGGTTGGAAGGGACCTCATGAGGTCATCTCGTCCAACCCCTTGCTAAAAGCAGGACCACTCTCAATAAATCATCCCAGCCAGAGTATTGTCTAACTGGACCTTAAATATCTCCAAAGATGGAGATTCCACCACTTCCCTAGACAACATATTCCAGTGCTTCACCACTCTCCTAGTGAGAAATTTTTTCCTAATATCCAACCTCGACCTCCCCAGGTGCAAATTGAAACCATTGTTCCTGGTTCTGGCCTCTGTTACTACTGAGAACAGCTGAGCTTCCTCCTCTCTGGAGTACCCCTTCAAGTAGTTGAAGGTTGCTATCAAATTCCACCTCAGTCTTCTCTTGTGCAGGCTAAATAAGCCTAGTCCCTTCAGTCTCTCCGCATAAGTCAGGTGCCCCAGTCCCCTAATAATTTTCGTTGCCCTCTGATGGACTTTCTAATTTGTCCAAATCCTTTTGTCGTGGGGAGCCCAAAACTGGACACGGTATTCCAAATGTCACCTGACCAGTGCCAAATAGAGGGGAATAATCACATCCCTCGATCTGCTTGCAATGCTCCTTCTGATACAGCCCAATATACCATTAGCCTTCTTGGCTACAAGAGCACACTGTTGACTCATATCCAGCTTCCTGTCCACCATAACACCAAGGTCCTTTTCTACATTACTGCTGCTTAGTCAATTTGTCCCCAGCCTGTAGCAGAGCATGGGGTTTTTCCATCCCAAGTGCAGGACTTTGCACCTGTCCTTGTTGAACCACATGAGATTTCTTTTGTCCTACTGCTCCGATTTGTCTAAGTCTCCCTGGATCCTGTCCCTGCCCTCCAGCGTGTCTACCATTCCCCCCAGCTTGGTGTCATCTGTGAACTTACTGAGAGTGCAGCCTATCCCATCATCAAGATTGTTAATGAAGATGTTGAGCAGAACGGGCCTCAGGACTAACCTCTGGGGCACTCCACTAGTTTACTGGTTGCCAACTAGACATAGAGCCATTGCTCTGGCCAGTTTTCTGCCCACCTTATGGTCCACTCATCCAACCCATTTTTTCTTAACTTGCCAATGAGAATGCTGTAGGAAACTGTATCAAAATCCTTGATTAAAGTCAAGGTATGGCACATCAACAGCTATTTCTGCATCCACAAATCTAGTTATCTCATCATAGAAGGAAATGAAGTTGGTCAGGCATGATTTGCCCTTCGTGAATCCATGCTGACTGTTCCTGATCACTCTATTTTCCTCCACGTGTTTCAGGATAGATTCTTTGAGGACCTGCTTCATGATTTTTCCAGGGATTGAGGTGAGGCTGACCAGTCCGTAGTGCCCCGGATTCTTCTTTTTCACTTTCTTGAAGATAGGTACTATATTTGCCTTCTTCCAGTCCTTTGGGAGCTCCCCTGTTTGCCATGAGTTTTCAGAGATAATGGCCAGTGCCTCTGCAATCACATCGGCCAGCTCCCTCAGCACCTTCGGATTCAGTTCATCTGGCCCCATAGACTTGTGCACATCCAGCTTCTTTAAGTAGTCCCTAACCTGACTTTCCATAACCATGGGCTGCTCTCCTTCTCTCCATTCTGTGTTACCCAGTGCAGCAGCCTAGGAGCTGACCCTGCCTGTGAAGACTGAAGTGAAAAAAGCATTGAGAACTTAAGCCTTTTCTGCATCATCCACCATGACAATACCAGCCCCATTCAGTAAGGGACCTACAACATCCCTGATCTTCTTCTTGTTGCTGACATACTTGTAGAACCCTTTCCTGTTATCCTTCATGGCCCTTGCTAGTTTCAATTCAGATCACCCTTTGGCCTTTTGGATTTTATCCCTGCAGTCCCAAGCAATATCCTTATATGCAACCCTTTTGGTTTCATTATTATGGTAGCTGGACAGATCTCTGCTTTCTTAGCCAGTGCTGCTGTGACAATTTGGGAAATCTGCCTATATATACTGTAATTTACAAATTCCAATTTGATTTTATGAACTGTCTTATTATGACCGTCTTTTGCTGTACGTTACCCATGCTTTTGTAGTAAGGTGATGGGGTGGCACTGACGTTTCTATCCATGAACAGCTTGATTGCTGAGGACTATAAGTAGCCTGCACAGCTCTTTCCAGGACAGCAAAAGAGTAACTTCATCCTGAGGGGAGCCATTTCTCTCCAACTTCCCTGCAGGAAGCTGGATTTGGAGAGTGGAAGATCTCCAGCCGTGGAACAAAGAAATCAAGGCTAGCATGTGAAAACCACAGGGACAAGTGGCCTGGGAAAGACTCTCAGTAAGACACAGAAAGCTTAGGGAGGGGAGAGGAAGAAAGGTCATGTCTCCATAGCAGGGGGCTCCTGTTTAACTGAGGGACTATCTGAGAAAGAAGGAATCTGTCTCCTCTACAGCAGGAGGGAGAGACTCCTCAGTTCAAAGGAGATCCTGTGCATAGGAGGGGAATCCAGGACTCCTTAGAAGAGTCTGCCCTATACGCGAGTGGTGAGGAAAATGAACCAGGGAAATGTGTACAGGTGGTTTTTTTTTTTTTTTTAAATTTTTCCTATACCTCATGCCACTTAAGGAAAGAGGAACTGTGTATGGAAGCCCTTGTAAGGCTTCTGTGTCTTCTTGCATTTTACTACCACATCCCTGAAGAGATGAACTGAAAACCCATAGTCCCCAGAAGGTTGGAACTCTGGGAAAGGGTGCGTTTAATCTACTGGAGAGTCTCAGGGAGCCAGCACTAAGGCAGCTGGTTGAATGCAGGTCTCATTTCTGATAATTTCAAAAGGGATAGCCGTGTTAGTCTAGTCCAGTAAAAAAACAGCAAGGAGTTGTGTGGCACTTTAAGACTAACAGATTTATTTTTTGCATGAGCTTTCGTGGGACAAGATCCCACTTCCTCAGATGCTTCGAAGATGGGTGAACTTACAGAAAGGAATGAAACTAAATGCAAGGGGGTGTAAAACATAGGATCAGGTCATAAAGTAACAGCAAATCAGAGCAGTTTACAGGCTCAAACCATGGGAAGCCTGAAGTCAAATTACCCTTTGTAATGGGAAAAGAACCCATAGTCTTGATTAAGTCCTGCTTTCACAGAATTTAGCTTGCATATTAATTCGAGTTCAGCTGTTTCTCTTTGAAGTCTTGATGCCCCAGGTACATCTCTAACGACAGTTGTTAACAAATCCGTCATCGAGTGATTAGGAAGATGGAAGTGCTCAGCAACTGGTTTCTTTATTCTTTGATTTTTGATATCAGCTCTGTGCTCATTCAGTCTCTTACAGAGCGATCGTCCTGTTTGTCCAATATATAAGTTGTTGGGGCATTTCTTGCATATGATGGCATAGACCACATTAGTAAATGAGCAGGTAAATGAGCCTTTGATGGAGTAGCAGGCTTGATTAGGACCTATGATGGTGTGTGTTGTGCAGATATGTGGGCAGACTTGGCAGCGTGGTTTTTTGCAGGGGTGTGTAACAGAGCACCTGTGCCGAGGAAATGTGCCAGAGAATAGATAGTTTTGTAGTCTACTTAGAAAAGGAAGTTTAGGAAACATGGGTCCAGAGGGTAGTACACTAACATAACAGCTTCGTGAGCGTGCAGCAGAGAGGCTTTTATCAGGGCTGTGTATGCAACAGCCGCATTCTTCATTCTTTGGTTCCCTCTGCCTCATGGGGAATGAGTATCAAGTCATGATCCTAGTGGTCTGGTGAATAATTATGGCCCTGAAGATCACAACACTAAAATGCTCCTATGTGACATCTTAGGAACCCTCTCAATGATATTCCTCCAAAGGGCAAACAGTCAGGAAAGCTTAGTTTCCATAATCTTTTGTCTCCAAGCATCATAAATGGGCATTCAAGAGGCCATCATCTTCTGAAGGGTCCTCAGAACCTATTCATCTGCCCGTTACATGAGAAAAAGAGGAACACAACATGAATGAGGAGACTTCCTTTGCAGCCACTGCTCTGAATTATTCCTTAGTTGCATTCTGCTTCTTATGGACAATCAGGCCTTTCAGGAAGTGGCTGGACACTTTGCTCTGGCCTTTTACATTCCAGTTTCTGTAATTCATGAAAAGGTACACAGGAAGCTGGATATCATGGAGATAAGGATTAAGGTGAGATGGCCCTACCAGTAAATAAATGGATAATGGATCCAGAAAAGGAGAACTGGCAGCACACGCTGCCCTGGCTTCATCTGTAGCTTAGAAAACTGTCCTTCTGGATCAGGTCTATATCTACCGTCCAGGATCCTTTCTTGGTGTTTTCTGCTGCTTCTGGTAGGTGCAGGATGGCTAGGTCTTCTAAGATGATTCCCTGACCTAGGGAGCCACACAGGTTATGGTATATTAAAGGAGGAAGAGAGCTTACTATTTAGTCACCCTGTCCAGGAGAATTTTCAGCTAGGAGGTACTGATGATGTAGTGCAGCTACCATCTTCTAGCATAAAAGCTTCTAAATGATAGCTTTTCTTCCTGATTTTCACTTCCAGGCTATGAAGACTTCCATTTAAAAGGGATGCAACTAACCAGGCATGTACTAAGAATATTCTCTGATGCTTTCCATACTGTTGTTAATTCTGTTTCTTCAGTTTTTACCTTGAAGGGGCATTCTGGGCTCAGAAAATTTGTGTCATTGAATGAGATCCATGGAAAAGAACCACAATGGCCCTTTGGGAAGAGCTGATTTACTCTGGTTGTAAAATCTGTGCTGCCTTGAGCACAGTCAAAGAGACCAAAGAAATGGCATTGTCTTTGTGGATATCCCATCACCTTTTAGAAAGAATGACTTGCTGATTTGGTGATCCTTACTTTCACCTGTCTCTGCACAGAGTAGCCCACCTGAAAATGCCAAGGTCAGAGCAGGGTGCAAAAGAAGAGCTGATTCTCTCAGACCTGGTGGGTAACACCAAAGTTAGATTCCCCAACCAGACACAAACAATGTTCCTATTTCTCACACTGGTTATCAAGAAGTTACAACAAAAAATACACTATCCCCTTTATTGCAATTCAGTCTGTGGCTCCCAATCAGCAGCTAGGTCCAGTAAAGAGACAAGTTATTTAAAAATCTATTCCCTTTACCAAAATGTTCTCCTGATCCCCACGAAGGATGAGCTGCATTATCAGGTTAGTGTAAGTTTGGATCTTACCAAAAATACCACATTGCCAGCCAATCTTTTAGTAACTAGAACTTAAGGTCTATTATAAAATGAGAAAAAAAAAAAAACCAAAACCATAAACAAGATGAGAAATGTTGAATACTGTATTGAAAGCAACCAGATGCATACAAATGACTTCAAAGTCCACACAGATCAGATTCTTAGTATTGGAGTTTGCAGGCGTGCACAGTTCCTCTGGAGTACATCCAGTACCGGGGGGGGGCAGAACGGGCTCAGTACTTTATTTCACAATTTCAAATGTAGATGACTTAATCCAGGGGTAGCAAACAGGAATGAAAGAAAGATGGAGATTGTGCAGTTGCACTTTATAGTCTCTGGTCTGCCATGTGACTTGTTTCAAACACATGTACACAGTACATGGACAGGGAAAAACACTTGCAATCCTTCTGATAACAGGCATGTCCCAACATCTCCTGGTGACTCATAGGTGCAGCCCTGGCTTCTCTTCCTAGGCTCATAGTATTGGACCTATGAGGTGCGTCCACACTTAAAAATTATTTTGAATTAAGAGGCTTAATTCAAAATAACTTAGTTCCAGGCCACACTGGCATTTTATTATATCAAATTAAGCCTTTCCTTAATTCAAAATAATTTGATATAATAAAACCTCCTTTAACTTCAAAGTAATGGTTAATTCAAAGTTATTATTTCAAATTAAGCCAATGTTAGCCGGGGAGTAGACTAATTCAATATAATGGCCCTATTGACTTTCCTACCTCTCCCTAGTTGGAGCTAGAGAGTCTAGTATAGACTTTCTAAGTCAAATTAATAAAGCCTACTTTAATTCAAATTAGGAGTCTAGTGAGGACTCTCTAATTTGAATTAATAGTTTTGATTTAAAGTCAAAGTAGTTAATTCGAAATAACTGTTTCAAATTAACTTTGCAAGTGTAGACATAGCCATGGCAATGACCCTCTAGTGTCAGCACTGATGACTCATCAATGCCTGGGGAGTGTAATCCAGTAGCACAGCCCAAGTTTTTGGATGTAAATATATCACTCATATCCATAACACAGTTCAAAGATGATACATGCAGATAAACAATATTATCATACTTAGCAAATTATAACCTTTCCAGTGGTACCTGACCTGGCATATTTTACAAGAGTCATTGTAATTTTGTCATATTGGTATTCATAATATTATAAATGGTCAGTCGTATTCCAGACAGCATCACACCTACCACACAAGCTGCTTAGAAGGACACCCTTTACTAAGTCACCACATCTCCTTTATAAAGACAGACACACTAAATTCTGAACTGGAAGATGAGGAGAGATTCAGCTAGTTCACCTCTGAGTTCATAGGCTGTGGAAACCAAAAGTGTCCATGCTGCATCTCAGTGTTCTGGAATTACAGATCCTTTTCTACTCTCATTCAGCCTGGCAGCCGTGTATTAACAACCAATTCATGGCAGCTCCTCACTTTCTTCTGTGTTTAGAGGTGGTCTCCACCTATGGGAAAGGTGCCCTAAAATTGCATGCTCTTTTCTGTTCTCAGCTTGACTGGAAGAAGAGTTCTTTTAGAGGACACTTGAGCCCCAGGTTTAAGATCAGCATAAATGGTTTCAGAAGGATATGATCTTGCCCACTCTAGTTCACAGATAGTGTTCCCTAGAAACAGGCTCGTTCAGTTCTCCTAAGCAATCATGTACAACATTTTATGAGATAATATGTAGGGATGCCCATGTAGTAGAAGATACCTCTTCCCCTTTATTAAATTATGGATTGTTGTTTGTGTCCCGTCTATTTTATGCCCTCAATCCCATGGATTCCTTAGGATCAAGATAGGGTTGCAGCTGGCCCATCCAGTATCAGATACAGCCATCCCTTTGCTTTAGTACATTGGTTTCCTCATGCACTTGTGTAGTTGAATTAAATGAGTCAACTCTCTGGCCAAACCAGACTCCTCTCCAAGACAAGCCCTGAATAATAACAAACTGCACAGTCCTTCACAGTCAGTAAAGGTGCTTCACCAGTGGACCTTCATACTCCTTGTGTCACCCTTTTCTGTTTGCTACTTTCTTTTCTTAATTGATCTCCTTTTCAGGGACACAACCCTTTTCTCTGCATCTATGGCACCTTCCTTTGAGTTGTCAGCACAGTAGTTTGTCCTGCTACAAGCAGGGCTCGAGCCCTGCTGCACCCCTGAGTTTCAGGTTTTCTGCACCCACCTCCTTATGTGTCATTAGACAGAGATCCACATCCTCCCTCTACTCTGGGCTGTGATTCTAGGACAATAAATCATGGAGTAGCTGCTTAATCTAACCCCAAAGCTCACTGCTTCACGCTTTCCTAGGTCCACCACTTATGGTGCTGGTTTCTTTTTAGACCTTTTCTTTGGCCTTTTCCCAGCATTCTCCAATTAAGCCCTTCCGGGATGCCTATCTTTAAAAGGCCAAAATTTGTAACGGGAATGTATGGGACCAGGCCAGACCTTCAAGTTAAAGGGGCAGCAGCCTCTGAGACAGGCGACTGAGGTGAAAGTAGAAAGAGAAGTGTATTAGACATATTGACCAACCACAAATAATAAAAGGGATGGTGGGGAGGAGAAGAAAAGCAAGACTCCATGTGGCGTACAGCTCACGTAGAGGTCTCACAAGACACTGCTGCTTTTCTGTAGCTAGCACTGGTTCCTTTTGCTTTTGTATGTATTTGGATATATTTTGCCTTTAGAGTTTCATCATAGTGCTCAATGTTATACTTACTGTTTGTAGTTATTAAACACGCTTGTTTCTAGATAACTCTGCAATATGGCACATGTATAATTAGGCATAATTAACTCAAATTAACCACATTAAATTTTGCAGTGCTCGCATTGCCATATTTTGAAGCTGGATTAAATAGGCTTTGTGATTAACAAACTCGTGTTTGAAGGATAGAGGAAACGCATTCTGTTTCCAGGTTTCCCCCAGTCTTGTTAAATAATGCTGTGCATCGGAATGAAATCACTTGCTTCTCAGTTATTTGCCTAATTAACTCACCTTCTGTAGGTTTCCTCCTACTGAGAATGCAGGATCCTTGTGCTGGGTCTTCTGTGTGACAAACTGAATATGCAGAAGTCACAGGGGCATGGTGGGGTGCACGTAACCTGGTTGCTAACTACACTACATGAAGGGCTAAGTTACAACTTGCTGCTCTGGAAGGCTTCTAAACACAGAGCACAGGGACTGCTACTACACTGAGGTCATTTAAAATCTTAGCTGAAGCTTTTTATTTAGTTTTATTTTTCCCCCTTTTGGTATTTGTTTTAATTTGTTGTTGCTGAAAAATTCTCTGAAGGCCATGCTTTACAGGGTTTGGATAAATTAAGGCAAAGTGATTGACTGAAAGACAAATTTCATTTGGCAGCACCCAAAAGATTGTAATATAGCTTGGTTGGAATGGGTGACCTACATAATACCAATGGATTACGTGGAAGTCATTAGGGCTAAGCAGCACAGATCTCTTTGGAAAGAACCCACAGTTTCTCATCTCTGCTCAGCCTAGAGAACAGAGGGGTTCTTTTGGGTGCTGTTAACAAGGCCGGCTCATTTCTCAAAATTGCTGTCTCGCAGTGAGGAACTGAAGATGACAATGCTGCAATTGATTGTTGCAAGTTTTACCCCGTAACAATTAGTTTTGTCCAGTTAATGAACATGTGGGAGTAGAATCATAATAAAGAGAAGAAGAAATGCTGAAGTTCGCAGAGCAGCAGCTCAGTACAAAATCACTTTTGGATACCTATGGAACGGTTAAATCTCTCCTTCATTTTACCAGGCTGCATGGAAAGAGTCTCTCTCAGGGACTAATCAAAGACTCTCATTGACTTTAATGGGCCTTGGATCAGGTAGGGTTTTTTTTTTGGTTTTTTTTATGGTGCTCATTAGTATTCAGGAGTTCAGTGTTCAGAGACAGTTATAGAGCTTAGAGATTTTTTTTAAAGCTTCCATTGTTTGTTTAAATAAGAAATCATGCACAATTTAATATTGACTCAGCACTACTCCCCTATCAGGTACTCACCCATGAAAATACTCTCTTGCCTGTGTGTTAAGGGCTTACTTACTACATAAAGCAGGCTTTTTCAAAAGCACTCAGCTTGCCTAACTCTGCATCTCCTAAAGGGAATTGTACCCTTGGCTTCAACAGGAGCAGATTGGGCCGGTGCAGAGTTCTTATGAAAATTCTGCCTGTAATTGAGATCACATTAAACCATGAGCCATTTGCAAAAGGTATCTATTACTTTCAGGAGCAATTATCTGCAAGTGAGTAGTCTTGGTTCAAGAGAGTTGCTGGCACAAGAGTTGTTCTTGGATGTCTTAGGAGCAGGGAGGGGTTGTTCCCTGGCTGAGATATGCCAGAGAGGCCTTGGGCATCTGGGTTCTAAATTAGGGCATCTCTGCAGGCTGCCCTAAATGTTGCTAGGGTCCCCTAGCAGTGCCAGAATTATGGGGCACAAGCCCCTCCACCCCATCCCTCAGTTGGTCTCTGCCCTAGCATACGGAGGAATTTGGAACAAGACTGCTGTTTGTACACATCAGTTCAGATGGGAGCACACAGTTGTTCCAGAAAATTTCATTTTCATTCTCATTTTGTTTTGTAACACATGAATCTTTTTGATGTTGCTTTATCTGCTGTTGGGCAGAGGACTCCATTGAGTTATCCACAATGATCCAAAGTGCTTTCCCTCAGTGAATCCTAAAAGTTCATTTGCAGACCATCTGCTAATATAAAAGCTTGGACTAATTTTGGCTAGGTGCATTCCTTTAAACATTTTTCTTGTTAAATTTCATCTCCATTCACTTTTCCGAATACTCTGGTTTGCTCATGTCTCTTGGGAATGTCTCCAGATTCTCAACAGCTTTTAGAAAGTAAAGCACCTCATGCCATCAGCAGCTTTAGCTATCCTGCTCTCTACACGCTTATCCAAATTCAGGAACCATGTGTCCAGTGTAGCTCTCATTTTGTCAATACTGCTAGTAACTTTTGAATCAGATACTACTTTCTGCCTTCAATGTATGCTGTAATCGGTTCTATTGAGCCCCTAAACTCATCTTTCTTCTCTCTTGATTTGATCACCTCATTCCTGTCTTTGAAACTCTTGTTCCCTATCTGCCCCTGAGCACAGTGGATTAAAGCTTTACAAATCTCTGCCCTTCCTGGTTATCTTCCTTGTCAAAATTTACATTACTCTGCTGTCCCCTCTACTCTGCTGATGTTCCTGACTCTTGGCTGGCTGTTTGTCAGCTTCTTGGAAAGTCACTTCTTTGCCTTCTTCCATGGAGCCCTCTAAACATGGCACAGCCCTGCAACCACCACCTCACCCAGCTCATCTGCAGGATTCCAGCCGTATTTAAGTCCCTCTTCAAACACCATTTCTATTGGGCTGTGTGTAATGAAGCTAGCTGATTAATATGAAAATTCCCTATTTGTTGTTCCCTTTCATTTAGCTGTCTTTGAATTGTGAGTGGCTCAGCCTTGAATGCATGGAAAATGTCTAGCACATTGCAGGCACAGCAATAAAATCATATTAATAATAAACTTCCTCTGAAATAAAACTAATGCCAGCCAGTGCCATGATTTTTTGAACTGGGATTGTTAAAAATGAAGCCCTGTTAAAATATTTTCTAAATGTCAAGTTTTTATGAATGAATTTGTTGTTGTTTCTTGCTGTGTCCCAGGCCACTTTTGAAAATGAGACTTGTTTTTTTCAAGAGTCTTATCATGCAGTGAATATTTATATAAATCATCTTACAATAAAAACAAACAATTTTCTCATTAGCTGTGCAAGCTGCAAAAGTCAAATAACCTCTCCTGTGACTTTGCCAGGGAGAATGTACATCCAAAGGGTAAAAAGAGACTTCATAAAGGGGACTCAAGAGTAACATTAGGTACTTTAATAAAAGTGGTGAAATTAGTCTCTTTATCATCTCGTATTTATTGTTTTAATTTCCTTGCATGTCAGACAGTATCAGCGAGTGATATATGAATGCATTCATGTGCAGTGTGCATATCACAGAAAGAAGGATGTAAGAGAGTGACTATGGGAGGAGTAATTGGGCCAGGTTGTGGGCCCAAATCAGACTTCTCTGTCTTAGTGGCCTCAAGCAACCTTAAAACCATAGGTGGGAATCCCTGGCGTTCTTGTGGGAGGTGTGTTGTGGTACTGGGGTGGGGGAAGGGACCATGACTGAAGTCCAGCAGTCTTTGCTGATGAGCAGTTTCCTTAGGGGCCATTCTGGCTGTATGTACAAATCTGGTGGGGACAAAGCCAGCTCCTTCCAGTTCTGGGGATTGGGAACAGTAAATGTGGCTTTGCCCCCCTCTCAGTGTCAAACCTTATGCCCCAGTTGTACAGTAGTATTGTTATCCACACTAGCTAGATGAAAGCAGGCATGGGGATTCCTACCACGCAATGCATCCATTGCAGTGTAGATGCACCTTCTGCTGTGTTAAGCAGCATTCTGGTGCACATGAGGATCTGACTTTTAGCAGGTTGTAAAATTTATGTGGGTGAAAAGAGAAATAGTTTCTAGCATGAAAATCTCTGTGGCCTCTGCACTGCCCAGGTTGTGCAGAATCAGAGAGGACAGGCAAGGAAAAGATTTGGGTTCAAAGATCTGCTAAACATCAGTCATAGTCATTGCATGGACTGTATGGTAAGAGCTAAGCAGCCAGCCCAGAAAGGAGAACTGTCCAGCCAGAGAAATGTGTTCCTGAGGAAATATGGTTATTGTGGGTTTGCTGGTCTGATCACCCTGATACCTGGCAAGATGGCTAAAGAGTTGGTAAGTCTATCTCTAGGAACAGCAGCTGCCAAGTACATGAGCTAAATATTACCTTGAAGAGTGTGTGGATGCCACATCTCCAGCAGCACTAAAATAGGAGAGCACCTTAGTTATGCAGGAACAAGATTGATAACAGTAGCTGAGATATTCCAGAGATGACCACAGTTCTCTTTTTTGGCTGAATATGCAACTGGGCCAGGAGAGCCATTTGGAGAATTCCTACAAAGTATCTCTCATGAGCGTTCCAAGGAGCTGTCTGACTTCCAGAACATTTTCTCCTCTTTTTCTGCTCAGGACACAAGAGAAGGCTGCATTTTGGCAGCAGTGAAAAGCCTTAGTTATTTAAGTGTGAGCTTATCTGCCACAGTCACCATCACAAATAGTACAAACAAGGAATCCTGTGGCACTTTTGAAGACTAGCAAATTTTAGTACATTAACTTTCTTGGGTGTAATCCCACTTCTTCAGAGGCACATAATGGAAGCTGTAGCTTGTCAAATAAATAAATACAGAGAAGAATAAGCCACCAGTTCAGTTCAGTTCAGTCTTTTTCAGCGAATCAAGCAAGTTATTTTGATTCAAACAGTGTTGACAAACATAAGAATTTGAGAATGTTAAAAGAGGGTAAAATCACATTTGGTAGTAAGTGAGCCAGCACAAATCTCTATTCAGACTTAATATAATGGTGACAAATTTGCATATGAATCCCAGCCCTGCAGTTTCACATTGTAGTCTTGTTTTAAAGTGTTTCTGTTGACTCACTGTAACTGTCGTGTCTTTCACAGAACATTCAGGGAGCTTGAAGTGTTCCCCTACCATTTTTTGAATATGACCATTCGTGATGTCTGATTTGTGTCCATTTATTCTTTTGTACTGAGACAGTCCAGTCTGGCCAATTTATAAGGCAGAAGGGCATTGCTGGCACCTGATGGCATATATCACATTGGTGAATGAGCTCCTGATGGAGTAGCTGGCTTGGTTAGGTTCTCTGATGGTGTCATTTGAATAGATATGTGGGCAGAGTTGGCGTTGGGGTTTGTTGCAAGGATAAGTGCTTACCTTAGTGTTTCTGTGGTGTGATCTGTAGTTGTTGGTAAGTATTTGCTTAAAGCTGGGAGCTGTCTGTAAATGAGAGAGTGAGGCTTGAGAAAGTGAGAGATCATCTTGTAGGACAGTCTGTAGATTCCTGATGATGCGCTGCAGAGGTTTGACTTGCAGGATGTAAGTGATGACCATTGGTGTTCTGTTGTTTTAGTTGTTGGGCTTGTCCTGCAGTAGCTGACATTCATTACCTGTTCCAGATATCCCCTACTGTGGCATTTCTGGAATGAAAATTTAGACTAATGTTTTCAAGTCACAGAGCTACCACAGATGTTAAATGGCGTCTCAAACTTAGTATCCTGTATTGCCATTTTTGTTATTTTAGTATAGTTTGCATAAACTGATACTTTATTTAAAAGGTCTTTTGAAGAATGCTGGCAGGAAAGCATTCCATTCAGGAGAGTAAGCTAACCATTTGTAGTCAAACTCTACCTGGAGCTATCTAACGATACATACCAGAAAACATACTGCTATTAAACAGATGAGTCATCCTGCTAGATACAGGGTGGAGATCAACCCAGTGACCCCATAGGGCCCAAACTGTTTTCTCCTGGTTGCAAAGGAGACAGTTACGGTCAATTCCAACATCTCCTGGTTACTGCTGTAAATCACTTGTTCCCATGCAGCTCATATGTTCACACATTTTAGCACTGCTGGAATCCGCACACTCTTCAAGGTAGTATCAGATCATGTATGCAGCCCCTGGCATTCCCAGAGATGGACTTAATAGCTCTTGAGTACAAATACTGACTTGTACATGTGTCCTCTGTTCTCTTTCTAAAACTGTCAGTTGAAGATAATGGATGAATGGTTACTTCAGCTCTGATATAACTATTGCTCTGGAGACTTTTCTTCTTCTCCAGACAGGTTTGTGTTCCCAGCTTGCTCTGGTTCTTTTTATGCATTCATCATTGTAGCACCAGGTCACATCCAGCAGTGAATAAAACACATATAACTAGTATCTGTCACATGTGGTTACTTTCTCTACTCCTCTCCCTAGCAGCGCAATCCATCTGAGGGCTTTTAAACAGCTGATGTTGTATGTGCTATTGTTTCTTCTACAATGATTCCTAACAATAGAGGTGCAGGGCTTTTTTTTTTTTAATTTAAAAAAAAAGTAGTGTTTTCTTCCTATGGTGTCCAATATACCAATATCCGTTTGTAGGCATTTAGTACAGTCAGCCACTATGGACATGTCACTGTTTTCTCTTAGATGAAATCAGCTAGTTGCATAAAGGTCAAATTCACACATTGTCTCCCTGCACACTATATAAGAGCTTTCTTTCGTGGCATCCCACCTGTTCTAAAAAATTGAAATAAAACTACTTTAAGCAAAGCAGTTATTACTCTGAAAAGGAAGAGAGAAACAAGAGACTCAGTGAAGTCTACTATGGACGTTGCTGTTTCTGTTGGTTTTATCTGGAAGGCACCCAGAGGCTATGCTAATGAGTGGCAGTATTAAAAAACCCTAAGATAAATAATAAGGTCCTGAACTGACATATGGAACACTGCCTCTTTGAGGGGCTGATCAAACAGTAACCTAATCAAAAGACACTTTTTCATTTAGCCCAACGGGCTTTGGCTCAGACCCTGAGTTTTTATCACAGCACAGTCAATAGCCCACTTGTTTTAGTATTATTATTTCTGTTTCCCTAGTGCTACACTATGCTACTTGCTCTGTAAACATGAAGGATTCTGCCTGAAAAGCGTGCAGCCTAAAAAGGCAAACACCAGAGATGGGGTAAGGGGAAGAAGTATGAGATCCAAGCAAAGTGCTCAGGATGTTGAGTTTGTGCTTTGTTAAATCCATTCAAATAAATGTGTGTGTTTATTAGTTAGATTTAAATGATGAAAATGCAGCATTAATTTCTTCAGGGCTAGGGATAGAAAGGGGGCCAGGGAGGGGCAGTGGATACAAAGAAAGAGCATTTACAAAGGAGAGAGGCAGAAAGAGGCAAGTGAGCCGCCCTTGGTGGGGAGAGTGGAATTGGCATGGGCAGATGGTCTTGGAGCAGGGTGGGAGGAAAGGGGCCGGATGTCAGTGATAATACAACCACTGAGAAAACATTCATGGCGAAGCAAATAGAAGTTTTACCTCTGCCTTCAATGATGTCATTCCCAGAGTACTGGTTTCAGTGATGAGTGAGTGATGCCAGGAGGCTGGGAAAGCTGCTTCTTGCAGCCACTGCTGTTCCCATATGGAAAGAGGGCAGAAAGGCTACTGCAGGGGTTGGCCACCATGGTGGCTCTTCCTTCCTGACCTTCAGCTGGTGCCTGCAGTCCCCTTTGCTGAAAAATGTGGCAGCCACTTGAAAATTTGGTGGTGGCCACGTGTGGAGATGGGGCATGCACTTCTCTGGCATGCCATGGAAAGAAACTGCCCAGAGCGGCTCCTCTTGGTGGTGGCCTGGGGACAGGGGTCTCCAGGAATGCCATGTAAAGAAGTGGCTCCTCTTAGGGGGTCCACAGGCAAGCCTTTTGGTGGTAGCACACTGTGGAGAGGAACTACTCTGGGCTCTTTACATGGCACATGGGGGCATGGGCATGGTGGGGATGCCCTGGGCCTCAGCTGCACCCAAGAGAAGCTGTTCAGAGTTACTTTCAGTGGCAGGAGTGGCAACTTCTGTGGTGCCACAGAGGGTGCCATGTGCTGTTCTGAATGGGCTGCATGCCACTGTCGGGACACGTGCTGGGGGTTACCTACCCCTGGTCTACTGGGTCCAATATCCAAGGGGTGGGTCCCTCTGGGGCTGGGGATGATGCCTTTGTGCCCTTCTTTGTATTTGGTGCTAATAGCTGTGAGGAAGGAAGAGTGAGGTTTGGAGGATTTATGTCATTTGTGCAAACAAGCTTCTTCTGGTTCTTCCTGCTTCTTCTCCATGTGAAGAAGAGGAGAGGGTACTGGTGGACTCTCTGGGTTAGTGGTTGTAGAGCAGGTTGTGGCTAGAAGGCCTTGACTTACCTCCTGGGCCCTCAGCTATAGCTATTGGTGGCTGCTTTGAGTTTGGAGCCTCTAGAAAAAGAATTAGAAGGCAGGAAATTTCTTTTCTTACCTTTCTTGCTATATTTGATTTTTTGTTCTGTGAAGCGGCTCTCACAGGACATAGCTACATGCATTGCTGTACAGTCCAATGCTGAGCGCAGCTGAGGAACCACAAGTTAATGTACACCCAGGATCAGGCCCGCAGCAGAGGGGAAAGCTGTCTTGAGAAGGATATGGAAATGCAGGATATAGGGGTCAGAGTGGAAAATAAATGGAAAATGAGCTGATAAAGCTGCAAAACAGACAGATGGGGCTTTAGAAGGCAGCCACAGGCACATGAAATGAACAAATCCTTCACACAGGCCAAATCGCAGAAGAAATTCTGTTCTGGGCACCACTTATTAAGAAAGAGAAAATCAGAGTGAGTTAGGAAGGAAGCTATAAAATGACAGACATTTGGCAAATAAGACCAATGGGAAAAGGTTAGAAGAACTGGGTATGTTCAGTCTGCTGAAAAGAAAAGTGAGGCGAGATGGCCCAGCTTACAGAGGTAGAAAATGCTGTTACAAAGATGAAAGGAAGGGACCAATTATTTTCAGTAGTCAGTGAGGGCAGCACAAGAAATAAAGGA
This sequence comes from Podocnemis expansa, assembly GCA_007922195.1. Taxonomy (NCBI): domain Eukaryota; kingdom Metazoa; phylum Chordata; order Testudines; family Podocnemididae; genus Podocnemis; species Podocnemis expansa. The sequence goes on along the minus strand of ML681995.1, from coordinate 4,774,458 downwards.
TTTAAGGTGCAACAAGGAAAAAAAAGAGTAAAATAACATGACAAAACTTGCACACCGGGCGTGTTCACAGCCCATTAAAGCTGATGGAAAAGACTTTTTGACTGCAGTGGGCATTGGATCAGGTTCTTAATTAACGCTATAATGAGCAGTCAAGGTTTGTTGTGGAATGGTCAGCAGAGTCTTAGCTAAGGTTCTCCTTCGAGCACTGCTCACCAGGGGTGTCGCTGGCACTGGGCACCCCGGGGCACATACCCCGGGTCCCAGCGCCAGTGCCCTGGATCTCCAGCCCAATTGAGCCGGGGATCCGGGGCCCAGCTGGCCGCCCGGCAGGCCCTGCCCCTGGCCAGGGATAGGGCAGGCGGGGGGCCGGGCCAGAAGAGGCCGCAGGAGGCCGGGCCCATGCCCACACCCACAGCTACGGGCGGCCAGGTCCCCGATCCCTGGCTGGGGATGGGGCCGCCGTGGCCACCGGCGGCCAGGCTCCCGATCCCTGGCCGGGGATCGGGGGCTTGGCCAGCTGTGGCCGCGGGCACGGGCATGGCCTCCAGCGGCCGCTTCTGGCCTGGCCACACCGCAGCCTAGCTGCCCGCGGTGGCGCAGCCCCCCCGGCCCTATCCCTGGCCACAGGATGGGGCCTTCCAGCTGGGGGGCTGGGCCTGTGCCCCGGGTCCCTCCCCGCCCCAGCGCAGCCTCTGCTGCTCACATCATTCAATTACAGGTGTCTATGTGCCGCAGCGCACTGTAGCTCGGAAAGTCTTTAGCATTAGCCTGTCAGGTCAGGGCGCACAGCCAATGCCCCTTCCATGCCGCGGCTGAGGCTATATAGGTGACCATGACCCTGACCCTCCCAGTTCTTTTTTCTGCCATCAGCGTCATTTCGGATCAGTGTTATCTTGCGAAATGCAAGTGCCTGTCTTTCACGTGAAACTTGAAATGCCAGGTTTCAAGCCACGCTTAGGATGCTGCAAGGCTTTTCTGATGGACAACCCACACGAGAAATGCCTCGTTTGCATGGGTGAGTCGCACCTCGTGGTGGAGTGCTCCATTTGCTGATCTTTCAAGCGGAGGACACGGCTGGAAAGAGAGCGTCGTCTCCTCTCAATTTCGGGGAACGGAGCCACTCCACCCGAAGGCGGCCGAGCCATCAGCACTCTGCTGGACTCTCGATCGGTCCGGGCTCAAGAGTCCCGTTGATCACTGGTATCGTGCTCAAAATCTCGGCCTGCTACGGTACCGTCTTGGCACTGACCTCGCCGGTCCTCCGGTAGCCTCTCAGCCGCCCCAAGTAGGGCACGGACTCAGGCACCGACCCGCCAAGGGCATTCAAACCCAGCTCTGGTGCAGAAGAAGAAGGAGCGGACTCCCTTGGTACCGCCTCTAAGCCCGGTACTGCCATCAAGCCCGGTACTGCTGGACCCGGCACTGTTGCCGATACCACCGCTTCCAGTACCATCACTTCCGGTACCATCGGACTCGGTATCGACAACATCTGCACCAATACTGGTACCGTTGCGGGCATCTTCACCCTTCTCCAACCTGGTACCTTCAAACCCAGCACCAGGCCCTCGTACTGTGGCTCCGCCTCATTGCTCCTCTGAAGAACTCTTGGTACCGGACTGCCAGATGTCAGGGGGGAGGTCGTCCAGATCGTCCTCTGAAGACCCCTTTCTTCCCCCCCAGGAGGAGCGTCCGAGAAAGCAGCTTTGAAAGAGCTCCATGTCACCGAGCTCAAGGGGAATGCGCCCATCGGGAGAGGTCTCTGCTCCCCCCATTGAACCTATGCCGCCGTCAAGGTCACCGCACAACAAGTGGACCCTCAACTGGCTAAACGTGACAGCAGACAATGCCTCCTCCTGTTATGCCCAATCACTGGTGCCGGTGTCCTCGGATTTCTCCGACGATGAATCAGAGCCTGATTCTACTCAACGTAGCAGATCAAGGGCTCAATCATCCTCATCACCCGATGAGCGCCTAATTGACATGTAGGCTGACCGTGAAGGAGATCTCCGCGTCGAGCAGGATCTCCTCTGCCGCATGGCAGCAAACCTAAAGCTGAAGCTGGGGGTGATTCAAGTGGAAGATGATTCCCTCTTCAATGCGTGCTGTAGGGCCCAGGCGGCTAAGGTCGCGATTCCCCCACACTCCAGGGTATTTTGAATCGTCCAAGAATGTTGGCAAATGCCTTCCTCAATTCCGCCAGTGTCCAAAGTGGCAGACAAGAAATACTCTGCTTCCCCAGAAGGATTCCCCTTCTTTTTCCACCATATGGCCCCAGGATCCCTGGTGGTCGACGCGGTCAATCAAAGGGAGAGACAGAGCCAGCCAAGCTCCACACCCAAGAACAGCGAGGCGAGGAAGCTTGACCTATTGGGTAGGAAGGTTTACTCCTCTGCCGACCTACAGCTGCATATCTCAAATCACTCAACCCTGATGATGCGCTACATCTTCGACTTGTGGGAAGCTCTATGAAATCTCCACTTAGCCATCTCTGAGGAGCACCTGAGAGACTTCGAGGCAATGCTGGATGAAGGAGAGAGAGCATCCAGAGATGCACTCGTGGCAACCTGGGACGCAGTGGATACAGCGGCACGTATAGTGGCATTGGCAGTTGTTATGCACCGCCTGGCCTGGCTCCAAAACTCCAGCCTTTCCAGGCAGACACAACAGATTATCCAGGATCTTCCTTTCGAGGGTCCCGACCTCTTCGCATCTTCCACAGACGCGAAGCTGCATGGTATGAAGGACTCGAGGGCTATACTTCGGTCCCTTGGAATTTACACTCCTCAACCCGTTAGGCGCTCCTCAAGGTCGCATCAACAGTTACAGCAACTGAAACAGCAGCTGCAACTGCAGACCCAGTTTCCAAGATCCCTTTAGTTTCCCCAGCACCTTCTTGGGAACCTCGACAAGGATAAGGGCCAATCAGGTAAAGGGGGTAAGCTCAGCGCCTCACAGCCTGGATGGCGTGGACAGGGATCAGACCGCTTATCGGGCCGCAAACAGCATTTTTGATGGTCTCTCCGAGGGCAGCACTCCAGAACCCCTGTTCTCCCCCCACCATCTCTGCCACTTTGCCCCATGGTGGACCCATGTCACATCAGACTAGTGGGTCCTCGGCACAGTGGCGAGAGGATACCGCATCCAGTTCCTTTCAATCCCTCGAGACAGGAAACCACCCCCTCCTACAATACCGGAAAACCCAGATCTGCTGGGCAAGCTTGAGGTCAAATGCTGGAAGCTACTCTCCCTCGGGGCCATAGAAAAGGTTCCCAAAAGAGAGTGTGGCAAAGGGTTCTGTTCCCTCTACTTCCTAGTCCCTAAGCCCAACGGGGACCTACGACCCATTTTAGACCTCAGAGAACTCAACAAACACATAAAGAAAATAAAATTCTACATGGTCTCCCTGCCCCAGATTATCCCCTCCCTGTCCCCAGGAGTTTGGTTTGCAGCCCTTGACCTAAAGGATGCTTACTTCCACATAGCCATTCGACCCCTATCACAGACATTTTCTCAGGTTCGTGGTAGCACGACATCACTGCCAGTTCACCGCCCTTCCCTTCAGGTTATCACTAGCTCCCAGGGTGTTCACAAAGTGTGTTGCACTGGTTGCAGCTTTCCTATGTGGGATGGGTATAAGAATCTACCCCTAACTAGACAATTGGCTCATAGTGGGCAAGTCAAGTCGACAGGTACAAAACTATGTTGACCTGGTAATGAACCTGTGCGAGTTCTTGGGCTTCCGCATAAACTCAGAGAAGTCCAAACTTTGTCCCATGCAGGACATAGAATTCATTGGGGCACGTTTAAACACCCGACAGGGCACTGTGTCCTTGCCCTGGTCAAGATTTTGGTCCATCTGCACCTTCATCACAGAACTCCAGGCACTCCGGCTGACCACAGTGTCATGCTAGGCCTGAAAAGGCCAAGCCATCTTTGTAAAATACATGACCTAAATCTAACCTTTGATGACATGTTATATTAGGCTAGGACTTTGATATGCATTTTTGTCATTAATGGTTTCTTGATGATATTTACTTGTATCCTGTTAGAGTTTAGCAAGGTGAATGAAGTGTTTCCCTATCTCTTACCATTGTTTTATTGGAAGGAGTCAAGAGGGAACATTAACATCTAGAAGGGACCTTTGATGTATCAATGTAAACTGTCTGTTAATGGTGCTAATGCCCTTAATTACCTGGGGCGCCCAGGAGGCAAAGGTTTTCCTTCAAAGGACAATATGCATTGCTATGCTCCACTTAAGAAAGTACCTGGGAACTGTCATCAAAGCCCACATGGAGAATTGACCTGCAAATGCCCATCTTGCTAGCAAAGAGAAACAGCTGAACTCGAATTAATATGCAAACTAAATTCTGTGAAAACAGGACTCAATCGAGATTATGGGTTCTTTTCACATTACAAAGGGTAATTTGACTTCAGGCTTCCCATTCTTTAAGCCTGTAAACTGCTCTGATTTGCTGTTACTTTATGACCTGATCCTATGTTTTACACCCCCTTGCATTTAGTTTCATTCCTTTCTGTAAGTTCACCCATCTTCGAAGCATCTGAGGAAGTGGGATCTTGTCCCACGAAAGCTCATGCAAAAAATAAATCTGTTAGTCTTAAAGTGCCACACAACTGCTTGTTGTTTTTTTACTGGACTAGACTAACACGGCTATCCCTTTGGAAACATCTTGCTAGCTACAACTATAAAAGGACATTGGGAACAGAATTCCTTGGTCTCACATCTGTCCAAGCTTGGAAAGTTTGGGCCACAGGATTGAGATCCCAGCCAGCACTGGCCTGGAAACCACCCTGCTGATTCTCATAGGGAGAATTAGAACAACTCTACACTTGGATTATTTGGTCTCTATTCCTATAAACTGGATTACTAACAACTGAAGCTGTGAAACAAGGACTTACCTTTGGACTCTAAATCATTTGGATGTATGTGATTCACTTTGACCCTATAACATCTCTCATTTTGTTTTCTTTATATATTAAACCTTTAGATGTAGATACTAAAGGATTGGCTGGCAGCATGGTATTTTGGGTAAGGTCCAAGCCTATATTGTTCTGGGTGATGTGGCTGGCCCTTTGTGGTCAGGAGAACCTGTTTCTTAAAGAGACCCAGTGGCTATAGGGGACCGTAGGATCTGATGTGCAGCAAGAGGGCTGTTTCTATTTTATTATGCTTGGTGATGACCAGAGTGGTTAGTGAGAAGCATGCTTTGTTACTGACTGGGAGACTGGTTTAAGTAGCACCCGTCAGTGGTTAGGGGTTTGGCCCCTGGTTTTTGCAGCTTGCCCCAATTCTGGCACATTCAAAAGGTTATCCCAGGAGGCCCGGGTCACACACAGGACGCCGGTGCATGCAGCTCTTGGGACACATGGCAGTGGCCACGTCGGTAATCCGAACAGCCTGCCTGCAGATGAGATCGTTCCAGTTCTGGTTCGCCACAAGCTTCTGACCAGGAAGGGACCGCCTGGACAAGGTACTTTCAGTCCCTCAGTATGGCCTGGAGTCCCTCCAAATCTGGAAGGACCCCGACTTCATGATGGGGGGAATTCCATTCAGGGAGTCCAAGCCCTCAGTGACCCTGATTACGGATGCATCCAACTCGGATTGGGGAGCCCACCTGTCTGGGGGCTTCTCCATGCAAGGTGTTTGGAATCCCAAGGACAGACTCCTCCAAATAAACGTGAAGGAGCTCCGAGCTATCAGCCTGGCCTGTGTGGCCTTCCTAGACCAGGTTCGAGGAAGGGTGGTCCAGATCCTCTCAGAGAATACAGTGTTCTACATGAATCGTCAAGGGGGAGTCCGCTCCTCGGCGCTATGAGAGAAAGTGACCAAGCTTTGGCAATTTGCGATAGACCATCACTTCACATCGACTGCCTCCCACTTACCTGGGGTAGACAACGGAATAGCGGACTCACTCAGCAGGAAACCCCTGGCAAATCACAAGTGGTCCCTCCACGACGAGGTTTTCTCCCTACTGACAAACAGATGGGGAACCCCTCAGATTGACCTCTTCGCCACGGGACAGAACCGCAAATGCCCACGATTCTGCTCCCTTCGGGTTTGGGAGGAGGGTTCTCTCAGCAATGCCTTCCTCCTCAATTGGTCAGGGGCCCTAATGTATGCCTTCCCGCCAATCCCTCTAATCCACCGGGTGCTACTGAAGGTCCTCCCGGATGGGGCACACATCATTCTGATAGCCCTGGACTGGCCCAGACAACACTGGTTTGCCCTCCTACAGGACATGTCTGTGAGGACCCTGCTCTGCCTCCCATGGTGGGCGGACCTCCTGACACAGGACTCGGGCTGCCTTCGGCACCCAAACCTGGGCCTCCTGCACCTGACAGCCTGTATGGTCTCTGGCTCAGTGAGCCAGAGAGATGCTGCTCGGATAGGGTTAAGAAGGTCCTGGTTGGTAGCAGGAAACCCTCCACCAGGTCCACCTACATGGCAAAATGGAACCACTTTTCCACTTGGTGCCGTGACAAATACATATACCCCACCTCTGCACCAATTCAGGCAGCTTTGGACTACCTTCTTAATTTAAGAAAGAAAGGCCTATCCCTGTCATTAAAAGTCCACTTGGCGACAATTTCAGCCTTTCACCAAAGAGTAGATGGGGCTCCACTCTTTTCACATCCCATCTGTCATAGACTCCTGAAAGGGGTGGAAAAACTTTTCCCCCACACCTGTAAACCCACTCCTCAGTGGGATTTGAACATTGTGCTGCGGGCTCTAACAGAGTCGCTGTATGAGCTCTTGGACTCAGCCACCCTGCTCATACTGTCCTGGAAGCTGGCTTTCCTGGTAGCAGTCACCTTGGCTAGAAGGGTCTCAGTTGTGAGCCCTGTCCTCTGAACCTCCATATACAGTTTTCTTTTCAGACAAGGTGGTCCTTCATCACCACCCCTCATTCTTGTCCAAGGTTGCCACCCCCTTTCACATGAATCAAGAAATCTGCCTGCCTGTCTTCTATCCAGACTTTCAGGTGACAGAAAACCAGAGATGGTGGCACACCCTGGATGTGAGGAGAGCGTTCCTAATCTATATTGAGTGCACACAGTCTTTCCGCAAGATCTCCCAATTGTTTGTGGCAGTCGCTGAATGCATGAGAGGCTCTCCAGTATCCTCCCAATGCATCTCCAAATGGATTGTGAACTGCATTAAAGACTGCTACAGAAGGTCAAACACGCCTCTCCCAGCAACTGTGAGAGCCCACTCTACTAGAGCTCAGGCGTCTTCCATGGCCTTCCTTGGTAAGGTCCCGATCCAAGAGATCTGCAGGGCTGCTACGTGGTCATTGATACATACCTTCACGATGCACTACGCCATTGCCCAACAGGTGAGAGATGATGCCACTGTGGGCAGAGCTGTACTCAGTGTGGGTAGACTGTAACTCCTCCCACCATCCTTGGGTACGGCTAGCAGTCACCTGTAACTGAATGATGTGAGCAGCGCTTGAAAGAGAACGGTTGGTTACTCACCAGTAACTGCCCTTCTTCGAGATGGGCTGCTCAAATGCATTCAGGTCCCTCCTACCGTCCCCGCAAATGGAGTTGGCAAAGGTATATGGGACTGAGAGGGTCAGGGTCATGGTCACCTATATAGCCACGGCCGCGGCGTGGAGGGGGCGTTGGCCATGTGCCCTGACCTGACAGGCTAATGCTAAAGACTCTGAGCTACCGTGCGCTGCAGCACATAGACACCTGTAACTGAATGTATGTGAGCAACCCATCTTGAAGAAGAACGGTTACTGGTAAGTAACCAACCGTTGCAGAACATGCGGGGAAGAGCTGAAGCTGAACTTTGCTGCATGCAGAAGGTGTGCATTTTCTGTACAGACCCTCAAGTCGTGTTCTCTTCCTAGGCAGCAAAAATGGCATTGGTTACACTATGAGGAGGGGTAGGGTTTGCTTCTAATTGTGTCACACTCTGCTGTGTAAATACATGTAACACCCACATGGCCAGATTGAGTCTGCCTTGCAGGCGGCTCTGACCAGAGAAAGGGCGTGCATGGGGACACAGCGAGGAGAGCCCCTTTGCTCCAGGGGCACCTGTTCCAAACCCCCAGAGTGACCACACACACACACTGGGATAGCACAGGGATTATGGGAATGGGGAAGGTTTATTTACAGAGGTGCAAAGGGGAAACCAACAGGGGAGATGGGGCAGCAGTAACACAGAGTAAACAGCTAACACAGGGCCCTGCAAAGCCCAACAACAGAGCAGGCTGGAGGCAGACGTGAGCTCTGCTTCTGCACCATGAGTTCAGGAGTCCCAGCACAGTTCCAGTCCAGAGTTCAGTCCAGCAACTCCTAGTCTTCAGGGCCAGCACTTTCCCAGCAAAAGAAAACCCTGTGATGCCTCTTCTGCTGCTCTCTGCGAACCCAGAGCGACACCCTCCCCACTTAACTAACTACAACCTCCCTCCTGAGTTCCAGGTGCTGTACTCACGGCCCCACAGCTCCACATGGCCAGTCACTGGATGCTGCTCTGTCCTTGGGTGACTCCTCCCAGCACAGTGTCCTTCTGTGGGTGCTGGCCTGGCATCCCAGGTCAGGCGCTCTGTCCTCCCTGGCTTCAGGCAGGGCCTCTCTCCCTGCTTCCTTCCCAGGCCTCTTGCTGCAGCTCCAGCCCCCCTCCTCAGCTCAACAAACCCTCTCCCACAGGGCAAAAGTTTAAAACCCCAGGGGGGGTTAAATACAGTAGAACCTCAGAGTTACAAACACATCAGGAATGAAGGTTGTTCTTAATGCTGAACTATTCAAAACACTGAATACAATATGATTGTTCTTTCAAAGGTTTACAACTGCCATTGACTATAGCAGTGGTTCCCAACGAGTGTGCCGGGGCACACTGGTGCACTGCGGCAACAACCAAAGTGTGCCGTGAGCATCCCAGAGAATCATAGAATCATAGGGTTGGAAGGGACCTCATAGGTCATCTAGTCCAACCCCCTGCCAGAGGCAGGACCACTCCCACTAAACCATCCCAGTCATGGTTTTGTCCAGCTGGGCCTTAAACACCTCCAAAGATGGAGACTCCACCACCTCCCTAGGCAGCTCATTCCAATGCTTCACCACTCGCCTAGTAAAAAAGTTTTTGCTAATATCCAGCCTCGACCTCCCTAACTGTAACTTGAGACCATTGCTGCTCATTCTGTCCTCTGTTACTACTGAGAATAGTCGAGCTCCGTCTTCCTTAGAGCATCCCTTCAAGTAGTTGAAGGTTGCTATCATATCCCCCCTCAATCTTCTCTTCTGCAGACTAAATAAGCCTAATGCTTTCAGTCTTTCCTCATAGGGCTTGTGCTCCAGCCCTTTAATCATTTTGGTTGCCCTCCGCTGGACTCTCTCTAGCATGTCTCTGTCCTTTTTGTAGTGGGGAGCCTAAAACTGAACACAGTATTCTAGATGTGGCCTCACCAGTGCAGAATAGAGGGGAATGATCACATCCCTTGATCTGCTGGTAATACTTCTTTTGATGCAGCCCAGTATGCCATTGGCCTTTTTGGCAGCAAGAGCACACTGCTGACTCATATCCAGCTTCCCATCCACTATGACTCCCAGGTCCTTTTCTCCAGTGCTGCTACTTAGCTGAATGTGCCCCAGCCTGTAGCAGTGCATGGGTTTTTTTCCGTCCCAAGTGCAGGATTTTACACTTGTCCTTATTGAACCTCATAAGATTTCTACTGGCCCACTGTTCCAATTTATCTAGGTCTCCCTGAATCCTGTCCTTGCCCTCTAACGTGTCTACTGTTCCCCCCAGCTTGGTGTCATCCGTGAACTTACTGAGTGCAGTCTATTCCATCATCTGGATCATTGATGAAAATGTTGAACAGAACCGGCTCCAGGACTGACCCCTGGGGCACACCATTCATGATTGGTTGCCAGCTAGACATAGATCCATTGATTCCTACATGCTGAAACCGTTGATCTATCCAGTTTTCTATCCACCCTATAGTCCACCTATCCAACCCATTCTTCCTTAATTTGCCAATGAGAATGCTGTGGGAAACTGTAGGAAAAGCCTTGCTAAAATCAGGGTATATCACATCAACGGATCTACCTGCATCAAGAAAACCAGTCATCTGATCATAGAAGGAAATGAGATTGGTCAGGCATGAATTACCCTTGGTAAATCCATGCTGACTGTTCCTGATCACTTTATTTTCCTCTAAGTGTTTGAGGATGGATTCTTTGAGAACCTGCTCCATAATTTTTCCAGGGATTGAGGTGAGGCTGACAGGTCTGTAATTCCCCAGATCCTCCTTTTTCCCTTTCTTGAAAATAGGTACTATATTTGCTTTTTTCCAATCCTCTGGCACCTCCCCCGTTCTCCATGAGTTTTGAAAGATAACGGCCAGCGGTGCTGCTATCTCATCGGCCAATTCCCTTAGCACCCTTGGATGCAGTTCGTCCGGCCCCATGGACTTGTGCACATCCAGCTTCTTTAAGCACTCCCTAACCTGACCTTCCATCACCAAGGGCCTCTTTTCTTCTCTCCAGTCTGCAATACCCATGGTAGTGGGCTGAGAGCTGACCTGCCTGTGAAAACTGAAGCAAAAACTGCGTTGAGCACTTCAGCTTTTTCCTCATCCTCTGTCACGAGGATGCCTGCCCCATTCAGTAAGGGACCTACACCATCCCTGATCCTCTTCTTGTTATTAACATACTTGTAGAACCCCTTCTTGTTATCCCTTACATTCCTCGCTTACATTCCTCACTAGCTGCAACTCCATTTGTCCTTTGGCCTTTCTGATTTTATCCCTGCAGTCCCTAGCAATATCTTTATATGCCTCCTTGGTCACCTGACCAAGCTTCCCCTTCCTGTAAGCTTCCTTTTTATGTTTAAGCTCAGAGCAGAGTTCTCTGCTAAGCCATTCTGGCTGCCTCACGTGTTTGTTCTTTCTCCTAATTGGAATGGCAACTTCCTGTGCCCTTAGCAGGGTTTCTTTAAAATATAACCAACTCTCTTGGACTCCTTTCCCCTTCAGATTAGCTTCCCAAGGGATCCTGCCCATCAGTTCCCTGAGGGAGCCAAAATCTGCTTTTTTGAAGTCCAGGGTTTGTGTTTTGCTTCTTTCCTTCCTTCCTTTAATGAGCATCCTGAACTCAACCATGTCATGGTCACTACTGCCTAGCTTGCCATTTACCTCTACCTCCCTGATCAACTCTTCCCTGTTTGTGAGCAGCAGGTCGAGCGGTGCAAGGCCCCTACTTGGTTCCTCCAGCATTTGTACCAGTAAGTTGTCCCCAGCACTCTCTAAAAACTTCCTGGATTGCCCATGCACTGCTGTATTGGCCTCCCAGCAGATGTCAGGGTAATTGAAGTCCCCCATCAGCAGCAGGGCCTGTGATCTAGAAGCTTCCACTAGTTGTCCATAGAACACCTCATCCACCTTGTGCTTCTGGTCTGGTGGTATATAGCAGACCCCCACCACAACATCCCCCTTGTTGCTTTCCCCTCTAAGTGTAACCCACAGACTTTCTACTGGCATGCTTCCACTTCCATAATGGAGCTCTGAGCAGTCATAGAGCTCTTTTACATATAGTGCTACTCCTCCCCCTCTTCTTCCCTGCCTGTCTTTCCTGAACAGTTTATACCCATCCATGGCAGAGCTCCACTCGTGCAGACTATCCCACCACGTCTCTGTTATTCCAATGATATCATAGTTCCTTGTCTGTGCTAGTACTACCAATTCTTCCTGCTTATTTCCCAGGCTCCTCACATTAGTGTATAGGCACCTAAGATACCCGGCCAATTTCCCTACTTTGTCATTTTGATTTTCAATTCTATTACATATACTTCCCCTACTCTCCTCATGTATTGGGGCTTCAGTGGAACATTAAAGACAATTATTTGACCCCCCCCCCCAAGTTCCAACTACCTTCTCTTTTATTCCTGGTGTTACAGTCCCAGCAACCCCCAAGTTCCATCCCTTTCGCCAGATGTCCCATATTCTCACTTACCTGTGGGCTTTGGTCTCCTTCCCCCTTTGAACCTAGTTTAAAGCCCTCCTCACTAGGTCAGCCAGCCTGTGCCCAAATATGCTCTTCCCCTGCAGCTGTGTTCATACACAGGCATTATTTCGGTAGAAGTTGTGTCGAAACAACATGTATCGAAATAATGCCTTATTTTGAAATAACAATTTGAATTAACAGTTTGTTAATTCGAATTAAGGAAAAAAGCTCAAAGTGAAATAGCAGTTTCAGGCAACAGTTATTTCGAACCAAGTGACTGTTGTTTCGAAACAACATGTTTGGACGGCATTGTTTTGAAACAATCATTTCGAAACAACATTATTTCGTCCCCACATGGTGTTTAAGTTGTTTCGAAACAACGGGTGCTGTTGTTTCGAAACAACCGTATGTCGTGTGAACAGGGTATTTCTTATTTCGAAACAACCTCTGTTGTTTCAAAATAAGAGTGCTGTGTGAACACAGCCTTCCTGGACAGATGAAGGCCATCTCTGCCTATCAATCCTTCCTGAAACAGTACTCCATGGTCAAGGAAGCCAAATCTCCTCCTGACCACACCATCATCGCAGCCAGGCATTCACCTCTAGGATGCATCTGTCTCTCCTGAGGCCTCTAGCCTTGACTGGAAGGATCAAGGAGAACACCACCTGTGCTCCAAACTCCTTCACCCTTGCTCCCAGAGCCTTGAAGTCGCCTTTGATCTGCTGAGGATCACCTCTCGCAGTATCATTGGTACCCACATGGATAAGAAGCATGGGGTAGTAGTCTGAGGGGCGGATGATTTTTGACAATCCCTCCGTAACGTCTTGGATACGGGCACCTGGCAGGCAGCATACCTCCCTAGAGGTCTTGTCAGGGTCACAGATGGGTGCCGCTGTTCCTCTCAGGAGTGAGTCCCCAATCACCACAACCCTATGTTTCCTCTTAGGTGAGATAGCTGTGATCTCCCCAGCCTCTGGGGTGCATGGCCTCTCCTCTACCTTCTGCATTGTCTCTAGTGCCGCATAACGGTTCCTCACCACAGTGGATGGTGGGATGTGAGCAGGCGTGGAGCACTGTCTACTGCCAGAGGTGACTAGCTGCCACTGTCCTCCCTCTGCCATAGGCATCCCATCCGTTTCCAGATCTATGGCAGTAGCCCTTGGCACCGGGATAGGGACCTCCTCCTTGCAGGTCTCATCGTGGACACTGTCAAGGAACTTTTCCAGGGCATGGATACCCCTGAGCTGTGACACCTCCTCCTGTAACTCTCCTACCTGTTTCCAGAGAGATGCCACCAGAAGGCACCTATCACATAGACTGATATCCCTAGCCTGATCATCAGGGGCAGGAAAATGAAGGCCACAGTCCCTGCAAATCCACACCAGGACCTGGCTAGATATATCCATGGTCAGACAGTCTGTCTGGCTACAAACCAAAGCAAAGGAAACAGAAGGGGCGCTGGCACAAGTAGTGCGGCTCCTCTTCACCATCTTGGCTTCACCAAACTCCTCCCCAAACTCCCTCTCAAACTCCCCTGTTTACAGTCCTCTGGTCGCTCAAGCAGTGGCTTTAAAGGCCTTCTCTGCCTAGGTCAGCCCTTGCCCCTTGCTAGTCACACAGGGGCAGGCGAATCACAAGGCTGCTAGAGGCTGGTGATTAAAGGTGATCAGGGAACAATGGTGCAAACAGCCCCCACCCAATCACACAAGCACAGTTGCACAACTAACCGCAATCATCTGTAGGGAAAAAGACATAATCACCTGTAGGGAAGAGAGCTGGAGTTAAAGTTCCCTCCCTGCTCAGACCAGCCACATGGGCTGTGCAGGACTGGGAAAAGACAAGGGCTAAAGGAAGGGGGAAGGCACTGGAACACAGTTCTGGGTACCCCTATTTTTAGGCAGGCAGGCTTCTGCCCCCCCTAAAAATAGAGGAAGGCACTGGAAAGTGCAGTTCCAGGAGTCCTCCTAAAAATAGCAAGAGCAGCCTGAATGCAGCGTTCTGGTAGCTCCACCTTAAGCCCAGCCAGCAGAGAGCTGTGGGAGGCCAGGAGTGTGTGAATCTCCCCTGCAGGGTGGAGCAGCTTGTGTCAGCAGCCTGCAGACAGCCCAGGTAAGGGCTTTGGCGGGGGAGGGCTGCCGGGGGTTGTGTGGGGCAGGTGTGTGTGTGTGTAGCAGAGGTGGGTGGAAGTGGATGTGTAGCAGAGGGTGTGTAGCTGGGGTTGTGCGTGTAACTGGGGGCTGGAGGCCTAGTTCTGGCCCCTGCAGTGATGGGAGGGTCCATCATAGGCAGCAGGGGGCTGGGAGGTGGGAGGATGGGATGCACTGGGGTAGGAAGGAGCGGCAGTGGGGTGAGGATTTGCCCTGGGTGGCAGGGAGCCACTGTGGAGAAGGGGGAAGTCAGGGCTGCACCATGCTCCCCTGCCCTATCTTCCCACTCCCCAGATTCCCCCTGCCTCCCCACAAAGCCACTTTTGTTCTCTCTTCCCCTCTCCTCTCCTGCCACCCTTGTGCTGTTCCCCACATGGCTGCCCTTGTCCTCTTTTGCCACCCCTGCCCTGCTGTGCTCCCCACACTCACTCCTGCCACTGCACACGACTCCAGACCTCCCCTGTTTTGCCAACCCTGCTCTGCTACCCCTACAACCCTACACAGCAGCATTTCCGAAACACTGTGCCATGGTTCATGAATATTCATAAGTAATTTAAGTTAATTTGAATATCCATGAGTATTTAATGGTGGTGTGCCTCAAAAAATTTGAAGGTATCAAGGTGTGCCATGGCAGAGAAAAGGTTGGGAACCACTGGACTATAGCTTTGTAACTTTACAGTTCCTGAGGGGTAGCCGTGTTAGTCTAGTTCAGCAAAACAAGCAAGGAGTTCTGTGGCCCTTAAAGACTCAGAAACTAAATAAATTTGTTAGTCTTTAAGTGCCACAGGGCTCCTTGCTTGTTTCACTATACAGAAGAAAAATGTGGCTTCCCTTACCTGCTTTTTTGGTAGTTTTTGTTTAAAACATACAGTACTTGTTTCTTTTTTTTCCCTTTTTTCTCTGATGCTGCTGATGCGTAGTTCCAAATGAGGTGTGTGGCTGACTGATCAGTTTGTAACTCTGAAGTTCTATTGTAATAACATGCAGTAGGTTTTCTTTAATCTTAGCTGCATATACGCAGCAGTTTTTCACATATTTGTCATTCTTGTAGGCTAACGTGAAGTGTAGTATCATAACAGCACAGTATATTTTTAGGCTCTGATTCTGCCATCCTTACTGATGTTGAATAATAGTTTTACTTTGTAAGTAATCCTGTTGAAAGCAGTAAGATTTCTAACAGGGACCACTCACTATGAATATGGATGATAGAGTTGGGACTTCAGTGAATTAGACTTATTTAAAAAAAATATCGTTAACTGTACATCAAGATGTGGTCCCCTTCCTGACTTTGGATACATACCTGTGAACATAAATATATTGTTCATTATTATATTGGTTCATAAAATGTTTCTCATCTTTCAGGGATTCTTTGAGTATGAATTTCTTACCCATGTGACCTCTTCCAAACTTGTAATAAAAATCCACAATCAATTCACTGAGTATTGGTGATATTTTCTTTAAAATTGTTTCTGTAATATCCCAGGAGAACTTGTTGAATCTAGAATAGAACCTGTAAAATAATAATCTGAAAGTTAAATATGTTCCTGGTTTCAGTCAGTGCGTGAAAGTCAAAAATGATTTTTTCTGATAATCTAACATAAAAGTGCAGGGCCTGAGTCTCCACTCATTTACACTGTATAACTGGATTTACTGCCGTGGAGGTACTCTTATTTATACTGGGTCCAGCAAGCTGTGGATCAGGTCTCATGGGAATTTCTTAGTGGTAGTGTGAAGTAGTAAGAAATAAATAGTGATGGCTATGTCCACACGTAGATGGTTATTTTGAAATAACTTATTTTGAAATAAGTTATTTTGAAATAAAATCCTTATTTCAAAACAACTTATTTTGAAATAAAAAATTGTTAATTCGAAATAAGGTAAACCCTGAAAGCGAAATAGCATGCCCGGTGTGTGGACATGCTATTTTGCTTCAGGAGATGGGCAGCATGGGAGGTGTGGCAACATGGCCCTCTGGCAGGGCCATGTTGCCAACCAATCCTCTGCCTTGCTTTCCCCTGGAGAGCCAGGTGGGGATCCCCCTGCCTTGACTCCCCTGCTGCTGGCAGGGGTTGCGGGCACCGGCTCTGCCCTGGTGTGGACACAGCCGATACGTCTACAGTGTGACTAATTCAGTAGTCCTTTATAAAGCAACACTTCTTTTGAAATTAAAAGGAATTTTGTATGAAAATAGGGATATTCAATATCTTCAGCTAAATAGGGAAATGAGCAGTTTCTGAGATTCCTGATTTATAGAAAAACTGGATTAAACCAGAATGAGGGAAGAATATTCCTACTGTCTCTGGAATAAGGGAAATGAAAATCTTAATAGGAAGTTAAGCATGACCAGGTAGTAAGGGGCCCTTTGATGTAGTGGAGAAAGGCATAATACATTTCTGAAAGTTCAAGTCAGACAAATTAAAATTGAAAATAAGGCACAATTCTTTTTTTAATGGAGAGGCTGACAAACCACTGGAAACAAACTACCAGGGGAAGTGGTGGATTCTCCATCTCTTGATGTCTCCACCTCATGTCTGGGTGCCATTCTCGAATATATGCTTTAGCCAGACACAGGCTATTAGGCTCAGTGCAGAGATAACTGGGTGAAACTCGAGTCTGTAATGCATGGGAGGTCAGACTAAGGACTGAATGGCCCCCCTTTTGGCTTTAAACTTTATGAATCTATAAAGGACTAAACTAGGATCAAATGGTTTAAACGCATCTGGTTTGATGAAGCACAGATGTTAGTGATGGGTGGCATTGAAAGAATTCATGTTGTTTAATATTCTTATGCATGTTCCCCTGTGTGACTAAGTTCCTCCTCTACCTTGGTGGGTCCCGTGCGTCTCTCTAGAAGTGGGGCTGTTTCCCTCAGGCCTCCAAGCCTGGGAAAGGTCCTTTGCCCCCTTCAGGCAGCGGGTTTTCCTTCCTCCAGTCTTTGTACCTGTTGGGCTCTTTCTAAACAGTGTTCTGCTTCTTCTCTAGATCTGCTGCCTTCCAACCACACCTCGCCTCCTCTCACACACTCCACTAGTTCTTCTTACTCTCACACTCCAGCTACAATCTGTCTCTGGAGGGACAGCTTTTTAACATGTCCTGGGTGGGGCCTGGATTAGCTCCTGGTGTGCCAATCATCTTGGCATAACCACTGCTCAGCTACAAGAGAAAAAGGGGCTTGCTGAGTCTGGGGCTAATATATTGGCTTTCTAGAACTCTCTGGAAACCCTCCAGTCTGTCCCTGTCACACCTGTTTTACTATACTGCATTTGAGCTATGTCACTTCATGGCTTATTATGTACTTTCCAGTCAGTTGCTTTTCCCTGCTCTTTTACTATATGCACAGAATTTGCCACATCTTGGCAAGGCTGCTCTTTGGTGGCTTGGTTTGGATCTCTGCGAGCAGTTGTGGGTAACTGCTCCTCTTTCTGCAGAGTTCTTAAGTATCGGATGCCGTGGGACACATTTGTCACAACTCTTTTTCAAGAGATATACCTAGCCAATAGGGTTCTAGGGTGGCATTGGGTGTTGTGTCTTTGGTTGGCTTATGGCAACAAGAGGTATGTATTTGAGGTCATGTCTGATTCAGGTGATGTGCTTCAGTGCCTCTTCCAGACTGGGGAATGGATGAGAGCAAACTCAGCTGAGGTGAGACGGACCTGATGCTGGGCTGGGGAAGGCAGCCAGTGACAGTGGCAGAGGTCATATCAGCCCCACAGATTGGGAGAGTATGTCCACCATTAGTTACTAGGATTCACAACTTTGGGATGGGTCTAGCATCCCAGCTGTTTTCTACCATCGTTCTCTGGCTAGGAGACTGTGTGCATCCCTTTTGGGTGAAGATGTGCATGATTTTGTTACTTCTACATTAGACTATGGCAGTGTGCTCCACATGGGGAGTGTGCTCCATTTGGAACAGGAAGCTGAACAGAAGGCAGCAGCACACTTACTGAACAGAGCATTGCACTGGGGGCACATAATATCTGTGCTCCATGGTTTGCACTGCCTGTCTCATGGTCTCCAGGTGAAGTATGAGATTCTGGTTACGACTTATCAATTTCTAAATGGTCTGCCACCAGCGTACCTGACAGCTTTCCTTCCATCCCCGATGGCCCATGATGACAAACCTGGGGTTAGAAGTGGTGACTCAGTTGAAATCCGCTCATTATGGTCTCACAGTAACAAGACAGTAGTTAAAGTTGCATCAACTTTTTCTGTTTTGCAAAGCTGCACCTCAGTGTCTCACCTTTTGGGGGGGGGGCGCTTGTAAGGAAATGGGTCATGGGGAATTTGAATCACATTTCAGCTGTTAATTAATACTTGCAAGGAATGATCTCCAATGTATATTTTGTTTTTGTATTTTGGGTTCTTTTTTGGAAAATTTGGGAAAACCAGAGCACTGGAAAAGCTTGGGGTTTTTTTTTTTTTGGTTTTTTTTTTTCGGCCACACTTCCTGCCGTCTATTCTACAAAGGCCTGAGCAGTAATATGGTGACATCAGAAATAATCAGGCACTCAGCACTCTCTCCTTCCAGTTCAGCTGCATACTTGGGGAGAGTCACAAGAGCCTTGGTTGTCATGGCAGTGGCTGCCTTATCACTGGTTTCCCTCAGCGGACCATCCTGTTAGTGGAAAGCAGGATCCCAGGAAGAGCTGGGATAGCGCAGACCGGATTTGGAGCAGCTCCAGTTAGGCTCCTTTGGGCTTGCTTTGGTGTCAGTTCCATGGTTTCTTTGCGAAGTTGTTTGTTACTTTACTTGAAAGAGAGGCATAAAAAGATGCAAAATTCCAGCTCCTTTTCATGGAGATTCTTTAAAAAAGTGGGAGTCCTGACTCAGGTTCCTCTTACACGATTTTGTAAAATGTCATTTAGAAGTGGTAATAAAACTTTTTGTGGAATTTCATAAAAATAAGATGGCAATGAAATACATAATAAGGTACTTACACATCTGTTGTCTTCAATATTTAAGTAGCACATATGTAAAAGATTCTTCTTCCTCTTAAAAAACTAAAGAAATTAATAAATAAGAAACTTCATTTAATGCTATAATAAACTATATCCTAAAATTTAGGAAATATAAAGATTAAAAAAGATATAAAATTGTAAAATCAAGCACTCTCAAGCAATGTTCCCTCTAATTACTTGTAGACTGTGTGCACAAACAATTCGTGTGTGCAAAGACATTTCTTTGTGAGCACCAATATTAGCACTATTGAGTTTTTTTGTGCGCACTTTATTGTGTTGTGTGCGCAGGTTTCATGACCTATGTGCGCACACATACTCACACAGCTTAGAGGGAACAGTGCTCTCAAGTTAAGAAATTTTACATTGGAAGTTGCCTATGCAACCTTAATTTGTCCCCGTTTTCCATGTGCATTATAATTCAGCCTTTAATTACACACGCTGGTACTATGTGTAGCACAGGACCCTTGGTTCATTCTGTGCATGGGATGGATCTGCTCTGGAAATGAAATCAGGGAAGTATAGTAAAGAGGGGCGTACCTATAGGATCTCTGCCTCATTTGTTGTAGAAGTTGGAAGGTTGTAGTGAATGAGGCAGGACTTTACCAGAAGAAAAAAAGACGGCTCTATTGCTAGAACAGTTGCATGCCACGTTGAAGACTTAGATTATATTCTCACCTCTTCCACTGAATTCCTGTGAGATGCTGGGCATGACAATCACACCAAACTTTGCACAGGCAATCATTTCTGCATGTGTAGTAACAGAGGTTAAAGTATAATTTGATGGGCCTCAGAATCCTCTTAATCTCTGGGCCCCCTTCCTATGTCGCCCGGGCCCCCTTCATGCATGTGCGGGCCCCAGCCCAGTTAGGATGAGGGCATGGGATGTGGCAAGAGGGATGAGGAGCAATGGAGCAAGGGCAGGAGGTGGGGGTGTTCAATGGCTGGCTGGGAGGAGGGGCAGGAGATGGGGCAGTGAAGGAGAGGGAAGGAGGTGTCAGAGTGGCGTATGGGGACATGGGCAGGAGATGGGGGCAGAAAAGGCATTGGTGGTGGGAGGAGGTGTAGGGCAGGGGCAGGGGCAGGGGGTCAGAGTTGCGAAGGGTGGCAGGGGCAGGAGATGGGGGCTGAGAAGGGGTGGGTGGGGCCAGGAGGTGTGGGGCTGGGGCAGGAGGTAGGAGATGGGGCAGAGAAGGGTTGGAGCAGGGGAACTGGGGGCTGGGGCAGGGGAGCTGGGGCTATACCTGAAGGGGACACTGGGCCACTCACCTAGCCAGTGCCCCTCTGTGGCTGTGGGGAGCTCGGGGATCCTGATTGGGGCTGGCCTGGCAGGAAAGAGTTTGCTTCACTGCCTCCACGCCAGCCTCGACCCCAGCCCACTTCACTGCCCCGCTGCCTGCGGAGTCAGAGCAACCTCAGCACTGTGGTCCTGGCTCTGGCTCCAGCCCTGGGTAGCTGCTGCAGGCCCAGCTCCACCCACACAAAGGGCTCCCACCTCCCAATCCTTCTCAGGGTCTGGCCCAGGCTTGCCCCTGGGATCCCTTACCTGTCTGCTGGTCATGAGCTGCTTCTCCTGCCCTGAGCATGCTCTGAGCTTCTAACTGAGCATGCTCAGGGTGGGAGTTTTAACAACTCCCAGCCTGGGGGAAGCTCCCTGCTGGGCGGAAGACTGTGTCTTCCAACCAGGTAAGGGCCGCAGCTACTGACTGTGCACAGCTGGTATCTGAGCAGGGGTAGTAAGGGGGAATGCACCGGAATGCTGCATTCTGCCCCATTATTCTATTTTTAGGGGCCCTGGAATTCTGGTCCCTAAAAATTGTGGGCCCTGAAATGGCATTCCAGTGTGTTCCCCCTTACTTTAACCACTGTTGAATTCTGTATCATAATGCGTATGCACAAGGGGGTTGAATTCAGGTTGTCTGGACCACACTTATTATGGCTTCTCCTATCCTAAGTATGTTTACAGCTTTTTAATTCTTAATTTTGTGTTTTTTTTACTGTTTTATGGTTTAGTTGATTGATGAGACCAACCTTAACTAACGTTAAATTAAGTGTTTTGTTTGTGAAGGAAATAAGGTGTGGCAGGCTGGCCAATGTGTGTGTAGGTTCTGGAACTTCATCTTCTTGTGCTCCAAAATAGCTTGAATTTGTTGGCATTCTCAGCATGCTAAAAAGCATCTGTTTGAGAGGGCTGAGGCTATGTTTCCTCATTGATGAAGGGGGTAATGGGTGGCTGGCTGAATTCCTGTGGCACTGATGATTTTAATGCTGTTCAGAGTTAATTGGATAGTATTGATTGTATAATTAAGGATCTTAGGGGATCCAAAGCCTTTGATTGGCATCTTTATTATTTTAAATCTAAATAACCTCTCTGCTCTCCTCCAAAAGCAATAATTCAAGATGCTTTGCATGTGTATTCAAGGTCACAGGAAAATAGATTAGGTTGCATTATGTAACCTGAAAACCCTCTGAGAAGTCTGGCTAGTTGAAGATCCACAAAAATTGGCTTAGTGTTGTTTGGTTGTCAGAGTTTAAGCTTACCTCTGAGCAAACTTCTGTACCCCAATGGTGCCATGTGCAGCACTGAGCGTGCTGGGTGCAGGAGTCTAGTGTAATGTGTGCAAAACCGTAGTGTCATGTACAGCACTAGTTGTGGGGGGTGTGCAAATATGACGGGAAAGTAGATTATAAATAGCTTGCTCACCCAAGCACTCAACACTGTCCATTACAAGTGGCAGCCTAGCTGTGCATCCCATTTATTGTTCCAGTCACTGGAAACAAGATTGAATGAAGAAGATAGACTCATCTGATAGTTAGAGCTCATAGATATCCATCTGAATCCTGATCCCTCATTTGTGTATTCCTGATCCCTAGTAATGATCCCATCCCATCTGCCTCATTCTTCCTTTGGCACTGGTCCCTGTCCATGAGTGTAACCCATACTTGTTTGCCCAAATCATTATGTGGGGCTAGGTTTCAAGCCTAAAATAGCTAAATGTTGTTCTATTATCCTTTGTAAATAAACCCTTCTCTATTTAAGCTTAAAATCTTGTCTGTGTTCCCTGGGCAAGCAGCTGATAAATGATGTGGGCCTGGGGACAAACTGGAGGGTCCAGCTGAAATACAGGTTTAAACTGTTTGAAGTTACTTTGGATTTCTAAGGGCAAGCCCATAGGCTGTGGATCTGAGGCTTGAGATTTCAGTCTGAACTAACAGTTGTGGCTTTTGTGTAACAATTATTTAAGACACAGTATTGTTTCATAATGTGTATGCACAAAGGATCAGAGGTAAGATTGCCTTTCCAACTTTAATATTTGTGTTTTCTGACTCTTGAGTGTTAGTGTTGGCTTCATACAGATTTTTGCATTTAATTTCCCATGTTTTTTTTAAATAGGGTGCAACAAAGCATTTCAGGTTCTAGTGTCTGCAAGTTCCTCTATCTGACATCATGTTGATAATGGGTCTTGTGCCATAATCCTGAACTGTTTGATGCTTCCTGGATGCTGCTATTTTTAACAAGGGCCAACAGACCCCCACCTCCCTTGACTGAAGCCCTCCAAGCACTCAGGTATTGCCCATTATTCTATTACCCGTTTCATCAATGGGATACCTGACCTGCAGAAAGGTTATCCAAAGTCACTCATTAAGTAAATGTCAGTAGGAGAATTAATACATTGGTTTCCTAATTGCACATTTATTTCCTGAGGGTTGTGTCTTCCAGATAAGGCAAGTGACCTATCTGTTTCAGAATGGCCATCTGGAAAGTGAATGCAATAATAATGCTTTTTTGCATACTCACTGTAGCATATTTTCCTTGTAAATCTCAGTGCTTCACATTCATGGGGAAAATCCTGTTCTCCATATTTTTACAAACAAGCTCTGGGAGATGGAGTGGTGGTATGACCAAGCTGTGGTGCTTCAAATTATGCATGTAAATAAAAGATTTTCAGAGATTCAGCGCACCCACACGTTTCTGACTGGAGCAGCTTGGCTCTCATCTTTGGAGTATTGCCGTGTCCAAGATGACACAACTAATCAGTGTCAGTTTATATGCTGAAATGTTGTGCAGCACAAAAGGAATGCATTGCACCATCCTCATTCACAGCTTAATGAGCACTCTGGGGTACAGATTATGTGAAAGAAATTGCAGTTCTCAATGGAGTCCCCCCGGTATCTCATTGCATTATTGTGCTCCCTTGCCAGTTAAGGCAATTAGGTGCCAAGGCATCTGCACTGGTATGTCTGTGTGGTGAGGAGAAGGTGGGGAAAAGGATGCTTAAAGGGGGAAGAAGTGGATTCTGAAACACTTGGAGGAAAATAGTGATCAGGAACAGTCAGCATGGATTCACCACAACCTGATTGCCTTCTATGATGAGATGATGGAATATGTGAATGCGGGAACAGCCATCAGTGCGATATACCTTGACTTTAGCAAAGCTTTTAATAGTTTCCTGTAGCATTCTTGTTAGAAAGTTAAGGAAGTATGGTTTGGATGAATGGACTGTAAGGTGGATAGACAGCTGGCTAGACCATTGGGCTCAGTGGGTAGGGATCAATGACTCAATGTCTAGCTGGTAACCAGTAACTAGTGGAGTGCCCAGGGGATCAGCCCTCGGGCCAGGTTTGTTCAACATCTTCATTAATGATCTGGATGATGGGATAGATAGCACACTCAGTAAATTCGCTGATGACACCAAGCTGGGGGGAATGGTAAACACCCTGGAGGGCAGTTATAGGATTCAGGGAAATCTAGACAAATTGGTGCATTGGGCCAAATGAAATCTCATGAGGTTCAACAGGGAAAAGTGCAAAGTCTTGTACTTAGGATGGAAAAATGCCATGTACTGCTACAGGCTGGGGACAGATTGGTTAAGTAGCAGCACTTTAGAAAAGGACTGGGGCGTTATGGTGGATGGGAAGCTGGACATGAGTCAACAATGTGCTCTTGTTGCCAAAAAGGCCAATGGCATATTGGGCTGCATCAGTAGGGGTGATGCCTGAAGACTGAGGGATGTGATTATTCCGTACTATTGGGCCCTGGTGAGGCTGCATCTGGAATACTGCATCCAGTTTTGGGCTTCACACTGCCAAAAGGATGTTGACAAATTAGAAAGAGTCCAGTGGAGGGCAATGGAAATGATTAGGGGATTAGGGCACATGACTCGAGAGGAGGGACTGAACGAACTAGGTTTATTTAGTCTTCAGAAGAGAAGACTGGGGGGGGGATTTGATAGCAACCTTCAACTACTTGAAGGGGTGATCCAAAGAGGAGGGAGCTCGGCTGTTCCTGGTAGTAACAGAGGATAGAATAAGGAGCAGTAGTTTCAAGCTGCAGCTGGGGTGGTCAAGGTTGGATATTAGGAAATACCTTCTCACTAGGAGGGGGGTGAAGCACTGGAATGGTTTACCTAGGGAGGTGGTGGAATCTCCATCTTTGGAAACATTTAAGGCCCGGTTAGACAAAACCATGGCTGACATGTTTTAGTGGGAGTGGCCCTGCTTTTAGCAAGGGGTTGGACTAGCTGACCACATGAGGTCACTTCCAACCCTATTTTTCTATGATTACTATGGAACTCAAACACTGCCAGTGGTTTTCAGATTGTCCAGAGGACAAAGAAGAAATGTTGGCCTCCTAAGACTCCCATAGAGCTGAATTGTTATTCAGTAGATCCTGCCCTACTCTGTTTGGACCCTTATTTGTAGTGGAGCCATTGCAGTTCTGCAGCACAGAGGATGGCAAGACCTTGTTCAGGGAGTGCACATACCCTGTGTGTTACCTTGCCTAGATCTCATGCAATGGGGCTGTCAAGGCTGCTTCCCCACTCTGGCACTCTGAGTGCAAAAGGTGGGGGCCCGCAACAAGCCAGAAAAGCCACTGGCCTTAAAGCCTGGTCTTAAAACTCTCCAGGGCCTCCAGTTTCTGGCCTTGGAGTGGTATCGCTGCCACCACCGAAATGCAAAAAAACCTCTTGAAACCCAGGAAGT
>ML681995.1:4661304-4749384 GCA_007922195.1 Podocnemis expansa | reverse complement strand
ACTCACTGACCAGAGTGTTAACCCCTTCCTCCCCAAGGGTTACTACAGGGGCCAGTCCAGGGGAAGAGTGGAGGGAGTAGACCAGGGTGAAGACTGCTGGAGCGTCAGCTCTGGCACTACTATGGGGTGGTAGGGAAAGACACTTTCACCCCTTGCCCCCTGTGTCATTCCTCTGTACTCAGACTTGGCACAGGGCCTTTCTCTCTTAGGGTACATCTACACTGGAGCCTTAGGTAGACTTAAGGAAGGTTAAGTCAGGTTACAGACTCCTGCAGCCCCATGGACTTTTATTAAGTCGACTTAAGCATGTCCTTAAGTCAACTTAATAACACCATCTCTTAAGGTTGACTTCACACTTAAGTTGACCTCATTAAGTTGACTTAAGCCAATGTAAATGGGAAAAGCCCATAAGTCAATTTAATTGGCCTCTAGGCCCCCTCCCAGAATTCCTGGCCACTAGAAAAGGGTGCTGTGGTCACTTTTTTAAAGGAATGGCTGGGGGAGGAGGGCACTTTGCCAGTGCTGTGTGGGACAGCTACCCACAATGCATCACTCCTCCATTGACCTAGCACCTGCCAGTGTGGATGCAGGCAGTTGACAGAAATTTTCAATGTGGAGTCTAAGTTGACTTAACAAGGTTGACTTTAAGTTGACTTAAAGTTGACCTTGTTAGGTCGACTTAACAGAGCCTCCAGTGTAGACATACCCTTAGTGCTCTGAGCTATTGACAGGGGTTAAAGTATAATATGGCACCTCCTAATCAGGTGGGCCCCCATCCCACGGTCTGGGCCCCCTTCAAGCACCCCAGCTACTGCCCCCAGTATCTATTCCCTTGTCCCCAAAATCTACCCCAGCCCCCAATACCCACCCCCAATATCCACCAAACCCCAATGCCAACCCTCAGAATTGACCCCAGGTCCCAATACCCATTCACCAAATCAACCCCTGCCCCCAGTATCCGCCTCCAGAATCCATCCCCTGCCCCAATACCCACTCCCCATGCCCAAAATAGATCCCCTGTCCCCAATACACTCCCCAGTGTGAGCTGGGCCACCCCAGCACTTACCAGCAGTGGCAGGCCCCAGCTCGGGGTGGTGACATGGCTGAGAAAGAAGTGGCAGGCCCCAGTTGGGGCTGCAGCGTCGCCTGGGATCAGCTGAGGGGGAGTGGGGGCAGGCCCCAGGTTGGGGCAGGGCCTGTAAGGGGAGGGGTTTGGGGTGGGGCTTGAGCCAGAGGTGGGGTCCTTCCCAGCAACATCCCTGCCTGCTGCCTTTCAGAACGCAGGGGACTGCCATTCCAGGGCCTCCTATTTTTAGGGGCCCAGCATTTGGGCCCCTAAAAATAGAAAATTGAACTGGAATGCTGCGTTCTGGACCCCACTATTTTTCAATGTTGGGCCCCGGAACTCAGCGTTCCGGCACCATTTTCTATGTTTAGCGGGCCCAAATGCTGGGCCCCTAAAAATAGTGGGCCCTGGAACGGCATTCTGGCTAACTTTAACCCCTGGCTGTTGGATTACATGGGTATGTGGTACAGTAACTTCCTAATGGAGTAACATTGGATCCTCAAAGTGAGGTAGTAATATCTTTTGTTGGTCCCATTTCTCATATATTAGAGAGAAATTAAGATGGTTGAAACTTGCTCTGAACCACCACCTTCTCCTGTAAAGTTCATTAAAGAAACTGGAAATTAAAACCAAGCCTCAGTGACAGCTGGATGATTGATGAATGGTCAGTCTGATTAAAATGCAGAGCTGTTGTGCACAGAAAGACAGTCAGCTAAAGCAAATCTAACTGGAGATAAACATTTGGTTTGATTTTGAATTCACTGGAGACTACTATACTGCTGGTGCATTGTAGCCTGCATTTGTCTACCTGGGAATTAGGCTGATCTTTGGTAGCATCTCAGAGAATTTAAAATTTGTCAGTTATGGATTTAATTTTCGCCTGTGCCATTTTTGCCTCAAGGGTTTTCTAGGAAATCAGGAGTGCATTCCCTTTTCTATAGAACTCAAGTACCACTGCAGACATGCTGTGGAGTAGACGGAGACTTTGCTTGGCATGTATACAAGGCTCTTGGATTCTTTGCTTTTTTCCCCTTAGAATATTTCTCATGAGGGTTTTTTCTGCCTGAGAAGGTTTAGGCATTGTCAGCATCAGCATTGGTCCCTGCCATAGCTGTGCCTGATCTTGTGACCAAACCAAGAAGTCCTGATATACCACAAAAGTGTTACCAGGAGCTACTGCACCTACAATTCCCAGTTCTGAGGAGCTTTGCAATAGCATTGTGAGAATTTACCCAGTGGGTATGTCTACACGGCACTTTTCTTTCGAAATAACACTCGTTAGTTTGAAATAAAAGAAATTTAGTCTACATGACGTTTTCTTATTTCGAAAGGACGGATCCCATCCTTTCGAAATAAGAATCGTTGTTTCAAAAAAGTTAAACACCGTTGTTTCGAAACAACAGGTCCAAATGGCTTTATTTCAAAATAACCATTTTGAAATAACAGCCGTTTGGATTGCAGGCTTTCCCTTAATTCGAATTAACATTTTGTTAATTCGAATTAACTTATTTCGAAATAAGGATTTTATTTCGAAATGGGTTATTTCGAAAGGGGTTCTTTCAAAATAAAAGTTACTGTATAGACATAGCCAGTGCCTTTTTGAATTGCTATTTACTTTAACCATCACAGTTTCCAAGTTACTTATATATGGAAACCCAGCTGATCCGAGTCTTAGCCACCTGACATTTTGTTTCTTAGTTGTCTCCATAGAGCTTCTGCTCAAGAGAGAGAAATTGATTTATCAGGCAACAGAAAGTCTCAGATTTTACAGTGGTGGTCTTAGTGACATAGCCACTAACATGTTTAACATTCTGTAGGAGTTTTATGTAGATCTGAGAAAAGCAATTGCTCTGTTTAATCAGCGGTAATGTTCCACTGGTTCCCTTGTGTCTTGAGTTTTACGGCATTGTCTTAAGACTTAGGAAACATCTCTTTCAAGCCACTATCTTTCCCCAGATCCAACAGTCCAGACAAAATATTGCTGCCTCTTTAAAGGTGTCAGGAAAAACTTAGACAGGACAGTTTTCATCAGGAAAAGCAATTCAGTTAATTAAAACACTTTATGAAATTGTGTCAATTTCAACCAAATTTTGATGAGAGAGAAAAAGGCTTATGTGGGAGAAGTTCTGACAATGTTGAAAAGTCCCATTTTGACATTCTGTGGAATGAAGCTTTTTACTTTTGACATGATTTTTCATTTAAAACTTTAAAAAAATATACAATTCTTTAACAAGTTGAAATTCAAATCAATTCTGGTCATGTCAAAGCCATTTTAATTTTTTCTTTCCTAGAGAATTTCAACATTTTTGGGCTTTTCCCTAAATCGGAATGAAAAGCAGATCTTGAAATCTCAAATCCTGTGTGAAGTAGCATTTCTGGTCTCCACCCAGCTCTGTTCTTCTTCGAGTGATTGCTCCTGGCCATTCCATTGTAGGTGTACGCGCACGTGTGCACAGATAGCCGGAGACTTTTCCTATAGAGCACCCGTAGGGTCATCTGTGGTGCCCCCTGCAGTGGTGCCGTTGCGGCTTTCTATATGAGACACAGCCGACCTGCCCCCTCCTCAGTTCCTTCTAACTGCCGTGGCGGTAACTGGAGTGCTTCTGACTGTCTTCGCACAGTCCTTCACTGCTATCATCAGCAAGAGTGCCTGTTTTAGTTAGTTTGCCACCAGCCTCCGGGTTGGGGCATGCCAGGATTTAAAACTTGTGAAGTATGTCGCAAGCCAATGTTGCTTGATGACCCGCACTGCTCCTGTTTGAGGTGTTTGGGAGAGGCACGCCTCAAGGACAAGTGTAAAATCTGTAAGAGCTTCAAGCCACACACTCAGAAGGATAGGGAGCAAAGGCTGAAACCTCTTTTGATGGAGGAAGCCCTTAGACCAGCTTCCAGAGCAAATTCCAATGTGGCACCATCAGTTAGTAGTGCCCCGGCAGCACTGGGGCACCATGATTCATCAAGCAGCCTTCAGCACTGGCCTTCAGCACTGGTACCGGTGGCGGGGTCCGCGGCCCTGTCAACAGCCCCTTCCACCTCCAGATCCTCGGAGGCACCGTTCTCTCTCTCTGGTACCACAGAAGAGAAGGAGATCAGGCACAAGAAGCTCCCCAGTGGTGTTGAGCACTCCTAAAGGGCCATGCTCTAAAGCGAAGCAGCCATCGGCACCGTCGGTACCAGCTCAGGTGGAGCGGTTGGCTCTGGTGCCCGTGCCATCCCCGACACAGGACATCCTAGGGGACGACATGCTGCTGCCTTCTATGCCTGAAACCTTTGAGGCAGCACGCGACTTTATTGAACAGACAGCGCCGTCTGCCTCAGGCCCGGCCCCATCTCTGGCACCCGTGTCGGGGCCATCGATAGGGAGGCCTCCGCTGGTGCATCCAGCTTCTCCGTGCTCTCCGCCACTAAGGTCCCCGGTTGTCCTTGTGCCTGCAGGTGAAGGACC
Organism: Podocnemis expansa; assembly: GCA_007922195.1. NCBI lineage: Eukaryota > Metazoa > Chordata > Testudines > Podocnemididae > Podocnemis > Podocnemis expansa. The sequence continues at coordinate 4,744,873 of ML681995.1, read as the reverse complement.
CTTGGGCACTGTCAGTGGACTGTCTGTCATTGTCATAGCAGTGGGGGTCCCTCGGTACCGTTCACCTTTAAGGAGACACCATCACTGTTCGCCTGTGCCACCGAGACTGCTTGAAAATCAAAGCCCGTGGCACTGCCATAAGACGGCCTCCAGTACAGCACCACCTTGATCCCCATGAAGTGGTCCTTTTTTGGACTTGAATGAGGCTTCTGCGGTGTCCAGAGTCAGTAGGCCTAGGAGTAAACGGTTGGCTCTGTATGCCCCGCAGGGGTATCCTCAATGGCCTGTTCCTTTGCAGTGGCCTTTCTGGACTCCTTGGGTTTTCCATCAGGGGCAAGGTCCTGGGTTGAGCAGATCCCACTCGATGGCTGGCTCTCACCCCCAGCCTTCCTACTTGGTGGGTGCTCCCCCGGAGATGGGAGACCTCTTAGAGCGGGAGTCCTCTGCAAGATCCCAGGCTCCTACAGATCAGGACAATTTGGACCATCAGGGTGAACTAGAGGCTGCAACCAAGCCCATAGATCCATCCGGGGAATCATCGTCATCTCTTCTGGATGAGTTGGTTGCAGGGGCCAAGCCTGAGCCTATCCCAGATGATAGGCAAGGAGCCTGGGAAACAAGCAGGAGGAATTGGTAGCACTAGCGCAGACAAAGAACTATGACATGATTGGGATAACAGAGACGTGGTGGAATAGTTTGCATGACTGGAGCTCTGCAATAGATGGGTATAGACTGTTCAGGAAGGACAGGCAGGGAAGGAAAGGGGGAGGAGTAGCACTATATGTAAAGGAGCTCTATGACTGCTCAGAGCTCCATTATGAAAGTGGAAACAAGCCAGTTGAAAGTCTGTGGGTTAAGTTTAGAGGGGAGAGCAACAAGGGGGATGTTGTGGTAGGTGTCTGCTACAGACCACCAGATCAGAAGGAGGAAGTGGATGAGGCATTCTGTGGACAACTAACAGAAGTTTCTAGAGCACAGGCCCTGGTTCTCATGGGGGACTTCAATTACCCTGACATCTGCTGGAAGGCCAATACAGCAGTGCACAGGCAATCCAGGAAGTTTCTGGAGAGTGTTGAGGACAACTTCCTGGTACAAATGCTGGAGCAACCAACGAGGGGCCTTGCGCCTCTCGATCTGCTGCTCACAAATAGAGAAGAATTTATCAGGGAAGTAGAGGTCAATGGCAGCCTGGGTAGCAGTGACCATGAAATGATTGAGTTCAAGTTGATGATTAAAGGAAGGAAGGAAAGAAGCAAAACACAGACCCTGGACTTCAGAAAAGCAGATTTTGTCTCCCTCAGGGAACTGATGGGCAGGATCCCTTGGGAGGCTGATCTGAAGGGGAAAGGTGTCCAAGAGAGTTGGGTGCATTTTAAAGAAACCCTGCTAAGGGCACAGGAAGATACAATTCCGATAAGGAGAAAGCACAGCAAATGTGGAAGGCGCCCACTGTGGCTTAACAGAGAGCTCTGCACTGAGCTGAAGCATAAAAAGGACGCTTACAGGAAGTGGAAGCTAGGACAGATGACTAAGGAGGCATATAAAGACATTGCTCGGGACTGCAGGGATAAAATCAGAAAGGCCAAAGGACAAATGGAGTTGCGACTAGCAAGGGATGTGAAGGATAACAGGAAGGGGTTCTACAAGTATATCAATAACAAGAAGAGGATCAGGGATGGTGTAGGTCCCTTACTGAATGGGGCAGGCATCCTCGTGACAGAGGATGAGGAAAAAGCTGAAGTGCTCAATGCTTTTTTTAGTTCAGTTTTCACAAGCAAGGTCAGCTCCCAGCCCACTACACTAGGTACGGGGGACTGGGGAGAAGAAGAGAGGCCCTTGGTGACAGAAGGTCAGGTTAGGGACTGCTTAAAGAAACTAGATGTGCACAAGTCCATGGGGCCGGATGAACTGCATCCGAGGGTGCTGAGGGAGCTGGCTGATGAGATAGCTGTACCGTTGGCCATTATCTTTGAAAACTCGTGGCGAACGGGGGAGGTGCCAGAGGACTGGAAAAAAGCAAATATAGTACCTATCTTCAAGAAAGGCAAAAAGGAGGATCCCGGGAATTACAGACCTGTCAGCCTCACCTCAATCCCTGGAAAAATCATGGAGCAGCTTCTCAAAGAATCCATCCTGAAACACTTGGAGGAACGTAGAGTAATCAGGAACAGTCAGCATGGATTTACCAAGGGTAAATCATGCCTGACCAACCTCATCGCCTTCTATGATGAGATGACTGGATTTGTGGATGCGGGAAGAGCCGTTGATGTGATATACCTTGACTTTAGCAAGGCTTTTGATACGGTTTCCCACAGCATTCTCATTGGCAAATTAAGGAAGTATGGGTTAGATGCATGGACTGTAAGGTGGATAGAAAACTGGCTAGAACAACGGTTTCAGCGTGTAGGAATCAATGGCTCCATGTCAAGTTGGCAGGCAGTAACAAGTGGTGTGCCCCAGGGGTCGGTCCTGGGGCCAGTTCTGTTCAATGTTTTCATTAATGATCTGGATGATGGGATAGATTGCACACTTAGTAAGTTTGCAGATGATACCAAACTGGGGGGAACGGTAGACACCCTAGAGGGCAGAGACAGGATTCAGGGAGACCTAGACAAACTGGAGCAGTGGGCCAAGAGGAATCTCATGAGGTTCAACAAGGATAAGTGTAAAATACTGCACTTGGGACGAAAAAAACCCATGTACTGCTACAGGCTGGGGAGTGATCAGCTAAATAGCAGCACTGGAGAAAAGGACCTGGGAGTCATGGTGGATGGGAAGCTGGATATGAGTCAGCAGTGTGCTCTTGCTGCCAAAAAGGCCAATGGCATACTGGGCTGCATCAGAAGAAGCGTTACCAGCAGATCAAGGGATGTGATCATTCCCCTCTATTCTGCACTAGTGAGGCCACATCTGGAATACTGTGTCCAGTTTTGGGCTCCCCACTACAAAAAGGGCATGGACAAATTAGAGAGAGTCCAGAGGAGGGCAACCAAAATGATCAAAGGGCTGGAGCACAAGCCCTATGAAGAAAGACTGAAGGAACTAAGCTTATTTAGCCTGCAGAAGAGAAGACTGAGGGGGGATTTGATAGCAACCTTCAACTACTTGAAGGGTTGCTCCAAGGAGGAGGGAGCTCGACTGTTCTCGGTAGTAACAGAGGGCAGAATGAGAAGCAATGGCTTCAAGTTACAGCTGGGGCGGTCCAGGCTGGATATTAGGAAAAACTTCCTTACTAGGCGAGTGGTGAAGCATTGGAATAAGTTGCCTAGGGAGGTGGTGGAATCTCCATCTCTGGAGGTGTTCAAGTCCCAGCTGGACAAAACACTGACTGGGATGATCTAATGGGAGTGGTCCTGCTTTTTTTGGCAGGGGGTTGGACTAGATGACCTCGTGGGGTCCCTTCCAACCCTATGATTCTATGATTCTATAGTAAAGCGCATCAAGATCTCCTGCACAGAGTCGCCCAGGGCTCAAGTCTGTAGGTGGAGGAGATTATAGAGGAGGCAGATCCTATGGTTGACATTCTTGTGCCGGAAGGCCCCCCTCGAATAGCCCTCCCGCTTATCAAGACCATCCAGAAGACCACAGGATCCGTATGGCATACCCCAGCCTCTGTGCCTCCCACGGCCAAAAGGGTAGAGTAAAAATACTTTGTGCATTCAAAAGGTTATTAGCACTTCTACATCCATCCCGCTCTGGGGTCTCTGGTTGTAGCGGCGGCCAATGAGAAAGAGCGGCAAGGCCATCAAGGGCCATCCCCTAAATCTAAGGATGCAAAAAAATTACTTATTCAGAAGGAAGATTTATGCCACAGGGGTGCTTCAACTCTGCATTGCTAACCAGCAGGTGATCCTTACCCACTATGCCTTTAAGGCATGGTCTTTGTTGGAGAGGGTCTCGGAGAACTGCGATCAGAGCTGGAGGCCTGAGTTTTCAGCTGCCATTAAAGAGGGCAAGATAGTTTCTAGAGCCGTTTTGCAATTGGCGTTAGATGCTGTGGATGCAGCAGCCAGAGCCATGGCCTTCGGAGTCACCATGTGCCGCAGCTCTTGGCTTGAAGCATCAGGTCTGCCCCAAGAGGCGCAGCACCAACACCACTCTCTCCCTCAGCTCGTGGAGAAACGCCTGACAGGCCAGGCAGGCTGCATGGAGCTCCTTCACGTTGATATGAAGACTCATGTCGTTGTCTCTCCAGAGGCCTTGGGTTGCTGGGGGACCCAGATGAGCCCCCCCCACCCCAAGTCCAATGCGTCCGCCAAGCTCCAGACTCTGAAGGATGGCAGGCCCCTGCTTAAGTACACACCCTGGTGCCCCAGAGGAGACCCTTCAAGCCAGTCCTGGTGCCCAGGTCTCCCCACCGCTTGCAAAATTATAATGCTTGGGAGGCTGGAATGGCCGAAAAAGTAATTATCGTCCAACTCCTCTTTCCCAGGAAGCTGTGCTCCAGTCTTCAAGCTCCAAGAAAGGTTTTTGAAGGTGTGCTTGAGGACGACATACCAGAACTACCTCAGGATCCACACCCTCTGTTCGCCAACAGACTATCCACCTTTATCTGGCCTGGTCCCAGATCACCTCTGATGCTTGGGTGCTGTGCACAGTGTCTCAGGGATGCTCCCTCCAGTTCTCTTCCTTTCCCCCTGGCTGCCCTCCTCACTCTCCGGTTCTCTCAAGTGGGAGGTGTTGAGGCCCATCTTCCATCTGTGAGGTTATCCCCAAGTGGACCTCTTTGCGTCCAGTCAGAACTACAAGTACGCAGAGTTTTGTTTGTTCAGAGGGCGGAACCCAGGGTTAGTTGTGGACGCTTTCAAGATATCTTGGACGGGGATGGCCTGCTATGTGTTCCCCCTGACACTGTTGATTCCAAGGGTCCTCCTGAAAGTAAAATAGGACCAGGTCTCAATCATCTTGGTAGCCCCAGCATGGCCGAGGCAACATTGGTTTATGACTCTGCTGAGTCTCTTGGTCAGTGACCTGATAGAGTTGCCAACATCGCCGGACCTGCTCTCCCAGGACCAAGGGCATTTGCACCACCCAGACCTGAGGTCGCTACACCTCTGTGCATGGAACCGCTATGGCTGAGGGGCAGGGAGTTGCAGTGTTCAGCGCAGGTGCAGAAGATCTTGTTCAGCAGTAGGAAGCTCTTGATGAGGGCATTGTACAAAAGCAAATGGGGCAAGTTTGTGGACTGGGCACTTAGCAGGGATCTTGTGCCCTGTTGGGGTTCAGTTCAAACCATCCTTGACTTTCTCTGGGGCTTGAAAGCCCAAGGGCTGTCCTTGTCCTCCATCAGAGTCTTCCTTGTGGCGATTTCGGTGTTCCATGAGAAAGTGAGCAAAGCTTCCCTCTTCGCCGACCCATTGGTGAAGCGCTTCCTCAAGGGTTTAGAGAAGCTCTTCCCAGTGGTGTGCTCACTGATCGCACAGTGGAACCTCAGTCTGGTCCTCTCGAGACTTACAGGGCCCCCATTCAAACCGCTTGCCTCCTGTTCACTTCTCCTCCTTTCATGGAAGGTAGTCTTCCTAGTGGCAATAACGTCGGCCAGGAGAGTTTCAGAGATTCCAGCGTTGTCAGCCTCCCTGCCCTATATGGTCTTCTTCAAAGACAAAGTTCAGCTGTGTCCTCATCCTGCATTCCATCCTAAGGTGGTTTCACAGTTTCACTGTAATCAGGAAATTGTCTTGCCGGTCTTTTATCTAAAGCCCCATGCCTCAGACAAAGAAAGAAGGCTCCAAGCTCTAGGTGTTTGCCGTGCCTTGGGTTTTTACATAGAAAGGACGAAACTCTTTAGAAAGATGTCCTAACTGTTTGTGGCAGTTGCAGATAGAATGAAAGGGGAGCCAGTTGCAGCTCAGCATCTCTCCTCCTAGATAGCTTTGTGCATTTGCAAATGTTATTCATGGGCTAAGATTGACCCACTGGCAATCAAGGCCCACTCTATGAGAGCTCAAGCTTCCTCTGCTGCATTTTTGAGCAGGGTACCGACTGTGAACATTTGTAAAGCGGCTACATGGTTGTCAGTGCACACGTTCACGCAGTATTATGCAATTGATCGGCAAGCTCAAGGCAATGCTGCAGTGGGTAGAGCAGTTCTGCAATCAGTGCACTTGTAATTCTGACCAACCACCATAGGTAAGACTAGTGAATCACCTACAATGGAATGGCCAGGAGCAATCACTTGAAGAAGAAGAAGAAGAGGTTACCTACCTGTAACTGGTGTTGAGATGTGTGCTCCTGGAAATTCCACATCCCTCCCTCCCTCCTCTCTGCAGAATAGGCATTAAGAAGAAACTGAGGAGGGGGCGGGTCGACTGTGACTCATATAGAGAGCTGCGACGGTGCCACTCCAGAGTGTGCCACAGCTGACCCTACGGGTGCGCTATAGGAAAAGTCTCCAGCTATCTGAGCATGCGCATGCATACACCTACAATGGAATGTCCAGGAACAACACCTCTCGAAGAACACCAGTTACAGGTAGGTAACCTCTTCTTCTTGATACTTGACTGGAATAATTTGCTGTGATGGACTCAAACTCTCTATAGTCTGAGTTGGTTTCTGCAGCTTTGATATTCTCCCCCGTCATTTTGCGATGAGGGACTTTAGGTTACAGATAAACCGGAGAAGCTTATTGATGTTGATGTTTGTGTTTATTTTATGCATGTATATTTTTGTATGTATTTGCTTTTGTGTCTGACCAGCCCCTGCAGGGAGCACCATTTCTTGCCTGTTGCTTGGCAGTATGGCTGTGTCAGCTTTCAAACAATCAGAGCAGATCTGGAAGGAGAAATCTTGTGCTCATGTCAGGTGTTAGGAAGTGAATCCCTGCAGGCTTGTCAATTGATGTGAGAGTGTTTGGGGGAGCTCAGCAGCGCAAGTGGCAAGGCTCCTGGGCAGAGCTGGCCAGCAGAAATTTAGCTGTCAATTACTTTCCATGGATGGTTTTAAACCTACAGGTAACACACAGGGAGAGTTAACTGACATCTACCATTTTCAACCCTGCAATACATCTTCCAGGAACCACGTTCTATTGAGTTGTGCAGCTGCTGAGAGGCAACTCACCAGTTATGAGTCTCTAGAGAAGAGGGCTTGAGTGGGGAAATGGACTAAAATACAAAGAGCCAGTTCCACTGAGGGCTGCTGGTGCTTTGCATGGCATTGTTGGTAGGTTCAGGCCTTATATCCAACCCCAGGGAAAAGGGTATCCCTGAGAAATGTAGAGCTAAGACAGGTGTCTGTGCATCTCTGTACTTCACCTAAGATGACCAGATAGCAAGTGTGACAAATTGGAATGGGGTGGTGGGCAGGGGTTAAAGTATAATTTAGAAGGCCCCTGAACCCTCCCACATGGGTGGCCCCCCTCCTGCACCTCCAGCCCCCCCTCCTGCCCGTCAAACACCAGCCCACCACTCACCTACCCTGCACCCCAGCTCCTGCCCCCAATATCCATTCCCCTGTCCCCAAAATCCACCCCTAGTCCCCAACAGTCACCCCCAATATCCACTCCCAGCTCAGGTGCCCTCAACCCCCACCCCCAGCGCGAGCTGGGCCACCCCAATACTTACTGGCAGCCGCATGCTGGGCCGGGAGATGATGCAGCCCGCATGCAGAACTTGGAGGCTTCTTCCTCGAAGTGCAGTCTTCCCATGCGCAGAGGAGCTGGGCATATCCCTCCGCTCTCCCCCTGCCTGCCAGAATGCAGCAGAACGCTGTTCCAGAACCTGCTATTTTTAGGGGCCCAGCGTTTGTGTGCCTAAAAATAGAAAATGGAACCAGAACACTGCATTCCGGGGCCCATGGTTTTTAAATGGTGAGCCCCAGAATGCAGCATTTCCACTCCCTTTTCTATTTTTAGGGGGCCCAGAACTCTGAGCCCCTAAAAATAGTGGCCCCAGAATGGCGTTTCCCCGTGTTCTGTCCCACTTTAACCCCTGCTGGAGGGTAATAGGCCCCTATATAAGAAAAAGCCCCAATTTTCAAAACAGTCCCTATTAATAGTGGGGCATCTGTCCATCCTACACTCACCCTCTTAGTGATGGCTCAGGGCCTGTGGCTGAAGAAAAGAATGCACAGCTCTCTTCATTTCGATTCTTTTGGTAATTAAAAACTGGTAGAAATTAGAACAGCCTGAAGAGTGCTCTAAGTTATCTCTAGGGTCTGGCCTTGCACACAGCAATGACCTTAATATCACTTTCCATGCCTCTAGCCCTGTCCTTAGGTCACCTAACACCTAAGTGGCTATACACTTAGGTCTTAGCAGAGAATCTGGCCCGAACTATTTAGAATTATTATTTTATTACTTAACTGCTATTTAATTTGCCAGAATCTTCTGAAGAAGATAATGAGAGGGTGAAGTTTTCCTTCAATTCATTCAGTCTGATCAGCATTCTGCCAATACTAACAACTGTGTTCAGTTCTGGCACTGTTCAGCTTTTTGTCATGTGAGGCTGAGCAGCCTGGACTTGTCTGTCAGACTCTTTGTTCGATAACATTTACTCTCCATGAATGGCAGGAATCAGTGTTTCTTTTGCTCACTTGCTAGCCCGGTTCTGATTATCCAGGTGTGTATCCATTAGGGTGATATTGAGCACCACTATGCAGACTTTGAGTGTCCAATCAGTTATTTACAAATGCAGAATCACATATCCATTTCAGCTAGCTCAGTTTGGCTTGTTTCTGTTGCACAAATACTTGTTTCCAGAGTAGTCGGATTACTAATTATTTGTATTATGTAGTGCTTGAAGTCCTCGTCTGAGATTGGTACCCTACTGTGCTAGCTGCTATACTAACATAGCATGATAATCCACCTGCCGTGAAGAGTGCATAGGCTAAACAAGGTAGGAACTCATCCCTGCTTACACCTCTCAAGTCCATACTGGCAATCCTACCAAATTCAGTTAAGTGACATTTGAGGATTTATGAACTAATTGAATTGGAACCACCAACTATTTGCACTTTAAATAGCTAGCTCCTTAGCAGGTATAACTCCATATATACTCAATGGCATCATTATAAATGTATTTACACCAGTTGAGAATCTGTCCCAGAGCAGCTAAAGAGCTTGGCAGTGGACTATATTTTGAGTATTTATATTACTAAAAATAACAGTAATATTCACAGATTAATTGTATGCTTTTAAACAATTGGCCTAGAGCTTTCATGGCTTATAATCCTTACACTATTTTTTAATTGTAGCATTAAATATTCAACTAAAATACAGATCAGTCCATCCGCAATAAACGTTGCATGTTTTCTTTTTACAACTTTTGATGTAGTTCCTTGAAACTTAAAAGTATTTTAAGAATTGCATGTTGGGAAATTTGAATCTGCAAAAGAAAAGTTTTATCAAATGATGAAGAGACTCTAGACTGAGAATACAAGGTGCCTTCATAGATATTGGGAAAGGCGCATCAAAAACAGTTAACCCATCAGAATCAAATCACTAAAAAACCAAGTTTATGAAGAAAAAGATGAAATGTAATTTTAGATCTGCCCAGAACACCAAACATCAAGAATCTTTAAATGAAATCTAAGATGAAAGAAACCCAGAAAAAAATATTCTCAAGCCTTGATGTAGAAAGAATATAGAAATATTTGAGCTGGGTTCTGCCCCGTTACATCTGAAGAACCTCATTGAAGGGAGCAATATCACACAGTTGTAACTTGTCAAAAATTCAAGAATTAAAAGTAAAAATTTCCTTAGGTTTACATAGATTGTAATCTCCTATTGATAACAATCATTAATATCCTATATAATTCTAACCTCCTACAAGCCATGGATAACTTTTACCTGTATTCTAGATCACAGCAGGGCAACTATAGCAAATAAGAAGCAATATTCTTGTGACTCAAAGCCTCCAAACAGAAAGATTTGGATGAGTAGGTGTTATGCACAATGATGATTGTGAAAAGGCAAAAATATCATAAATAAATATTGTATTTGTTATGGAGATAAATGTGACCCTAAGAGTCCTACAATGCAACAGACAAAGGGCCCACCATACTGTAACTCATATCAGGCCTGCCAAGCATACTGCCCCCAAACACTGTTGCCATAATATGTATCTGAAAGTGTATGTGAACTGGTAACAGGTTGGTTTTGAAAATCGTTGAATGATGTTGCTTGTGGATTGTGTACAAAGAGTTATAGGTGTGTGCTGAAAATATGTTCTTAAAATGTGTTTTGGAGGGAGTGCACATGTAACCTGCTAGGGTGGGCTCGAATGCACTCACTTGCCCCTCTTCAGTGCCTAACAGAGAAACCCCTGCAGAAAGCAGCTGGAGAGCCAGGATCCAGTCTGTACAGGACTCACAGCAAAGACTGCTCAGAGTTCCCATCCCACAACAAACTATTGCTCAGAATAAACATAACAATTAACTTTATTAACTAAACAAGCCTTATCCTAAGAAACCATAATAAATTTAAACAAAACAGTAAGAAACCCAAGAGTCCCAAAGTTCAGGTGGCGTCACCCTTATCTCAGTGGAAGTCTCAAAGTCCTTGAGGCTTAAATGCAAAACAGAAGCCATCCTCATCATCTCTAGCTGCAGGACTCTTCAGGCAAATGCCATGCAGTTCTTTCTTCCTCCTGTGTAGCCAGCACCACACAATCGGGTCACTGGCCATCCAGCTCTCAGTTCTGTTGCAGGCAACTCCCCTGCAAAACTGTCCAAAGCACGGAGAAAACATCCTGCAGTCCACTCTCATGCAGCTCCTCTCACTCAGTCCCTGAGCACATGGACTCTGCAGGTCTCTCTGTTTGCTCCTCTACAGGATGCTCCTCTCAGTCTTCTCCCTGGGCATGCAACTCCAGCATAACAATAAAACTTGTGGAGCCTGCTCAATGTGCTACCACACCCTCTTACCAGAAAGTTCTGGTTTCTGGGCTGTAAAATCTGCCCAGCAATGTAAGCCAACCATAAGGGATCCCTGAAAGAGATTACTCCTTTTTAGGCACATGGGTTACACATAGACCGATTTGTCTGTTTTGATTATGGGTAGAGTGCAAAATAAAAACTATATTTATGTTTGAAAGAAAACAAAGCCATCAAGATAACAAGTGGCAGAGGAGACAATATAATAAGCACTCAGGGCAGGGGAAGGAGTTTGTATGCCAAAATGCCTTCCTGGATTTTGTGCCAGAGACAGTGGACTTTGGGTGATATAAGTGGAATGCGATGGGATGTGCTGGGCCACTGACTACCCACCCACTAAGGTTAACAGCTGACTGGGCACATTGGAAGCAGAGTGAGAGAGTATGCAGGTTCACTTCTGGATGACAGAGGTGCTCATGAGAGGGGCAAAAAGACATTTTAGTGATCTGTGGGTGTTCCTAAGCCTCTAACTGCTCAAGCTGAACCGGGACAATAGGGTTTGAGTCGCTCAATAATTGTCTTGTTCTGGTCATTTCCTCTGAAACATCTGGTACTGGCCCCATCAGAAGATGGGATGATAAACTAGATGGACCACTGATCAGACACATTTTTATTCTTATGTTCATGCCAGACCCAAGAGATCTCTGTAACTCCACTGCACCTTCTTGCTAGTTGTCATATAGGGGGTCTTGGATCCCAGTGGGGGGACGACTATGGGACATCCTCTATCAGGACATAGTAAGCAAGGCTACCACATGCTCCCTGTGTCACTGCACAGCTGTGGGCTTTGTGTGAAAAGTACAGCATAGCCCTAAGTGTATAAACTGATTTTTTCTTCTTCAGTAAGCTTTAATATTTTCTAATACAACACAGCAGTGTAGTCTACTTTTGTTTTGTACTGGAAACTCAGTCTTCATTCAGAAGTCTTATTCTGTAGTACCTGCATCTGATTCCCATTCTGACCATACTAGAGGCTTCATTTGAATAATCACTCATTTTTATTTATTTATTTATTTATTTATTTATTTAACAAAAATATATCTCATCCAAGTCAGACTAATGTATGTTACCCTGATAGGCTGATTCATTGCTGTAAGACCATTTATAGTTGTAATATTCAGCCAGGTATTTTAGAAAAGAGGTTTGGAAATAAACTAATGCACATGCCATAATGGCAGGCTGTTATTAATTTGAATGGGAGACCATTCTGACAGTTTTCAGAAAATTGCAGTCAAACCTCAAGTTCTGTGGCTAAATACAATTAAACTTTCTGTTTCACACCCTCTAAACTAGAGCCCTGCAAATCCGCATTACATCCGCATCCGCAGATACAACAGGGAGATCCGTGGACCATTTCTTGTGGATGCAGATCGGATACGGATCCACATATTTTTACCTACACAGAGCTAGAGCCCTGCAAATATGTAGATATCTGCGATATCCGCATTATATCCACATCTGCTGATACAACATAGATATCAGTGGGCCATTTCTTGCAGATGCAGGTCGGATATTGATCCACATATTTGTATCTGTGCAGGGCTCTGCTCTAAACTCTTTAACTGATGACTCCCAGCCTTGAAAGAAGAATGCTCAAAAATTCACCAGCAAAGGCAAATCTGTAAAGAAAGGGAACATTGCCTAACAGAGCAAAAGACTTTAGGAATCAGGGTAGATGTGGCTGAATGCTAAATAGATCTCAGCTGCACAGATTAGATCTTTTAGGAACTGGCCATAGGCCAACATCTGAAAATACACTTGAAAATTCAGACACCCCAGGACAGCTTCCTACCTTTCTCCCACCTATCCCTGTCTTCTCAGCTCATGAAGATCCTTGTCCTCTTATTGGATCCAAATGTTCCCATCTCCAGGTTTTCCAGAGGGTGCTGGGAAGCGGCTTTCTTTGGGAGAGACTTCATGAAATGCTAGGTGGAGCAGAGGTCACTGCCTTTTGTCACCTTTGCCTTTAAATTTGGTTCTCAGTTGCAACCATTAGCTGTTTTCTGTGCATCTCAGAGACTGGCTATCTTGAACACAATATACCTCGAGAGGACCCTTTCCCCTGAGACTCCCAAGCAGGATAGGGTGCCATTACCCTTCCTTCGAAGCCTCTGTCTATAGAGGATGGAAGCTGGGGGAACCCTCCAGTGTGGTCTGTGTGAAATTCCCCCCAAAATGGTCTAAAACTAGATCTATTAAGGATAGTGAGAAATTATATTAATATACAAGAATGGGCTGCATACCAGACATTATTTTTAAAATTGGTACTTAAATTTATGTTCTTTAATTTAGTTTTGTTCACTTAAATAAGTGATCTAGCCAAAATTTTTGAGACTCTACCACTGCCTTTGAAATCAAAGGGATTTCTGAGTACTCAGCACCTCTGAAAGTCAGACCATTTTTATTTAGAAATCTGATTTTAGGCAAACAATAGCACTGTTCCAGAGCCATGTTTGCATCTTATTTCTATGCAAGGATCTTTGTTCTAATGTAACATTTTTGCACACTGATTACCCTTTCTGGAAGGGATTATTAGCCTTTTTTCTTCAACAGCTGCATAACATTGTGGACTGTTACGCAATAAATAATTGACTGTTTACCCCAAATTCTTTTCAGTACCTAACCAGTTATTCCCCATTTTGTAGTTATGCATTTAAGTTTTCATTCTGAAGTGAAATACTGTGCACTTGTCTTTCCTGAATTTTATCTTGTTGAATTCTGACCAATTCTCTAATTTGTCAAAATTGCCTTGAATTCTAATCCTGACCTTCAAAATGATTTCAACCCCACACAGTCTGGTGTCATCTGCATATATAAGCATATTTGCAATATAAGCACATTTTCCAGTCCATATCCAACTTGTTAATAACAATATTGACAAGTACCAGATCTAGGACTGATCCAGTGGGACCCCATTATATGTGGTCTCACAGTTTGACAGTGAACCATTCATGATTACTTTTTGACTACAGCCTTTCAACCAGTCATGCACCCATTTTATGGTAATTTAATCTAGACTGCATTTCCCATGTTTTCGTCTGAGATCTCATGTGGGACTACATCAGAAGCTGTACTAAAATCAAGATATATCCCATCTATTGCTTCACCTTCAATCTCCCAGTAACATCATAAAAGAATGAAATAAGATTTGGCATGATTTGTTCTTGATAAATCCAGGTTGGCTATTACTTATGACTCTATTACTTCTAGGAGTTGCATATAAATTGATCATTTAATTTTTTTCAGTTTCTTTCCATGGGCTAAATGGTCTATAATTCCCCAAGCCCTCTTTGTTTTCCTTTGAAAAGAGAGGTTCTACATTTTCCCATCTGTAGTCTTCAAGGACCTCATATGCCCTCCAGGGGGTCTCAAAGATAATTGCTAATGGTTCTCTAGGTATTTCCAGCACTCCGCCCACTTTGTAGGTGCCTCCTGGTGATGTTTCAGGGAATTACTCAAGTGATCCTCATCAGGTGGTTTGTGCTCTGCCTCTGCACATGTCAAACCTGACTCCTGAGTCTGCTTCCAAGACCTCAGCCCTCCAGCTGAGCCCCTTGTAAGTCCCTCTCTTCCAGGGTATGGTCCCACTTACTGGTCTTGGCCACTACTTAAAAGTTAATGGCTGTGAGTGCTACATCACCTTTGGCGCTCTGGGGGAGCAGGGAGGGGCCCAGTCCTGCTGTCTTCCCAACCCAATGACCTTCTGTTCAGTGACCTCTGCACTGACTGCCTCCCATCAGTCTCTACTGCTGTCTGTCTGCCTGGATTGCTTTCCTTGCAGCCCCCAGCCTTATGCGGACCATGACCTCAGGGCTGTGCCTCAGCCTCCTCATGGCCTGTTGTCCCAGAGTCTCAGCTGCTGTCATCTCCAGCTCCTTCACCTTAGGACCACTGCTCCAGACCTCTTCCCTTTCTTGCTTCAGGACCTTTGGTCCTGCTCAACTTCCAGTGGCCCACTGTGAGATTTCCAGGGTGTAGGCTCCCTCAGCCAACCAGCTAGAAAGAGAACCTTCTCTCTCTTGATTGGCTGCTACTCCCAAGCCCTTTTTAGTCATTTTATGGGCCTAAGCAGGGAAAACACCCTGCTACGGGTTCTGTGTTTGCTTCAGTTAGTTTCTTACATACTGAAAATGAATTTCAGTAGGTTCTACTGATTTGAATACAGTGAACTTACATGTTTCTTAGCCTGTTTCCCTCTGTTGGCTTGCCTTCTTTTTAGTATTAATTGTGTTTGAATTGTTGTTCCCCATTAACATTTTTAGTGAAGAATGAAAAAAAATAGGTATTAAACACCTCATGTTTCTTGATCTAATGAGATATTAGCTCTCCTTCCATACACTTACCTCTATCTTTCTTCTAGTCTATATTTAAAGAATCTGTTCTTATTCCCTTTTAAGTCCCTTTCTAAATGTAATTCATTTGGTGCTTTACAAGATGTTTTACTCATTTTGTTTTCACTGCTTGTGCTATTCTTTTGTAGTCCTCCTTAGCAATTTGTTCATACTTCCAGTTTTAGTAGCATTTCTTTTAGATTTTCAGATCATTCAAGAGTTTGATGGAATCCTGGTGGTCTCTTGCCATTCTGACTAGTTTTAAGACAGTTTTTCCATTAGCATTCTCTCAATGAGAAAATGCCAGCTCTTCTGAACCCGCTTTTCTTACCATGGAACCTTACCTACCAGTTCTCTGAGACTGTTAAAGTCCGATTTTTTAAAATTCATTGGCCTTTTTCTGCTGCCCTCACTCCTTCCTTTATTTAGGATCATGAAATCTGTCATTTCATGATCACTTTCACCTAATTGCCTTCCACATTCAGATTCACTACCAATTCCTCCCTATTGATCAGAATCAAGTCTAAAACGGTTCTTGTCTTGGTTATTTCCTCCACTTTCTGGAATAAGAAGTTGTTCTTAACACATTTCAAGAACTTACTGGAAATTGTGTTGTGCCATGTTTTTTTTCCCCCTCCAATGGATACGTGGGTAACTGAAGTCCCCACACTACTACAATATCTTGGATATTTTTTCCGTTAGTTCTAGAAATGCTTCATTCACGTTCTCCTCCTGATCTGGTAGGATAGAGGAGATGCCTGTCATGATGTCATCCTCAATTCCCTCCTCTGCCTTTTTATCTTTACACAGACACTTTCCATTTATCTCTACCCCACCTCCTTCTGGACATCAAAAGGAGTTTATATGTTCTTGATGTATAATGCAATAACATCCTGTTTTAAGCTGACTGTCCTTGCAGACCAAGTTGTATCCCTCTATTCCAACATTCCTGTCATGAGACTTAGCCCACCAAGTTTCTGTGAGGCCAGTTAAGTCACAATGGAGCTGATGTACTAATACTTCCAGTTCTTTTTCACCCAAAATAGGGAAGAATTGATCAGGGACATAGAGGTAAATGGTAAGCTAAGCAATAGTGACCATGAAATGGTTGAGTTCAGGATCCTGATGGAAGGAAGGAAGGAAAGAAGCAAAACAAAAACCCTGGACTTCAAAAAAGCAGATTTTGGCTCCCTCAGGGAACTGATGGGCAGGATCCCTTGGGAAGCTAATCTGAAGGGGAAAGGAGTCCAAGAGAGTTGGTTATATTTTAAAGAAACCCTGCTAAGGGCACAGAAAGTTGCCATTCCAATTAGGAGAAAGAACAAACATGTGAGGCAGCCAGAATGGCTTAGCAGAGAACGCTGCTCTGAGCTTAAACATAAAAAGGAAGCTTACAGGAAGTGGAAGCTTGGTCAGATGACCAAGGAGGCATATAAAGATACTGCTCGGGACTGCAGGGATAAAATCAGAAAGGCCAAAGGACAAATGGAGTTGCGGCTAGTGAGGGATGTAAGGGATAACAAGAAGGGGTTCTACAAGTATGTTAATAATAAGAAGAGGATCAGGGATGGTGTAGGCCCCTTGCTGAATAGGGCAGGCATCCTTGTGACAGAGGATGAGGAAAAAGCTGAAGTGCTCAACGCAGTTTTTGCTTGAGTTTTCACAGGCAGGGTCAGCTCCCAGCCCACTACCATGGGTGTGGCAGATGGGAGAGAAGAAGACAGGCCCTTGGTGACGGAAGGTCAGGTTAGGGACTGCTTAGAGAAGCTTGATGTGCACAAGTCCATGGGGCTGGACAACCTGCATCCAAGAGTGCTAAGGGAATTGGCCAATGAGATAGCAGCACCGCTGGCTGTTATCTTTCAAAACTCATGGAGAACGGGGGAGGTGCCAGAGGACTGGACAAAAGCAAATGTAGTGCCTATTTTCAAGAAAGGGAAAAAGGAGGATCCGGGGAATTACAGACCAGTCAGCCTCACCTCATCCCTGGAAAAATTATGGAGCAGATTCTCAAAGAATCCATCCTCAAACACTTAGAGGAAAACAAAGTGATCAGGAACAGTCAGCATGGATTTACCAAGGGTAAATCATGCCTGACCAATCTCATCTCCTTCTATGATCAGATGACTGGTTTTCTGGATGCAGGAAGAACCGTTGATGTGATATACCTTGATTTTAGCAAGGCTTTTGATACAGTTTCCCACAGCATTCTCATTGGCAAATTAAGGAAGTATGGGTTGGATGGGTGGACTATAAGGTGGATAGAAAACTGGCTTGATCAACGGTTTCAGCGTGTAGGATTCAATGGTTCCATGTCTAGTTGGCAACCAGTCACGAGTGGTGTGCCCCAGGGGTCGGTCCTGGGGCTGGTTCTGTTCAACATTTTCATCAATGATCTGGATGATGGAATAGACTGCATTCTCAGTAAGTTTGCAGATGACACCAAGCTGGGGGGACCAGTAGACACGTTGGAGGGCAAGGACAAGATTCAGGGAGACCTAGATAAATTGGAACATTGGGCCAATAAAAATCTTATGAGGTTCAATAAGGAGAAGCATAAAATCCTGCATGTAGGACAAAAAAACCCCATGCACCGCTATAGGCTGGGAAACATTCAGCTAAGTAGCAGCAGTGTAGAAAAGGACCTGGGGGTCATGGTGGATGGGAAGCTAGATATGAGTCAGCAGTGTGCTCTTGCTGCCAAAAAGGCCAATGGCATACTGGGCTACATCAAAAGAAGTATTACCAGCAGATCAAGGGATGTGATCATTCCCCTCTATTCTGCACTGGTAAGGCCACATCTAGAATACTGTGTTCAGTTTTGGGCTCCCCACTACAAAACGGACAGGGACATGCTAGAGAGAGTTCAGCGGAGGGCAACCAAAATGATTAAAGGGCTGGAGCACAAGCCCTATGAGGAAAGACTGAAAGCATTAGGCTTATTTAGTCTGCAGAAGAGAAGATGGAGGGGGGATTTGATAGCAACCTTCAACTACTTGAAGGGATGCTCTAAGGAAGATGGAGCTCGACTGTTCTCGGTAATAACAAAGGACAGAACGAAGAGCAATGGTCTCAAGTTGCGGTTAGGGAGGTCGAGGCTGGATATTAGAAAAAACTTCTTTACTAGGAGAGTGGTGAAGCCTTGGAATGAACTGCCGAGGGAGGTGGTGAAATCTCCATCTTTGGAGGTGTTTAAGGCCCGGCTGGAGAAAACCATGACTGGGATGGTTTAGTGGGAGTGGTCCTGCCTCTGGCAGGGGGTTGGACTAGATGACCTATGAGGTCCCTTCCAACCCTATTATTCTATGATTCTATGATTCCTCATAGTCCTTGCATTTCTGTATACGCATTTTAGATTGAGACCTCATATTGCTCTGACCCTATTGTAAGTTTCAGTGTCCCTGAGGCCAACCTTTAATCCTCAGTTAAGGTCACCTTTTTATGCTTGATTAGGTTGGCTAATCAATACATGAAGATGCTTTTCATGTTCTTGGTCAGGTGGACCCTATCTCTTCCCAGCAGACCTCTTTCCCAGAGCAGCACACCATGGTCAAAGAAATCAAACCCTTCTGTTGATACCATCTGCACAACCATGCATTCATCTCCAGAAATCAGTTTTCCTTGCCTGGTCTCTTACCGTCATTGTGAGGATCAACAAGAGCACAACCCGTGCCCTTAACCCTTTTACCCTCACTCCCAGAGTCACTGCAGATCTGTTCAGCATCAGACCTGGAAGTATCATTAGCGTCCGCATGAAGAGCAGCATGTGGCCAGAGGTATAGATGAACCTCAGTAAACTTCCTGTAATGTCTCAAAAAGAGGCAGGCAACACTTCAGATGATATGGCAGTTTGGCATGTTGTCCTGGGATGTGGTACAGAGAAGCATGTATGGGAGTAAGGATCACTCACTGGGTAAGGCTTGTAGGACTGGTTCTTGAATCATAGGTGCAGCACACTCAAAGAGAGAGGCCCAATAAATTAGAAGACAAAGTGGCAATATGGATTCAAGATGCTGTGGTATCACCAGAAGTGAAATTCTATGAACATTTGGGTTAAACCAGAAGGGACATCATTTAGACAGAAGCTGGAAAAAAAAGAAAACATTCTAAAAACTTGCTTAAGATTTCCTAGACAGGAAGTGATGACATCCCAGGAAATATTTTCTTTAAAAGGGAACTCAAAACAGATCACTTCAGTATTCCTAAATAATTTCAATTTATTCAGATTACATATTAAGAAAAATTGTAGCTATAAGAAAGCTTTAGGGAAAAGAATAGTTTT
This sequence comes from Podocnemis expansa, assembly GCA_007922195.1. NCBI lineage: Eukaryota > Metazoa > Chordata > Testudines > Podocnemididae > Podocnemis > Podocnemis expansa. Next base: position 4,725,391 of record ML681995.1, on the reverse strand, counting down.
CCAGGGGAGACAAAGTATTTATCATTACTTGTCAGATTCACATGTGACCCATCTGAGTGCTTCATGGTGATGTTACAGGGAATGACACAAGTGGTCCCTATCAGGTGGCCTGTTCACTGTCTCTTCATACCAAACTCTACTCCCAGCTCTGATCGTAGGGTCTCAGACCTCCAGCCAAGTCCCTCATAAGCCCATCCCTTCTGGGGTAAAATCCCACTTGTCACACCTGGCCACTATTTACCCAGTCAATGGCCACAAGTGCTGTGCCATTCCTGAAGCTCTGGGGGAGTGGTAGGGACCTGGACCCACTCACTTCTCCAGGCCTCGGTCCAGGGACCCCACACACTGTGACTTGGCACCAACACTGCCTCCTCCCACCAGTCTCTGCTGCAGTCTGTTTCCTTGTGCTACTTTTCCCACAGCCCCCAGTCATACACAGACCCTCTCCTTTGGTCTATGCTACTTCAGTCTACTCAGTATATCTCCTGGACCTTCTGCAGCCTCCTGTTCCATGCCAGCCCTGTCATCACAGGATCCTCTGTTGCCATTCAGGTTTTTAGCTTGCCAGCTCCTGGTCTGCTTCCTATGCACCCACTGAGCTCTCTAGGGTGCCAATTGCTACAGCAGGCAGCCAGTCAAGACAACCTTCTCCTTCTGCTCCCTGACCCAGATTGGGCCCTTAGTCCCTGCAGCACACTTTTATACAGAGCTGCTGACCTCTGATTCGCCCTCGGCATCTGGCAACCCATTGGCTGCCGCTCTCCCAGGACCTTTTAACCACTTATGGGCCATAGTGGGAAAACAGCCTCACTAAACAGACATTGTAGTGCTGTTGACCTCCCTTGTTCCCAGACTAGCCACGCAGCCTGTGCTGCTTGCTGTCAGAACTTGGGAACTCCATAAAACCCTGACTTGGGCTCATCAGTGATATGAAAGCATTACTTCTTATGCTGTAATTAACAGCAACTGAAGATACACATTTGAGGTGGGTAGAGCTCTTTGTTTTTGTAAAAAAACAAGAGGTGATCACATCCAGGTCCTGCATAGTCTCAAGTAGTTGATGGATATTTGATTACTCTAGTTATCCTTTGTTTTGATACTTGTTACATGAGAATCACTTTTTAATGCTATCTTCTACTTTATTCCTATGAACTATGGTATTTTAATAAAATTCAACTTCCAAGAGATCTGAAATGTTGAACTGTTTCTGTTGGTCCTGTTATAGCTTTCAATTGACATTAAATGATCCAAAATGCTCAAAGAATGTGTGTGTGTGTGTGTGTGTGTGTGTGTGTGTGTGTGTGCGCGCGCGCTCGCAAACATATATCCACACTCCAGTATTTGAACCCTCTGAACCCCATTTGCTTGTGCATATGTGATGTTTAATAATAATGCATATTTTACCAAGATGATAGAGTTGAAGAATGTTCAATATTCGAACATCGAAGAATGTTCAGTGTTCATAGTTGGAATATTTTCCTTAGTACAGTACTTTGCTAATTTTATTATCCAACAATTATTTCAGTCATGTGTCTGTTATCTCCTGTTTTCTTTGAGAAATTCCAGAATAAATTATCCCTTTAACCTAGTTTGTGCACAGTACCAGAGTATAATTGATTAAATAACATTAAACTGCATCAGTTTAAAGCTCACAGGCCTGGTATCCCCATATTTTTTCTCCCTCAATATTGGATACATCTGTCATCTGAGACTAAATATTTTCCTGTTTTAAATAAGGGATAGATATTGCTCCCATTTACAACTTACTTCTGTTAGGGCTTTCTCGGGTGCTAGAAACTGGGTTCTGAGCCAAAACTAATGGAAGTCAACTGTGAAATAGACCTACAGAGGCAGTGATCTCAATTTTTACAATAAATCATTAATTCTGTAGACCATTGTATTGGACATGCGAACTCATGAATCAAGATTTTATACATCTACTGATGAATCTTTAGATGTTGCCAAAGTCATCTTTTCTAGGCCAGCAATTCTTGTCTCTCTTTTTAATTACTTTCTTTCTTTATTTGTGCAAATCTATTAGCTGTTCATTCAACTGTTTTACAGGATTACCCTATATGTTTTATATGGACTCAAGTCTTTTTTGAGTTGCTGTTTTGCTTTTATGGTGTAATCATTTTGTATGTCCAATGTCTGGGTTATAAAGGAATTCTTCTGCCCTTAGCTAATAGCTTTTTACAAGATTTAAATAAATATTCTCCTTTGTGTGCAGCATTAATTTATATTGTGATCTATTCCCTTTAGGATATCCTACCCTGCATCTGTAAAGAATTTGTCCAGGTCATATTAATTGCTTTGGAAATCTAATTTAAAAATTGGCAGTTTAAACCTTCCTTTGTTCATACCAGTACTGTATATAGTTTTCATTAGTTGTTTCAAAAGTTTGTAACCAAAAGGTTGAACATTTTCTTTTCCTATATTAAGGGAAGTAGTTTGGACTGCCAACCAGTGGTGTCTGGAAAAACAAAAATACTTTGTGGTGATGAAATAAGGCCCCTTCCTCTGACTGGGATGGCAATTTAATACCAGGTTTTAAAAATCTGCTCCTTTGCTTGTTTAAATGAACATGTTTTAAAGACCCCTTGTATAATAACTTGTTCAAGGGCAAATGCAAAAATCCCCCATTGCCAAACAAATCAGTTGTACTCAGGTTGGGGTTTTTTCTAAAATGCAAATACTCCTTGTTTCTTAATACTACATCACTAAAATTCAGTCCACTGTATCTACTTCATTCTCTTTTACTCCATCCAGTTTGTAACTCCTAAAGATAAAACTGACCCCAAACAAATGCATATGCTTGCTGATTATGGGTTCTGTCCAGCAGATATCTAGACCTTTCAAGCTGCACAAGCCCAGTGATGATGATTTCACAGCAGACTAGCCACTTTACAAAATGTGAACACATCCATGCATAAGAAGTCGCTGGGCTGTGTGGCGACTGAACTACTCGCTGAAACAAGCTCTTCATTTCCCAGTACTCTGTGCTCCCTTTCCCATTGCCCACTTACCCAGGAAACACAAGTCACAGGAGCTGGTACAGCCAAGGACTGTAATTGTAGGACCTCCCAGGAACTGCCCGGTCCAAGATGACACATATGTCATGGACGAACTATTAAAAAAACAATTACATATATTGGTTTCCTGGTTCTGGGAGTAGGAGTTTTTTCCTCAGACACTAGTGCTATGGACAGAAGGGTTCCCATTGCTCTTGTATTCAGACAACATCCAATAACCATAGGGAACAGTTCCTTGTCCCCCACCCCCATCACATTGGGGGTAAAGGACTACTGTGAAATCTTTGGCCCAAAATAACCAATAGCCCTCTCCATGAGTAGTATTTTCCTCCTCAACTTCTGCCATTTGTTACTGTCTTTGAATAGCATCTTATTCCTCAGTGTCGGTAAGGATGGCAAAACCTTCCTCTGCCTAGGCAAAGGCAACCTTTATTATACTGTGTTGCATGTAATTCATGAGGACATGATGACAATCTAGTGAAAGTACCCATTCTTAGTCTTTCAGCAACAAATGTGCATTGGAGCGTTTGACCAGGATACTTCAATTTCAGGTGTGTGATACCTTCAAAAATTCCTTCATCTGCTGGACATTTATTCAGCCAGGGAAAACCACCTGTATAACAATGGAGCTTTGTTGTAGAATTAGCTGAATATGCTTCCCATCTGGCAGGTGGTGGCTGGCCATCCATATGAGGCTGAGATTTGAGGCTAGATGCTCAAATATCATGAGTCAATGTCAATGATATTGGCTTAGAGTATCACAGTTTTTTTTTTTTAAATCATGTTTTTCAACTGCCTATTTGTTTTTCTCACATGTAGGTACAATCATTCATTTCCAATTTGTGTGTAAGCATTTCAGGTAAACATACTTAGCTGTGCTTATTTCAAATGGAAGTTTTTTTCTGTTCAAAAAAGTCTGTGTATATCTTCCCCCTGATTTGACATGAGCAGCATTACCAATTTTAGAGATGTTTTCAAAGTTAAAAAGTAGTCAGGGGTTCCTCTCCCTTTGGTGAGGGAAGGAAATCACGGGGCCATGAGTCAGGCATTAGTATAATTATTAGTCAGAGGAATACAACCTTATAAGGTTCTACCATGTGTAGCAAAAGCAGAAAACACAAGCTGGTTTTTGTTGTTATTCTGTCATTTTTACATAGTATTTATACTTCTATCATCTCTTACAAAGGCTTGAACTCCATACTGGGTGATCAACAACCTCCCTCCCCCCCCCCACTCCCTCATCCACGACTGGTCTCTAAGAAGTGCAGAGAGACGATTATAGTAAAAAACGTAAAAATAATGACTTTGAGAATATTGAAATTATGTCCCATTACTAAGCAACTGCTGTGACTTGCTGAAGAGCCATTTGATCACAGAGTAGCTCTCCTTCCTGTTATAGGCTGCTGTGTACAAATATTATCTCTGTTTAAGCAAAACAAACAGCTCTTAGTATGACACCTTGAGGAACTATTTCCTGGCAATATGTAGAGAGGTGGGATCTATGCAACAAAAATCTGTAAGTGGAAGTATCTTCCCCTGGCTGGCACGTAGAGAGAACTCTCTGTTCATGGATCTCCTCATACTGTGTGAGGAGGGCTGCTGCCTCCATTGTACTGTTCATGTAGTGGTTTTAAAAAGGTTGCTAACTTTGGAATACATTTTCCATAATAGTTCAGTAGCCCTGAAAAAGGAGCAAAACTGGCAGAGGAGATGCATGTTATCCCCTTTCTGGCCTTGCAGAGATTAGGTGGAAAAGATCATCCACCCTGTGGCTGTACTGTGACAGAAATGGAGCGCAATGCAAAAGGACAAAACATGAGGTTATACATATAAGGTCTAATAATCATAAATTCAGCTATAAGCATGGGGCTCATCAATTAGAAGCGAGAGAGGAAGAGGGAGACCTATGTATGGGTTGATTGCCAGGATAACCATAGCCTAAATGTGATGTGGCTATGAAGAAGACGTGATTCTAGGGTTTATCATGTGAGACATTTCCTATAAAAAAAAGTATGAATGCTGTTGTAAAAGACTTTGGTAAGAGTTCATTTGGAAAGTTGTGTACAATCTTGGTCCTCCATGTCCAAGACAGATGAATTTCAATTGGAACAGGTGCAGAGAAAAGCTATGAGGATGATCAGGAAAATGGTGTACCTGGTTGATGAGAGGAGACTGGAAGAGCTAGGTTTGCTTGGCCTAGCGAAAAGAAGGCTAAGTGGGGAATACAATTGCTGTCCATAAATACATTGGAGAGGAGGGTGCATACTCCAGGAGGGGTGTGTGTGAAGAGTTATTTAAGTTAAAGGACAGTTGTTGATACAAAAGCAGATGGCCCACGTATAAACTTGCCATGAACAAATTCAGACTAGAAATTTACAGCATGATTTTTAAGCATGAGAGAAGTAAGGTTCTGTAACAGCCTCCCAATAGGAGTTGTGGTGGCAAACAGTTTGGTTAATTGTGAGAGAGAGCTGGACCCTTTTGTAAGTGCAATTGCATGAGGGGATTACTTGAGATAATAGAAGGCAGAGCTCAGCAGCCTTGGGGCTCCCTTCTGGTTTGTGTCTAATGTTCCTTAAAAGCTCATGATTCAGGGTTGCAGCCAGCCACTGCTGGAGTTAGGAATGGATGCCCCTCCCTCCTCCGGTCAATGTATTCTGTTCTGGTTTTTTTACCTGCTTTGTCTGAAGCGTCAGGAATGGCATGACTGGAGATGGGATGCTGGCAGAGTGTGCCAAGGTTCAGAGGTGGCTTTGAGCATTCTGTATCTCAGGTGCTCATTTGGCTGGTTCTTGCTCATAAGTTCAGGGCTGAATTGTTCACCATATGGGGGTTAAGCAAGAATTTTCAGGTCAGCTTTACAGTGACCTCAGGAGGGCGGGGAGGTTTCACCTTCTTCTGCAGTGTGTGAATCCATCTTTGATGTGGGTGGCACTCTCTCCTGACACTCCTTGATAATATGACTTGCTAGCAGGGGGCAGAGCCAGCTCAGTGACATAGTTTCTCTGTGTACAGTAGTTGCTTTTTGTCTTCTGCAGCTCCCTGGGGATCTCCCAGGTTTAGAGGAAAGGCCTGTAGCTGTTCTGGGGGTGGGTAAACCCCCAACTCTGCAACAGAATGATCAGGAAAGATGTGCAAGAAGGGTTTCACTATGGGAGACATGATCAACCCCAGGAAAACTACATTAGTCAGGTGTGATCCAGAAATAGCACATTAATGGATTTATGTGTTGACATTTCAGAGGAAATTTGCAGTATGTGTTCCCAAGGTCATGATATAAGTAGACATGCAACTAGCTCTTCAGCTGCTGTACATTGGCATAACCCCACTGGCTTGAAAGAATCTTTGTCGATTTAAGCCACTGGAAGGTCTGCCCCATTGAATAAAGTCAACATTAATTTTATGCTCCTAGATTTTTAAGCCAGATGGGACCACCATGATCATCTGCTTTGATGTCCTACACAAAGAAGACCATAAAATATCACTTAGTTAGCCTTTCATATTCAAGGTTTCCCAAAGCATAAATCAATCCCCACCTTCCACCTGCCTCAGGTAAGATGTTCCTCCAACCAACCCCATTGACATAGGTGGCAAAGTATTCAGTGTAGGCTCTCCTGATTCAGGCCCTGTACTTAGGACAGAAAATATCATGTTATTTCAGGTCTTGTCTATGCACACATATTTTACTGATTTAACTGAATTAGTTTAGAGACCACTGTAATTAAATCTGTGCAATCCCCTTATGTGGGCATGGTTAAACTGGTTTAAGAATGCCATAAATTGATTTTAGCTTCAGCTAATAAGGAACTGATATAAGGCCTGTTAAATTAATGAGTATGTACATGAAAGGGTTTCATCAATTTAAATCAGGTTAGTTTCTAAATCAGTGTAGCTATATTGATGGAATTTTTGTGTGCAGACAAGACCTAAGGTGGGTGAATGCTGACTTGTGTGAATTGTTGCACAAATCTACATCCTTTAGCCCTGCAGATGAGTCCTGCCACTTGACCTGCGCCACCATTAATAAGTTCCAAAAGGATAGCCGTGTTAGTCTAGTTCAGCAAAACAAAAAAGAAGTCCTGTGGCACTTTTAAAAACTAACAGATTTATTTATCACATGAGCTTTCATGGGAGAAAATCCCACTTCACCAGCCGCTTTGAAGGTGGGGGAACTTACGGAAAGGGAGGAAAAGAAATGCAGGGAAGTGTAAGTCATAGGATCATGTCACATTGTAAGAGCAAATCAAAGCAGTTGTTAAGATTCAAATAGTAGGAAACAGCATATAGAAGAAGATGAGGTCAAATCACCTATTGTAATGAGAAAAAAATTGAAGTCCTCACTTAACCCTGAAGAAACAGTGTCAAATTTGCATACGAATTGCAATTCTGCTGTTTCTCTTTGAAGCTTTGAGTAGTTATTGGTGTGACCATAGTTATTAGTAAATCATCATTGGAGTGATCAGGACGATTGAAGTGCTTACCTACTGAGGGGCTTCTTGATCACTCCATTGGTGTTTGAATCTTAACAGCTGCTTTGATTTGCTGTTATAGTGTGACTGATCCTATAACTTGCACTTTTCTGCATTTATTTTCTTCTCATTCTGTAAGTTCCCCCATCTTCGAAGTGTCTGACATAGGATTTTCTCCCACAAAAGTTCATGCAATTAATAAATTTGTTAATCTTTAAGTGCCACAGGACTCCTTGTTTGTTTTGCTGCTGTTGATGTGTCTTTAGCATCTAATGCTGATGGAACAGAGCCAAAATGAGTAAACAGACTACTTGACTGAGAACAGTAGAGGCTATTTAGAGAAGTCAGGTGGAGATGAGAAGAGATTAACCAGATTTCTTGACGTCTGCACTCCTTAGTAATGGACGGTATAGGATTACTCCTTTTCCAGATGGCAAGCACTTTCTCCTCTATTCACTTGCTTTAAAGTTTAGATGATCAAACTGAGTTTCTAAAGTCAAATTAATTTAGTGTTACAGAGACTGTTCCCTATCTGAGCACCAAATGTGTTGCTCTGTATTTCACATAGACAAGCTGGCATACAAAGGTGGCATAAACTGGTTGTGGATGTGGCTCTGCCTGCATCTCTGAACACATGCTGCCGCAAGACAGAGGTGTTACAGTTATGCAATGGCTGGCAGACCCTTTGAGGCAAGCTGGGCTCAGCCTTGCCCATAACTGGGCATCCACCCCTTAGCCTCACTGATGAGCTGGCAAAGTAAGGGCTCATTAGCAATCCCAGCTGGTTGAAATAGGGTTTAATTAGAAAGACTGACTGCAGTTGTGCTGGGAGAACCAGACTAACACCACTTGATTAGAGTTGGGAACTTGAGGAGAAGCCTAGAGAAAGTAATGAGGGGTTTCCCTGCTGAAGGCTGGCTGAACTACCCAAAGAGAACAGCATTAGAGTGGACCCTTGAGGACGGGCTGACAAGAAGATACCAGACCCTCCCTCTCCCAGGGAACAGAGTACTCTCCCTTGGGGAGCTCTGAGGTAAGGCCTAGAAGGGGAGACTCCCAGAGGTAAACTGCTTGAGTCCCTGTCAAAGGGAAAGAGTAGGGGATGCCTGCTGAGGAAGAAGTGGTTCCAGGGAGTCTCTGTAAAAGTCAGGAAGCAGAGGATTTCAGTCAAGGCTGAGAGTGGCAGACATACCATGTGCTTGGGTGCTGTTTGTGTACATTGAGTTGGACTCTTTGTTACCCTAGAAGGAGGCTGAACTATTACGTGGCTTGGCTGGAGCGCTGAGCCAAAGTACGTAGAGAGAGTGTTGGCAGATGATGCTGGCTGAGCTAAGAAAGTGGCCACTAGCAGTGTGCAAGGGACAAAGTCCCATGCACTGCTGCATCCAGGGATGAGGCGGTGCCCTTGGGGGAGATGTGTGCTTACAGGGTGGTTACGTATGCTGCTGTATGTATGTGTGCTTACAGAGTGGTAATGTATGTTTTGAAAGAAGATTGTTAGTTGCCTTCAGTGTAGCACCATTCCATTCGGTGATGACATTTGACACAAAAATATTTTGGAAAATTAAAGAAAAGCCCAGTTGAAGAAGAAATGTGGGTTTTGAGACTTTAAGCTCTATTTTTTATTTTGTTTAAATTAATTACATCTTCTGTCAGAATCTGACAGTCCCTAGAGAACTATATTTCCCACAGTTAGGATCTCATTAAAGAATATCTCTTTTTCTGTAAGAGTAAGAGAGAATTGGCTTTTATTTTAATGAAAAGAATAAATAAAATAAAGGGCAAAATTGCATAAGCAAAACAAAAAAACCCTCATAATTTATTTTAAAAAATTGCATTCTGCATTGGTAAGTGACAAGATTGACACTTTCAAAGGATCTAAAAGCTTGTTTGTTTGAGTGTCCCAGCAACTGGATATTAGAACGCATTTTCTGAAATGTCATGTTAATTAACAACTTTTTTTTTCCCCAGTAACAGGATTAATTGCTGTACAGGATTTTTTTTAATGAGCATGGATTGTCTAGTGGAGTAGGAGATTTTGGTGATATAAAAGCTATTAAAAGGTATTAAATTAAAGTTATTAAATTCCAAAAACTTGCTTCATCCAGCAAAATGCAATTTAAGATTATGAAGTAGAATTTGTCTGGAAGATGCTGAGGTCTGCAAAACTTAAAGTTCTACATGTGTAGGAAACCTAAATTTATTTGTGTACATGTACCTTGAGTTACTCTTGCTTATCTGTAACCTAAGCAAGATGTTTACCACCAGGGGTGTGTGTGTGTGGTACTTCAGTAGCTACACACAGCATTTGGCTATTATGGCATTTACTTTTTCCTTTGCATCTTGAGATCTGCTTACTTGTAAATCAAGTGGATCCTACTGTTAGCTGCCAAAAATGATTGACAGAGAAAAGTAAGAGAGTAAAACATGAATAGCTGGAAGAGCATCTCCATGTGCATCTAGATATCTGGATTAACTGGTGGAGCTAGCAATAACCAACATCTTCCTTGTAGCTATTGCCAAGGTAGGCAGAAGTTCCATTCTCCTGGGGAACAAAGCAACAACAGGATGTTTTCAGCCTGTTGTCTTAAGGGAATACTGTCAACCTGAAGTTTTTTGGAAGTATTTTAACTTTAAAATTCCATGTTCTGATCATTGTCTCTTTAGAGTGTGTGCCCTTAATTTTTAAAATCCCATGGCCACTCTCCCCTCATAAAAATAGCTCATATAATGGTAATTAGGAAGAGACCCGTTCAACAAGGGAGAAATGCACTAATGACTAAATCTTGCATGTTGATCTTTGTGGACAGACCTCTGCATTCACATAGATCTCCATACAGTGCTGCAGCCTTACTATTTTATACACTGGTCTCCTAAGTATTTATAGACATATGTAATTCCAGGAAGTATGTTCTTTGCCTCAAGGAATTGGATTAGAATTCTAAAAATTGGGCTCTGATAGAAATTTCCAGTGTCATCCTGACCAAGTCACTTAAAGTTTCTGTGCCTCTGTTTCCCATTTGTAGAGTGGGGATAAAACTGCTTCTCTTCTTCCATCCTTGGTCTGTTTAAATTGTATAGCTTTCAGGGCAGGCACTGACTCATTATGTTTTGCAGTGCCCTGGATATAGTGCCTTTGTATGCTACCATAATTAAAAAAAAAAAAAAGAGAGAATTGAAGTCAGGTGGAAGGACTGGGAACATTAATGGCAGTCTTCAGCTAAAAAACACATTAAAATGGCGATTTTTGTCATCCAAATCCACTAGTGAGGTGTGTAATATGGGGACAGCTCAGCAAAGCATTATTATCAACTGTGTTCAGGAAGAGAGTGGAAAAACATGTTAAACAAAAGAGAATGGAAACAAAGCCAAATCCCCAATGAACTGTTCTTTTGCTGCTCGGCAGTTAGCTATCTTTTGTTGCAGAGCATCAGTCTAAAACTTTGAGGAATTTTTGGTGGAGTATGCTGGAAATGCAGATTCAATGCGACTCTTGTGGCCTCTTCAGCAAAAACATCTGGTACTGCTCTGATGTACACCAGTTTGCAAATAAAAACAGCACAGAATGCAGGTGCACAGAATGCTTTAGTGATGAGTTGCAGGAAGAAGGAATCTCTTGCTGCCCCACCTTTTTCCATGCATAAATCTTCTTTCAAAGGCAAGCCATTTCAGTGTCAATTCTGGGACAATAATTCCAAACCCTGATTTTTCCATTTCAACTGATAAATAGGCATGCTTCGCTCAGCTGATTATGAGCCAGTACTATATTTCTCATGCAAGGTAACAACAGGACTAATACAGAATGGAAAATAAAAGACATTCCTTCCAAACCAAAATGAGGTCCTTGTCTATATGGAAAAGTTGTGCCAGTTTAACATGTGAATTGAAACTGAATTTGATTTAGTCAACTGGGTTTAGCTAAACTTCAATAGATCTTTCTTAAACTGAAGTAAATGTGTCCACAGAGGAGTCTGCGCTGCATTGATTTAACAACAAATTAAGTTAAAACTGGTGCAAATTTTCAGTGTAGACAAGGGCTATATAAAGACACTCACTCCTGTGCTGAGCTTTTTAAAAGCATCATTAAGCACTGATCACTTTACCATAACCTTCCCCTCCTCTGCCTTGTGCATTGTCTTCCTTCTCATCCTGCCTCAGTAGTGCCCAACATGGGTACAGATTCTCCAGTGTACATCTTAGACCAATTTTTGTCAACTTAAGCAGGAGATGCTTTAGCTTCTTATACACCACATCTGAGGCCGGTGAAATTGTTGTGCCGGTGTCCACTTCAGGCATACAGATATACCTTAGAATAGCAGGGTTACCTAGTATTCACATGAGAGAACTGAATGGCCAAGATGTGGAGTGGTACCACTTCGTCTGAGTGGGTGTCACTTCAATCATCCTGAGTCTGCTCTACCATGTGCAGATTTTCCTTTTTGGTCCACCAGACATCAAGCTGGTTTTTCTTTGGTTTGCCTGTTCTGTTTGATTCTTCTTTATGTTATTTGCTGGCTCACTCAGTTTGTCCCTTTTTGATACACTAAATCTTTACACCTGCATTCTGATGCATGGTGACCCAACTTTCCACAGTGGTAACGTTCTTGGATCCCCACTGTCTTCTCATGTGTGACACCTTATGAGCTCCACTGAGTGTACTGAGCTGTTGGGCTTCTTCTGAGGCTAGCTCCAAAGAGATTACAATTTCAATGGCCTTCTTCCAGGTGAGGTGGGCTCTGGCAATAAGTGCTTCTGTATTGCTTCTTTCTGCAGACTACACACTAGCTTATCATGTAGGGTGTCATTTAACACATCATTAAATTCACAGTGCTCAGCCATCTTCAGAGTTTGTACAAATTGTACAATTCTTTCTTCACCTTGTTGATTCCTTTTGTGGCATCCAAATCTCTGCACTTTCTTGATTCCTTTTGTGGCATCCAAATCTCTGCAATTAGCAGTTTTGGAGTAAAGTGCCCCTCCCAGGATTTTAACAATGTGTGCGTCTGGCTTAGCAGGGTGCACTGAGCTGCACAATAAACTATCAGTTTTAGCTCCCACAACACTTAAAAAAATGGCCACCTTCTTTGCATCTGTAATTTCACTTGCAGCTGAAAACGCTCAGTATATGAATGCCATTTCTCTAGAGTCTCATTTAAAGTTTCTAGAGGCCCTGTAAGTATAGCCATTACTGCCTCTCTTAATTCTTCCCCCCCCCCTTTTCCCCCTTTCTCTATCTCTTCTCTTTCAGTGTCTTTTGTTTGTGTGTGTTGGGGTCGTTCACATACACATTCATTAGCTATGCTTATGTTTTACCCCCAGTCCTAGTCTGTCTGCTTCATGGTTTAGTTTCAGTTTGAACCATCAGTGTAAAAAGATCTCAGCCCCCAAAGCATGAAAAAGGTTTTTCTTGCATTTACTTTTTTCTTGAAAGTACAGCACCACAGGTCCATCCCATCCCATCTCGTCACTAGTTTTGTTATGTCAAATCCTTGGAATTTACTTGTATTCAGGGAGAAATCAGCATGAAACAAAGAGAGATGCAAACCCATGAAAAGATCTCCTTATTGAACTGACACTAAAACCAGCCAGGACTGGCTGAGCTATCCCCAAATAGTCTAATTCTATTGCTGTGACAACAAGGTAAGCTCTACTGCCATAGCAATCTAGGCAATTAAGCAAGACATGAAATGTGCAATAAACATCAATGGTGCTATGCTGATTTGCAAAAGCTGATGAGCTGGCCCTCTAACTGGATTCAGTTGAGAGATTCTAGGATATATTCCTGTTTGGCAAACCTTAGTTTTCATCAGTCTGTTAGTCAGTGACTTGAAATGTAATGACTTCAAATTTTAAAGTTATTTGACTAAGAAAATAGATAGGACCTGATTCACCATTATTATTCCAGATTTGTGTTGGTCTAACTCCTCAATGGTGTTAACACTGGCCCTATATTCAAGTAAGAATGATGAACTGAGGATCTAATTTCTCTTCCTTATAGGAAGCTACAGCATATAGTATAGCACAGTAGTTTTCAAACTTTTCTTCTTGGGACTCAGTTTAAAAAATATCATTTATGCCTGTGACCTAACATTTACATCTGTGAGCAACATATTCCACTCTTTCAGTGGTGGCAGCAGGGGACACTGTGACCCATTACCTGAGGGTCTACAACCCATGGTTTGAAAACCACTGGTATATCACACAATAGCTTAAAAATACCATGGTCTTAACATTTTAATAATGCAGCTTCAATTAATATGTTAGACTCTGCTAGCAAGGTTTTCATTTGTGTAAATGTCTGTGCAGATGTGTCCTGTGTTTGTACCACTCCTACCACAAAGGGGTTGTGGTCTGTGACCAGGAATCCTAGACACTATGATAAAGATGAATATAAATGATAATGATAAATCTTGAATAAGAAAGGCAGTAGTATTGTGACAGATTGTGCTAGAGCATAATGAGTTGTTTGAAGTGCAGTTCAGCTGTGAATACTAGACAAACTGCACTGAGAAACAATTTCCCCTTCTCCCTCTTCTCCCCCCCCCCGTGACTTGTAGAGCAAATTTGCTTAATTAACAGCTTCCATTCCCCCCCTCCCGAACCTTCATCCTTGCAACTGCAGACAGGAGAGTTGAAAGCCAAGCTATATTCTTTGTGGCTCATGCATGAGTTCACTAATAAAGATCCTGCTAGCTAAAATCCACCCATAGTTGTGCCTGTTAATTTGTGATTACACCTGTGGAGTTTGGCTCTGCAATGGGAACTTATTTAACAATCCTGTTGATGAGCTGTGAACTGGAGCTGGTTTCTGTCAGTCTCCCATAGTTATTTTGGCTCAGCTGAGCTAATAGGAGTAGATGGTAGTAAAAACTTAATCAGCTATAATTCTGAATACATTCACATTGGTATTCAGATATTTAGACTAGAATGGCCAATTTTGTCTGTGGTCACAGCAGCTTTTCTCTTCTTCAGACAAGATTAGCAGAATAAAGAAAATGGTGGCATTTGTTTTACAGTAGTGCTGCCCCAGGAGGCCTCAGTGGAGATGAATGTGATGACACATTGTGTACAAGCACCCAGCTCTTTGCTCTGAAAGTTAAGTACTCTAAGTAGACAAGACAGACCAAGGAGAAACATAAGCACAGCGAGATGGAGTGACTTGTTCAAGATCACCCAGTCAGTCAGTAAAAGAGTAGTGAATCCCAGACTAGTACTGTGTTCAGTGGATCTTATAGCAAGGGAATTGTAAAGGGCCTCTTAAAAACATGTTACATTAAATCGTACTTCATCTATATCAGGTGCCAAACAGTGGCTCTTGAATGAAAAATTGTGGCTCCTAAGAAGAACATCAGCAAATCAATTTAGGAAAGCAGCCCCAGCCTAAGAGTCCAGGAGGGGGTCAGGACAGTGGGGAGAAGCACGGCATGGTCGGGGATGGCAGGGAAAAGTGCAGCATGGTCAGGATTTTAAAAAACTCGCCACTAGCCTGCAGTCTCCTACATTGAACAGCAGCTAAGTTTTTACTGTATAGGCCTAATTTTCATGGTAACCTTAAGTAATTATTAGAATTTGACATTGGTAGGATCAATATTTGTCCTCTTTTTATAGTAAAATTAAAATGTGCAATGAATTTTAAACTTATTAAATTTTGGAATAGGTAAAAGTACGTGGCTATATGCCTCAGTGCAGCTCTCGAAGGTTTAATAATCAATTTGTGTGGCTCTTGAGTTCCTTAAGTTTGGCCACCCCTGATCTATATACTTGACGTTTCTAGACTCCAGATCTCCTGATAAGCCCATGGTTAGGAAAAACTACACGCCACTCAAGTGATTTTTCTTTTTCATATAATACAATATTATCTGCTACAGTGGCTAAATATGTGAAAACATTGTGCAGTTATAAAATACGATTAAGTAGAGTGTGATGTGGCTGGGCTTGCAACATTGAAATGTTGCTAGAAAACACTTTGATTCCAGCAGTCCATCAGTATGCATTCCCAGCAGGCATTAGCTCATGTTAGAAGCCACCTGATACATTCTCATTTGTATACTGATTGCTGTTTTCTCATTTCTGTTGCATTCATTCTGTTCCTTGTGGGCTAGAGTAGGTGTTTCAAAATAATAGCTGTGTTCTAAATTGTGTTCAGTGTTTTATCAAACACGTTATGAAAGCAAGGGTGACTTTTTGTAAGTGAGATCGCCTTCCTGATAATTGGCCTGACACCTGTTGATCTGCTCGGCCCTTGACTCAGCAAGCATAATTTCTGTCAATTACCAGGCAGTAGAACATACAACTGTGGCTTAATTAGGGAATGAGGGAACACAACACACTGAGTTTCTGAATTCTGCAATGCAACTGTGACATTCAAAAGGCACCTCCCCCCCCCCCCCCATGCAGCGTGACACTCGAGGAGGTCAGGTTCTCAGTGCTAGCTGAGACAATCAGCCATGACCTATGACAGCCACGTGCAAGGCATTCTCACATTGGGTGGGTTTTATGATTAATATCTTATTGATAGAGTAGGTTGCCAGCCACGAAGAAATCTACCAAAGGGCTATATGTCACTTTTTATCTGTGTCCTTTCAAATGTAACCCCCCCATCTTTCTTTATAGGAGAGATTTTCAGGCTTTTGATCATTCTCATCACATATCTCTGAACTCTATCTAGTTCTAGTTCTCCACTGTGGGGAAGGTGTTTGAGTAGCTGGTTGGGGGAGGTAGCTGGGCATCTGAATAGCAAGGTATCTCAGGACCATTTTCCAGTCTGGCTTCCGCCCTTCACTTGGAGATGTCTTTGTTTGTGTGATTAGATGCTCTTCTTTGAGTGATGGTTGTGGATGGTGAACAACGACACAGTGAATTGAGCAGTACTGGATCAGATCCACTAATGGTGTCAATTGGCAAAGGTCCAGGGATGTTAATGGAACCACACTGACCTATACCAGCGGAGGACCTGGCTTCTGATTTATTTATTTGTAGTACATCACAGCTTGTAGTGCATCAGAGCATGCAGAGCCCACCACTGAGATCAGGTCTCTTTGTGCTAGACATACATAATGAGAAAAACAATACCAACTAAATGCCAAACATTACCTTTCACATAGAGAAAAATGGAAATCCAGTCAATCAGTGGCAATTTCAAAAGCTGAGAAGTAGGAGAATTTTGTTTTTGGTATGTAGATCTGTAGAGAATGCATGAAGCTTATGTAATCTTTGTTTCCTGTTAGGTCATTAACTACCTGTATGTCCTGCTTCACCAAAGAACACTGCCTAAGCCTTGTAGTCTCCTAGCAGAAGACAGTGGGACAACTCATGCGATTGAAGTTTTTAAACATGGGCTTAAATGCATTGCTTGACTGGAACTTTAATTCAGTGTGGTCAAGTTGTTACTCATGAATTAGTATGTTGCTGAAAGGACACAAGGAAGGCCCTCTTTGTGACAAGCCTTTAGCTATGGAAAACTCTTCCCCTTGCATTAGCCTGGTATCTTTCCAGACAAAGCTGAATACATTTTTCTCTTCTTTTCTTTTTTTTCTTTTTTCAGCTCATTGTTTAGTATTCCATATGCATTTTGTGTATTTCTGGTATATTTATACCTAGTGCTTATTGATTGGGTAGAGGGGATGTTTTGCGTTTGCATTTTGGACTTATTTGCAGCTCATTTATTATAAATTTGGTACAAAGATTTTAAAAGAGAACCTTTATTCATTTATCATTTATACCCCTTGGTTATTTTTAAAGGTAGATCTAAAACAAATAGGAAAGTAAGACAGTGGCCATCTAAATGATGTGAATGTACTCGGGACATGCTGCCATCAGATCTAGTGGTAAATTTAAGTGGTTGAGAGTAAAGTGTTTATATGCTTTCCTAAGTAAGGTGGAATTCTAGGTCTTGCCTTAGTCATCAGTAAAGGGGTGAATGACACCCCACATGCTTCTGAACAATGCCAATGCATTCTCAAAGCAGTGCAATACAGATAAATGTCCATGCTCTTCCCCCTTTGAAGGAGTTGAGTGAAGATTAAATAAAGAGGGCCATGTCATGCTTTTTGTGGGCCTGATGTACCAGATGAGCTCTGTGGATCCCCTCTATTGAGATTATAACAGGAGTGGGCAAACTACTGCCTGCAAGCTGGGTGCAGCCAGCAGGACCTTTTTATCAGGCCTCCACCTGGCAGGGGCGTCGCTGGCGCTGGGCACTTGGGGCATGTGCCCCGAATCCCAGCGCCAGTGCCCTGGGTCTGGTGCCCCCCCGCCGGTCTCCAGCCCGATTGGGCCAGAGATTGGGGGCCCAGCCGCCTGTGGCCGCAGCAGCCCCGACCCCAGCTGGGGATGTGCGGTGGCTTCTGGCCCTGTCCCTGGTCAGGGGGTGGGGCCTGTGACCAGGGGTGGGGCCTGCGGGCCAGGGTCGAGGCCTGGGGCTGTGCCCCGGATGCCTCCCCGGGGCAGCAATGCAGCTGCCACCTGGGCCTGGCCTGAAGACAGCAGTCACTCCCCTATCCTGTCCCTGCTCCTCTTCCACTGTGTGCAGCGGCAGTGCCAGGGATGGTCTCAGGGATTCCAGGGCTCTGGGCAAAAGTCAAGGATGGGCTCCCCCATGACATGTGGTGGGGGGATCCTTGACTTTAACCCCCCTGGGCTTTGCTGGGATCCCAGTTAGTCTCCTGCAACCTACCTGGGCTTTGCCGGGACCCCCACCAATCCCCAGGGTCCCCTGGGGTTTGCTGCAGCTCCCACCAGCTCCCTGGCTTTGCTGCCTCCCCTACCATCCCTGCCACTGGACTTGCAGTCTCCTGCAGCACTTGGCTGCTGTCTCACTGTCCATCCCCTATTTGCTGCTGGAACACACGCATTGCCAGCCCCCCTGCTGATGGAAGATATAAAACAGCCCCTCATGTGGCCCTTAGCAGACACCCAGCCTGCCTGCCCCCACCCCCATTAAGACCGCTTATGGGCAGCACCTTGGCTGGGCGGCTGGTCCCCCCCTCCCAGCCCTGCCCCTTTCCCTCATCCCTCTGCAGTCTGCCTAGATGCAGATGTAGCTCTCAAGCCAAAAAATTTGCCCGCTCCTGGATTAGAAGGTGGAAAACTGGAAATATTCTTGAAGTGTACGTACAAGGACCCTATGCTTTCTTCTTGCAAACTATTGAGGAGAATCTGAGTAGGCTGAAGCAGAAGGGGGTAGGCCAGAATGGGAGGCAGGAGATGAGAAGTTGGACATTGAGGCTTACATGGATCCAGTGCCTACTGAGTTCAATAACTCAGATGAAACCACTTTTTCTGGCCATACGCAGGTCCATTGCTGGAGTCCAGTAATTTGCCTGTGGAATTGATGTTCTATTCCATGCCCTTAAATACTTGTAACCTACCCCACTTTACTTATAATTAACAAGTAACATTCTTTATAGCTCCTCTAGGCAGTCAGTAGAGGAAAACAAATAGCAACTTGTAATTCTGCTAGATAAATACATTACTTTCAGTTGTTTAATTCAAGATAACAATTCAAATCAAGGTTTTGAAAGTAGTTCACCTGCTTATAAAATGCTGTAGAGGACTTCTAAATGGCAGTCTTTTCTACATGCTTAAAATCTGTTTTGTTTGTGGGTTGTTTTTTTTTTTTGCCACTATTTATAGGTAGCTAGTGGGCTGGTTATGAAAATTCTCATCCTACAGCATTTCTCTTCGGGTTGGTGAATGCTTCTGTATTCTGTGCAAGTTAGTGCTACAGAGAGTGAGCTGCTCAATAGGGAATATGTAAATGTCTTCTTCCTCTCCTAATTTATGATCTATGCAACACTTTCAAGATGAGGCTTAACAGGAGGCAAGCACTGATCTGCGTCATAATCATCATAGAATCAAAAGCCTGTATCATGTCCTTGATCCTTGCAAAAATTTCTCTTCATTCAGGTTGCACTTCAAAACTCACTTCTACTGCATTTCCAACACAAAAAAAAATGGATGTGTTTATACTTCCACTAAAAACCACAGACACCTAGACACCAACATATGCAAGAGGACTAACTGTGTTATTGTATTCCCATAATTGGTGTCCTGCTTTTGCTACACTTTTTGCTGTGTTAAATTCTAACCGCATTTGTCCATCGTTTGGGCTCCAGTCATGCATTGGGATCCATTGTTGCAGAACCCTTTGTACCTCTGAGATTCGCTAACTTCAGAAGGAATGTGCTCTAGCAGGCACAATGCAGGATCAGTGCTATAGATTTTTAAGCTTCTTGGGCCATCTTCTTGAAGTGAAGTTATGCACTGAGGACCCAGTGGGGTCTCACTGGACTTCTCATGTATGTAAAGTTAAGCATATGCTTGGGTGCTTTGCTAGACTGGTGCCTCAGCAGTGGTCCATGGGAGTACTTCTCTTCTTTAGAGCCAAAATCCAATCCCAGTCAAGATAATGTGAGTGTTGTCATTAACTTTAATGGGACTTGGATTTGGCCTTTAATAGGTATGAAAATGAGCCCTCGTGAATCAGACCTATGTCCCTTGTGCATAAATCTTAGGGTCCCAATCTTGAGGTAGGATACAAGCAAGCCAGTTGAGTTGCTTGGAATAGAGATTTGGGTTCACAGCCCTTGTAAACAATTGTATCTAATGCTAAAAGAGCAACTATGGATCTGAGGCTATGGCTTGGTAGCCAAAAGACATTTTCTATAATATTCTGGTCCCCACACAGGCTAATGATGTTGAGTTTCATAAATGCTGAGTGCTGTTGGAGATGTAACTCCCTAGTTGTTACATTTAGCTCACATTTTGGGAGCACCCCGTATCAATAATTTCTGGTATGAGGTAGGTCAAAGGAACCCATTCGATACTGGGTTAGCTGGAGCCCTCCCCTTTAAGTTCATTCTTGGCTAGATTCCTGAGATCCAGTGGTTGCCTGGTAACTAGGCGGCATGATTCCAACCTGCAGTCTCAGTCAATAAAAATTGAATCCTGCACAAAAGGAAAAGTTGATCCCCTCCAAATGCTCCTGCCTGGCTCAGTGATAAGGCAGACCTTGAAGCTAACCAGCAACTGGCCTGCAGAAAGGGAATGCGTGAAAAACTTAAAGCAATTTGGGTTGAATCATTACAGGACTATAATTAATGTAGGTCCTGACAAGAGATGAAGTGCTTCTCTTCCCCTTCTCCTTAACCGAAGCCCTTCTATGTACTTGGTGTATTATAATGAATCTGTAGTAGTACTTTATTATACATTTTTATTTTTTTTCCAAATAATTCAAAAAAGAAGAAAAAGCTGTGTAGTTGGATCAAATCCAGCAGGCCTATGTCAAGCACAGGAGCTGAGCCCCTTTCAATCCTACAGCAAGATCAAGGCTTATGATGTACTTTATAATGACATGGTCACATACTATGTGTGTGGTGAAGAGAATGCAGAGTAAATGATGCAAGGTTCCTATGGAAGCAGCAAAATTTGGCCCTCCGGTAGGATAGCGTTCTGTTTCTGTTCTATGTGGATTCTTATATTGCCTGCTTCACTGTAGCATTGCAGCTCTTTGCACTGGTCCATTAAGCCATGCAACTAGCATCTTACACGTGTGACCTCTTCTCTTCTTTTCTCCACAGGTGGAAAATCATGTAAGCAGGACTCTGAAGTGAGTTAGTAAGAGGTGCATTCTTTGAACAGTCAGGATAAATGGAATATATTTTAAAATGAGGATGTATTTGGTTTAAAGCTAAGTAACCTGGACCAGGTGCGTAGCTCTCTGAGACCAGTTCAGCTGTGTTGATTTACAGCAGTGGCTCTTGCTTTCCATAAAGCAGAAATACAGGAATGTGTGTTAAGTCAGATAGGCAGAGAGCAGTGCTATAGAATCCACACTCGTCTTTGTTTGCTCTAATATGTTGTTTAGGTTGGGGTTTTCAGAAGCTTCTAAGGTAGTCAGGTGACTGAAAGTCACTGGGGACTGTGTGTCTTGTGTTCTTTTGACAACCCCAGCCTTAAAAATGAAGCGCTATCTCCCACTGTCCAGTCAGTGCAATGAATGAAGCAGGAGCCCTGCAAAGTGTCAGACACTCTCATGATGTACACACTTGGGATCTACCTTAGCTATTACGTTTTTCTGGCTTTTGACCCATCTGTTGTTGAGCCCCTCAATCTCTCTATACATCTGCCAACAATGTTTCTTGATGAAAATCCCCTCACCCTCCTGACTTCAGTTTACAATTGACGGCTTAGATATCTACTCAATGATTATCATCTTTCAGTCTACTTTTGTACAACTTTGATTTTAGAGCATACATCTTTGCTGTGTCCATATCCTCCCTCATACCTACTTGAGCTTTGAAGCAAATGTGTAGATAGTCTTTAAAACTGCAGCAGACTCAGAGCTGCCCAAGTCAACTACATTTGTTGGCAGCCTTTTTCACAGTGTGCTAAGAGGAGATGTATTTGTGTGCATAATCTGGATCCAAATCTCCATGTTTTGTTCCTCTTGACTTCCCCCATTTAGCTGGTTTCTACCATTTGTTGGTATTCCAGTCATGTCCCATCTCATCATGTCTGAGTAATGTTAGTTAAAGCATAATTTGTGTTCATGCATGAAAACATCTTGTGAGAGTGAGCAGTAGCTGGCTTTGGAATGCTTGCACTAAAGCTGACATGATGTGAGGGAGAAATGAAATGTAACACGCTGGTTTATTTTGTGGAGGGGCAGTCAACCAACACCCTATTTGCATTGTAGTTCCTGAAGAGCAAGTGAGAGAGATACAATAGACATTCATTTTAGTGGAACTAAGATACAGCAGTAAAAATATGAAGCTGAAAATGTGCTTTTTGTTAGACCTGCCAAAATCTTTACTTGCCAGGGGCTAGTCAACTAAATTCCAAATTAGACTGAGTAAATGAAGGTGCCTGATTTGAGAGAGGCAATATGTCCAGTGCATAAGGCACAGCACTGGGACTCTGAGAACTTGGGTGACCTGTTGGATGAGTTTGGACAAGTTTCTTCCCTACTCTGTGTCTGTTTCCCTCCCACCCTTTGCCAGTCTTGCATGTTTAGATAGTGAACTCTTGGGGTCAGAGAGACTCTCACAATGTGTCTGCATAGCGCAATGGGACCCTGACTGGGGTTGGGGTTCAAGGCACTGCTGTAATTCAGAAAATAATTACTTTCAAAGTTGCTGAGCTCCCTTTGAGCTTCCCTGACTTGAATGGAAACTGTGAGTACCCTCCATCTCTGAAAGTCAGGCTTTCTCTTAGGGTTCTAGCCATGGACCAGAGGATAACTGGTGGCACCCAAGTTTGAAAATCTAGGCCACCATCCTCACCATGGATCTCAGCAGTGTGAGGGAGAGAGCACAAACCATCTTGCTGACAACACCTTCTCCCTCCATGCTGTGTGGTCGCAAGTTGAGCTGCCCATTACAGAGTGTGCTTCACCGGTTCCTGCTACTGCAATCCCTAGTGCCCTCCACAACTCAGCTCCTTGAACAGCTTGTGACAAAGAGCTGTGGTTCTCTTTCCTGTCACTCTTTCAGGGTTTCGGTTACCCATTCTCAATCCCTCTGCAGTGCCAGTGAGCTCTGTGAAATGATGGCTGTGCTTTTCAATGCTCAGGGCTACATGATCCCAGAGCACTGTGCTTTGCAGCTGTGGCTTTGTTTTGTTGATTTTCTGCCTATCCACTATGCTCTGGGCTCTGTTGTGCTGTCTTTTTTTTTTTTTTTTTTTTTTTACCCTGTGCTTTGGTTTGATATAGTGCCCTTTTTTGCCTGAAAGCCTCTCAGAGATTCAATGTACTTGGTTGGGTTTCTTCAGCTCTTCACTTCATCTATCTTGGCTTTATTACTATCTACTAGTAGCCCCCAGATGTTAGTTAGATAGATTAACAGATGTTTTGTAAGTCACCATGCCTGGTTCCAGAATGTGTGCAGAGCTCCTGTGCTTCCCTAAGTATAGGAACTGTTTTCTCTTTCCCCAAACCACCCCAAAAGGACAGAAGAGGTGCAGGGAGAGAGCAGGGCAGCTCTTCCTAGGTTTTTATTCTGACAGTACTTCCAGGAAGAGGTAGAGAAGATAAGTAACAGTGATCAACTAGTCCCACTATCCCTAGCAGAGCTAAGAATAAATACCGCCCAGCAGTTGGATATAATAAACCTTGGTATTTTTTATATTCCTTTTTATAGCATGGAAGATGAGGAGAGAGTGCCGCTTTTAGAAACAGCTCAGACACACTTATTTTTTGTAGGCATAACTCGCTCCTTTTCCAGCATTCACAATGCATGGAAATCCTACTCATTTTATTTTGTGCACTTTAATATTAATTTACCAGCCATCAGTGTGGTATGGACTCAATCCTCACAAGCACCATAGTGTATCAGGCACTTCGCAATCCTGTTGCCAATTGCCCTGGTAAAGATGGCTTATACAGAGCTCAGAGCTGGTTAGCAATCTTTTAAAATGAAAAATGGCTTTTCAGTCAAAACAAAAATGGGGGAGAGGAATTCATTTTGGTTTGTGTTTCCATTTCTTAATGAAAAACTGAAAAGTTTGGGTAGCAAGTATTTGTTCTGGTAATAAAGAAAAATCAGTTATTGGTTTCTGGAAGTTTTCAGTTATTACTAAATATTTGCATCAAAAAGTGTTTTCAAACACTGAAATAATTTTCAGGTCTTGGTGTTTTCTCTGAAATATTTTCAGATTTTGTTTTTTTCACTGAAATATTTTCATGTGAAGCTTTGAAAAGAAATAGATAAGGGTAGGGCACCCAACTTCCAGTGCCTTTTAGTGGGTGCTCCATTCCTAACTCCTTTAGATGCCTTTGAAATTGCAAGCCCAGGACTGAAGTGTAAAACACTACAATAAAAAAAAAATCATCCTTTACCCTTTGGCAATAAAAATTGCTTAAGGAGCTCCTGCAGGGAAACAGTATATTTCATGTGTACTTCCAATTAGATTAGTTTATGACTTTTTATATAGATGGTAACTTATTAAGTTTTAGGTTATCTGCTATTTTGATGTGGTGTTGACCCAAGCTTAATTCTCATCCAGTAAATATAATAAACATGCCAAAACACTGTGTTCTAAATTCTTTCATGGTTTCATAGGAAAATAAGTTCAGAACAATTATTTGTAACAGCTAAAATCCTTCATAGGATTTTTGGCATTAATCTCTAAAGATGTATATTGTCTCTGCCAGGTTGGTATATGTTCTCTCCTTTATCTTGCATATTTAGTGAGTGCTTTTGGCTCCCGTTGAAAAAATACTTAAGTACCTGCATGTATTTCAACGTGAGAGGAGCTCCATCAAAGTAAGTGGACTACTGACATATTCTTAAAGTCTATCATGTGTTTAAGTACTTTGTTGGATTACGGTCTTTATGATTTAATTGTGCTAAATCAGTGGCAAAACTTATCCTGGACCCAAAAAAAACCAAAAAAAACCCCCAAACCCCCTAAGATGAAGGATAGGGTTAAAAAAAATGCTGTTTGGAACTGCAGTTGCATTATTAATTAATAAAATCCTTGTCTAGTGCAGTTCAGTGTCTGGTGCTTTCAGTGAAACAATGTATTTCTTACTGGAGCTGAAGAAAATTATAAAGTAGTAATGAATAAAAGCTGGAGACTCTTTTTTTTTCCTAAGAAAGCCAGGTAATGGAGAGAGATCTTAATGCATTAATGGTGCTTTCTCCAGCTCATTTACCTAACAATCCCAGAGTCCTCACCACATGAGCTGAGATTCAAGAGCCATTCTGAGCAGGAGGAGGAGCAGCATCTACTCTGGCAAATCCAAGTGCTCAAAACAGAACCAGACCCCACAATAACGAGATTTGGAAAATAATAAATGTGTGGTTGAATTTGAATTTATTAACTTTTTGACTTTTGGCCCTTTGCCGTTCACATTTTCAAGCTTTTGTTTTAAGTCATGGGGACTTGAGGGTTATTTATTTAAATAATAAATGCTGAATTTCTCTCACAGCGCCAAGAGCTGAGGCGTTAAAGAGAATACCAATATTGCAAGACATGGATTACACCTCGAGAACTGGGACCCCTATTTTCTTTCAGAGGGGATGATAAGGGATGGAAAAGAAATTCATGCAGTTGCACAGAAGATAATTTTCTCCTGTTTGTGCTCCAGATAATAGATAATTCAATGTTATTAAAAGGAACTTGACACCTCTTAGAACATCCAGGTTCCACCTTCCTGCTCCCTGGAGATGATGATATGACCTTCAGTGATCACGAGTGGCTTACATGTTTTAACTGGTCCCGAGGGCTGCCAGTTCAGAGAAGTTCTCTTCCCAATCCCCCTGCCAGCATTGCAAACATTAGCCTTCTATCAATCTTTTATCTTCTGTTTTTGTAAGGTTTGGGTGATGAGGACTTGTTTACTGTTCCGTGAATAACATTAAACAACCTACACTGTCACACAACACAATCCTATGTTAGCATTGTACGTGGAGATATACAAGACTACATGCTTATTAGTAGGTACAGAGAATTGGACATCTAACACTTCTCATTTGGCTATGTCCACACACAAAGTTTTATTTCAAAATAAGTCATTTCAAAATGACTTGCTTTGAAATAAAACCCTTAAATTGAAATGACTTATTTTGAACTAAAAAAAATTAATTTGAAATAAGTCAAGCCCCTCCAATCGAAATAGCATGCCCGTGTATGGACATGCTATTTTGATTCCCTGAGAGGGGCACCCTGGGAGGTGTGGCAACATGGCCCCTGACGGGCCATGTTGCCACCCAATCCCCTGCCTGGCTCTCCCCTGGAGAGCTAGGTGGGGAAAAACAGCCCCCAGGGAAGGGATCTCCCTGCCCTGTGTCCCCGCTCCGGCTGGGGGCAGCTGGGCCAGGGCCCTGGGGCACCCCACAGTGGTGGGGGGCCGGTCCCACTGGCTTCCCAGCGCCCAGGGGCTGAGCGGCTGCAGCCGCCGAGAGTCTGTCCCACCTGGCTCCCCAGCACCCCCAGGCTGAGCAGCTGCAGCTGCAGGGAGCTGGTGGGGACCCGGCTCCCCAGTCCCCTGAGGCTCACCTGCTGGGAGCCACTGGCCCCCCAACTGAGCCTGGAGGGGAGCGGTCAGGGAAGCCTGGCTCCCGACTCTGCCTCTCGCTGGTTCGGGGGTGCTGCAGCCCCCGGTGGGGTGGCCGCAGCCGCGGTGGCTCACCCTGCGCCCAGCTCTGCAGAAACCACCATTTCGAAATAACAGCAGTCCAAGCTCAGAGATATAATAGGGGAGCATGGACTCGTACCTTTGTACCTCGGGATCAGGTCCCTCCCCTCCTCTGAATCGAAGCTTCTGGCATGCTGGCAAGGCCCCCAATGAAGTCATCCACCAGACAGAACCCGTCAACTTTGAGATCAGGCAGCCCAACTGCTGGAAGAAGCACCAGATTTACCACATCAACCTTCTGAAACCCTGGCAGGAATGGGAGGACCTCACGATAGCACCATATCTGGAACTGAGGTCCCAGGTTCCTCTGGGAGATTGGGGAGAACCAAAAATCAGTCCACTACTCACCAAGACCCAACATCAACAAGCTTGCCATCTGGTGGCTGCTTTTGCAAGAGTCTTTACAACCACTCCTTGAAGGACTTCAAAGGTTTACCACCAAATATACACCGCCCCAGGTGAAATGGTCTGCACGGAGATGTAGTAACCCCCTCAACATCTGCAGGCTGTAGTAGAACAGGAGGTCCAGGCCATGCTAGAACTGGGAGTTATTAAACCTTCAGCTAGTGGATGGCTGAATCCCATTGTGCTGGTCACAAAACCAGATGGATCACAGTGATTTTGCATAGATTTTCAACGGGTGAATGCAATCTCCAAATTGGATGCCCACCTTGTGCCCCTAGTGAATGAGCTGCTGGACTGACTGGTATATGCACAAAATATTTCACCACCTTTGACCTTAGGAAGGGGTACTGGCAGATTCTGTTGGACCCACAGTCCAAGGAGAAAACGGCCTTTGTCACTTCCAGTGGACAGTACCACTTCATTAGAAGAATGCCCATCCACCTCCATGGGGTGCCCACTACCTTCCAGCGCATGATGGACCAGCTTCTAAGACCTTATATCTACTATGCTACCATGTACATAGATGACGTAGTCATCTACAGTCACGACTGGGAGTCTCACCTCACTGATGTAACAGCGGTATTGCAGACCCTACGGGACGCGGCATTGATGGCCAACCCATGAAAGTGCCACATAGGATGGCAAAAGACCACTTACCTCAGGTATACCCTTGGCAGGGGCACTCTGAAGCCCCTAGTTGGGAAAGCACAAGCCCTCCAAGAGTAACCCACACCTACTACCAAGAAACAGGTACATCAATTTCTTGGGCTCGTGTGGTACCATTGGCACTTTGTACCAAATTTTTCCACACTGGCAGCTCCCTTGACAGACCTGTTGGTCAAAGAATGGCCTGTACAGGTATGATGGACACTGGAATGTGAGTGGGCCCTCAAACGATTGAAGGGTCAACTGTGTCACACTCCCCGAGTTGTACAGTCTGGACTTTCGGCGGCCCTTCCTGGTGCAAACTGATGCGTCAGCAGTTGGGCTTGGTGTAGTCCTCGCACAAGATATAGATGGAGAGGAGCGCCCCATCCTCTGTATCAGCTGCAAGCTCTTTCCATGAGAACAAAAATATACAACAACAGAAAAGGAGGCCCTGGCAGTAAAATGGGCCTTAGAGGCCTTGCGGTATTATCTTTTAGGACGCACCTTCACTGTCATCACTGACCATGCACCCCTCTGCTGGATGCAGCAGATGGACACTAATTCCTGGGTGATGAATTGGGACTTGGCCTTGCAACCCTTTTCTTTTACAGTTCAGCACCGGGCCAGCAAGGACCATGCCAATACAGATTCTGTATCCCAAATAGAGACCGAGACATTGCCCAGCTCCAAAGGCCAGGAGCTGGATTTGAGGGGGGAGGGTGTAGTAAGGAGCTGTGGCCGCCCTCAGAGCCTGGGCCTGAGGAAGGTCCAAAATGCCCTCCCTAGTTAGACTGGGGAACTACAGGCCCCAGGCCCCAAAAGCAGAGAGGCGGGGCCTGAGCAGGAAGGGGGAGTAGAGAAGCTCAGCTGGGGGTTCAGTTGGTGGTGAGCTGCTAAAAAGGATGGATGTGCCCGCCTGGTGGGAGCAAGCCAGAGGAGGCTGGTTCCAGATCTGACAGCTGACCACGGCCTCCCCGTCAACCAGCTCTATGGCCTGCCCAACCTCCCCAGGCCTAGCAACTGGGAGGGGAACCCCAAGTCTGAAGACTGGGGAGGATGCTCCAAAACCCACCAGACCTGTGAGCAGCTATCTTGCACAGAGGCTGCCTTGGAGCTGGGGAAGCAGATGATCCCAACCAAGAGCTACAGTCCCTGCGACCTAGGGGAGCTTCCATCAGCTGAGGAGGAGCCACTGGTGGTGTACGGACCCCAAAACCTGGAGGAGTTGCTCCTCACTGGCAGGTCAGAAAAATTCCTGGACCTACCACCCATGGACATAGAGGGTTTTGGCAGGATCCTGCAGGCTGTCTACCCAGGGGATACTGACATGTGCTACTTGCTATGGAACCAGGTACCTGAACCCCGGCGTGGGAGAAAGTAGACCAGGGAGGGCGGGTTGCCGTGCGACTGCTCATGTCAGTGCATTGAAGCAGGAGCCCCGCTGGCCCAGTGACTGATGTCGCAGACACTGGTAGGGCCCTGGGCTGTGATGCAGTTGAGCAAGTGGGCCTGCATCCCTCTCCTCACCTCCTGTCCTTACCCAACCACCCAGAGTGATTGACTGCCGCGCATGAGCTGCTCAAAGGCATCTTGCCAAGTTCCAAAGGCATCTGCGGTCTCCTTGCCCCTTTGGGCCAGCTTCTAACCCCTACTGGGGACTATAGACTCTGTGATTGCCCGCCCCACCTGGGGGTTAGGGCTATAGAGTCTGTGGTTGCCCTCCCTTCCTAGGGTCTGGGGCTGTAGACTTTGTTCTTGCCCTCCGTTCCTAGGATCTGGGGGACAAGGCTATAGAATCTGTGACTGCCCATCCCACCTTGGGGCCAGGGCTATAGACTCTGGGCTAGGACCAGAAGTGTTCCCAGAGAGGACACTCGTGGAGGGCAGAGGAGGGGGGCCTGCTGCCAGGTGGGGATCTAGACCATAGCAATTCCCTTGAAAGACCAACAGGAGGCATCCTCCAGGCACACCAGGTAACCCTGACTTCTACAGCTGCCATCTATGCATTCCACTCCTGAGTGGACCTGATCCTTCTTTTCTAACAGGTTGGATTCTGATTAGTAGGTAGTTCCAGTTTCTGCCCTCCTCACCCCCAGTTTGGGGCACATGAGGCTTCAAGTCATATGGGTCCTGTAAGAAACTCACGTCCAGGGAGAACCCACATTCTTCCTGCCTTAAGTGTCTGGGAGAGCCACATCTGTGGGAGCATTGCAGTATCTGTCAGAGCTTTGGCTCAAGGACCCAGAAGGAAGGGAGCCAAAAAATTGAATTCCTATTTATGGAAGAGGCTCTTAGCCCTACAGATGCTTCAGGAGAGCAGGATCCCAGCAAATTAACCTTGGTGTGGAGTGCTCTGTCATTGATGAGAAAAGGGCTGCATAGTAAGGACTCTGCTAAGGAGATGTGGAACTGACATACCTGCCTGGCACTGAAGGACTTCACTTGTGGGACTTAGTGGTGCCATTCCCATTCCCTGGTGCTCACAAGAAGAAGAGGTTAAAGAGAGGGCATTCACTGACACCAATATTGTCATGAAGAGATGTGGCGGAGTGAAACCCATGTTGGACCACTTGAGCCTGGACCCTCAAGGCATGGCACTGTTGACCCCAGCCCCCGGAAGAGGTTTGTTGAGTCTGGAGCTGGTGCTATCTCATGAGGGAGATAATGGAGGAGGATTTGCAACTCTTCTCCCCTCCTGAGATCTTTGAAGTGGTGAGGGAGCTGATTGAGGAGGCAGCCCTGCCAGCCCAACCAAGGTGAGAGTGGATGAAATCTCTGGCAGTAAAGAAGACCTGGTGCAGTCTGAGGGCAAACTGACACTGATGGCCAGATCTCACTCCCCCTTGGCACCACCACCTGGCACAGTCCAGCTCTGTGCTGCCATGGTCTCCACCCAGTGAAAGGTTCTCCTTGGACTCTGAGGTAGAGTCAGTTGTGTCCAGGAAAACCTGGTGCTGGGAGAGAGACCAGGGGGACCTCTCTGTCTGCCCTTTGGTGTAGTGGTTGGCCCTGTGTCAGATGTCACAGCAGTGGCTATTTTGGACCCCCCCACAGATGTCCCACCAGGCCCAAGGGTGCCACTTGGGTAGATCATATTCCGTGTCCTCAGAATCCAGACCTTGGCCTTTTTCAGCATCTGGTGGGGTGCTAACCAAATGTGATGTCTCCAGCCTGGGCACCCGAATTGGACAAATCCTGGGAACCTAGCACCCCAGTGAGTAAGATGGCACTGTGTGACCTGGTCAGCGGCAGGAGGCAGCAGTGCTTTTGAGGGAGTCCTCTTCCTCATCCCCAGAGCTATATCAGGAGCTATGATGGTGGTCATCCCAGATGACAGCAGGGCACAGGAAGAGCTACTGCACAGGTTAGCTCAAAAGCTGGGCCTCAAAGCAGAGGGGGTGGTAGAGGACACTGACTCCATGGTGGACATATTGGTCCTGGAAGTTCTTTTCAGGATCATCCTGCCATTCATTAAGACCTTGAAGGAGACCACAAAAGCTGTATGCAGACTCCAGCTTCTCTACTCTGTGCTGCTGATAACATGCAAAGAAAATACTTTTTGACATTTAAGAGGCATGAGCATTTTTATATAAACTTCAGTCCAGGATCATTGGTTGTGGCCTTTGCTGTTGAAAAAGCATAGCAAGGCCAGCAAGGGCCCCCACAAAAGGCCAAAGACACACACAAGTTGGAGCTCTTCAGGTGGAAGGTGTACTCCTCTGGGGGGCTTCAATTTAGGATTGCAAATCCAAAGGTAATACTGAGTAGGTTTTCCTATAGCTCCTCGGCATCAGTGGACAAGCTCAAGGACTATGGTGCCAGAGTCAGGGAAGGCATAGGGAAGCTCAGTTTCTGGCCATCAGCGAGATGATTAGGGACCTGGAAAGATATCCCCTCACCACATTTCAGAATTGCTTGAAATTGCTGGGGCGCATGTTGGCAGCCATTTTTGTGGTCCAACACACAAGGCTACAACTGAGATTTCTATAAGCTTGGTTAGCAACAGTGTATCACCCAGCATATGTTGCCATAGACAAGGTGGTATCTCTGCCCCTCGAGGGCCTAGTTTCTCTGAACTGGTGGGGTGATCCCCTATGGGTATCTGTCAGACTCCCTTTTCTGTCACCCCAGCCATCCATGTGTATGGTGGCAGATGTGTCATACATGGGTTGGAGAGCCCATCTGGACAATTTCAAAATGTAGGGCCTACGGACCCAGTCAGACCTGCTGTTACCTGTCAATGTGAGAGAACTAAGAGCTGTACATCTAGCATGCCAAGCCTTTCAGGACCATCTAAGGTTCAAGGCAGTGTCGGTTTTGAAGAACAATACGATACCTATGTTTTATGTAAACAACCAGGGTGAAGCTCACTCCTCTCCCCTGTGCCAGGAAGCCAACAGTCTGTGGAATTCTGCGTTGCTCAGTTAATTCATCTTGTGGCATCTTACCTTCCAGGGTGCCAGAACACACTGGCAGGCAACCTCAGCAGGTTCTTCCTTACTCACGAATGATCAATTTGCCTAGACATGTTGACCAATGTGTTCTGGAGGTGGGGTGTTTCCCTGGTGGACCTGTTTGCCACAGAGCCTAACAAGAAGTGCAGGAAGTTCTTCTTTTGGAAGCATAGCCCCAGGTCCATTGCAAATGTGTTTCTTTCCCCATGGACAGACCAGCTGTACTATACCACTCCATCAACCCCTCTTATCCATAGGGTCTTGGTGGAGGTCCAGCAGCACAAAGCCACAGTAATTCTAGTAGCTCTGGCTCCACCCCATCAGCACAGGTTTACAGCAATGCTTGAGCTTTCAATTGAAACACCAATCACTCTTCCTCTTCTTCCAGAGCTGCTCACCCAGACCCAAGGAACGCTCTGGCACTCTAACCTCAAGGCACTGCAGCATGGTATGGACCCTCCATGGTTGAACCCCAGAGAACTAGAGTGTTCAGAGCAGGTCAGTGAGGTCCTCCCTACTACTAGGAAACCCTTTACTAGGGATACGTACCTAGTGAAGTGGAAGAAGTTTTGAATGTGTGCAACAGCAAAGCATGTCTCACTTTTGAGGGCACAAATATCAATGATGTTGGGTTATTTACTCTACTTGAAGCAGTGAGGCTTATTGAGGTCATTGGTTAAGGTCTATCGGGTGACCATTTCAGCTTCCAGCCTGGGGAGGTGGGTGGCACATTTTTTGCTAACCCCATGGTGAAGGAGTTTTTGAAAGGATTTCACAGACTGTTCCTATCTACACAATCGGTGGTGGCCCAGCAAGATCCCAATCTCATCTCCTCAAGGCTAACAGGCTCCATTTGAGCCTCTGATATCTTGTTTACTCCTATACTTATCCTGGAAACTGACCTTACTCATAGCCATATATTTGGCGAGCTGAGCTCAGAGTGCTCACATAGGAGCTGCCCTACAGTTTTCTTCAAGGACAAGATTCCTCTTCTCCCTCATCCGACTTTTCTGTCATAGGTCGTCTCTCATTTCCATGCACATCAAGACATATTCCTCTTGGTATTCTTACCTTCTCTAAGGAACATGCTAATAGTAGGGAGTGTAAGCTGCACTCTGTTATGTCAGATAGGTTTTAACCTTCTACACTGAAAGGAACAAATCATTCAGGAAGATATCTCAGCTATTTGTAGTGGCAGCTCATAGGATGAAAGAGGAACCAGTTTTGTCTCAACACAACTCAACTTTGATCACATCATGTATCCCTGTACCAGCAATAATGGCTCATTCCAGAGGAGCTCAGGCATCCTCTACAACCTTTCTTGTGCGGGTGCCGATTGAGGAAGTTGACAAGGCAGCAACATTGTCCTTGATCCTCATCTTCACAAGGCACTATACTATTACTCCAGGCCAGGAATGATGCTGCATTCAGGAGAGCAGTTTTGCAGTCTGCAGGAGTTGGAGTTCTGACCTCTCCTCTTAGGATATGGCTTCAGAGTCACCTGCTTTGAATCAACTTGAGCAAGCACTCAAAAAAAAAAAAGACAGTTACTGACCTTTTGTGACTGTTGTTCTTTGAGATGTGTTGCTCACTGCCATTCCAAAACCTGCCCACCTACCCCACTGCTGGAATTAACCAGTGAGAAGGAACTGAGAAAGGAAGCGTTGATATGACCCTATATAGAACATCATGGAGGCATGACTCCAGGAGCTCCATAGCCAGCCCGATGGGTATTCTGTGGGAAAAATTTCCATTGGATCATGTGCAGAGCACATGCACACCCATGCAGTAAATGTGAGCAACACATCTCAAAGATCAGCAGTTACAGAAGGACATAAACATCTTTTCTCTCACAACGGATGGCAGAATTTTGAATAGGCTGCCAAACAGAGAGAATCTGGATGTAACAGACTAGCTAGTCTCTGCTGGTTGGGAGTTACAGGCAAATAAACTGCCCTTTGTTTTCCCGGCAATCCTAACATAAAAATAAAAAAACCCCCTCTTTTGTAATTGGTCAGATTCACAAGTGATTTCCACCATCAATGCTCCAGCAATTGTCTTTTCTTGCTTCTTGTTAGAGCTCATCTATTTAACATGGTGTGACTTAGGGCAATGAAACTGGGGAAAAGAGCCACCATAATCCTGGATGAGGACAAAAGATCATCACAGGGCCCTATCAAACCATCAAAAGAGTTGTCTGTGAAAAGTCATTATTGGTCCTCTGATACCTGCAGGGAATGCTTGGGATCCGCTTAACCTGTAAGGTCAAACCATCAAAACTGGCACTGGCTGGACAGGAGGATTGCTCTCCAACCTCAAACAG
This sequence comes from Podocnemis expansa, assembly GCA_007922195.1. NCBI lineage: Eukaryota > Metazoa > Chordata > Testudines > Podocnemididae > Podocnemis > Podocnemis expansa. The sequence goes on along the minus strand of ML681995.1, from coordinate 4,690,916 downwards.
TCCACTTGGAGATGCACCTTCACTTATTGCCTAAAAGCAGGTCTGAGGTTATCATGGTGGATGGTAGAGACTCAACAAATGGCTATACAATAATTCCTCTAACTTAAAAATAAATATATTGTGCAAATCAGTTAAATTTTGGCAAAGTTAGAGATGGGACAAAATTAAGTGTATATTGAAAAATTAGTCACAGCCCTACTGCTAAAGAAATGGCCACCACTCCCTAATCCTCCTTCTTTGGTTTCTGAACCTTTTAATATGCTTGTTGTTAGGCTAAATTCTAGCTCCCAGCATGAAACAAATGTGCACTCCCTACAAGTGAGTCCTGGTAATGTATGAATCACAGTCATGGGAACTGTCCCCTCGAGTGGCCAGAACGGGGATGTAATGGAACAGATGAACTCTACCACAACCCCTTGAACCCTATCTTAGGACATTACTTGGCTTTAATTAGGATTGGGATCAAGCTAGGAGCCGGGTAGACAATGCCCAGCCTGCAGTTTCCTGACAGTGACGTTTTAGGGATGCAGAAGTGTGTCGATCAAGCCAGTGTATGACCTACTATATATGCATAGGCACCCATCTGCACAGGCTGTTATATGCAGCATGGTCTCATGGACTGGGCATAGGACTGGGACTCAGGAGTCCTGGGTCTCTTCCTGGCTCTACCACTGACCTCTTCCATGACCTAGAGCAAGTCAATTTGCCTCTTTCCCCTTCAAACCTCTGTCTTGTCATCTTAAATTGGGAATGAGGAGCCAACTTTTTGGCCTGTGGGGCTCATCTGTCTCTAGGTGGGGCAAAGAAGGGTGGAGTCTAGGATGAAGGGTACTCCTGGGCCCACTGACTGGGAGAGGGGCAGCTGCCATGCTCTGGCTGGGGCATCACCATTGCATGTATCAGGGCAAGATGGGAAGGAGCAGCCACCATGCTCCAGCCAGGGCACTACCGGGCCCACATAGTATGAAGAGGTGGGGCTGGGGGAGGGGAGCGGCTGCTGCTGCATATGGTGGGAGAGGGTCGGGGGGGGGGGGGAGGAGAGACCAGGACAGGAGAGCAGCTTCCATGTTATGGCCAGGGCATTGTGGCTGAGCCCACGTGGTAGGAGAAAGGTAGCCACTACACTCTGGCCAGGGCAGTGCCGCTGCACATGCTGGGGCTAGGAGGGGAAAGCAGCTTCTGTGTCCTGGCCAGGCCTAGCTGGAGGGCCTGATGAAAAGTACACCTTCAGGTCATGGTTGCCCACCTCTGGCATAGACTGTAAGCTTTTAGGGCAGAGCATGTCTTTTACTGTATGTTTGTACAGTGCCTTGTGCAATGGGGCCCTGGTCCTCATTGGTATCTTCTACATGTTATCATAATACAAACAATACTCCTATTTCAAACTTAGCAATAGTTTCCCTTAATGTTAGGCAACAGAATGCTTTGAAATACTTTCCCAAGTGGGCATGTTGCTGCAGCAAAAAGGCCCGTGATTTCTGTTGCTGCACACTGCATCTGGACAATGCATTTTTTTGAATGAAGGCATGGATCAAGTTTTCTTTCTTTGTTTCTTTTTTTCTTGATATTACATTTTAAGAATTTAAAAGTAAAACTGCCCCCTCTGCAAGATCATAGCTTTGTATTTGATCACAGGCCGTGCATTACTGATTTCAATGATGTGAAAAAATGTCACTGATAAAAATGCAAAGATTCAAAACACTTTCACTGCTTTTGAAATTAAAATCAATTTGATATGCACTACCTTTTGGGAGAAGTAGGATTTGTTAAGTAGTGGGAGGAATGTTACAGAAAAAAGTAGTATTTCATTGTAAAATAATTCTATAATTAAATGCAAGAAATACACTAAGTCATCATTACATTTAAGTACTCAGGAGTTAGGCAAAGTTACAGTTCAGGTTGATTATTCAGTATGAACTCTGCCCCTTTGTGTGAATGCATTGTAAAAACCTTTCATTTAATTACATGATCACATGCTAGATTTCAATACTGTTCAACAGTCCCATTTTGAAGTCTTGGAGCTGCTATTCAGCCTTTAAAACTCTATTGGTATAGGCTGGTATAAGGCACTCACCTGTCTGTGGTTCCACATTGCTCCTGGACTTTAGGAGCATGTATATAAGGAGAGGAGGATGGAGAGAAGGTTCTTTGTGTTGCTTTTCCAGCATGTGCCTTGGCCCTGGCTAGACTTTGTGCATTTGAGCTCCTCAGCCTTCCAGTTCCCCACCTGCACAGAACCACAACACTTGGTCTCCTGGGTACATCACAAGTCAATGAGAGACCCTGTGACTGGCCTGTGTCAGTCTCATGGGGCTTGGGCTCAAGGGGCTTTTTAAATGCAGTGGAGAAGTTCTAGATCAGGCTGTGCCCTGGGCTCTGGGACTTCCCACTTCACAGGGTCTTAGAGCCTTTAATGCAGACTGTCTCTACACAGGAATTAGAGACCCTTAGCCTGAGCCTAAGGCCTTGTCTACACTAGAAGGGCTTGTTGAGGGCGGTTTTATCAGTGATCAAAGAGTACTCTATAAAGCGCTCATGGTCACCCACACAGCACACATTTTGTCATCAAAATGAGTTCACATGGTACTGTGGCATCGAAAAGACAGCAATGTGCTGTGGGCAGCTATCCCACTGTGCAACTTGACACCTTTTCCTGCTAAGAATTGTGGCAAGGTGGGAGGAATGTGGAGCAGCATGGGTGCTGGCTCAGTGTTCCATGGTGCACTGTTTTCATCCCACCATTTATGGCATTGCTGGCAGCAATTTGGGCCATTTTTTCAATGATCCCAGCCGCTTCCTGCATGCCTGCTATATGTCTGAAAAGATAGATCCTGCACTGCTCTCTACTGTTGAATTCAGTGTTCTGAATGCATGACGGCTGGTTGCACGATATATCATGATCTTCAGATTGGAACAGAACTCTGAGAAGCATGACATGCAGACAAACAGCACCGCATTACCATTTTCATTCATGGAGAATTTGTACACAGTGAACCACTGCTTCAGGGTGCATGAAGCAAGCGCTGAGTGGTAGGATCTCATCCTTATGCAGGTAGGTCTGGGATGATGCACAGTGGTTACAGAACTTTCAGCTGTACAAAACCACTTTCATGGAACTCTGTGAGGAACTCACTGTGCCCTGTCATGCCAGGACATCAAAAAAAGAGATGCTGTCTCAGTGGAGAAAAGCATGGTGCTAGCTGTGTGAGAGCTGGCAACTCCAGACTGCTACTGGTTAGTCGCTAATTCGTTTGGAGTTTGCAAGTCCACCATCAGAGCTGTGTTATCACAAGCATGCAGGGCTGTTAATCACATTCTGCTGCAAAGTACTGTGACTCTGGACAATGTGCATGAAATGGCGAACGGATTTGCAGCAATGGGATTCTTTAACTGGGGTGAGGTAACAGATGACAAGCATATCTCAGTTTTGGCCCTAGAACATCTTGCAACAAAGTATGTCAATAGGAAGGGGTGTTTCTCTACAGTACTGCAAGTGCTTGTGGAACACCATGGCCATTTCACTGACGTCAGCTCTGGTTGGTCTGTGCATGATGCTCATACCTTCAGGAACACTGGCCTGTACAGAAAGCCATAAACATGGACTTTCTTTCCGGATCAAAAGGCTCCAGCAGAGGATGCTGAGATGCCCTTAGTGATCCTGGGAAACTTAGCCCACTAATTCCATAACTCATGAAGTCTTACCCAGGCAACCTGGACAACAGTGAGGAACACTTCAATAACAGGCTGAGCAGGTGCTGAATGACTATTGAATGTGTGTTTGGCAAGTTAAAGGTGCACCGGAGGTGCCTTTATGGTATGCTGAACCTATTATGTCTGTTCCATAATTTGTATGAAGTTAAGGGTGAAGAGTTTTGTCCCGGGTGGACTACAGAGGCAGATCACCTTGCATCTGCCTACGAGCAGCCAAATGCCAAAAATATTAGAGGGGTGAAGTGGGGTCATAAGGATTAGAGAGGCATTGAGAGTCCATTCTAAAATGAGAATCCATAAGTTTTTAAAAAAAGAACAGTGCCATGCCATTCTATAAGGATATCCAGCTTTAGTTGTGTTAGTGGCAGGTGAGAGTAGCATGTGCAACACACAAATAAGTGTCCTTATTGCTCTGAGCTTGCTTTTATTATTAAACACAAAATAGTTCATAACAAAAAAAAAGTCCTGTAGAGGAGACAGTCGTGGGGCAGTGCCAGCTATGAAGGCTATGTGTAAATCCAGCTGTTGCTCTCATAGCTGTGTGAAGGGGTAGAATGTAATGGGTAGCAAGACGTTCTGGGAGTTTGGAAGGAATGTGCTGGGTTGTTGATGGAGTGCAGGGAGCGTAGTTCTGTTGTGTCTGCAGGAAGGATTGAGCCTGAATGAACTTTGTCTTCAATGAGACTTTCTTTAGCAGCTCTATCTGCTTCTCCATGGCCTTGATCATTCAGTCATGCCCAGGCATGATTTGCTCCTGGTTTTCTTTCCATTCCTGTCTCTCCATCATTTGAGATTCAGACATTCATTGTCTTTATGCCCTTTTTCCTCTCTTCTGGTCACCTCAGAGGATAGGAGGAGTTCCTGGAACATCTCTCTGCCTCCTTATCGATCAGAGACAGTCTGCTGGTGTAGGTACTTTGGCTGTGAAGAGAACATCTATGTAAGAACAAGAAACCATGAACAGAACCATTATTGCAGGTGGCCTGACACTGTAGGTCAGTGGTTCCCAACCTGTGGTTCGGGGAACCCGAGGGGTCTGCGGATATGTTGCAGAGGGTCTGCAGAGCCTCTCCGTACTGGGGCTGGAATCCAGCTACAGCCCCAGTGCTACCCGCCAGGGCTGCCTTTCCTCTCCCATGGCCAGATCCTGGCCGTGGGAGGGGGCTGCGGTGGCTCCCTGGCAGGGACAGGGGCAGGGAGCCATAGCTGCGTGGCTTGGCTCCCCAGCTGTGTGGGCAATGGTGGCAGCAGCACTGCTCGCCGGCTGTCCCAGTGGCACCGCCAAAGTGATGCGGGCCAGAGTCTGCCTGTGTAGGCCAGATTACATAATCAGCTAGGGGGGGTGCAAAAATTTTTTTTTTGTTAAAAAGGGGTCCCCAGACTGAAAAAGGTTGGGAACCACTGCTGTAGGTGCATTACTATGAAATATACCTCATTCTCACTGTCCCCCTACATAGTACAGCACTTTAATCGGCATGGGAATGGTGAGTTTGAGAGGGCAGCAAGATCATCCAATGGTATTGAGGTTCTGGATGGGCGGGTGGGTCCTCAATTGAGACATAAATGCAGGTATATAGGGAAAAAATTCAAATTGTGCCACCATTCTCTGCAGGTAAGGAACATAGAAGCCAATATCTCAGTCCTGAGAGTCAGCAAGGATATTATGGTGCATTTCCTCCACATGAGCTGCTTCAAACTGGGTCCATGTGCTGCCTTATTGGAGTACCTCCAAGGAAGATTCTTAGGCTATGTCCTCATGCAGGGAGTTAAATCAATTTAGCTTGAAGTGATTAAAGCTGATTCGATGTAATAACCATTAAATCCATTTAAATTAAATTGATTTACCAGGTCCCCACAAATGAAACTAATATGTCTGGGGAAGGACTTGCTAGTTTGATTTAGGAGAGGGGCACACTGGGAGGTGTGGCAACATGGCCTCCTCTGGGGGAAAAAAGCCCCCAGGGCAGGGATGGGGCTGCCCCTCTTCCCTGTCACTTTCCTGGTGACAGGGAACTGATCAGGGCCGCTACTTTCCTGGCGGCGGGAAAATGATTGGGGCACCTCTCTTCCCCTCCAGTTTCCTGGTGGCAGGGAAATGATCAGGGTGCCCCTCTTCCCTGCCACTGGCCGGGTGGCGGGGGGCAGATTGGGGGTGTCCTGCATCCCTGCTGCTGGCCGGGTGGGGCAGAGATTGGGGAGCCCCTCTTCCCCGCCGCTGGCTGGGGTGCACTGAGATCCCTGCCCCTGCTGCCTGGGATGCAGTGGCAATGCTAGGTACCCCTGATCTCTGCCCCAGCAGTGAGAAAGCGGCAGGGAAGAGGGGCATCCCCGATCCCCCCACCACTGCCTGGGCATCCTTGGGGATGCAGGGCACTCTGATATCTGCCCTGTAGCGTGGCCAGTGGCAGGGAAGCTGGGCGCCCCCAATCCCTGCCCTACCACCTGGCCAGCAGCAGAGAAGAGGGGTGCCCCAATCTGTTCCCTGCCTCCGGGAAAGTGGCAGGGAAGAGGGGTACACCATTCCCCACTGCAGGGCCAGCCTCCAGGGAAGCGGGGCTCTGGATCCCTCTCCAGCCCCCCCCCCCCCGCACCCTCCTGCCCTGGCCAGGGTGCTCAGGGGGCAGGCCTTCCTTCCAGGGTGCCATGCACCCTGGGAGGAAGGTTAAGCCATTTATGCGAAACATTGTTGTTTTGAAAAAACACATCCCAATGGGGTTGTTTTGAAACAACCGTTTCACTTCAACAGCTGTTTCAATTACTTACCAGGTTTTAGTGTTTCGATTTAAGTTTTGTTGTTTCGATATGATGGAGCTTGTTGTATCAAAAGAACAAAACATTGTGTGGACCTAATTTTTTTTAAAGCAGAACAACCATGGTTTCGCTTTAAAACCTAAGTGTGGACATACTCTTAGAGATCTCAGTGGATGATACCTATGAAATCTCAGCATTCATTAATGTGCTTCTTAGCTGCATTGCCTTGATGTGCAGGGGAATGGGAAAACACATTGAAACATAACTACTCCTATGCATTTCTTTCCCTTCAAGTACCTCTGTTTCAGCCAACTAAGGACCCCCATGGCCCCTGTACACAAGCAGTATCAGCTTCCAAACACTTACCAGAGCTCATCTCTCCTGCATCCTGAATGCCTGAGCTGAAGGATTGGACTGGCTAGCTTTTGGGGTCGAGAATGGCTCCTTACCCCCAACTTCACCAAGGGAACTGGCTACCAGCTCTGGGTCATCCTTCAACTCCACTTCCTCATTGACAATCTCTTTGTCAGGATTGAGTCCAAAATCTGGTGTCCCCAGAGCTGCGAAAGTATTCACGGGCATCTTGAAGGTGGAGGTGGGGTCACTGCTAAGGATAGCTTCCAGCTCTTTTTGGAAATGGCAACTCATTGGCTCCACACCAAAGTGATGGTTTGCCTCCTTGGCCTTCTGGTGATTCTGCCACAGCTCCGGGATTTTTGCTCAGCACTGTAGTGTGTCCCGCTCTTAGCCCTTCTCTGCCATGGCACCGGGAGTCTCGTCTCATGTATCAAAACTCCTTTGGCTTGACAAAGAGCTGAGATTGCATAGCTGATTCTTCCTAAATGCTGATCAGGTCCATCAGCTTCAGTGTGTTCCCAGCAAGAGACCATTTGTTGCGTGGAGCTGCCATAGTCACTTGGGAAGATGAGATACAAGCTCTCTAAGCTGACTAAACAGGAAGTGGAATAAAAAATTCCAAACTTTGTGAGACTTTAAAGGGGGAGGAGTGAGGGGCTGCAGAGCAGCAGAGTTCAAGCAAATGTCTAAAGTGGTCAGGATTGGCATTGTGGGACACTTCTGGAGCCTGTTAACCCTGATATGACAATACAGTGTTATCTGTGCTTTTGCTTCTCCGATACAAGTTGGGCAAAAGAAGCTCTATGTCTCTCATCAAGATGGTTTTATTTTGTCAAAAAAAGGGCAGTTTTGTTAGAGGGGGGCTGGCTGTAACTTGTATAACAGGATCATGTTGTTGAGAAAAGCTGACTTTTTGTCAACAAAACTCTCTAGTGTAGTATACTCAGCTGGTAGCGGTCAACAGCAGTTTTTTTTAAACTGCTGTGTGGTACCCTGAAAGTAGTGATTCTCGTGGAATTGTATACAGATTTGTAAAGGCTTTTTCTCATCTATTTGCATTTTCAAGATGGTGTATATCTACCTTCCTTATCAGCTGGGGTCTAAGTTGTTTGAAATGGGAAGTGTTTCTAATTAAGATCACCAATGTTTCTGTCATTCTTGTTACAAAATCTCCAGCCCAACCCTTAAGTTGATCCTTTTCCAGAGAGATGAGTCCTTGTGTACTTACAATAGCTGTATTGAACTTTTCAGAATAATTTATTTCCTTTTTTCTGTACTTGCTTTATTGGTTTGTTAGACCCATTTATCTTCTGAGATGCTCCTAGTTTTTAGGTGGTAGAATTAGAGAGCAATTAAAGGCAAAGTATACTGAATTTTTTTTTTTAGTTCTGTAATATTGCTGTATATAATGTGAGGAGGGAATACCTGTATCTAATGGAACGTGTCAGTGAAGGAAGAAAGAAAGGAAGTAGAAGGGAAAGAGGAGAGCGTGACAAAATAAACTCATAGGCTCTGATGCAGGAGACCTTTCTTCACTTTTAGTACATACTTAAGCCTCATTGAAGTTCTTGTGAGTTAAGAAAGTGTTTAACATTAACCATATGCTTATTTGCTGTCTTAAATAGGGATGGAGCTAAGCACACACAGTGCTTTCTGGAATTATGCACTGTTTGTGTCTCTTCCTTCCCTTCAAAGATAGTTCAGTGGGGAAATTTACATGCCAACATTAATTTAGTTTAATTTTTTACTTGTTTTTATCTCTTCTCTTTTCAGAGGCTTAGTTTACATTTCCCTCCCCTCTCTAGATGAGATCTGGGTGAACACACACAAACTAGTTAAAGAAAAGTGAAGAACTATAGTGTAGTGGCTAACACCTGTGCTTAACATGCAGAAGGGCGTGGGTTCAATTCCCAGGGGTTGGACTTGATGATCTTATGAGGTCCCTTCCAGCCCTATAATATGAACTAGTACTTTTGGGGGGACTTTTTTGTTTTGCTGTACTTAGCCCCTAGGCTCAACAGGAATGCTCTTAATAGAGCTTGCAATATAGTTCCATTTGGTGACCACCTGATCTTTAACAGGCAAAGAGAGGGCAAAAGAAAACCCCCTCTGCTCTTCTCTTGAGAGTTGCCTTATTGGTAAAGGCATTAGGTGAAGTTCCTGGCTAAGGGTTTGCTTCCCAGCTCCACCAGCAAGGTTTTACGTGCACCTGGGCATGTCACTTTGCCTCTGTCTCCCCTCACACCCTTGTGTGTTGAAATTGCACATATCCATAAGAGAGACTGTTTTTGAGGCCTTTCAGTGCAACACTAAAACAGACAATCATTATGAAAACTTGTAAGGATCCCCAGCATTCTTCTCCTTAACGTTGTTTGTAAGGATTTTTATTACAGTTTCTGTTCTGAAGCACTTAACTGACATGATTTTAATTAGTGATGGGGAAACAATTGTTCCCATTCTCTTCACTCTAACCATGTTGTCATCCCAAGGCAGTAGGCACATTTATGATTATAACTTCAAACAGTTTTTAAAAATTGTTTTCTGCATCACTGTGTAAACTTTCTTTGTTCTTTCAATTTTTTAATTTTTTTGAGCTGGAGCTGTTGATTCTGTCTTGACTGCCGCTGATTCATGTTGCATTCCAGAGTTTGTTCTTGGATATCCACTGTATCAGCTCTGGAACCCTCTATCAGTTTAGACACAGAAATCATTTGTTCCATAAGAAGACTGAGACTTTTTTCCTATGTTTTCTTGGCTATGTAACAGTCCTTGTTCCACATAAGAGCATTTGGGTGCATCTTCTTGATTAAATCAATTCTATCACCTTTGTTTTTTCTCTAAATTGGCTTCCCTGAGGTCCGCAAGTTGCCATATTTATATGGTGGGGCTGGAAATGGGAATTAGTGATCAGAGCTTCAGAGCCTGGTGGTCACATTACCTCCCAGTGCCTCTCTCCTTTAGTGCCTGGTTTCTCAACCTGTGGTACATGTAACCCTGGGAGTACTCCAGACATAGATTATAGGTACGTGTGGTAGCCACCTGCTTCCCCCCACTCCCAGCTGGGAGGCAGGAAGCAGTCATAGGCCGAGGGTACTTATTTAGGCATTTTCCACTCCCAGACAATCAGGCTGGGGAGATCATTCAGTGTGACAGGTGCCTCCTGGTTCAATCTCTCAGGAGGCAGGTGTAAGAGTTACAGGAGGAGGTGTCTAGGCTCAGGAGTATCCATGCTATGGAGAAATTCCTTGATAGTATCCATGAGGAGACATGTAAGGATGAGGAAACTAGGTGTTGAAGACTGCTGCACAACATCAGAGAAGGATGAGCTGGCTCTGGCACAGGGAGAACACTGGCAGCTGTTTACTTCTGGCAGCAGACAGTGCTCCACCCCTGCTCCCATCCCACCCTCTGTTGTGGTGAAGAACCATTACGCAGCACTAGAGATGTATGATGAGGTGGAAGAAGAGAACGCATGCGCCCCCAAGGCTGGGAGGATCATGACCATCACACCCCAGAGGAAAAGTCGGGTTGTCATGGTTGGGGACTCTCTTCTGAGGGGGACGGAGGCATCCATCTGTCACCCTGACAAGGCCTCTTGGAAGGCATGCTGTCTGCCAGGGGCCCGTATCTGTGATGTTACGGAAGCACTCTCAAGAATCATCCGCCCTTCTGACTACTACCCCATACTACTCATCCATGTGGGAACCGATGATACTGCAAGAGAGGAACCTCAGCAGATCAAAAGTGACTACATGGCTCTGGGAGCAAGGGTGAGGGAGTTTGGTGCACAGGTGGCGTTCTCCTTGGTCCTTCCGGTCAAGGGTAGGGGCTTGAGCAGGGACAGATGCATCCTGGAGGTCAATGCCTGGCTGCAAAGATGGTGTCATCAGGAGGGCTTTGGCTTCCTCAACCATGGGGTGCTGTTCCAGGAAGAAGGACTGCTAGGCAGAGATGGACTCCACCTATCAAGGAAGGGGAAGAGCATTTTCACACATAAACTGGCTAACCTAGTGAGGAGTGCTTTAAACTAGGTTTGAAGGGGGAAGGTGACCAAAGCCCACATGTATTTCACAGTGAAAGAGACCTGGGGGAAGGGATGGAACTTGGTGGATGCCAAGACTGTAACAGCAGGGACAAAAGAGACCCTAGTCGGAACTGCAGAAGGAATCAAATCACTGTCTTAGGTGTCCTAATGATACCCAAATACCTGAGGTGAATGGGGAAGGAGGACACCAGGAGAAATTGTAAGGACGAAGATACAACAGGAGAGATAATCGACAGGGGAAAGTAGGACAGTTGGCCCAGTATTTTAGGTGCTTGTACATAAATGCGAGGAGCCCAGGAAACAAGCAGGAAGAACTATGGTGTAATTGGAATAATAGAGACATGATGGGATAGCTTGCATGACTGGAGCACTGCCATGGATGGGTATAAATTGTTCAGGAATGACAGGCAGAGAAGAAGGGGGGGGAGGAGTAGAGCTATATGTAAAAGAGCTGTATGACTGCTCAGAGCTCCACTACAGAAGTGGAAACAAGCTAGTTGAAAGTCTGTGGGTTAAATTTAGAGGAGAGAGCAATGAGAGGGATGTCGTTGTGGGTGTCTGCTGTAGACGGCCAGACCAGAAGAGGAGGTTGATGTGGCATTCTATGGACAAGTACCAGAAATTTTCAGATCACAGGCCCTGATTCTCATGGGGGACTTCAGTTACCTTGACATCTGCTGGGAAGACAATACAGCAGCGCACAGGCAATCCAGGAAGTTTTTGGAGATTGTTGACAACTTTCTGGTACAAATGCCAGAAGAACCAACTAGGGGCCTTGCATCTCTTGACCTGCTGCTCACAAACAGGGAAGAATTGATTGGGGAAGTAGAAGGGAATGGCAACCTGGGCAGCAGTGACCATGAGATTGTAGAGTTCAGGATCCTGATCAGTGGAAAAAAGGAAAAAAGCAGAACACAGACTCTGGATTTCAGAAAAGCAGATTTTGGCTCCCTTAGGGAACTGATGGGCAGGATTCCTTGGGAGACTGATCTGAAGGGGAAAGGCATCCAAGAGAGCTGGCTGTATTTTAAAAGGAATCCTGCTAAGGGCACAGAAAGATACCATTCCAATGTGCAGAAAGAACAGCATGTGTGGAAGGCGCCCAGTGTGGCTTAGCAGAGAACTCCTTGGTGAGCTGAAACATAAAAGGGAAGCTCATAAGAAGTGGAAACTTGGACAGATGACTAGGGAGGCATATAAATATATTGGTCGGGACTGCAGGGCTGAAATCAGAAAGGACAATTGGAGTTGCAGCAAGCACGGGATTTAAAGGAAAACAGGAAGGGGTTCTACAAGCATGTCAGTAACAAGAAGAGGATCAAGAAGTAGGTTCCTTACTGAACGGGGGCAGGTATCCTTGTGGTGGAGGATGTGGAAAAGGCCAAAGTATTCAATGCTTTTTATACTTCAGTCTTCACAAGGAGGGTCAGCTCCCAGGCCACTACAATGGGTAATGCAGCATGGAGAGAAAAGAGGCCCTTGGTGATGGAAGGTCAGGGACTACTTAAAGAAGCTGGATGTGCACAAGTCTATGGGGCCGGATGAACTGCATCCAAGGGTGCTGAGGAAGTTGGCCGATGAGATTGTAGAGCCACTGGCCACTATCTTTGAAAACTCATAGTGAACGGGGAAGGTGCCAGAGGACTGGAAAAAGGCAAATATAGTGCCTATCTTCAAGAATGGGGAAAAAGGAAGATCCGGAGAACTACAGACCAGTCAGCCTCAGCTCAATTCCTGGAAAAATCATGGAGCAAGTCCTCAAAGAATCCATCCTGAAACATTTTGGAGGAAAATGAGATATCAGGAACAGTCAGCATGGATTCACCAAGGGCGAGTTGTGCCTGACCAACCTCATTGCCTTCTACGATGAGATGAGTGGATTTGTGGATGCGGGAGTAACCATTGACGTGATATACCTCAACTTTAGCAAGGCTTTTGATATGCTTTCCCACAGCATTCTCATCGGCAAGTTAAGAAAAAATGGGTTGGATGAATGGACCGTAAGGTGGGCAGAAAACTGGCTAGATCAATGGTTTCAGCAGGTAGGAATCAATGGCTCAATATCTAGTTAGCAATCAGTAACAAGTGGAATGCCCCAGGGGTCTGTTCTGGGGCTGGTTCTGTTGAACATTTTCATTAAAGATCTGGATGATGGGATAGATTGCACTCTCAGTAAGTTCACAAATGACACCAAGCTGGGGGGAATGCTAGACATGCTGGAGAGCAGGGGCAGGATCTAGGAAGACTTACACAAATTGGAGCAGTGGGCCAGAAGAAATCTCATGAGGTGCAACTAAGATAAGTGCAAAGTTTTTGCACTTAGGATGGAAAAACCACATGTACTGCTATAGGCTGGGGACCAATCGGCTAAGTAGCAGCACTGTAGGAAAGGACCTGGGGGTTATGGTGGACGGGAAGCTGGATATGAGTCAACAGTGTGCTCTTGTTGCCAAAAAGGCCAATGACATATTGGGCTGCATCAGGAGGAATGTTGCCAGCAGATCAAGAGATGTGATTATTCCCTTCTATTCCGCACTGGTAAGGCCTCATCTGGAATACTGTGTCCAGTTTTGGTCTCCCTACTAGACGAAGGATGTGGACAAATTAGAAGGAGCCTAGAGGAGAGCAACGAAAATGACTGAGAGGCTGCGGGTACGTGACTTACGAGGAGAGGCTGAAGGAACTAGGCTTATTTAGTCTTCAGAAGAAAAGACTGGGGGCGGGGATTTGATAGCAACCTTCAGCTACTTGAAGGAGTCCTCCAAGGAGGAGGGAGCTAGGCTGTTTTCAGTAGTAACAGAGGACAGAACAAGGAGGAATGGTTTCAAGTTACAGCTGGGGAGATCGAGGTTGGATATTAGGAAATACTTTCTCACTAGGAGGGTGGCAAAGCATTGGAATGGGTTACCTAGGGAGGCAGGGAAATCTCCATTTTTGCAGATATTTAAGGTCCAGTTAGACAATACTCTGGCTGGGATTATTTAGTGGGAGTGGTCCTGCTTTTAGGAGGGGGTTGTACTTGATGACATCATGAGGCCCCTTCGATCCCTATGATTCTATGATTTTAAGGTACTTATTAAAATTTTCAGAAGTTAAGGGATACTTGATAGTTAAAAGGTTGAGAAACACTGCTTTAGCATGTTCAGGCTTTGCAAACTATTCTGCCATGCATGCTAAGTCATAACCTAAATTCAAAGCCAGTTTTTCTCCAACCAGACACTTGCATTCATCCGTCATAGGGACTGTCTCATATACTAGCGTAAGTCTTCAGCTGTTTCTGTTTCAGTTCCATCTATGAGGATACAATAGACATCCAAAATATCTAAATATCCCATGTCCCTCTGTTGTAAACAGGCACTTCTCAATACTGCTCCTTAACTTTGCTTTCAAAAGCAGCTTTCCAGAAACAGATAATTCAGTGGCTTGCATAGCTAACAGAGTTAAAGAAAATCAAACTGTTCTCTAACAAGTGTATAATTCTCCATGAAACTATATTTTTCTTAGCCCACTGCAGTTAGCATTCATTCACTATGGGAGTTTGTGATTATGCAAAATAACCAGATCATGAATAGATTAGCATAATAGAGATTGCAACAATAGTGGTTTTTTAACAGATCATTTAGTAGTGCTTTGATGTTTTTTAACTATCCTTAATGGTGCAGCATTAGAAGTAATCCCAAGCTACTTAGTGCTCAGAAGTCAGGCCTAAAAATAATAAAAGGTGCTGTCATCACAGAAAAGATACCTATTGATCTTTGTCACTGAACTGCCAGGGTGTTTCTCTCTGTAATTCTCCTGAATAAATAATAGCATTTGACAAAACTCAATACTGGCAAAGTTAGAAAGAGATCTTCCCAGAGAGAGAATGTAAGCTAAAATTGAGTTTCACAGTTTTTAAATGAGCCATTAGAAGTGAGAGTTGCCAGTGGCAGAAAAAGAGTGCTCTTCTGAGCTCCTGTTGCAGTATCTAACCAAAATGACTTTTGTCTGAAACACAAGCTAACTGATGGTCACTAGTGCACAAACCTTTGAGAGGATGTGGAAATTGGAAGTAAATCAGACCCAGCAGACTTTCTCAAGGCCAAGGGCTTGATTTAATGTTGAATTACTGCAGTTTTACAGTGGTGGAACTTGACTGAGTTACACTAATTTCAAACAGAGGTAATTTATTGTTAGACCTGAAAATTCCAAGCATAAAGTCAGAATCTGTGCTCTTTCCCTTAAGATAGCAGGTTTCACACCCAACCCCTTCCCCAGGAGTCAGAATATGCCTTCTGTGACATGCTAGAGAGAATATTAATGATGCCAAAATAGATTTTAAAACATTGTTACTACTGCACACAAAGCCAGAACAAGGCCTGTGCATTACTTAAGATTTACTCAAGCACTTAGCTTAGAGCTTAAATGGTACTTAAGTGGTGTATAGACTTTGCCTTCACCGCTTACGAAGAATGAATGACTCTCTTTAAGAACAAACTCTTCCAGTACAAATAATCAATACAAATGCTTAAGTAATGTAGTACATTTTTGTAAATGATTGTTCATGTTTCAGGGCTTGTGACACCACTCTCATTTCTAAGTGCACCCCCTTATGTGTCAAGTCTTTTGTTTTTTTCTCTCTCCTGTAGGCCTTGTTGGAACACTAGGCATAACTAATAGTGTGAACCAAAGGCTGTTAACCAGAGTAGGCCTGGAGTTGGCAAATTAACAACACAGTCAGTATTAGCTAACATCAAGTAAGTGCATTCCTGGGACTGGGTAGGATTATACAAAACCACATAGATCTCCTAAGTAACTATATAAACACATTCCTAAGAGATGGTACAGGAACACACCAGACACCCATAAGATAAGGATGGCAGAACAAGATAATGCATATGGATGTTTTGTTTGAACTAGCAGGTACAAGGAGAAGTGCAGTAGCTAACAACAGCCGGAATGTGATACATAACTTGTTTGTATCAACATATAAAGGGAAAACTCCTAAGAGGGGCAACATAATACTTGCCAAGCAGAGGCTCTTTCAGATACCCCAGTTGTCCTGGGTGGTGGTTCCTGAACAGTTCCCCAATGAGTGCCTGAGTCGTCTTAACTGTTTCTAAAGTCTTTTTGATCTGCTGACTCCCAGCATTGGCAAAAAAGGTTGTAACTTGGTTGGAACCTAAAGATTAGGATCTTCATAGTTAATAATATTGTCTTCTAACACCCCTGAAGGGGTGGGTGGGTAGGTAGGGCTTATCTCCAGCCGTGGACTTGCTTCCTGCTTGTTTTTCTAGAAGTCCCATTGGTTTAACCCAATATAGTCCTACAATAAATATCTCAGGATTTAACCCACTATCATCATCCTTATCAAACATTCATACTACACTAATGACCAGTGTGTCAGACAAAGTGACCACAGTTGATAGCATCACACCAGCTATTGGGTAGCAAAGTTCCCTAATCTGATTCAGTCCTGGGAATCCAAACCTCTGTGGGGTGGCTCTGCAGGTCAGGCCAACATCAGGGCAAACACCCCATAAACTGTAGCTGGAGAGTATGAGGGCACCATATGTCTTTGTCCATCCTGGTGGCATGGGAAAAGAGTGTATGATGCTGCTTTGGAACAATTGAAGGAAGGCCATATCTTTCCAAGACTTATATTTTGCACAAAGCCAGGATATTTTATGCTCTGGTTTTGGTACTGAGTACTCATGAAGTGCCCCTAGCCACCCGCAGTCTGCAAGAGGGACGGGTTTCTGACCTATAATACGATACAGGTAGTACACAGGGTTGATAGATCCTGAACTTTGTCTCTACACAGAAGTGTTTCTGTACCTATAAGCAAAAGGTGGACATTATGAGAGAGGTGGTAGGACCTATTCTGTGAAGAAGACCTGGTTTGCTGTGACTGTGTAAGATGAAAGAAGAATTCAGAGGAACTTTGTTGCTGCTGTCCATGGTACTTGACTCCCTTCCCTGCACTTGAGACTCATGTGGTCATACAGTATTAATAAATTGTGTGTGTGTGCGTGTTCATAAATGATTACAGAGTAGCTCCACATCTGTATTGCCATACCCTCTAGGATAGTCCCTGACACTGAAAGGCTAAAAGTAGTTTCAGTGTAACCATGCTCTGCACAGCTTCTGGAAACAACTGAAGTGTTAGGTTTGTTAAACTGAGTAAGAGGTGCTGATTTTGTGCCTTTCAGATCATGCTGATATATTGTCTGTGCAGCTGGGAATAAAAGATTGTTGACAGTCATAGAGTGGTCCTGCTGATTTTAAAAACCCTGCACCTAGACCTCAAGTCCTAAAGCAGATGAGACTTTTGATAAGGCACTGGAACTGGGATTTGCAGAGGAGCATGAAGAGGCAGGTGCCTATCTCCCAGTGAAATTCAAGGGGATTTGGATATCTAATTCTTTTAAGCACATTTTTCAAATCTCAGCCTGAGCCCCAGAAGGCACCACCCAAAGCAGAACAACAGATTCCGGTAGAAGCTGTACAAAGGTGAACATTGATCAAAGGCTGTGTCATCAAAAGCACAAGACCCATTTTGAGAACTGTCAATGCCTAAAGAAGAGCAACTAGTTTACAGCTGAGAGAGAGAGAAGTTCTAAGTAAAAGTCAGCAGGAGGAAGTGAATTCTCAGAAATCTAAAAGCCTTGTAGTCAGCTCCTGCTGTCTGGAAGGGCTAGAAATTACAAGGATGAGTATTGGCTTTTCTGTTTTAGTTCTTGGAAACTGAGGTACCAAGTGTCCCTTGGCTACATGAAGGATCTTTTATGGCAGCACTCCCTCTTGTTCCAGCTGCCTGCACCCATCCGTCAGCTCCCCTCATTTCCCCTCCTTACTCTCTTATCACCACCAAAGGATTTTTAAAGCTGAGTGCTAGCTCAACATACAGAAGGAAACATACAACGTTAGTCGAAGTTTTAGCTGAGTGATATGAAAGTCTGATGCAGCATCCTTAAAGGACATTATTTTCTTTACCAGAAAATTAAAAACAAGATCTAAAACTAGATAATAAGCCTAAAATTAAATCAGTTTCTGCAATTTAACTTTAACAGTCCCTCTTTTTCTACATGTAATTTTTTTATACTGTGCTCATCACTACGGTATCCAAGTGCCTAATCTAATGTTATCTCTCTCATGTAGCTAACGGTTACCACTACTTCAGCTCTCAGAAGATCTTTTTGTGAGTTAATATAGGAACTTGAGGAGGAAAGACCATGATTCTAGAGTTAGATTCTCTTAGATCTACTCTTCGTATCTCTAAAGAGTTTCTTCAAGGGACGCTTGTCATGGTAAAAAATCATTTAAAAATTACAGTATTAGAATTAAGATTGGTCCTGCCCAAGAGTGTCTTTTGCTTCCTTTATCTGTTTGGTATATGAGTCTTCAAAACCCCTAGTTTGGATGCTGGGAAACCAGGAGATACTCAGTTAAAGTCCCTCCTGTATCCTTTAAAGGAGGAACATCAGCATTTTAATGCTCCTGCTGCCCCACCAACTTTAGGAAACCAGGAAATGCAGTGACCTATACAACACAATCCACCCACACCAACTTCATGTTGGCCTGGTTCACACATCACAAGGAACTCAGAGTCAGGTTCCTTTTCTTCTTGTTGTGGTGCACACCTACACTCCTTATATCCTCTTCCTCTTTTGCAGGCAAAGCAGCCAGAGACTTGCAAGTTGGTGCAATCATCTGTGCCTTTATTTGCAGTTCGTTGCTCCCCACCACCTTTTTACAACACAGCCTCTTTTCAAACAGCACCTACATGGATCATCTCCTGCCATAGTCTCTGAGGAGAGCAACTGCTTCTCCTGCCTCAGTAGCTACCCCCTGTTCAATCCCTCCCCACCCTGCTTCCTTCTAGCTGGCATAGATATAGCCCCCTTGCTAATGAGGCGGGCAGCTGTTGTTTATCTGCTGATTATGCAGCCAGCTGATTAGCTCACTTTACTACTTCTTGCTTGAGTGACAGGTTCCTGTCTCAGGAACTCTCAGCCAGCATCCTGTCACACCCCTCATAACAAATATAGCCACTTTACTTTGTACACAGTGGGGTAGATCACTGCTTGAGTGTAAAGGGGTTCACTCAGCACAGGATTGTCTCCTTGTGGCCAAGCATGACCTAGAAGCAGTCTTCCTCTGGGCACTCTCTGCCCGCTGTCATTCAGTTGCTGTGGTGATCTCTGTTCCCACAACTCCCAGTTCCTGCTTTTATCCATCCCTGCTGATGTAACAGAGTACATCCAGCTATAGTCTAAGTTGGTCTTCCCCTTCGCTCTGGGCTCGATGATCTTCACACCTCTTACCTCAGGATTTCACCCCTCCTTTCTTAGTGACTGGTAGGGGAACCCAGGCCCTCTCTCTACTCTGGGTTCCAACCTAGGGACCCTGTAACTGGCAGCCAAAGTCTAGTCCCTCAGACTCATTGCTGCCTCTCTGTTCTGCTCTCTGCCTCTTCTATCCAGGGACTGACCACTGAGTCTTTTTCTGAAACCTGCTGCTCCTTCTTTTTGGGTTTTGCAACACAAAAGACTCTCTACCTGAGTCTATAACCACAATTCACTAGACTTTGTGAATAGGTTATAATTTAAAGTTAGTCACCTTTCCTAGTGGTCTTAAAGAATTGCTTTGTAATAGGTCCCATTTTCTGTGCACTCTGGACAAGCCTGGTAAAGAAAATTTTGTTATGCTAAAGTTGCTGATTTTTCCATATAATGGAAAACTTTTGAGTGTTACAGACATTACAATTCCATAAGAGATCTGTTGTCTCCTGGAACTTACATGTTTTGCATAGCCCATCCTTATGTATGTTTGGTTAGAAATAGATTGCTGTTGAATCTACAATGACTTTTTAAAAATCTGAACAGAGCCACTTTGCTCTTCCACTTAGGGCCTTGGATTAAAGCAACATTTTCAACTGTTCAGCATACATCACGTCACAGGATATTTTCTCTTTCGTTTCATGTGTCCGTGGTTCTTCTCTTTCCTTTCTTATCTCATTTTTCATTGTTTAAACTCCAGTGGTCTTACGTGGATGTCCACGTCAACTTGTTCAGGCTTAATAGTGTTTTATGCTTCTTTGTGTGCCAGTTTGTTATTAGCTATTACTATGTGTGCCAGTATCCATGCAATTACCTTGGCCACAACCAGTTGCACCAGTCTGGCTCACAGTAATATTTAGCCCTTGTCTGCTGCAAGCTTCCCAGCTTTATAGTCACTATCCAGCCATTAACCAGTGATGCTTCAGCATCAATAAGCTTGGTGGTCTTTCTCTTGCAGATGCTGCCAGGGTATGTCAGTTGGCATCTCAGGCCCACATTAACCCCATCAGGGCCCATATGGGATATACACCCTATCACACATGGCCAGGAACAAGTTAAAAGATCTCTTCTGGGAACAATCAGCAGAAAAGGGGGAGGCTGAGCGGGAGAGACACTGCAGTTCTTGAGAGCGTTCAACCCCGGCCTGCAGATAAGCAGCCTGAGTGCTGGCTGGACTTCCTGGTCTACTCCCCACCCCAAAGGGAGGACCTGGAGGAACTGCCTTCTGCCAAAGACACCGCGGGCCTGGGGGACTTATTCCCCAGTGACTTGAAGGAGCTGCCTTCTGCAGAAGACCTCATGGACCAGGCAGGCCCTGCCAGTAACGACCTGGAGGAGCTACCCCTCGCGGAACACCCGGACAACCTACCAGCCCTGCTGCGTCCAGGGGAAGAAGGTTTGACGGGGCTCCCTCTGGCATTTTTTCCAGAGGACTTGGTAGGGGAGGAAAAAGGGGAACCCTGGAAGAAGTAGCCCAGGGAAGGGTGCTCCTGTCCTGCCGGGGGTGCGGTTAAAGCCGGTGTGTTTCGGCGGGAGCACTGCTGGCTTACTGGTGGCCTTTCAACCACCAGATAGGGCCCTGGGCTGAGACACAGTGGAGTGGGCGGGCCTACGTCTCCCACCTCTGCACCCAATCCCCTGCCAACCCAGTGATATTGAATCCTGCTTTAAACCCCCACCATAAATCCTCTTACACAGCCTTGCCAGGAGGAAGGGCCGAAGGCTTAGATTTGTTTGGCTGCCTCGCCCCGCTAGAGAGGGCTTGTGGACGGGGACTTGGAGGCAGCCTCACCCACCATGGGAGATAGAGGTCACCCGCGGATCGCTCGGCTGCCAACAACCTGCGACGTACATTTGGCAACGAAGGTGGGATCCGGGACCAACCCCCTGAAGCAAGGGGGAGCCATGGACCTTGTGAAGGTTATGAGATAGTGGACTGAGTCCCAGCGCCAGCTAGTACAGGAGCTAGGGACCCAACAACAACAGATGATCCGAGAGATGGGGGCTCAGCAGGTGGAGCAACAAAAACAGCTAGTCCAACAACTCGGGGCCCAGTGGCCCACCCCACCGTCATCCTCTGGGTCTGAGATGAATGAACCCCGGCCCGGACAGGCCCCAATTCGCTTGACCAAACTGAGGCCAAATGATGACCCAGAGGCTTTTCTGACTACTTTTGAGAGGGTGGCCACGATGGCTAACTGGCTGCGAGATCACTGGGCTACTCTTCTGGCCCCTTATTTAATGGGAGCCGCCCAGACTGCATACCATGGGCTATCAGATGAAGATGCCCGGGACTACAAGCAGGTGAAGGCTGCCATCCTAGATGTGTTAGATATTAGCCCTGAGACTTTCAAGCATTGGCTTCAGGGAGCAACTTTTACATCTGACAGCCGACCGTGGGCATTTGCGCAGAAATTGAAAAAAGTGGCTACCCGGTGGCTCTGCCTAGAGAGTTGTTCAGGGCCAGAGATAGTGGAGCAAGTGGCTCTGGAGCAGTTTCTCCATGTCCTCCCCGTGAAAAGCAGGAGCTGGGTGAGGCGGCACCACCCCGCCACATTGGATCAGGTGGTGCAGCTCCTGGAAGATTTCCTGACCGCTGAAGCACTGACCCTACCTGGAACCTCACCATCTAGCTGGTCTGCCTCACGGTTACTGGGAACCACAGAGACAGGACCTGCGAACCTTGGACCCCGAGCCGGGTCGGGCAGTCATCCACGCGGTCTGGAAGAACTCTTAGCCACCGGAGGAGTGGCAAAGGTCCCACCAAGGAAACCTCGGACGACTGACACCGCAGGTCGGGGACCGTGCTTTAGTTGTGGACAATTCAGCCACCTAAAGCGTCTGTGCTCCCACCTGGGGTGTTCGTTTGGCAGTGTATATACTGGGAAAGGATGGGCTCAAAGAAAGGAGGCCCTCAGATGGATGGTCCCGGTCGACCTATACAGGGTAGAAGTTGATGCTCTACTGGACTGTGGCTGTAGCCAAACCCTCATCCGGAGGGGACTCTTACTGCCCTTCAAGCACCCTACAGGACAGGTCCAGCTGAGGTGTATCCACGGGGATCTGCAAACCTACTTGACACTGCCGGTCACGTTAACAATCCAGGGGCCGTCTCATCGGCTCACAGTGGGGGTGGCAGACCAACTTCCCTACCCCTTAATTTTAGGTAGGGACTGGCCTGAATTTGGTCTCCTTCTACAAGTGGGAGACCCCCCCGATGAACACCGGGGTGTGTTGGGAGAACCAGAGGACCAGGACTGGCCTGATGAAGTTAACCTGTAGCCTACACTGATGGCCCCACTGAGTGACCCTGACACAAGGACCCGAACAACCAGGTTGGAGGCAGATGAACCCCTTGGAGATGCCAGTGCAGATTTCTGTCAAGATCAGCGG
Organism: Podocnemis expansa; assembly: GCA_007922195.1. Classification (NCBI taxonomy): domain Eukaryota; kingdom Metazoa; phylum Chordata; order Testudines; family Podocnemididae; genus Podocnemis; species Podocnemis expansa. The sequence continues at coordinate 4,668,338 of ML681995.1, read as the reverse complement.
GGGGATGAGACCCTCCCACGGGCATATGAACAAGAAGTGCTATAGATGGAGTATCCACAGATTCCCAGAAGGAGAAGTTGTGGCTGCGGTTTGAACTGCAACGTGACCGCCTATATAGAGTGGTACGAGACCCTGAGACTGGTGACCCCCCGGATGCAGTTGCTAGTTCCAAAGATCCACCGAAGAGCTGTGATGCAGCTGGCACACAATATCCCAATAGGAGGCTGCTTGGGTGAAGAGAAGACACTGGCCAGGATTACTGCCTGCTTTTACTGGCCCGTTATCCACCAGGAGGACCGGCGGTATTGTTGTTCTTGCCCAGACTGCCAAAAAACTGCCCCGGCGGCAGTCCCCCGGGCTCCTCTGGTGCTGATCCCGCTTGTTGATGTACCTTTTGAGCGAGTCACAGTGGACGTAGTAGGGCCGTTGCCACCCAGCTCCACAGGTTTATAGGTTCCTATTAGTCCTGGTGGATTATGCCACATGGTTCCCCGAGGCCATACCCCTCTGCAATTCCTCAGTAAGAACAATTGCCAATGAGCTGCTAAAAATTTTTGCATGGGTGGGACTCCCACAAGAGCTTTTAACAGATCCAGGGGCCAATTTTACCTCAAGAATATTGCGGGTAGTCTGCGCAATCCTAGGAGTGCAAAAAATCCAAATCTCCGTGTATCACCCTCAGACAGATGGGCTCGTGGAGCATTTCAATCAAACTCTTAAAGGCATGCTGCGAAGATTTTTCCCCAGAGGAGCTAAAGCACTGGGATCAACTTATTCCTCCCCTCCTTATGGCCGTACAAGAAGTACCCCAAACCTCCATCCACTTTTCCCCCTTTGAGCTTCTGTATGGCCTGCGGTTGCAGGGTATCCTTGATGTAGTTTGGGAAACGTGGAAGCAGACCCCCTCTCCCTCAAAGGGTCTCCTTCGATATGTGACCCACCTGAGGGATTGTCTCCAGCAGGTCGGACAACTCACCTAGCAGAATGTGAGAAAGGCCCAACAGTCGCAGTCCCAGATCTACAACCGGGGTAGTTGTGTCCAGAGCTTTGCACATGGGGACTGTGTCCTTGTGCTATTACCCTCCACAGAATCTAAATTACTTGCCCGGTGGCAGGGCCCCTACAAGGGACTCCGGCAGACAAGATCAGTGAACTATGAGATCTGTCAGCCTGACCGCCGATGGAAAAAACAGATCTATCACATAAATTTGTTGAAGCCCTGGAGGGAGAGGGAGCAGTTGCTCATAACTCCATACCCCCTGGATCCTGATCTAGGACCCCAGATCCCGAGACCAGAAGATGAGGGGCTCGGCTCCCTCCTCTCGGGCCAGACCTAAACATGGAACAGCAACTGCAGGCCCGGAACCCCTTAGAGGTTTTTGCCACAACTTTTACTGCGGTCCTGGGCCAGACCAACTGAGTCCAACATTCCATCCAGACCCTCCCCCCTGGAGAGGTGGTTCGGATGCAGACCCGACCAATCCCTTGAAACCTCTGTGCCACTGTGGAGGAAGAGGTCAAAAAGATGTTAGAGCTGGGGGTAACTGAACCTTCAGCCAGTGAATGGTGGAGCCCGATAGTGCTGGTCCCAAAGCCAGATGGCTCAACTTGTTTCTGCATTGACTATAGGCGGGTTAATGTGATTTCTAAATTTGATGCCTACCCAATGCCACGAATTGATGAGCTCCTATACGGTTCGGGAGAAGCCCAGTATTTTACAATGCTTGATCTCTTGATACTGGCAGATTTCTTTGGAACCTGCTGCCTTGGAGAAAACCACCTTTGCCACCCCTAGTGGACTTTATCAGTTCATAAGAATGCTGTTTGGACTCCACAGCGCCCCTGCAACCTTCCAACAACTCATGGATCATCTTCTGCAGCCACATCATGCCTATGCCACTGCCTATCTGGACAATGTAGTGATCCATAGGCGCTGCTGGGAAGACCACCTCATCCAAATGACAGCTGTCCTCTGCACCTTTTAGGGATGCTGGGTTGACCATGAACCCACAGAAATGCCGAGTCGTCTGGCAGGAGACTACTTATCTAGGGTATACTATGGGACATGGAAAAGTATGCCCGCTTGTGGACAAGGTTCAAGTTGTCCGGGATTACCCCCATCCTGAAACAAAACAACAGGTACAACAGTTTCTGGGCCTAGTGGGCTATTACATTCGTTTTGTCCCTAATTTCTCATCTCTAGCCACCCCTTTGACAGACCTACTCCAAAAAAATCAACCACAGCAGGTATGCTGGAGTGATGCCTGCAAAAGGGCTCTTAGAAGCAGTCCTGTGTTCAGAACCGGTATTATACAGCCTAGATTTTCAACGGCCATTCCTGTTGCAAACCAGTGCCTCAGCAACAGGGCTTGGGGCCATACTGGCCCAAGAAGTGGATGGTGGTGGACACCAGGTACTATATATCAGCCGCAAATTATTTCCAAGCAAACAAAAATGCGCCACAGTAGAAAGAGAAACGCTAGCCATCAAGTGGGCCATGGAGGCCCTGAGATACTACTTACTAGAAAACACAGTGACAATTATTGCCAACCACAGACCACTACAGTGGCTCCAGCGGATAAAGGATTCCAGTCCTTGACTCCTCTGCTGGTACCTAGCCCTGCAACCCTACCACTGTATAGTAAGCCACCGCATGGGAAAGCAACACGCTAATACGGACGCTCTGTCCCATGCGGGTGAAGAACCCAGATCCAGCCCCAGGACTCCGGCTGAACTAGAGGGGGAGGGGAGTGTAGGAAGGAGAGCAGTGAGGACGCACCTCCCTCCTCCAGACCACTTGTTCAGGGGGTTGAGTACTCCCCCTGTTGGCCAGAGGAGGGTTCTGCAGGGACCTGGACAAGGACCTGGAACTCAGGAGGCAGGTCCAGGGGAAGGGAGGACAATATAAAGAGATGGACCAGGCAGAAAAAGGGGAGGCTGAGGGGGAGAGACACCACAGTTCTGAGAGTGTTCAACCCCGGCCTGCAGATAAGCAGCCTGAGCGCTGGCTGGACTTCCTGGTCTACTCCCCGCCCCAAGGGGAGGACCTGGAGGAACTGCCTTCTGCCAAAGACACCGCGGGCCTGGAGGACTCATCCCCCAATGACCTGGAGGAGCTGCCTTCTGCAGAAGACCTCATGGATTGGGCAGGCCCTGCCAGTAACGGCCTGGAGGAGCTACCCCTCGCGGAACACCCGGACAACCTACCAGCCCTGCCATCTCCGGGGGAAGAAGGTTTGATGGAGATCCCTCTGGCATTTTTTCCGGAGGACTTGGTAGGGGAGGAAAAAGGGGAACCCTGGAAGAAGTAGCCCAGGGAAGGATGCTCCTGTCCTGCCGGGGGGTGCGGTTAAAGCCAGTGTGTTTCGGTGGGAGCACTGCTGGCTTACTGGTGGCCTTACACCCACCAGATAGGGCCCTGGGCTGAGATGCAGTGGATTGGGCAGGCCTGTGTCTCCCTCCCCTGCACCCAGTCCCCTGCCAACCTGGTGATATTGAATCCTGCTTTAAACCCCCACCATAAATCCTCTTACACAGCCTTGCCTGGAGGAAGGGCCGAAGGCCTAGAGTTTGTTTGGCTTCCTCGCTCTGTTAGGGGGGCTCGCAGGCAGGGACTCTTATACAGCCTTGCCTGGAGGAAGGGCCAAAGGCATAGACTTGTTTGGCTGCTTCGCCCCACAAGAGGGGGCTTGTGGACGGAAACTTGGAGGTGGCTTTGCCCTCCAGGGGAGCTAGAGGTTGCCCACTGGGTGGATTGCTTGGCCACTGACAACCTGGGATGTACAGCCTACTGCCTGTGAGGGGATCAAAGGCCCACAGCATGGCTGGAAGACTGTGCCCCAGACTCCAAGGCAGGAGCAGTGCCCATGTTCACCCCAAGGGGGAGTTAGAGAGGTATAACCTACTACCCATGATAAAGAATGAAAAGAAATCAAGCTGCATGGATCCAGAATGGTGGAGAAATTGGCTGAGGGAAAGCCAGTGAGGGGAGTGTTAAGAGGAGACACCAAACAAGTGCAGAGAGAAAGGCGAAATTATTCCAAGCTGAGGAGAAGGGATGGGAATCTTATCTTTCTCAGGGAGAGAAACTGAAAGAAATTATTAAAAGGTGAGGCTGGTGGGTAGGGTTAGGATGTCAGGGGAAGGAACGATAGAGTATTAAAGATGGAGATGAACAGGGAGACAGTAGTGTGGAGATCAAAAATTAGCAACACGTAAATTAAAAACAGGAACAGATGCACAAAACTTATAGAGCTGTGATTTTGTACTTATTCATGCTCTTTGTTTTTTCACTGGCAGCCATTCTAGAGCTCTGGAAGTCTGCTGGAAAAGGAACACTGTTGGAAAATGTAGTTGTGAGTTTGACTCATACTGCTGGGTACAATCACTGTTGAAATATGCAGCTAAAGATGTGTCACAGCAGCAGGTAATGTTTTTTCTCTGAATTGACCAGGGATGAAGGAGGAGGTTCCAGAATAATTTTAATAATTTTAGTAGCAAGGAAGGTGACTCGCTGGGCTTTGAAACAAGACCTTAAAGAGGGAAACTGAAAAGAAAATGGGCAATAATTTAAGATCAGAAAGACTTATCTCCACTAGCACCAAGAGAGGAGAGAGCAAAGCAGATGAAAGAACCAACAAGGATTGAGAGGACAGCTAAGGAGAAAGGAGGAAAAAAATAGGTAAAGGAGATGTAAATAAAAACTGAGAGTTGTTTAAGAAGAGTTTATTTGATGGCCAAAAAGTCATGAGTCTGCTATTTAGAAAGTGTACGACTTTGGCTAAAAGTCTTTCCTGGTTTAGGGGTGAAGTAAAGTCATCAGTTACAAATAAAAATGAAAGCAATATATAATAAAATGGGGGAAAGGAAATAGATGGCTACTGATATAAATTAGAAGTTATAAAATGTAAAACTTTGATAAGGGAAGCTAATGTGATCAGGGAAAAATTCATGGCTAGTAGATCTAATTGGAGTTTCCATATTTTAGGAACAGAAGAAATCCTAGCCATGGTACAAGCCTGTTATAAGATGGACTGGTAAAATTATTGATGATGGCGGGGGGGGGGGAGAGAAGCAAAATGTTCAATAAATATTTCTGTTCTATATTTTGAAAGAAGCAGGATGATGTGCTCAGATCACAAGAGGATGATGAAGTAATTTCACATCCATTAACAACTAAGCAGAATATTGAATAAGCTAATAGGGATAAATGTGTTTAAATCAGCTTGCTCAGATAACTTGTGCTCAAGAGTGCTATGAGAGCTGGCTGAGGAGATTTCTGGCCTGATGGGATTGATTTTTTAAATAAATTTTGGAATACTGGGAAAATATCCCCAAAGAGTGGGAGGGTGCTAATCTTGTGCCAATTCCAAAAGGGCAAGCAAGTTGACCTGGGTAAGTATAAGCTGATTAGTCTGGTAGCAGTCCCAAGCAAAATAATGGAAAAATTGATACAAGAACCAATTTAATAATGAATTAAAGTGGATAGGACTATCATTAATGCCAGTTAGTTAATGCCAGTAACATGATTTTATAGCAAATAAGTCTTTCCATTCTTTGATGAGATTGCAAACTTGGTTGATAATGGTAACTAGATAGCTTTGATATAGTTAGGCTTTTGTTAAACATTTGATTTAATACTGCATGGCATTCTCATTAAAAGTTTGGACTATACAATATTGATAGAGCACATGTCAATTAGCCAGTTCTTAATCCATTTAATGATAATTTGTCAAGAAGTAATTGGTAATGGGAAATCACTGAACAGGGACTTTTTGAGTTAGGTTCTGCATGGATCAGTATTAGGCCTGATGCTGTTCAACATTTTCATTAATGACCTGAAAGTAAATATAAAATCAGTGCTGATAAAATCTGCAGATGACGCAAAGATTGGTGGAATGGTAAATAATGATGAGACCAGGTCAATCTTATGGAGCATTTAAAAAGAGATGTTGAAAAATGGATAGGATGCAGAGAAGAGTCACAAAAATGATCTGAATGCTAGGAAGAATGTCTTGCATTGAAAGAATTAAAGAAGTTGATTTGTTTAGTTTATCAGAAAGGAGATTGAGGTGATTTGTTGGCAGTCTTTGTTTACCATCATGAGGAGAAAACACTGAGTGCTTAAAGAGCTCTTTAATTTAAGGGAGTAAGGCAGAAAAAGAACCAATGATGGAAGCTAAAGCTGGGCAAAGTCAAACTGGAAACAAGGCACATGTTTTAAAAACAATGTGGCTGATTAATGGCTGGAACAAACTCCTAAGGGCCGGGATGATGCTCTTTAGCAAAATGCAAAATTATTAGAGGGCCAACTGGGTGAAACTGACTGTCCTATGATACACAGAAGATCAGACCATTTAGTCTGACCTGTCACAGGACGTTCCCTCTGGGCTTAAACGCTGATGAATCTGTCAGTCCATTTAAAAAAAAGGCAGACGGTGCTGGAGGGGAGCAAATACACTGTGAGTCCAAATTAAGGGACGCCAAATGAGGATAGAAAGGGACAAATGGGCTGATGTTAGACTTGGGGGGTGGGAGGGGCAGGACATTTGTCCACATTCTTTTGTTTCTGAATTATTGATAAAACTCACTCCTTCTCAGAGAACCAGAGTCATGCCCATGTAGCACTGAGGCATAGCTTTATGCTTACCCTTTGCATGAGGCTGAATTTCACCATAAAGGCATGATTTCCTTACACAATCAAAGAAGGAAACTGTGAGGCCATATTTGAAACAACCCACCTTCCCCAATAACTGATCCTGCCCACCTTGTACCACACCTATCACTCTCGGGTCTGAATACTGGCTAATAGTTGGCCAACTCATGCCCCATAGTGTTACACAGGTGTGAATTATATGGGTGCTTGTCTTGCTCCCTCCCTTGGCCAAAGAGATGACAGATTTAAAATGGCATTTAAATAACCCCTGTAAGGAAAGTGGAGTTGTGTACATGTTCAACTTTATACCCTTTTCCTGCTCTTGGCAGTCCTAAATCATAGAATCATAGAATCATAGGGTTGGAAGGGACCCCACGAG
>ML681995.1:4573008-4656304 GCA_007922195.1 Podocnemis expansa | reverse complement strand
CACCGTCTCTAGCACCGCATAACGATTCTTCACCACAACAGAGGGTGAATGAAGACATTTAACAATTCTACAAAATTAAGAGGAATGTATCTTTAAATTGTCAAAAGTAATTCTTTCTGCTAAGTTAATGTAATGTCATAGCAACTGCCTTTTCCTTTTTTCTGATTCTCCCTTCTCTTTGTCCCTCAGGTACTAGTGACTCAGAATGGAAACTTATAAAATATGAAGAAGAACATGCAAAGACTCTCACAGAATAAACATAATTATTTCCTGACAAAACTGCACACTGACAATTATTGAGCAATGGCATGAAATGATGAAGATATAGAAATACTAAAAATGGAACTGATGTGATCATCAGACTCCTACATAAATCAGCAGAGAAACAGCTCTACAAGTAAGGATCTCAGCAAAATTCCCTGCCCCTGGCAACCCGTAGGTTCCATTTCGTGGTGAGATGGAATGTTTATGACACAGGATGGGGATAGCGGCTGTGGTTTCTTGATATAAGGAGCTTGTTACCTTTAGTGGATGGATGTATTACTTAGTCCTTGGTAGCTGGATTTTCAAAAGGGCTCTGCCTGCACAACTGGGAGCAGGTTTTCAAAAAAGCTCAGCTCTCATAATTTCTGAGAAGTGGTCAGATTTTTCTGAAGTGCTGGGCCTTCAACAGCTCTCGTTCTCTCTTCTGCCTGACCTTCTGTCAACCCTGGGCTTTCAGGACTCGGTCCTCTTCTGGTTCTCCTCCTGCATCTTGGGTTGCTCCTTCATCACCTCCTTCTGCATTGTCCCTCATGGTGGTGCTCCATTATAGAGCTTCATCCTCGGTCCACTTTTTCTTCTACAACCTCTCCCTCTCTCTCTGGGTGATCTCATCTGCAAGCAGGGCATTAGTTCTCTTTATGCTGGTGCCTTACAAATCTGCCTTTCTACTCAGAACCTGTCACCTTTTCTCCAGACTAAAATTTTGGCCTGTCTCTCTGCCATCCCCTCATGTCCAGCAGTTAACATGGCCAGAAAGGACCATCTGATACTTCCTCCACAGCCCTTTTCTTCTGACCCAGTCCATCTTTGATTCTTACTAAGTTCTTGGCCTCAATCACCCTTGTTTTTTTCCTCTGTCACAGCAGTGTGACCATTATCCCTGCTCATTAAACATTCAATCTCAGCCTCTCGTTTGACCTCCACATCCAGGCCATGTAAAAATTGTTCCTCTTCTCCCTGCCCAGTGTCTCCAAGAGTCAGCCTTTCTTCTCTGTCCATGCAATCAAAATTCTTCTCCAAACATTAACACCTGCAATCTTTGCACCCTTCTCATGCTCTTGGGGTGCATCTGGATGTTTAATCAATTTAATTAAATCAAGTCATAGGGCTGGAAGGGACTTCATGAGATCATCAAGTCCAACCCCTGGGAATTGAACCCAGGACCTTCTGCATGTTAAGCAGAGGTGCTAGCCACTACAGCTCTATCTCCTTCTCTCCCCAATCTCCAGTCATTCAACATGCTGCTGCTAAATCACCCTCATGCAAACCAGTAGTCTTTATTTTAAAATCCTATTCTTTTTGTTGCCCTGGTTATTTCTCCCATCCCTGCTCACTTGTTTCTTGTTCACCTGGTATGGCTTGTCTTAGGACTTGTTTACATGGAGGCACTCATGAAGATTCATACAAATTAATTAAAGATGTGAATTAGTTAAATCTCATTAAACCCTGCATGGATCTTTGTACTCAGAATTAAAGTGGCCTTAATTTGGTTTATTTCAATTCAGTTTTTGAAAGTGAATTAAAATGGAATTAGTCACTTTAATTCTGAATAAGAATGTCCACATGGTTTTAACAGGGTTTAATGAATCCACTTTGAATTCACATCTTTGGTTAATATGGATTAACTTGCAAGTGTCCACATGTAAACAAGCTCTTAAACTGTAAACTCTTGGAGGCAAGGACTGTCATTTTATTATGTGTTTGTACAGCTCCTAACACAATGGGGTCCTGACCTTACTGTGACTTCTTGACATTTACTACTGTATAAATACAGAAGAGTTATAAATGTGTAGTTTATATACAAATAGTGATGAACCTGAGCTCCCAACACTGGCACATGTCTTAGAAACCCTGACAACTAGTTAAATGGAAATGGGGCATTTCCCAGGAAATGGAGAGGAGCAGGCCAAAATGTAGAAGTGCTAAAACAAATCAAAGTGTTTCTACCCAAGAATATCTGTTTAAATGTGTGATAGAGTAATAGCATCCCAGCAAGCCAGCACTGCAAAAATCTAGGCTGTTTCTATCACTGGGACCCTCAGAGGCTGCCAAGGGACTCCCTGCAGAGCAGGTCAGCCGCACTTTGATTATGATAGGACTTTAATCTCCACCATCAAAAATGAACAACTGCCCAGAAAAAAATAAATCTTGTGTATAAGTAGCACCTGCCCTTGGGCAAATTGTAATCATGCTTTCTGCATGATCACATTTCATTATGCTGCTGGCACTCAGCACCATGACAGCACTTACAAAGGCCCCGCATTTACTGTGCTATCCAAGAACTGTTCAGTATAATTTTCTGATCATATGCTAAAGATGGTTCCAAACCAAAACCCTTGATCAAAACCCAGAGCCAAATGTGGAGGAAGTTTGGATTCACATCCAGTTTCAAACTTGGCAGCTGGCTTCTGTGTCAGGCTGAACCACAACCACTGCCATTAACAGTCTCAACTTTGCAACTCAGGTGGCACACCGGCATCCTTCACATTGAGAAAGGATTAAAGCAGCAGTGCCTCTAGCCCTGTTCTAACATCCTGGTTTCAGTCCTTTGGAACTCTGAAATTTTGACTTTTCTGTTTTTGCCTGTGCCTGAAGGTGACGACGATTTTTTTTTTTTTTTTTTTTTTTTTAGGTTGGGACAAAAACAGTTCAGCCACATCTGAGTTCAAGGACAATGACACATACTTTTGAAAATGCAGGAAAACTTCCTGTGAGCTTTTTAACAGATCTACAGATGAGGTGGTGGGGGTAGAATGCTAAAATTAGGCCTCATTGAGAAGACCTACCTTGGAGACTTTCCAGTTAAATTTTGTTTTTAATTGGACTTGGTTATGACCCTGTGGAAATTGCATGCTACACATGCCCAGTGCATTTTGCCTAGGCTTTTACACGTGCTTATTAAGGATCCAGTTCTGCTATTCATTTGCACACAAATGCAGTGCCAAAGGGTGAAGTTAATGATGGTAGCTTGTGTTTGGCTAACTTAACAGCATATTGACTGGTATACTGAAGGTGAAAAGGTGGTGGAGAGCCTGCTTTGCATTTGGGAGTTTCTGCAGGGAGCATCTTGCTCTTGATGCATCTTATTTATTCTTTGTATCTTCCTAGTGCCTTAATTATTACACCACTCCTAATACTCTCAGGTCTTCCTAATGTGCACAGAATAAATTCTCCTAAATGTGTCTGGTTAAATAATTCCTGAATACAGAGTTTGCACATGATTGTTGTCAACTTGTTGAAAGTCAGCAGAGCTTTAAAATCTTCAGAGAATAGCTCTTTATTTTTATGGTTCTTTTTCCTTTTTAAAACCTAGCCTAGTTTATACCAGCATTTCTTTGAAGACAAAGTTTAGATTGTACAGTTAAATGCTCAAAAGTAATGAAATACCTCAGCAAAGGCTGCCTATGTAAGCTTAACTCTGCCTTTGTTGGTGATCCTTTTCCCTGCTCCCCCCCCCCCCGGGTTTAACTACTTGATCACGTATATGTTGTAACTGGGTGATTGGCCCCTTAAGGGCTGGAGAGCAGGGACTAGCTGATTACAGAGTGAGCCATACCTGGGAGAGACTGGGGAGATCGCCCATTAAACAACAGTAGGAGGCTGCAATGAATGGGAGAAGCATCTGACGAAGTGGGATTTTCTCCCATGAAAGCTCATGCAATAAATAAACGTGTTAGTCTTTAAGTGCCACAGGATTCTTTGTTTGTTTTTTTACTGAATGGGAGAAGCTCAGAAACAGATAGAGAAACTGCAGGGAGTGGGAAAGGCTCCTTCAAGGAGAACACTTTGGCAGAGAGGAGCCCAGGAACCAGGAGGCTTTTGTGGGAAGATCTGGATGGGATTCAGGCCAAGGTGTCTGGGAGCCTGGAAGCCTGTGCCAGTTAGGAGGATGGGCTGTGAAAATAGACTGGGACAGGAAAAGAGCTCTGGCTGTGAGAGAAAATACCAGTGCTCCTTATGGACTCTTGTGTGCTGGTGGACTTTATTTTGGGACCCCAAGGATTGTTAAGGTTGATTTCTTTTCTTTAACTGGCCATAGGCAGGGTGGTGGTAACACAGAGAAGAGCCTGTGTACAGTTCTTCAGGGGGTCCTAGACAGGGGAAAACAGAAGCAGGACACCACGGAAACAAATCTGGTCATGAGAGGCCCTTCAAGAGCCAGCCAACCCGTTACACATTCATGGATACCTACTTTCATAATATAAAGAACCAAAATCACATCACATTGAACAGTAAATACAACACATCTAAGTCATTAACCATAATCATCCTTCATATTTTGCAGTCTTCTCTTATTCTTGAGAAGTGTCCTGTACTAAATGCTGTCCAGTTAGACACATTGCTGAACCACACTCTCATGTCCCGTGGGACCAATTTCTGAAAAGCTTGCTTTGGCAATCTTCTTCCACTCATCCAAGTCACCTCTTCCTCTAACACAGGTTTTCTTTTTCTGATTGACTTGATGATGGCTCATATCAGACCTATTCATCTGTAAATTTGAGAATTAACCTCCTTGTTAATTGTGTGTCGGGGATATCTAATGTGCAGCAATTTAAAAAGGCCTCTGTATGTCCTGTTTCCCTAGCATTCATGACTCCCATGCATATACTTTACTTTACACTTCACTGGAATTCCTTTGCTTCTCCAAAGGTGGCTATCACTACAGCAGCAATCAGTTTACTTCTATATCAGATGTTTAAATGATATTTACTATCTCTTGTTGTACTGCCCAGGCATTCCAGTGTCTCCTCAGGGTTTGGGTAAAAAATCATCACCTTTTCAAGAGAAGCTGCTGAGATTGAATTTATTTGCAAATTTGGTTGCATTGGCTCAGGACTTAATCAGGACATTGGATTTTTCTCTCATTACAACAGGTGATTTGACCTCATCTTCCTCTATATGCTGTTCCCCAGTGTTTGAATCTTACAACTGTTTTCATTTGCTGTTACAGTGTGACCTGTTTCCAAGACTAACACTTCTCTTCATTTATTTCCTCCCATTCTGTAGGTTCCCCCATCTTCAAAGCATTTGATGAAGTGGTATTTTCTCCCATGAAACCTCATGCAATAAATAAATATCTTAGCCTTTAAGTGTCACAGGACTCCTTGTTTATTTCACTTTTTCAACAGCCATCAAAGTCACCACTGTCTTTCTCTTTTTGTATGAAATCTTTAGATCCCTCTTCTCTGCTTCTGTGGGTACTCTTTCTAGCTATATTTGCACTTCTTCTTGCAAGGATTCAATCAGGTCAACATCATCAGCAAAGGACAGAACTATTTTTTCCCCCCTGAATGGTGTATTCTCCTGTAGGGACAAATCTTCACTGATGGTGGCAAATTCACCGCCATCAGTTCAAACTTCCTGATCGACTGCTTGTATCTGTGAAGACCTACTCAGTCAATCAGGAAGTTGATCCTGCAGTACCACCCTGGCAACCAGGCCCCTCCCTTCAAACCAGTGCACATATGTGCAGGGTGTAGAGAAGCCGAATGCAGATACACAAGTAATTTTAGGTAACTTGAGCATCTTACGTTCAACTGCTGCCAAAAAGGGCAAGCAGCATAGACCTGTCCTCAGCTTCCATCAGTGGCTCTGCATTAAAACTTTTTGAAGATAACGGTGGAAGAAGGTCACTGATAGCATGCAGCCCTGAGACACATCTGCAAGTCAGTCCAACTGCTTTGCTCATGCTTGACAAACACTGAAGCTGTCAAGCTTGAACAGAGATTTTGTAGCAGCCTTTTTAGATTTTCACCAACTCTGACTAGCTGCAGGCCTGCCCAAAGAGGTTTATGCCATATGCTGTCAAATGCTTTGGCAAAATCCAAAATGATGTGGGCCACTTTCCCATCATTCTTGTATAGCACATGCAGATTGAATATTTGTTGTCTTTTGGATCTAAACCAGCCTTCTTGTTCAACTAGAAAGTTCTCTATGCTGGGTGCAATTCTCCTTAGTTTGCCAGGGTGAGTCAATAATGAAGTCATGTGCTAACTTCCACAAATAACTGGGGTCTACTTTTTATGAATAGGAACAATGAGGGACTGGTTCAAGTCTTTGACTATCTTGTAGACTCCCAAATCACATTTACAAACTTGTGAGTGCCATTCCAGTACTTTTAATTTGTTCTGCTTGATTACATACTCAGAAGTACTATATCATGCAGATTTTCTAATAATACATAATGTGCAGGTTTCACTATTTCACGTATATCAAATCATCAGAGTCCACAAAAGGTCATTTAAATGAAAAATACACAATAAACTGGGTTTACACAATGCTCATAGATAATAGGGCCAAAAGGTCTATTTTGATGATCTATTCTGACATCTTGCAGAATAAAGACCACGGCAACTAATTATTTTTCCATTTAGCCCCTTGCACGTATCTGTTACATTATCTAACAAATATTAATAGTGAAGGATGTGAACACCCATAGGCCATAGCTCTTCTCTTTGTTGATAAGAATCACTTCCAACGAAATGTGCACTGCATGTGAGATCTGTCAGGTTACATGTGGAGACCTCTGATCTTTATTGGTTGACAGGGAGAAAATCTCATGTATCCTTCTCCCATCCTTGAATCCAGGTATATATAGACATCGCAGGCATATTTGCTTATGCTCTACTATATTTTCATTACATGCAGTTTTAATAAAAAGACAGAGAGAGAAAGTAGGGAGTGTTTTCCTCTGATGCTAAGGGATGCAGGTTAGAGAATTTAGTCCCCAAAAGCCTTCTCTGTTCAACATCTGTGTGAGACAAACTATAATTAACGTGTCTGAGGAATTAAGGTAGACACTGTAAATGATGTTTTGCATTTTACATTAAATAAGAATAGGGCCTCCACATAATTAACACAAGCGCTTAACTGCCCTGTCCCCCCCCCCTTTTTTTTTTTTAGTTTACAGAAGCTGTAGTGTGCTTAAGTGACAAGGGGAAAAGAGTTGTTGGAAAGTGGAGCATTGCGTGCAGATGAGAACAGGTATAGCTCTCATTGGGTCCTTCATCTTTTCCTTGCTGATTGTAGTGAGAGCCATGCCTGTCTCCATTCAGCATGCTGATCCTGAGCTGCATGGCCTGTTTCCTGGGAACTTTTCCACTACACAGAATGTTATTGATCCAGGAGAGGACTTTTGCTCTTATCCTATGACAGCTTACTTTGCTTAAGGGCTTTTGGTGAAGGACCTTGTCAAAGGCTTTCTGAAAATCTAACAACTGTGCTCAAGCAGATGTGTAACACATCAAGACTTCAAAGAGAAACTGCAGAATTGGAACTGATATGCAGATTTGATTGTGTGAAAGCAGGATTAAATTGTGACTATGGATTCATTTCCCATTACAACAGATAATTTGCCTCACCTTCCTCTATGTGCTGTTTCCCAGTGTTTGAATCTCAACAACTGCTTTGATTTGCTGTTACAGTGTGACCTGATCCCATGACTTAGACTCCCCTGCATTTATTTTTCTCCCATTCTGTAAGTTCTAAGCGCCTGATATAGTGGGATTTTCTCCAGTGAAAGCTCATGCAATAAATAAATTTGATAGTCTTTAAGAACCACAGGATTCTTTGATCTCTATGTATTCTTTCTGAATATAAAGTGTGTTGTGCTGCTCATGAACACTCATGCTAGAACTTCCCTTAAATTTCTCTGTATTCCTGGTTTAAAAAAAAAAACAACAAAAACCCCCCCGCCTGTCATGTTAGCAGTGTGCATAAACATGTAACAAAAAAATCTGTGGGCAAATTGGTGCCTAATTTGTGCCAGGGCTTACTAGGGGTGAGGGCAGGTAGATTACTTTTCCTTATTTTTAGCAAACAACATGTTCTAGCTGGTCAGAGTGAGAAGATTTAACCCTCAGTCAATTACGTGTTTTGTAGGGCTATTCTTTATTGCTTGTAGCAAATTCACCACTGTAAGATTGATCTTCCCAATAAATCTCTTTTCAGCTGCCACCAAAATCCAGCTGTGGTGTGAACCTTCCCATGGTCTCCAGTATCAGGCTATTGTTTTGTCACAAAAGTAAAGATCTTTCTGAAAAGATACTGCATGGTGAGTACTACTACGGCCTTCAGTAATCTGAGTGCTGGACTCAGTCATTCATATGAATATTAGACATCAGTTCACTGGTTTTTATGGCGCTGTTGACTTCTCCTAAATAGCTGTCCAACCTGGAAGCTGGAGAGCAGGAAACCCTCTTTGGAAATAGTTAGACAACTCCAGTGATGATCACCAAATCTATCCCCAGTAGTTTGTTCATGGCTGGCCTGTCTGTAGGTTGGAGTCATGTCACTCTTGGAGAAAGATAAGGGGGTGACAGATCTGTATATTTTTGGGTGGTGCCCAGAATGGGTCCAAATCCTGCCTGCCACACCTACCTTGAAAGCCCAGGAAGGCAGTACACTAGCCTGCCTGCCATGGGAGAAGGGAGGGGCTGGGAGGTGAGAGTGGCTGCTGTGATGTTGGGGCAAGAGGGGCTTCCTGACAGGGTGCTGAGCTCATGTGGAAGAAGGGCAGGGAGGAGCAGCTGCCTTGCTGCTTGGGGATGGAGCCAGCTGCGGAGCAGCAACTGGTCAGCCACTGTAAGGCTATGTCTACACTTAGAAGGTTAGTTCGAATTAACTGACTTCAAACTAATAATTATGAGTTCGAATTCAGTTAATTCAAATTAACACAGCCACACTGGAAACCCTAATTCGAACTAGCATGTCTATGCACAGGAGTTGCTAGTTCGAATCAGGTAGGGGACGCTATTGCATAGGGAAAATCAAGCTGAGGTTAATTCGAACTAACAGTTTGAATTAACACAGCTACATTGGGTTAATTTGAATAAGTTTGAATTAACCATCACTTCGAACTTAAGGGAGGTTTTATGGATTCGAACTAGGCTTTCCTTACTTCGAACTAAGGGAACTCCTTAGTTTGAACTAATGAAAGCTAGAGTGGACATGCACTAATTTAGTTTGAATTAAGCTTCCTTAATTCAAACTAAATTGTAAGTGTAGACATACCCTGAGTCTGTCTAGGGATGGGAGTAGAATGACTGGGTTGCCCTGTGTGCTGGGGGCTGCTGTACTCTGCCCCTGCACAGCCAGTGCCACTGTAGGCTTGGTTGGTAGCCCCTCAAAAGCACAGAGATATTGGTGGGGTTCGGGTCTACGTTCCTAAATATTGGTAGAGCCGTGGACACCACAGGCCCATAGAACTCTGTTCCTGTGATTAGGTAGTGGAGTGCTTTTCTGCTGGCCCTGTAGTAAGAGAAACAAAGCATCGGTGTCATGTTCTCATTAAGTGATAATTGTTTTATGGCAGAAGCTCTCCACTTTGAGATTTGCTGTGATGTCATCAAAGAGTGTTCTGTCCCAATGTCAGGGCTTACCTCCTTGTGGCTGTATTTCTTTTAGTCTCTGGTCAGTTGGCTAAGTACAGCTAGGACATGTGGCAAGATCTGGTTAAGATTTGTGCACCCTCTTCATTTTATTTAGTGTACTTTTCCAGCAGCTGGATGAGAGGGACAAGAATTGGGGGTGGGGGTTGGGGTTGAAGATTAAGTTTAACCTGAACAATATTTTTTTTCACTG
The DNA here is from genome assembly GCA_007922195.1 of Podocnemis expansa. Lineage (NCBI taxonomy): Eukaryota > Metazoa > Chordata > Testudines > Podocnemididae > Podocnemis > Podocnemis expansa. Next base: position 4,646,458 of record ML681995.1, on the reverse strand, counting down.
CTGACTTTTGATGTGTAGCAACCATAGAGAGATTCAGGGTTAGAAATGGGGACTTTTCTTCAAGCCACTACTTGTAAGGCCTACAATTATTTCTGCCTTCTAACCATGATTATATAATTGGCAGCTTTTAGACATAGAATGAGCTATTGCACTGGACTCTTTTTCAAAACGAAAAGTGTCAAAAGCTTTGGTCACATGGTTAAAGTGGGGGCAAAATCTACAATGATCCATAACCATCCTTATCTTTCCCTGACTGGGTCAAATCTGTACCCTCTAATTAAGAAAACAGTTGAAGCAGTGGATATGGATGTGCCTGGAATCCCCCGGACTTGTCTCTTGTATTGCTACCAAAGAATAATCGTCATTTGAGTCGTAGTGAAGCGATGCTGATATTCCAGCTGCTTTTAGATGTTCTCAGGCATGTCTGTGGTGAATCAAATTTTCAGCTTGGAGCACTGCCCTTTTCAGCTGTGTATGTCAAAGCCAGTGTCTTTGTTTAGTGATGGTGGTGCCTTTACCAAGGCCAACAGTTGTGCTAGAAATAAGCAGTTGTGTGGCACTTTAAGACTAACAGATTTATTTTTTGCATGAGCTCTCGTGGGAGAAGATCCCACTTCCTCAGATGCTTCGAAGATGGGTGAACTTACAGAAAGGAATGAAACTAAATGCAAGGGGGTGTAAAACATAGGATCAGGTCATAAAGTAACAGCAAATCAGAGCAGTTTACAGGCTTAAAGAATGGGAAGCCTGAAGTCAAATTACCCTTTGTAATGTGAAAAGAACCCATAATCTCGATTGAGTCCTGCTTTCACAGAATTTAGTTTGCATATTAATTCGAGTTCAGCTGTTTCTCTTTGGAGTGGAGATTATGGATTCTTTTCCATTACAAAGGGTAATTTGACTTCAGGCTTCCCATTCTTTAAGCCTGTAAACTGCTCTGATTTGCTGCTACTTTATGACCTGATCCTATGTTTTACACCCCCTTGCATTTAGTTTCATTCCTTTCTGTAAGTTCACCCATCTTCGAAGCATCTGAGGAAGTGGGATCTTCTCCCACGAAAGCTCATGCAAAAAATAAATCTGTTAGTCTTAAAGTGCCACACAACTGCATGTTGTTTTTTTACTGGACTAGACTAACACGGCTATCCCTTTGGAAACTGGCTGGAAATAAGGCCACCTCACTTCCTTGAGGCTCAGAGCCAAATCAGTATAATAGTAGACAGAGAAAAGGAGAGACAGGCAAATGTTTGGCTGCTTGCACACATCAGTGTTAAATTTACAATGTTTTCCTCAGCTTCTCTCTAAGCATCTTTCATTTGATTCACTAAGTCATAGATGAGGCAAAACCATGAGGGGGGGAGCATTTTCTGTCTCAGAGGAAAAAGCATGGCTCAATATGTTTCTTCGGAACATAATTTTCTGGTTAATGGGCTATGGCTGGAGATCAAGAGTGATCATTTCGTCTACTGGGCAGATGATAGTGTGGTTGAATTATTCAGAGAATATGCAAATTTCTTTGAAGAAACAGAAAGGGAAAGAAAATTTTCCTACCTCCTATTCTAAGCCTCTTGGCAAGTAGTTTACTATAGGACGGGTGAAGTGCCATAGCAGTTCTTTATGCATGATGGTGATAGTGATATAGAAATTACTGCTGTTGAATTGGTTGAAAAGCAAAAGGAGTCCCTCTTCCCCTAGCCTCTTTCTCTTTGTTAGATATTTGTGCTGCTATTAGCCTCTCAAAAGTGAAGTAGATAGATTTTTTCCAAAGGAACGGTGCCCAGCAGTGATGGTTCCATTGAGCTGCTATCACGTTATATCTCTGATGCCCAGTTTTCCCTCCGCTTTAATTTTTTTTTTTTAATTTGTGTGGTTTTGCAATGAGAGCAAACTCTGGGGCATGACATGGAGCATCTCAGTGCTGATTAAATCCCCAGACAACTGTACCTAATGTCTTAGGTCAAACACCATACCTCTATCTTTGTTTCAGTGCCGCTGCCTCAGCTGGCTTTGAAACCTGTTCGCCTCTTTACAGGGTGGTGTTCTAGCATTGTCATGATGGAGTGGAACTTGCGAGACCTGGCTGCAGCCATCTAGTTAGGAGAATGCTTTTGTGTTTGCTGATCTGGAGATTACGTCTTCCATGGTGGGAAGATTATATGCTTTCCCTCCCTTACTGCATAATTGAATCTATTTAAATCCATGCATGTACAGAGATATATGCACTTGAGCACATATATTGTGGCCCCCAGTTTCAGTAGAGTTCACACTGGGTGCTCTTTGAACAGGTCATTTTACCAAACCCTAACTCACATTCCTCTGTGTTTCAACAAAGCCCACCTTGATGGCTGTGGTTCAGTCTAAGAGGTTATGTGTGCTGGTTCCGTTAATGACAAAGATGTCAAGCTTATGCTCCCTTCCTTTGTAGCTAGTACAGGCTTTGAATTGGCTTTTTTATTAAGCACTGTGTGGAGGCTGCTCCAGTGTAGAGCTTGTGCTCATCTTCTTAAATCACTTTACAAATCACATTCATGTATATCCCCAAATAAACTGGAATTTAATAATGTTGTAAATCTTGAGAGTAACAGCCAATTCCTGTCTTTGGACACCTGTCCCATGGAATACATATCACTTCCCCTTTCTTCAACATGCTCTCCAATTCTTTTGTTTCAGCACTCGCATTCAGTATCCTTTTTTTTCTTCCCTTTTCCACACATGCTTCTGCTGGCTGGGCAGGCCACATCCCTCCTGTATTCTGCCTTGCCACATTTCTGCTCAGGAAATCAAGATTGCTATTTTCTTCCGTGCTTGCCTTTTTCCCAAGGGAGATGTTTCTTTCCTGTTTGTTGCAGTATGCTCCCTTTGCATTCCTTTTGGATGACTTCCATTTCACTAGTTCAGACTGCCTTGCCAACTGTACCTATTCCAGAGGCAGCTCACGCATTCTCTAACTAAATTGTTTTGAAAATGTTGTGTGTGTGGGTGGGGGAGGCCTTTGGAATGAAATCCTCATCAAACTTTTAAGAATTAGGTCAGACTTGTACCTGACCACTAATTTAGGAAGTTTAGAAAGAAACTTTCCCAATGGAAAGTCCAGTGAGCAAATTGTTCTATAACAGAAGCTTCTCTGAGGGCCTTCCCCAGCCCCTTCTTGCCTGGATGACTGTTACAGTTTTAAAGAATCAGTACACACATTCTCATGGCCCATTTATCTGCTTCCCTCATTAATCTCTCCTTGCTTTCTCCCATACTGTTCCTTTACAGCGTCAAACCTTTTCTCATTCAAATAACTTCAAGTCCTACCTCTGCTGTAATGCCAAAAAGAAACCAGCTAACTAATGTTGGCTAGATTGAACAGCATGGGTTAGTGGACCATATTTATAAAAGAGAAGATACTCCCATATGAATCAAAGTTGTTGATGTGTGAATAGGTAACTTATGTGATAATGGGATCCCATTGTTGCTCTCAGCTTCCCTCCCATTGTTTTGAAACAAGATGAGTGAGTTGAATAGTTCAGTTGTATGGAATGTGTCTTCCCACATGGTTGAGCAGTATCCTTAATTCCAGACCGGCAAGTCCCTGTCCTGAAGAGGCATTTGAGTGATGCTACAAGGCAAATAAGCCAGTGTCTTTTCCATACTGGGACCTCACGGGGATTCTCCCCTTATTTAGTAATATGGGAATTGCAAGGTAGTTGTGACCCTCGCCCCCCATTGCAGAATTCCAAAGAAAGGGCTGATAACCTGGGATCTTTACTGATAAGCTCTTTGCAGTCCTTTCACAGCAACTCAGAACTGGACTCGGGAACAGTCATTACTACACGGGCCTCGATGCTTGGGAAGAACACTCTCCCAAGTGAGTTGTCAGCTCCAGGAAGGCTGTCATCCAGGCTGCAGCTGTTGGCACCAGGGCCACTGCAAACATCCTGTCAAGCCCTGCCTCCAGCTGAGTTAGCCTCTCCACTGACCAGTTATTGTGATTGCCAAATACAAAGAGGGGATAGCTCAGTACCTAGAGAAGCTGTGCACTCTGCTCTCCACAAGACACTGAGAGCTAGTTTCTGATGCTGGTGGTGACATATACTCACTCTGTCCCTTGCAAGTCACGCAGGCCATAATTTTCAAGTTTTGGACATCTAAAATTAGGCACCTAAACATAGAGGTGAAGAGCACCACCTGCTCCTGTTGAATTCAGTGGGAACTTGAACACTTCAAAAAAAAACAACCAAACCTGAAGATGCTTTCCTTTAGATACTTAATTCTCAATTTAGGTGCCTAATTTCATGCACCCAAGTTTGAAAATTTTCCCCTCAACCTCTCAGTGCCTCGTTTTGCACTACTACAGATGGGTGTAATGGTGAGTTACCTCACAGGGAAGTTGAATGGCTATCATCTGTAATGTGCAGGTTAAGATCCCAAAGTCATCCACTTGCACGCAGACCCCCTCCAGTGGATGGCTAGGTATCTTTCTTCCCCCATGCACTTCAGCTTATTTGGCCAACATACAAATAGGATGGAGTTTTCTAGTTTGTATCTCTGCAGTACCGTGTTTATGAAATACTTAACAATGGTTAGAGAAACTGGTTTACCAAGCTTATTGCAAACTGTCTACAGTTTACTCTGGGATAAAAAGACCTGTCCCAACCTGCTCAGTGCAGCTGCAGTAGATACAGTTCCAACAAGGACTCACTACTTGCTTTTAAATACTTCCAGAGGGGTAGCCATGGTAGTCTGTTGTACAGCAAAAACAACAAAAGTCCTGTGGCACCTTAAAGACTAACATTTCTTTGGGGGTAAGCTTCCGTGGGCTCCAACCCCCTTCATCAGATGCATGTGAGCCAACAAAAGCTTATGCCCAAAGAAATCTGTTAGTCTTTAAAGTGCCACAAGACTCCTGTTGTTTTTGCTTTTAAATACTGTTGTTTCTTTGCTTAGAAAAGGGACTGTTGCATTTTCATGCTCTACTTTGAAAACTGCTAAAATGTCATGAGTGTGTGGGAAAGCCTCTCCCTCTTTGAAGGATCATTGAACACACGTGCTTTCATGTGCTTACTTTTAGAGGAAAGGGGGAGAGAGCATCAGAGCAACAAACTGAAGAATACAAACTTGGACCAGGTCAGTGGTTAGGATTATACAGCTATTGATGATGAGCGTGTTAGAAAGGTCAGTCATGCCACATGTGAATAGTAGAACTGGTCAAAAACTGTTTAATGAGAAGGGGGTTTTCTTTGAAAAACTCACATTTTTCTAAACCAAACATTCTTGTGAGAAATTGTTGATGTGAGTTTTTTTTTTTTACTGGTTTTTAACAAATCAAAACTTTTATCAGTATGGATAGCAACATGAATTTTAACCCAAAACAGATCATTTTGGCCGCACAGGTCTGTCTGCTTATCACCTAGGCAAAGTAGGTGTGTCTGTGCAAATACAAAGAGATCCTGAGGTTTCCCGCCTCCCCTCGCCACAGTCCATCAGTAGGTGTGAGAACTCAGTCACTACCCTGTTTGTACTTTCGTATGTTTTCAATTCAGGGCCTTAAGTAATATCTCAATGGTCACACAAGTTTTTGGTAGAGCCAGGAGTTGAACTCTCCCCCCTCCCCCCCAATCCATCTATTGTCTTAGCCACAAGATCATCCTTCCAATTTAGAAAAAGAATTCATAATTCTATAAACTCCTATGATATCACATCACATATGGCTTGGAAAAATGTTCCCTTTCCTCAAACATCACAAGCACCAAAGAAATGCAAGCAGACACCCATCTATGGAAAATACATGGAATCCATTGTGGGATATTAGTGGACAACTCATTTTTTTTATTTGTAGGTCTAAAAATCCAAGACATATTTTCTTTCCGTCCCCCTCCCTGTCTCCATCCACTTAAGCAGATGAAGCCTCAGATGGAGTACTGTGTCCAATTTTGGATGCCACCTTTTTGGAAAAATTTGGACAAATCAGCATCTGAAGAAGAGCAAAAAAAAAAAAAAAAGGTTTACAAAACATGATCTATGAGGAAAAGTTAAAAAAAATATCTGGGCATGTTTAGTCTTGAGAAAAGAAGACTGAGTGGAGACCTGATAAGTCTCGAGTTGATTAAAGGCTGCTATAATTTGGCAATTAACTGATCTTTTGGTATTTAATTGATCTTTGTCTGCTAGTGGTAAATAGCCTGTGATAGGATGTTAGATGAGGCATGTTCTGAGTTACTACAGAGAATTCTTTCTGATTGTCTGACTGGTGAGTCTTGGTCATGTGCTCAGGGCTTAGTTGATGGTCGTATCTGTAGTAGAGAAGGAATTTTCCCCCAAGGAAGACAGGGAGAGGCCTTGGGGGTTTTTCACGTTCCTCGGCCACATGGGGCACAGGTCACTTGCTGGTTGATTCTCGGAACCTTAGGATCTTTAAAACATGAATTGAGGACCTCAATAATTCAGCCATAGGTTAGGGGCCTGTTACAAGAATATGTAGATGAGGTTCTCTGGCCTGCATTATGCAGTGGGTTGGACTGACTTGATCATATTTGTTCCTTCTGGCCTTAAAGTCCATGAGTCTGAGTATATAAAGAAGATGATGATCAATTATTCTCTATGCCCCTATGAAAGTAGGACATAAGAATGGCTATAATGGATCAAACCAGTGGTCCATCTAGCCCACTACAGTCTTCTGACAGTGGCCAGTGCCAGGACAAGAAGAAGTGGGTTTAATCTGCAGCATGGGGGATTTAAGTTAAACATTAGGCAAAACTTTCTATATATAATGTAGTTAAATTCTGAAATAAACTCCCAAGAGATGTTATGGAGACCCCACCATTGGACCTTTCAAAGTTACTTCCAGTCGTACATTTCTATGATTCTATATAACCCTCAATACCATGGTTTTGGACAATCTTTGATGTGTTTATTCTCACAACAACCTCATGAGGTGGGGAGAAGCTCTTATCTCCATTTATAAACTGAGGCATAAAAAGACTACGGTAAGTGGTATACTGAAGGAAGCCTGCAATAGAGCGGAGAACTGAGCCTGGCTTCGACCCATACCGTTAGACCCTCCTTCCAAATTGGGAAGGCTGAGTCCTGAGTGAGGTTACCCTCTGGAAATTCTAGTAAATGATAGGGGGGGGGCTCATGTTTCTTGTTGTTTGTAATGGGATTAAAATTAGATATTCAGAGGAATGATGATATCCAGTGTTGTGTCTTCTCATGTTCAGCAGCAACCAATGCCAACTGCACATGTTGGATTTCAAATTAATACAGTAAGCACTAAGCCATCCGTAAGTCCCCGAAAACACAGAGCAGCTGTTGTAACTGAATCCTTTTTCAGCTTTTTTGTTAGACTGTCACAAACATGTTGCCAGAACTAATGAATATTTCAGCAATCACATACACAAAGAAATTATCTTAAAACTGGCTGATGGTTACCAACCCATCACGCTGATATTATTGTCCTATAGGTCCCCTTCGAGCCACAGCACAGAGGAGGGCAACTCTCCCATCCCAATTGGCTGTGGACTGTGCGACGTGTAAAGGGGAAGACATGGATGTATCCCTTTCTTAATAGTCACTGCACTCTCTCTGGAAAATGTTTCTGTGGTCTGTGTGTGCTCATTGTGCTCACTGTAATTTACAGTAAAATTTGGGTTAATAGTCCATGTGAGGTCAAATTCTTCCCCAAGATACATTGGCAAAACTCCTGCTGGTATCAGTGGGAGTTGCATGTGCAATTTAGGGAAGAATTTAGTCCCGTAAATTAATTTTATGATTGCCAGTGTCAAATTCTGGCAGCAGATTCATAGATGTCTCCCAAAAATACAAACACCATGAAATATTTAATTTAACTGAAGAGCCACAGGCCTCTGCCATAGTGCAAAAGAGTGCTGAACCCCAGGCACCCTCATCTCCATCTTATCTAACAGTGGAGCTCCAAGAAGAAAGTGGTGGGGAAGCATTTGAAACACAGTGCTTTCTGATTTCTGTATTGCACTTATCTTGATTCAGTTTCAAGAGTGTAAGTTATTTAGTTCAGTGATTCCCACCTTTTTTGAGCAAGAGCCCTCTAATTAAACCATGCACCTCCTCAGTCCCCTCGCTGCCCATAAACATATATAACCCCTATAAAGACAGATAATGATGATAATAATAACGCTGAGTTATGTAATAATAAATTACTCATAGCTGAGTGAGAAACTAAGCTCCTTCTAGTGCCCCATGTGGCCTCATCTCTTTGCATTGTTTGTGGACTATATTAGCCTTCCAAGGGGAGCAGTGAGGGCAAAGAAAATAGCTGGCTTCAAGACTGAGTCTGATAAATTTATGGAAGAGATGCTATGCTAGGACAGCCAAATTTGGCAATTAACTGATCTTTGACTACTAGTGGTAAATACACCAGTGACCTGTGATGGGATGTTAGATGGGGTGGGTTCTGAGTTGCTTAAGACAATTCTTTTTGGGTTGTCTGGCCGGTGAGTCTTGCCCACATGCTCAAGGATTAGCTGATTGCCACATCTAGGGTCAGGAAGGAATTTTTCCCCAGGACAGATTGCAGGGGCTCTGGGTTGTTTTTGTCTTCCACTGTAGTGTGGGCATGGGTCACTTGGTAGTGGTTTTACTGTACGCTGAAGTCTTTAAACCATGACCTGGGGACTTCAATAACTCATTCATAGGTTAGGTGTCTATAGCAGGAGTGGGTGGGAGGTTCTGTGGCCTACACTGTGCAGAGGTCAGACTGGAAGATTGTATTAGTCCTGTCTGACCTTAAAATCTATGACTCTGTAGTGGAGGTAGGCTGTGGAGGGCTGGCTGCAGCTGTTCCAGGTCCCCACCACAATGCCACTGCTCCTCTCCAGCTGGGCACATGGCTCGCGCAGAACTGGCCAGAGAGAGGGTTTGGGGGGAGCCTGTCCCTCTGATCCAGGCAGAGTGGGGCTCAGGGCTGCTGCTTCCTCAGGGGGTGAAGGTGAGCCTGCTTATCTGCTTGGGCCGGCATTGAGCTTGAGGCTGCTATGCCCAGTGCAGAGCATGGGGGCTAAATGAACTCAATCTTACTGAAGCCTCATGGACCTCCTGGAATCTTTGGCAACCCCCCAAAGGGTCCCACACAGGTTGGGAACAGTACACAGAGGTACTGTGTGAGCCCTCCAATGGTGCTCACTGTCTTTTACCTTTTAGAAGCAATCAGAAACTAGCCAGAGCGGCCATATGTATTTAGATAGGCCTGGCTTATTTGTGTGTATTTATTTAGCATGGTTATTTGGGATCCAGCTATGTATATTTGGCTTCTTTGTATGTTATTGTTTGTTGTGTAACACAACCATAACAACACAAGTTATTCTTGCCCTTTACTGAAATAACTCAATCTGAACAAAGGAGTAGCCGTTACATGTTCAGTTAATTCATCTCAAGAATTTGAACCAGTTGCCAACTTTAAAAAAGTGTTAACATTTCTCTAAGGTTTTGGTAATGCTATTATGTTCTCCATATAATGTTTGATAATGTTCTCCAAGGTTTTAGTAATGTTGTTATTTATGGAAGGTGTTAAACTGTTTTAACAGAAAAAAATACATCAGGCTTGCTATGGGGGGGAAAGCTGGGGAAATCATTTATGCCAGAATTTATTTAATGAATTTCCTGCAAGCAGCTTAATTTTTTATCTTGAATTTGTTATTACAGTTATTTGCCAAATAATTTCTGTTAATTATTTTTGGCCTGTAAATTGTTCGTGGTGAGTAGTTGGTATTAAAAACTAGAACTGAGCTGGCTAAATTGGATTGGTTACTTAAGGAATTTTGTATGTTCCTGTTCCCTTTTATTCTTAGAATCAGCCTGTAGTGCAAATTATGAGTTGAAAATGAACTTTCCTTGTATATACTTCAGTACTTGCTCAAAACTAGCTGGTTCCACAAATTTTCTGCCAATAAATTTGCTTTCTAGAATATTCTGGGAAAGTGAATGTACAAGGTGCACAAATATAGTCCAAGTGAATTTGCGTATAAAATGTCTTCACCCAGCTCATATTGGTGTTATTGAGGTTCTGGAGAATATTCAACATAATGTTACAAAACATTCACTTATAATTCTACTCTGGTTAATACAACAAAAGATCTTTTCAGGCTATTTTGATATTCGCTGAAAGAAAAAAAGTTGCAATAAGAGGAACAGCTTTATGTTTCTATTGGAAGAAGCATCTACAATCCTCTTGTTCAAAACCACCTAAGTGCTGGTAAGAGGTTAGCAGAACAAACATGGCTCTCCGTAGCAACGTCCCTAACAACACTCTGATTTCAATTTGAGAAAATTTGGAGGTTCTAAAAATCCTGCCAAAGGAGTTTTTGTTAAAAGCAACTGCAGTTGCTACGAGAACCATTCCAAGGCTCAGAAATACAGTAGATAAAGGAGCTATTGCTAAGTGGTGCGATGAAATGAATGAGTTGTTGAGGCTGCAAAGAAAAGTAAGATTGGATTCTCAGCTGGTGTAAATGAGTATAGCCCGTATGAAGTCACTAAAGCTATACCAACTGACACCAGTTGAAGATCTGACTAGTATTTCTGAAAATGAAAAACTTGTGATTTGGGAAGTTTATCATCCTTGTTTTCCGACCTTTATGATTGATCCATTGAGACTTGCATCTGTTATAAGGATAGTTTTTCACAGCAGATTTCCATTACTTATTTGGTTTATTTTGACCAGTGCTGTTGATGACACAGATCTGATCCTTCAGCAAATAATCCCAGTGAACTCTCTGGCACTACTTGCATAGGTAATGATTACTCATATGAATATCTGATTCAGGGTAACATATATTAGCATGTATACATAGTTTTGCTTGATTGTGTTTTTACATTTATGTCCCCTTGCCTCTCCATGTTCTTGGTATTCTCTTATCTGTTTTAGCATTTTCAATGGAATTTCCCATGATAATATCTAAGTGCTTACCACGTGCATTAGATCAGCATAGCAAAGTCCTTCCTGGACATGTTGGGGTATTCTCCTTTTCTCCATTGTCTGGTTTAGGTCCAAAACTCTGCTGGAGCTAAATATGTTCTAGTTAGTACTGGTAGCACCACCTATTAAGCCTGACTGACACTGTTTACAGTTGCTTATACCTTCATCAAACTGCAACCATCTGGGCTGCAATTTTCCATGCTGAGCATCTGATTTTTAATTTCAGCCAAAATGGTTCAACCGTTTCTGAGAACAGGACTAGGAAAAAAACCACGGGTATGGCCATATTAAAAAAAAATTATTGTGGTCTTTCTTTGAACAGCTGTAGCACCCTCAAGCTTTGGAGCAAGGACTTAACATTTGGCAGGCGGTGGTGTTTTTGTCAGGGATTGTGATTGGGTACCTGTTCCTCACTCGGCTTGAAAGGGTTAAGAGGGTCCTTGGTGAGGCTGTGCAAAAGGTAGCCAATAGGCAAGGGCTGTTTGACAGCCAATCAGGGCCCAGCAGACCAGCATAAAAGGGAACTGCAGCAGAGACCAAGGGGAATGACTCCCAGGACCTCAAAGACGAAGAACAGTCATTTCCCTTGAACAACTAAAACTGCAAGTGACCTAGCCAGAGCAGTGGCATAGCCACAGGTGGGCTAGGGCCCACCCACTTTGCCAGGAGGCCCACCTTACAGAGATGCCAGCACCAACGCCTCTGCTCTGCTTGTGACTGCAAGGCCCCCAGTCACATCTGCAAGCAGGGCGGAGGCACCGGTGCCTCTGCCTTGCTTGTGGCTGTGGCCACCGGCCCCCGCAGTCAAGGCTGCAAGTGGAGCAAAGGTGCCAGCGCTTGTGCCCCTGCCCTGCTTGCGGCTGTGGCAGCAAAATGCATGCCCTGCTGGGTGCCTTGCCTCTCCTCCCTCTTTTAGGTGGTGGGAGGGGCAGCTTCTGGTCATGTGATTGGAAACTGCCCTTGGTTAGGACCACCATCCATTCTCAGCAGCCAGGCCAGAAATCAAGGCCTGGCTACACCCCTAAAACAGAGGCCTAAGTCTCTGGCTACAGCTGTGCTAGAAGTGATACAATGGGGCAGCTGGATATGCTTTAAACTGATGAGGGAGAGCTATTCCATCAGCCTAACTACTCTGTCTCCTGTGAAAAACAGTAGCTGTACTGGTGGAAAAAGTTTTCCTGCCAACACAGCATTATCTACATTGGCACTTAGGTTGGCATAATTTAAGTTGCACAGGTATGTGTATTACCCCTGAGCAACATAAAAGATGCTAGCAAGGAGTCCTGTGGTACTTAAAGACCACAGAACTCCTTGCTTATTTTGCTGAACTAGACTAACATGGCTACCCGTTTAGGACTTGGCATAAATGATATTGAAATAAGTTCTAGTGTAGACACAGTTTCTGCCATTTGAAGTTGTTAGAGGCTGAGAAGATCAGTGTAAAACCATCTGGCAACCGAGGCTAACAAGCTGATGCACTGAATGATGCTCCAAAGGGACAGTCTGTAAAGAACCTGCTAGAACACTCTTGTTTTCATTTGTTTATAACTGTGCCAAGTTCTTCTGGTGCAGGTTGAAATTTCCCATGATGATTTTCTGCCTCTAGCTAATTTATTTTTGTAGCGATTCAATGAAAATTTGAGCTATTTCTTAGATGAGATTAGAAAAATTACATAGCTTTGCAAATATTAACTTTTTTTTTTCCTCTAAAGAACTCTAGTGTTCCATGCTTTGGACTGAAGAGTTTGATAATATGTTAGTGCTGGGGTAAAAGAAATGTCTTTTCCTGACTCTTTGAAAGTCCATTGTGATTTGGCTGAGTTATGTGTCTTTGGAAATCACCATCTATGCTCATATGCAGTAGAGGCTAACTGATAAAATCTCTGAGCACTCTGTCTGAACTGAGCATACTACAGCTTCACTGACCTTACATCTACCCTGAACTTCCCAGCCCTACAGAGGTCCTGTGTATCAATGTACTGAGCAGTTTCCAACCTCATGCAGTTCCTATATGCAAGTTGCACTGCATATGCTCCCAGGTGCTTTTCACAGGCAAATCTAATAAAGTTTTGCACAGGCAATATTAATTCTGGCATTTCCTAACTATTGAGATCTTGACTTTACAACTTCAGTGCTCTTTAATATGGTATTTTTAGGCATGTAACATATATAGTTGTCGTGTGTGTGTGTGAGAGAGAGAGAGAAAGCATGCATAAATGTGCTGGTTGTTTTAAAAATATTAGTTACCCCTAGGCTTCCAGTTAAGTTTATTGATTGGAATAGATAAATTAGTAGTTTGGCTCTTGATATTCTTTTTTATTTTATGCAAGTTATTGTATAGCCTAAAATATTCAAAGCATATAAACACCATTGAAATGTATAATCACAACAGAAAGGTTTTGTTGAAAATACTTGATAAAATGGGTTAGAAGATCAAGTGGTCAAGGGAAATAGTTGCATATTTCAACATCTTATTCAGTTTTCTGTCACATCTCCCATCTTTTCTTCCTGATCTCACTTGTTAAAACCCTCTTCTGTTCCTTGTTCATCTTTCCCCTCAACAACTGCAAGCTCCACCTACCTAAAATGTTAGTCATCTTCCTACTCTGTTGCTCTGGCCGTGCCATTCTCTGTAATAATTTCTTGTCATCCTACTCAAGTTACTAAGCCTTCCCTCCAAGGCTCTGAATAATTCTGACTCCATTTTTGTTTCTTCCTACTCCCCCTCTCTGTCTGCTCATTCTGCCCACCCCTTCATTCTAACCGATCCCATCTCAAAATCCAGGTAGATAAAATCAAAATATAAATACTATTATGCTTGCATTAGGGCAGTACTGGAGTACATAGACTTAAAAACGATGTGCACAGATACAACACTATGGGAAATTTTAAGGTTGTTCATTGACCATACTGGAAATTCCAAGCTATGCTTAATGAAACTGCAATAATGGTGACAAGTTCCAAAGGGGCAGCTGTTTTAGTCTAGTTCAGCAAAACAAACAAGGAGTCTTATGGCACTTTTAAAGGCTACATAAATCTGTTAGGGTGTGTCCACACAAGGGTTTTATTTGGAAACAACACTGGTTATTTCAAAATAAAAACCTGAATGTCCACATGACGTTTTCTTGTTTCGAAACGATGGGCTCCGTCATTTTGAAACAAGAGCTGTCGTTTCGAAATGGCATAAACCCCTTCTGTTTCGAAATGACAGTTATTTCGAAATGGTTATTTCAAAATAAGGCCGTTTGGACATGTTTTGAAACAACACCGTTGTTTCGAAACAACATGTCCAAATGGCCTTATTTCGAAATAACAGCTCTTTCGAAAGAAGGCTTTTTCTTAATTCAAATTAACTTATTTCGAAATAAGGACTTTATTTTGAAATAACTCATTTTGAAAGAACTTATTTTGAAATAATGATGTATGTGTGGACATAGCCTTAGTCTTTAAAAGTGTTACAAGATTCCTTGTTTGTTTTGCAATCATGGTTGTGACTGAAATTTGGAGGTTTTATAGATATGAGGGATTTTTTTAAAACCAAATAGAGAATCTTTTCATAAATAAATAATTATATGGCAACTGCAGCGATTTAGTGCCATATCCCAGAACAGTGTTTCCCATTGTCTTGATGCTTAACTCTTGCTTGTTAGGTGTGAGGATTTGACTGTTAGAAAATGTTTGGGGCAAGTTTTTCGGAAGTATTCACTATTGGCTGTATTGCTCAGACAAGGGCTGGTGGAAAATTCATGACATGAGTCTTATGAGACAGTCCAGAAGACATTTGTACATCTAGAAACAGGCTTTTGTAAAGAGATCAGCACCCAGCCACTTCCATGGGGCACTGAGGATCCTTGGAAAACTTGGCCACTTCTCTTAGACACCTCAGTGGAATTTGAGCTCTTTGAAACACCTGGCCTACTGGTAGGGTCTGACTAAAAATTTGAAAAGCTGACCCATGGTATTTGTACTTAAGTACAACAAGAATAGAGTGAAGGGAATTTTACAGTGGCCTGAAGGTGCTGCTTGCCATGTGCATAGCCCATCAGGACAATGCTGTTGTAGGTGAGCTAAGAAGCAAGGTTGCACATTTATAATACATTAAGGGGAGAAATTAATACTGAGAGAAAAATAGACACACCAGTGTACTACCAACACAATGCCAGGAAGTGGCATCTGTTTGCCATACAGCCAGGTGTCTGTAGCCATTGGACAGAGGGATTCAGTGGGAGTGGTCTGTGACCAACATAGACAACATGCCAACAGGGTGACATAAGCTGTAGGTTCCCCCATCACGTCCCTTCCACAGCCACAAATGGTACATTGGTGAATCAGATACAGTTGTGTTTCCCTTTATTTGTGTGTGTGTGTTGTTGTGGTAGTGCTGACCTGCCAGATGCTGACATGCAGAGTGAAGAGCCGAACAGCCACAGCTGCCTAGTTGCTGCTTCCAAGTCAGCGTTTTCGTTTCCTTGGTGGATTGCCCCTATAGATGAGCCCAAAGCCCCCTCCCAGAATCCGCTCCCTTCTCCTTGAAATTTGGAGAAGTTCTAATCTCAATCCAGACCCTGAAATTGCTGCTCAGACCTATTTGTATACGGAGCTTCAACTGGAACATTGCACCTGATCATCTTGGATCTGGGGTCGCCCAGACTCAGATCCAAACCCGGATTGGCCATCTGACCTGCTCATGGGTTGTTGTCAACCACTAGGAACCTTCAAAAAGCCCTGTTTGTGAGACTTCTGAGAAACTGAATAGTGCTTAATAAATACCAACACAAATTGCTCTTCACTGTGGCCATTAGCCTGAATGTCAACCCCAGTGGCAGCATTATGCATAGGCATGCAAAGGTGATACCCTGGAGTACAGGAATAGGTGTGAGCCCAACTCATCTGAATTTTGGAAGGTTGCGTGGAGCCTCTTTTCACTGCTGGCTGTGGGAAGAAGAGTGAGCAAGAGAGCTTTTTTTAAACCTGAATTAAGTGATTTTTTTTTTTTAAAGATAATGCTTTGAGGAAAGAAGAGACAGAAGGAAACCTTTTTAAATCTCCCAGAGTAATTTAAAGTGACAGAATCTGCTGAGACACAGAAAAGTGGTGTTAGACATAAATTCCCAAACAATATCTTGGGGACATAACCCCAAAACAAAGGAGGCACAAGGAACATTGTGGTGATTAGGAAGAATTTTTGTGCTACTTTCTGTGGTTGGCTAGTATCAGTACATGTCATGTTGAGTATTAAAATGTGTGTCCACAATCACTCAGGGAAGATGAGGTAAGCAATGCAGAATCAGTCAGGAAAGAAAAAGCTTCCTCCAAAATTTTGTCCTAAAGCTAAATTCCAACTTCACTCTGATCTGCAGGAAATAATAGAGGGGAAAAGAACTCTCCTTGCTCTTCTCAGCATAATATAAAAATCAGAAGGAATTTCACAAACAATCTGTGTATTTACTAAAAACAACATCTGAAGCAGATGCTACCCGTGGGGAAACAACTAGGTTTTCCACCAGGGTGACAATGAAATGCAGTGGTCTAAAAAACAACAAGTGCTCAAATCTGATATAGAATCAAGTACTAGGAAAGTAATAGCAACAGCATACAAAAAAAGGAAGTCATGAAGGGAAGCTTCTGCAAAGCAGAGGTTGGGGAGGGAGTCTGTTTGGATGACTCATGCAATACAGCTGTTCTTGCTACAGCATGAGGGGTCAATAAGGGCACTTAGATGTAGCTGTAATAAAACTCAGTTAAGGGAGAAGTGCAGGGAAAGATCCTTGTTAAGTGTGTGCTGTCCGATCTCTTCTGAGGTTGTATGAAAATGTTTCAATTTGCAGTTGATCTGTGGGTGGTAAGTGGAGATTAGGAAGGGTTTGTTCTTTAGCCGCTGTGTGCACCTTGGAATATGTCTGCATTGCAATTAAAAACCTGTGGCGTTTAAAAACCTTGACACCTGACAGTGGCCTGTGCCTTGTCCTTGGGCCTGCAGGGTTCAGGCTAAGGGGCTGCTTATTTGTTGTGTGAATGTTTGGGCTTCGGCTGCAATCTGGGATCTAGGACCTTGTGAGATGGGATAGTCCCAGAGCTCAGGTTGTTGTCTGAGTCTGAATGTCTACACCATGGTTAAACAGTCCCTTAACCCAACCCCCATGAGCCAAAGTCAGGTGGCACGGGCCAGTCGGTAGCTGACTGCAGTGTAAACGTAGCATTAGGATGTGCAGTAGTGAACCATTGTTGGAACTAAAGGTGCTGGTCACTTCTCACACACGCTGAATTCAGCAAGTGCTTTGAAAGTGATTATATACTTTAGCTCCTCGGCCCTTTAAATAAACCCTCTGTGCTTCCAGTTTGTGCCTGTATCTGTGGGTTTGTTGCATCCTTGCCTACAGGTTGATGCTACGGGACAGAAATGGTGAAATCCTGACTACTGATGAGTTCCATTCATCTTTTCACCTGTAAATGAATTTTTTTCTTAAATGCTATTGGTCTAACTATGTGCTTGTGTTCTCGTACATCTTTTCATCCATCCAATTTGTATTCTACCAGCTTGTTCAATAGCTAGATAAACTTTCTGCAGTATCGCTGGTAGCATGATGGTTTCACTATGAAAACGTGCCAACATTTGGTATCAGTGGAGTGGATCAGCTGCTTGCTTTCCATCCTTTTTCCTGTTCCCTCTGTCCCTTTTTGTTTAAGAAGCCAATATGGAGAGTTGGTCACTTCATTCTCTCCTGGAAACTTTTGGTGTAGGGCTTTGCTGATCATTCACTATGGGGTCCAGCTAAGAGATTTCTGTGTAATGACTTTCTGCTTTAAATTGAGTTCTGAATGTGGTGAGGAACATAGTCAGGCTGATCTCTTGCAAGACTGAGTTCTACTGTTGCTGTCCAGCTGGTCTGAAAGTTGTGACTCCTGGACTGTGATTTCTAGACTGCATAAATAATGAAATAAATCAGCTAGTAGGTTTTTTTCACTCTCCAAGTAGAGAGTACATGGCTGTCCTCACCTTAGAATAACTGTCTTCTAGATGTCATGATCTATGACAGGGGTGGCCAAACTTATGAAACTGAAGAGCCACACAAGTTGATTATTAAACCTTCGAGAGCCACACTGAGGCATATAGCCATATAATTTTACCTACTCCAAAATTACTAAGTTTAAAATTCATTGCACACTTTAATTTTATCACAAAAAGAGGACAAATATTGATCCTACTAATGTCAGATTCTAATAATTACTCAAAGTTACCATGAAAAGTAGGCTTATACAGTAAAAGCTTAGCTGCTGCTCGATGTAGAAGACTGCAGGCTAGTGGTGAGTTTTTTAAAATCCTGACCATTCCACACTTCTCCCCGCCATCCCTGACCATTCTGTGCTTCTCCCCACCATCCTGACTCCCTCCTCAACTCCTAGGCTGGGGCTGCTTTCTTAAATTTATTTGCTGATGTTCTTCTGGGAGCCACACTTTTTCATTCAAGAGCCACATGTGGCTCCTGAGCCACAGTTTGGCCACACCTGATCTATGATAAGGAAGGTAACATTAGAGGGAGGCTTCTGACCTTAAAGTACCACCTGTGGTAAAGATTGTGTTATCAGCATATGTGCATGATGAGAGCAGACTGGTTTGTCAGACCTTGGATACTATGGTGTTTGTAGAACGTTGTGTTGGAGAGTTGTTTATAAGTCTGCTGAGTGTAATCCAATTTATTCGTGATGACGACAGCACCTCCTTTGTCAGCCTCCTTAATAATAATGTCAGAGTTATTTCTGAGGCTGTGGATGGCATTGTGTTCTGCAAGGCTAAGGTTATGGTACAAGGGATGTTGTTTGTCCATGATATCAACCTTTGCACAGTGGCAAACACAGCCAATGTAGATTTCTAGTCTGTTGTTCTGACCATCAGGAGTAGTCCACAAAGAATATTTCCTCTTGAAGTATTGGGAGGAAGGTATCTGTAGATCACTATATAGATAGTTGGTGTGGTGGAAATGTTCTTTTGGTCTGCAGAATTTTATCTTATGTGGGGGGAGGGGGTTGTGGGCCAGAAGGAAAGTCCCTGAGATAGCACAGATTCCTCTGCTGACGAAAGCATATCGCATGAAACATTGACAATGTTGTTAGGTGTAAACAACTCTCCAACACAGTGTTCTACATGCCACTTTTCTCTGACCCCAGTGAGGAATACCAAAAGGAACTATACCATCTACTCAAGAAGATCACCGAGGCAGCACAGTAACAAATAAAGACAGACACACCAGCAGATCACCAGCCTGGAATACTCTACTACCTAAAATCAATGAAAAGGGAAACACTGGATGCCCTATCATCTCAGGTATTGGCACTCTTATAGCAGGCTTATCTGGCTCTGTGGACTCCCTCCTCAGACCCTATGCTATCAACACTCATAGCTATCTTCGAGACACCCTGGACTTCCTGAGAAAAATCCAGTCCATTGGTGAGCTTCCAGAAAACAAAAAAATACAAGGAGTCCTGTGGCACTTAAAGACTAACAGATTTATTTTTTGCATGAGCTTTTGTAGGAGAAAAAGAGGGATTTTTCTCCAACGACAGCTCATGTGAAAAATAAATCTGTTAGTGTTTAAGTGCCACGGGACTCCTTGGTTTTTTTGCTGGACTAGACTAACACAGCTGCTCCTTTGGAACTTCCAGAAAATGCCATCCTGGCCACTGTGCACATAGAAGCTTTTTATCCAAACATCCCAGACAAAGATGGATTACAAGCCATTAGAAGAACCAGCCCATATGATTCCACAGCATACCTTGTGGCTGAAATCTGTGACTTTGTACTCATCCACAACCATTTCAGATTTGAGAATAATTTATACATTCTTCTTTGAGCGGTGTCCCCAGCTGCTCCACTGTAGGTGTGTGCTCACAACTGAGCACCAGATCGGAGATCTTTTTGCAACAGTGTCTGGAGGAAGGGAGGCACGCCACAGGGGCTCACTGCAGTTTAGTGCTGTCGTGCACCTGCCCCCTCTCATCGCTCAGTTTCTTCCAACCGCCTTTGGCAATGGACGGAGAAGCAGCAGCTCCTGATAACTTACCTGTTTCCCTTTAAAAAAAAAATCTTTCAACCCCAAACCAAACCTTAAAACTAACAAATCCTGTGAAGAAAAAGGACAGCAAACACAATAAACTATAGCTGACACAGCAGCGATGCCAAGCCCTTCGGGCTTCAAGCGCTGTTCAACCTGCCGCAATGCGATACTGGCTTCAGATGGCCACAATTTATGTATTAGGTGTCTGGGTGAGGGTCATATCCCTCAGAAGTGCCCCCACTGTAAAAACTTTACCTCGAGAACGTGGAAAGACAGAGAAATGAAGTTAAAACTATTACTTATACAGGGCTCCCTCAGACCAGCATCAGAGCCTGCATGCTCTCCATTGAGCAAGGACAGAAAACAAAAGAGACACTCTTCTGAACAACTTCCACTGGCTGGAAAAAAAATCTAAACCCAGCCACAAAGGAGACAGTACCCACAAGGCTAAGGGTCCTTTGGGCATCTTTTCCCCTGCTAAGGGAAGCCGCCCTGTGAGCTCAAAAACAGAGTGGGGGTGTGACAAAACTTCAAAGCCTGTTAAGCTGGCAGCAGCTGTGGCTGTGTGTTTGGACACTGCACGGTCTATGGCAGCGAAGCTCCAGGCAGCAAGTAGTCTGGCACCGATCACATCTGCGGGGCTGCATACCCCGTTTAACAATAACATCAACCTGGTGCCGGCATTCTGTTCACCGGTACCAGGAGCGATCCACGACGGCGCAGTTCAGCAAGTGACACCAATTAGCAGTCCTGTGCCTGCCTTCTATGTGCCAACGGCACCGTCAGTGGGCTACAGTGCGGATCAACAACTGGTACCCTTAGATATTATAGTTCTGTCACAGGTGCAGAATACCCAGTCACAGTCAAAGCCAACGGAGGAGACACAGACATCAGACAGGTTCCCAAGAAAGAAAAAGAAAAAAACTCATCATTGTGAACAGGGGCATGTCTGTTCAGAGAATTTCTCACTGATTTCACCACTCTTTTTTTCAATGGGATCTTCTCCAGCTCAACTTACCTTGATCTACCTCTCATCAAACCTCTCCTTACGCTCTGAGAGTACCAGATCACAAAATCCTGAGCCTCCACCATCACAACAAATGGCTCAAATGCAGCTTCAAAATTCCAACTTGAGTTTTACTTGGCCAATGCACCCCTGTTACAATAACATACCTTATAGACTGCCCTGGCATGGATGGGGCAGTTGACCCAATTATGGGGTGTGACAAGGCATACCTTCCACATCTCAGGTGCCTACTCCATGGCAACCTAACATGATCCCAATGACACTACAACAGCAAACTCTAAATATGCAAGGCTATCAGTGTCCACAACATCAGATTACAGTACCAACTGCTCAAGAGGATTCCTCTACACAGCAAAGTAAGGTTGATGACTCCAAACAGTTTCAGGACTTGTTTAGAAGGGTGCCAGACACCATGGACATTTACATGCGTGATGATTCCATGACTCAGCATAAGCTTTGTAAAATTCTATAATCAGCTACCTCTTCAAAAATCGCCTTGCCTATGGATGATGGCATTATGGAACCAGCTAATGCTATTTGGCAGATGCTAGATTCTGCTACACCCACACATGAGATGACAGAAGAGAAATATTTCATTACACCAAAAGGCAACGAACTCCTATTCACACATCTGCACCCCAGTTCATTGGTCATAGAGGCAGCCAGTCAAAGATGGAGGCAACTTCACAGCAACTTTACCCCAGCAGACAAAGCGGACAAAAAGCTAGATCTCTTGGACAGAAGGGTTTACACTTCTGCATCATTGATTTTGAGAGTGGGAATTTATACAGCTATACTCTCTAATTATGACCACAACAGTTATTCAAAACTGGCTGAGTTTATTGATTTTCATTCCGGATGACAAAAGAGAACAATTCGATACATTAATAAAGGAAGGACAGTTGGTAGCGCGAATGGCATTGCAAGCTTCTCTGGATGTGATGGACGTGGCAGCGTGTGCTGTAGAAACAGTGATAATCATGCGGCAGGCCTTTTGGCTTCACTCCACCAGTTTACTGAAACAGCTGCAGAACACAATTGAAGATCTACCATTCAATAAGAAGAAATTATTTGGAGAAAATACAAATGAAATCATGCACACGCTTAATGACTCCAGAGCCATGCTGTACACCTTAGGCATTTATTTCCCCTCCTCACACAAAAGGGCCAATACATACAACAGATATTACAACAAATTTAATAATATCAACAAACCAGAAGGTCTGACAATGCTCGTTCTCAGCCTAGACAACAACATCAGCGCTGTAGGCAAACGAACCAGATATCCTCCAACAATCAGTCATCCAATCTGAAATAACTTTGGAGCTCTGGTCAAGGGATCATCAGACCACCTCCATCATCATAACTACAGATGCTTCCATGATAGGGCGGGAGGGCTCATCTAGGCACCAAAACAGCTCAGGACAACTCAAGAAACAAGCCTCCACATAAATCTGTGTGAACTCAGAGCATTGTGGAACGTATGTCATTTCTTCTTGCCAATACTAGCAGGTGAAAACATGAGCATTCAAACAGACAACTTAGCCTGTATGTATTATATCAACCGCCAGGGAGACACACTCTCAGTCTCTGTGCATATAGGCTTTGAAGCTATGGGACTGGTGCCTTCTCAATCAAATACAGATATCTGCAAGGTATCTACCAGACAGGGACAACGCGACTGCAGAGTCCCTGAGCAGAATATTCCTACAGAAACACAAATGGGAGATGAACAACAAAGTAATTTTATCAAATATTCAATCTGTGGGGTTCACCATCAATAGACCTATTTGCAACATATGCAAACAAGAAATGCAGCATCTTCTGTTCAAGGGCAGGAATCAATCACCATTTCATGGGGATGCCTTTCTCATAACATGGAGCTCTCAGCTCCTATACACGTTTCCCCTGATAGCTTTAATAGCCAAAATGATTTCCAGAATTTTTGGCAGGACTGGGTGAGGGTGAAACTAATAGCACCAGCATGGCTGAGACAACCATGGTATGCTTACCTCCTAATGTACATAAAATGGCCAATCACCCTCCCTTTAGTCTCACACCTCCTGTCACAAAACAAAGGGAAGATGTTACACAATCATCTTGACAGGCTACATCTAAGTGTGTGGCACCTGGATGGTTCAACAACATAGAAACACAGTGTTCAGATCCAGTGAAATGGGTCCTTTTGAACAGCAGAAAGCCTGCTACAAGACAGACTTACCTTCAAAAATGGTAGAGATTCTCCATTTGGTGCTCTGAACGAAACACAGATCCAGGAACGGCCAGCATGCCTCAGATACTTGAGTGTCTTCTTCACCTGAAAGAGAAAGATTTATCTGTTAATACTGTTAGAGTCCACCTGGCGGCACTATTGACTTTCCATGTATGAATACAGGGTTCCTCTGTCTTTACATATCCGATAGTAAAGAGGTTTGTGTCTGGTATTCAAAATATGTACCCCTACATTTGGCCACCAGTGCCACAATGGAACCTCAAAGTAGTTCTCAACTCAATCACTAAACCTCCATTTGAACCCTTAGTGACATGCTCACTACTTCACACATCAATGAAGGTAGCATTTCTTGTCACAATTACATCTTCAAGAAGGGTAGGTGAGCTAGCGGTACTCATGGCTCACCCACCATATCCTGTTTTTTATCCGGATAAAATTTCGTTATGTCCTCATCCAAAATTCCTGCCTAAAATCTCTTCATCCTTCCATATAAACCAGATGATTCACCTCCCAGTTTTCTTTCTGAAGCCACACTCTTGTTCTCAGCAAACTGTCCTACGTACCCTTGATGTCAGAAGGGCTCTAGCCTTCTATCTAGAAAGAACGAAACCATTTTGCAAAACAATGAAACTTTTTGTATCTACAACAGAACACTCAAAGGGAGAACCTATCTCTGAAAGTTGCTGTTTAAATGGGTTTTTTCGTGCATACATACAGCATATACCACATCCGGCAGACAACCACCTGACAGCATCCGTTCACACTCTACAAGATCTATGGCTACATCTGCAGCATTCTTACAGAACATTCCAATAGCAGACATCTGCCGAGCTGCTACTTGGGCTTTGGCTGACACCTTTGTAAAGCATTACGCCGTTGAGCAGCTGGCCAATGATGGTACTTCTCTTGGAAGAGCAGTCTTACCATCCATGCATAATACCAACTCCAAAGCTCCCCCCTCCTAAGAAGGGAACTGTTTGGCATTCACCTATGGTAGAGCAGTCGGGGACACTGCTTGAAGAAGAAGTCAGTGTTACTTACCCTTGTATAGTATGTAAAAGCTCTCTCAGATGCTGATCTCTAAGTATTGCACAATGTTTTGAATTTCATTGTGGAATATGATGCCTCACAGCAGTAAGTTGTGCCAAAAATTGAAAGTAATTTAAGTTCAGTTTTAAACTTTTCTCCTTTGTAATTTTCATTTCTTAGTATTCCACATCATGTTTAGGACTTGTAAAACATGCTTTTATTTTAACAACAAATACGCTGCACTAGGGCCTATGAGAAAATCTAACCATGCTATGGCTTCTCTGACCATGTCACACTTCCCTCCCCCTCCCCTGTTGCCGCTTCCCTGCAGTTTCTTACTACACTGCTGCTTCTCTGCTCTCCCCAACCATGCCGCACTTCTACCTCCCACCCCAACCATGCCCCCACTTCCCTGCCACCATTTCTGCCAGTAAACTTGTCCACTAAAATACTCATGGACGGTGAAGACAAAAGGTCTGAGGACTCAATCAGACACAATTAATTTTAAAAGGAGAGTAATAGTAAGGGAAAACACTGCTCTCATCTTAATCCTGTGAAGAGAGGCACACAGGGACACCTTTCCAACTGTTCAGAATCACAACAGATCAATGAGAATTTATGGGGATAGAAAGTGCAAGATCAGAGCCTGTTTCAGTAAGTGCTTGGAGTCCATGCACGGAAGATACTATGAAAAAAATCCCATTGAGTTTATTCAGTTTGGGGTCAGGCCCTGTATAAATTCTAAATATCATTATTTGGTTTTTATAATACAAAGTAAAATCTTTATTGGTGAGAGATTTTTTTTTCAGAAAGTTTACAAGACAATTTTCCATCCGCAGCCCTTGACAACAATTACTCTCCTGTCTAATGGGCTCAGATGCCCATAGAGTCGTTCATGAAGACTGCACTGAAATATAAATGGATTTTGACTTCTGGTATACAACAAAGAAAAATTAATACATGTTGAATGGTATTTAATCAGTGGAAGTATAGTGCTGCTATTGAACTTTGCAGTGAATGTAAATTATCTTGGTAATTGACTTAGTTTATATTAATTTAAAATTTTCTTATAAAATAAAAGTACTAGCAGTGCCTTCTGCAAACAGATGACATACTGATGTCTCAGGCACACTTGTTCAATGGACTTAAGGATTTTTTTTTCTAAAGCCAGTTTTCAGTAGTGGTGGTCTATCCTAAGTCTAAATTATTTTGCATGCTGAAAATGAACCATGATCCATAATAAGTACTTGTAACATTCTTGAAATTAATAGAGGTTTTTTAAGTGACCTTTTGACAGTAGTCAGTGGTTTTGGATTTAACACTTGTGTCAATTTTCAGTCATTTCTGATTATTCTTATTTAATTCTCAAAATAGAAATACAAGAGAAATAATTTTGCACTATATTACAGTATCTGGAAATGCCAGGTGATTTTTAAAAAAGAAAATTAATTTACAATTGCTTTTCAAGTTTAAATTGCTAGATTATCATCACTTATCTGTAGTTCATTGTAGACTTGCTCTTGATCATTTTATGTTGCCAGTTTTAAAAATATTGACCCAGAAAACAATATCAAAAAAGAAAAGTATTTTAAAAATCATGCACTCAGAAGGTCAGACTTCTTACTGGTGCTACTTTAATTCTGCCTCTGTGTGCATCCAGTTCGTACAATGAATGAAGCCTATGATGTTGTAATTAAAGACTGTATCATAATGCATACAGACAAGGAGGGTAGAATTAATATTGTGTGGGTAAACTGTAGAATCTGACAGTTACTTGCTGTGAGTGCTTGTTTTCCCTGCTGGCTCTCACAATACTGCCCCTCCCATCCCGGCTCTTATCACGCTGCTTTTCCCTGCGGGCTCTGACAATGTTGCCCCTCTCCCGCCAGCTGTGACCATGCTGCTTTTTTCTGCCAGCTCTCACAGTGCTGCTCCTCCCCTGCCGGCTCTCACCACACCCCTGCCTCTCTGCTGTCCCCGACCATTGCAGATTTCTTGCCCCTGGCTCTTGCCATGCCGCCCTTCCCTGCCGTGCTTTCCTGGGAGCTGCAATTTTTCTTTAAAGAGCCACATGCGGCTCACGAGCTGCAGTTTGGCCACATCTGGTCTACAGTCGAGCCCTGTGCTGTTCCCCAGTGTTTGAATCTTTACTGCTGCTTTGATTTGCCATTACAGTGTGACTTGATCCCATGACTTACACTTCCCTAGATTTATTTCCTCCCATTCTGTAAGTTACCCCATCTGCAGAGCATCTGAGGAAGTGGGATTTTCTCTTAGGAAGGCTCATACAATAAATAAATTTGTTAGTCTTTAAGTGCCAGAAGACTCCTTATTTGTTTTACTTAACTTGACTAACACAGCTATCCCTTTGGAAGGTGGGTGAAGTAATATCTTTTATTGAACCAACTTCTGCTGGTGAGAGAAACGTGCTTTTGGGCTTGCACAGAGCTCTGCTCCAAGTCTGGGAAATTAAGGCTACATATATATTACAGGGCTTACAGCAGCACAGCTATACAGGTGCATCTACTGGACAATAAGATCTCTCGTTAGATGCTTGCTACTGAAGGGTTGTGTAGAAAAACTGAGTGTCACTGCTAAATACGAGGTGGAACTGACTGTCTAGCATAAATACACATATTTCAAGGAACCACTCAAAGCTAATTGTCCCATTACCATGTTTCCAGTCATAGCAGGGTTAGGGGAGGAGATGTTAGTTGGTTATAGATCCACTGTCTGTTCATTCTGTAATTTTTAGTGTTGTGATGAGTTTGAGCTCCCAGACTCATCTTTTGAAGGTGTTGCACTGGTTTCCTTTCAGGATGAGTACTGAGGGGTCAGACACAGAGCGATTGCTTTGTGTAAAGTGTTCACCCAAAGGTGACAGGGTGTTTTGTCTTTTATCATTTTTCATATGTAAGTTCCTTCAAAAGCATAGCAACTGTCTAGTTTCACCCAGAGTTGTCACTGAGGCATTTTGATGCACTGGATGAGGCTCTTCATATGTCAGAAAAGGCATGAGTAGAATCCTTGGATCATGAAAGGTGTGTTGTAGGGGCTGTTGAACATTGTATCCATGGAAATGTGTCTGCAGACTTGCATCTGCTGTTCTGACAGGATCTGATGCTGCTTTTCTCTGATGTGTCCTGATCTGTGGAGACCTTTTGATGACGAGCTTGGAGAGGGGCCAAAGGAAGAGGTTGGAGTTCTTTTAAGTCAGAAGGGGAGGTTTGTGAAAGATTTCTTGAAGGATGCATTCCCCATTGAATACTGATTTGTATTAATGTGATGATACCCCATATGAGTTTCAGTGTGGGGTGGCAGTGATAAGTAAAGGGGTCAGAGGGATGTATTTCTGTATTGAAGCAGATTTTCTTGGGATATTTGGATAGCCAGTTCCAGTATATGATCTACTTCTCTAGTGGAGTGTCCTTGTTTGGTGAAGACGGTTCTGAGTGTGTTAAGATGTGTATCTTGCACTTTCTCCTTGGAGCATATTCTGTATTATTTGTGTTCCTGGCTGTAGATAAATGATTTTCTGGTTTATTTTTGTGTGTGGGAGGAGGGTACAGGATCTATAAAGGCTGGTGTGGTGATCCATAAGTTTCTTGCATATAGTTGTCTGTAGGGTTTGATTGCTGAAACTGATCATAGTGTCTAGAAACTTGATACTAGTGGGGAAGTTTTCCAGAGAGAGTTTCATGGATGGGTGGTGATTGGTTGAAATTGTGATGGAAGTCTATGTGGGAGTTTGTCATTTGTCCAGAGGATGAAAATATCACCTGTGTTTCTCAGGTATATCTTTGGTTATGTGGTGCATTTGTCCAGAACTACTACTTCAAGGTGGCCCATGAGAAGGCTGATGAATTGCGGAGCCATCCTAGTATCCACAGCTGTTTCCATGGTTTGAACGAAATGTTTATTGTTGAATGCCCCAGGGGCATTTTTTGTTGTTGCAGCGTGTCCCAGGTGTCAGTATTGGAAACAGTTTTGTTCAATATCTTCATTAATGATCTAGAGGATGGAGTAGATTGCACTCTTAGCAAGTTGCAGATGACACTGAGCTGGTGAAAGTGGTAGATACACTGGAAGGTAAGGATAGGGTACACAGTAATCTAAACAAATTGGAGGGTTGGGTCAAAAGAAATCTGATGAGGTTCAGCAAAGACAAGTGCAGAGTTCTGAATTTAAGATTGAAGAATCCCATCCACTGCTATAGACTGGGGACCAATGGCCTAGGCAGCAGTTCCACAGAAAAGGACTGGTGTGTTACAGTGGACAAGAAGTTGGATATGAGTCAGCAGTGTGCCCTGATTGCCAAAAAAGGCTAACAGCGTATTGCTCTACATTAGTAGGAGTATTGCCAGCAGATCAAGCGAGGTGATTATTCCCCTCTATTGGGTGCTGGTGAGGCCACATTTGAAATATTGTGCCCCCAGTTTTGGAGCCCCACTGTGGAAAGGATGTGGACCAAGTCCAGTGGAAGGCAACAAAAGTGATTAGGGACTCGAGCATGTGACTTTTGCAGAGAGCGTGAAGGAAGTAGGCTTGTTTAGTCTGTAGAAGTGAAGAATGACTAGGGATTTTATAGCAGACTATAACTACTTGAAAGGTGCAGGGGGAGTTCCAGGGAGGATGGAGCTAGCCTGTTCTCAGTGGTGGTAGATGACAGATTTAGGAGCAATGTTCTTAAGTTGCAGTGGGGGAATCTAAGTTGAGTATTAGGAAAAGCTTTTTCACTAAAAGAGTGGCGAAGCATTGGATTAGTTTACCTAGGGAGGTGGTGGAATTTCCATCCTTAGGGGATTTTAGGATGAGGCTTGACAATGCCCTGGCTTGGATGGTTTAGTGGGGTTGGTCCTGCTCTGAGCAAGGGATGGAACTAGACATCACATGAGGTTCCCTTCCCACCCTCATCATCTTTGATTCTATGAATGTAGAACTGTTATGAGTGAGATTGAAATGAATGAGTTTGGCAATGTGTTTGGGCTGGATATCTGAAGGCTGTGCATCAGTTTGTAAATATTTGTGGCAGGCAGCTATGCTGTCATTTTGAGGGATGTTGATTTATAGGGCAATGACATCCATTCTAGCAAGGATGTTTTCTGAGGCAGGTTGTTATTGTTAAAGTTTGTGGAGGAAGTAGATTGGGTCCTGCAGGAAGCTGGCCCTTTGAGTGATGAGTGGTTTGAGGATGGTTTTGGTGAGCCTCAGGAAAAGTGCTGGCACTATATATGATGGGTTTACCTAGGTTTCCTTGTTTACGTATCTTGAGAAGTATGAAGAAATTCCCTTGGGGAGGCAGGGTTCACACAGAATAAATTTGTAGCATTTCTCTTGAAGTTGTTGGAGGAAGAATTTGATGATATCCTTAACTTTCTGGGTAAATTGTGGTATGAGGTCTTTATAATAAGTCATATTGGAGGATTGTCAGTTGACCTTGTTAATGTAAGTTGACAAGTGTGTGCTACCACATATTCCAATCCCTCTTACCCTCATGCTGCTTATTCCACCTCTTCAAATTTTCTGTTAGAGCTTGAAGTTCTTGTCTTGTCATAGTTTAGATTTATTCCTCCCCCCCCAACCATTTAGTTTTCCTTAAACCTGTTTTCTGTACAGTGCCCAGCTTTATGGGCCTTGATTCTGACTGAGGTCACCAGAGGAGATTCTGCTACACAAATCGTAATAAGTAATAAAGATCTTCAAAAGACATAGTTCTGTTGAATCAAATCCAGATTATAAATACAGATTTTCTGTAAAGGAGGATGTCATTAGTTTAGGCTAAAACTGGAAGAGATACCAAAGAGAAAGCATTAAGAACACAGTGAAAGAATTACAAAGTATTTGATGGGTCAGAACTCTGGAACTGACTTCTCAGCATAAACAGGCCTGGATTAACCAATGTTCACTCTGTGCACTTGCACAGGACCCCACCATCCCAGAGTTTTCCTGATTGGTCAGGTAGCAACTCTAGTCTCAAACCCATTTTTTTTTTTTTACTGGCTTGGCCGGTTTTTCACTTGCCTTGTCAGTTCCAATGTGCCCATAAGCAGGGATTTCCCTTACACCCCCCCTCGCCTGTCCCCCCCCTCCAGTTGTCAGCTAGCTAGTTACGTAGTGTTATGCCAAATGACTGGACTGGACTGAACTGAACTCACTAAGAAGTAAGGAAAGCATACAATGACTCTGGTGGCACTTTGGCAAATTTAAGGAGGTTCAGATGCCATATCAGATTGCTTCTCAGTTGGGGGAAGGGGAGGGGACAGATGTTTCCTTGATGTTATGGGCTGTCCCTTACAAGAATTATCTAATTAGCAATTAGCTCTATCTTTTAACAAGTATTGGGCTGGTCAAATAATGCTTGTCCTTCTTAGTCAGGCTCTGTACAGTCTTCTGTTAGTTTCAGTGACCATTATACCTAAAATCACAGATAATCAGGTAGGTCTAAGTGCTAGTGCTTAAACCTGGAGTGTGGGAAAGTAACCATACTTTGAGATTAGAGACTTCCAGCCTGCATCAGCTTAAGTTCCCCCACTGAGACCTATAATCACAGAAGTCGAATCACACAAAGCATGGAGAAGGAGACTATATCCACAACAAAGGTGATTGGGTGAAGAACAACAGGACCAACAGCTGGAGGAATGAGCAAGGTGCTGCTACTGCGTTTGTCTCCCTTTTCCAAGGAAGGTGATCTCTTGTGAAAGTACCTCTGAATTATGGGTCTCCCTCCAGTACTGACAAGGAGGACAACAAGGTGAGTGAGGTATGGAGAAGAGAGAGGCGCACATTAAAGGAACATTGGTTTGTTAAACAAGGAGTCTAGTAGCACTTTTAAAGACTAACAAATTTATTATCTCACTATGTTTTAGTGACTTTGCTCCAGAATCCTAGATTTGTGACTGGGAAACTTTTATATAAAGATTTCCTAATAGGCCAAGAATTTTAATATGCTTTATTTGCAAAGGTCATTACCTCACATCATAACTACCTTGAGAGGTCATTATTGTGGATATTTTCTATAATAAAAATTTTTATGTTTTAATAAATTTTTACATAAGAGCATTCGAATGGCAATACTGGATCTGACTAGTGACCTTCTAGTCAAGTTCCAAAGGGGCAGCCATGTTAGTCTTGTTCAGCAAAACAAGCAAGGAGTCCTGTGGCACTTAGGCTAACAAATTTATTTATCACCTGAACTTTCCTAGGAGAAAATACCACTTCATCGGATGCCTGTCTTCTGACAGTGGCCAATGCCAGGTGCTTCAGAGGGAATGAACTGAACAGGCAGTCATGGAACTATCCATCTCTTGACGTCTAGTCTCACCTTCTGGACAAAGGAGACTAAGAGCATTTCAGAGCATGGTGTTGTATCCATCCCTGCCCTTTCCAAATTAATAGCATTGATAGACCTATTCTCTTTAAACTTATCTAATTCTTTTTTGAACCCTGTTATAGTCTTGGCTTTCACAACATCCTCAGGCAAAGAGTTAAACAGTTGACTGTTTGTTATGGGAAGAAATACTTCCTTCTGTTTGTTGTAAACCTACTGCCTGTTAATTTCATTGAGGGGACACCTAATTCTTGTGTTACATGAAATATTAAATAGCATTTCCTTATTCATTTTCTCCATACCAGTCATGATTTTATAGACCCCACCCTTAGTGATTTCTTTTCCAAACTGAAAAGTCCCAGTTTTATTAAGCTCTTCTCAGATGGAAGCTGTGCAATACCCTTAATCATTTTAATTGCCTTTCTCTGCAACGTTTCCAATTCAAATATATATATTTTTGAGATCGGACAACCAGATCTGCACACCATATTTAAGATGTGGGAGTACCCTGGATTTATATAGTGGTATTATGATATTTTCTGTCTTATTAAATCCATTTCCTTTCCTAATGGCTCCTTCCTAACATGCCATTAGCTTTTGTGCACACACACTGAACAGAATTTTTCAGAGATCTATCCATAGTAGACTCCAGCATCTGGTGAGACTTGCTCACATGCTCAGGATTTAACTGATTGCCATATTTTGAGTCAGAATTCGGGAAGGAATTTCTCCCAGGGCAGATTGGCAAGGGCTGTGAGGGTTTTTCACCTTCTTCTGAGGCATGGGGCATGTGATGACTCACTTACTGGTGATTCTCTGTACTTTGGTCTTTAAATCATGACTTGAGGACTTTAACTCAGCCAGAGGCTAGAGATTTATTTCAGGAGTGAGTGGGTGAGGTTTTGTGTCCTGCGCTGTGAAGGAGGCCAGACCATCATCTTGGTCCTTTCTGACCTTAGAGTCTATGAGTCTCTACCTTTCTTGAGTGGTAACAGCTAAGTTAGACACCATTATTTTATATGTATCACTGGGCTTCTGTTTTCAAATATGCATTACTTTGTATTTATCAACATTGAATTTCAGCTGCCATTTTGTTGTCCAGTCATCCAGTTTCGTAAAATCCCTTTGTAAAACTCTTCACAGTCTGGTTTGGATTTAATAATCCAAATTTAATAATAATCCAATTTAATCTTGAATAATTTTGTACCAGTTACAAAACTTGCCACTTCAGTGTTCACTCCTTTTACCTGATCATTTATGAACATATTGAGTGGTATTGGTCCTAGACCAGTAGCCAACTTTGTGTGATAATCTAAGAAAATGGTCATTCATGAACCACTTTTCAGTTTTTAGTATGATGCCATATAGGTCCTCTTCACCACCACAGTCTCATATGTCATTGGCCCTCACACACACACACCCGTAAATTCCAACACCCCCCAAATTTCAATTCCTGTGGAGAACCCTGCCCACAAGTAATTTAAAAGTCACTTGTAAGTTACAAGTGAGGGGAAAAAAAACCTTTCATGTTGCAATTGGCAGTCAATATGTGTGTATTTGTGTGGGGACTGCTTCCCCTACAGAGTGCAGGTCACATTAGTGCTGCGAAGCATGCTGGCACGTCACCTAAGTCCCACTCTGCATTGTCGAAGTGTGGCCTGGGCAGCTGAGGCATCTCACAATCCCAGAAAGCAGTATGGACATCAGGTTTGCAAAGAGGAAGCAGTAAAGAGAAGGGACCAGGGTGGGGGAGGCAGGAAGGCAGGGGATGGAAGGAGGCCATGGATTGGGGTGAGGGGGGTTTCAGGTTGGTTGGGGACTGCTGATAGAAGAGGATGAGGCAGATGGGAGATGCTCAAAAGGGGCAGAGGAGGGTCGGACTGCAGGGGAGGGGATAGTGTCCAATTTTTCTGCCTCTTTGCTTTAGCAAGCCTGTTTGGGCCACAATCAGGTGTGGCTGAGCTCCCTTGTGTGATGACTCAAAATGGAGGTGGAGGGAGAGTAGGCCAAACTTTAGGTATCGATACTGTGACCTGGCACACAAGGTTAAAGCACTTCTCAGGTTCAGTGCCCTAGGCAATCCATGGGCAGGTTGGTGCCCTACACAGCTGGGTCTCCTCTCGGTGCTCCCCCAGAAGATGCCATGGCAATCAGACCATGTCATAGTAGGGGGACTCCAGGGAAGGCTTTGATTTCTCAATTCCTTTAAGGCAGCTTGTAGTAGGGGGGTAATGCCTTTTACTCTGGCATCTGTAGGGAGGCTGCCTTGCCTTTGTGTTTATTAAAGAAGAAAAATTGACACTGATTTGACAGGTAACTGTAAATTAATATGTAAAGCCATGCATACCTCACATGTCTTGGGCTGCACTTCCAAGAGGCATTGTTCAGAATTTCAGCCATAGAATAAGATGCATCCTTGCCCTCAATGATCTGTTTTGGCCATTCAGCTCGATCTTCCTCCCCTTCCCAGCCACATGTATGGAATCAATATTGGCTCATAATTAGCCCATTTCTGTCTGTATCTGTAGTAACCTTGGGGAGGAAGGGGTTAACACCCTAGTTTGTGAGTCCGAGGAGAGCCAGTAGAAACAGAAAATGGTGTTTTGAATTGGAGCAGCAGCCCTGCCTGTTCTTGTTTGGGTGGCAGCAGAGTTCCTGGAAGGATCAGGAGGAGGCCAGAGAGACAGGCCTGAAGGATCCAGCAAGATCCATGCCAAAACTAGGATCAAGTCTGTAACTGATCATGCGTGAGTAGAACAGGGACCGTTTAGCTAGACGCGGTCAGGGTATTTCTTTGTTTTGGTTTGTTTTTGGATTCCACTGTGCTGAATGTATGTACCCCCTCCCACTATCCTGGAACTACCTAAGATAGATCCCAGAAAAGCAACTCTCTGTTTTTTAACTGTTCTTCTTAATTAAAGAATTTACCCTTTTAAAATAAGTTCTGGTTTTGTGTCCTAATAGGCAAGAAGTTTTGTGTGCTTCAGGCTGAACAGCCAACTACTAAAGGGGATTCTGTCCCATTTTCAGCTGATATCCTAGCTGGGGTTCAATAGCTCTCCTGAGGGAGGAAGAAAAGTGATTGAGGGTACCTCACAAAAGGAATTCCCAAGTGCTCCCTCCTGGGTTTTCAAGGGGTTTTTACATTTGGGTGGTGGCAGCAATACTACTCCAAGGCCAGGAAATTGGTAGCCTTGGAGAGTTTTAAGACAAGTCTTTAGGGCCAGTAGGTTTTAAGGCCTGTTGCAGGCCCCTGCCTTCTGCACTCAAAGTGCCAGAGTGGGGAAACAGCCTTGACAGTATCCATCTCCTGTCTTACACTTTGTCTGTAAGCCTGGACCATCTTTCTGTTCTATGTTTGTACTGAGCCTAGTGCAATGGATCTGCGACTGAAGTTCTTAGGTGTTACCACACTGCAAATAATAATAATAGTCATTTATAGACACAAAGCTCTTTAATTCATTGAATTCATGGGTTCCCATTAAAAAGAGGATGAGTGTTGTAGGCAGCTTGATAGCTACCTCGAGTTATAAAACAATATGAATCAGAGGAGCTTCTATTCTATTAGTCCCCAGGATAGGAAAAGGCATTTTAGCAGATAATCTGGATGACTCAATTAATTCCTGCTGTGCATTTATAGCTAGGTAATTCTTAGGAATGGGTTTTATTTATCTGGAGTTGCCTCGGCCGAATCGCCCTTACTCACATGAAGCTTTCAATGGAAGTGAAATGGCCACCAGAATACGTTTTCCCTCAAACCCCACTTCTTCTAGCTGCATAGAATTGTCCTTTGAAAATTAACCCTAAAGACACAATAGTAGCACACAGCAAAATAATGTCCCTAAGCATTTTTAGCAACCTAAAGAATGCTTTGAAAAGGGAACAATGAAGGAGCTAATGATGGAGCATTTCAGAGGTGTTTTAGGATGAAGCTGCTGTATCAGACTTGGCAACTAGCTGAACAAAACAGGGTGCAGATTTCAGGCCAAGCGTATTGCCTCTGTTTAACATGCAAAACCCTGGAACTGGTCCTTACCTGTGGTGAGGAAGAGATTAAAAAATGAACTAGAAATTCTTGGGGATAGTCTCAAGAATGTTGCAGTACAGTCTGATTGGGCAAGAAGCTTGACAGACCTGCTGTTTATATTAATTGGGAAATAATAACCTGGGTTTGAAGCTCACAGCTTGTAATGTCAATGCATTTCTTCCTGTGACAATATCACAAAGGCACAATTAAGGTAGAGGGAAGCATTCTAAAAGTCATTATTTAAAAATCCTTATCCTTATTTTCACCAATGCAACCACTGTTTCCATGGAGACAGGAGCAAGCCTAAAACTAAGAGACAGCATTCTTCTGTTGGTTCCTGTTTCCACAGAAACGCACACACTGGATTGACAAAAATACAGTGTTACATACTTGAACCAGCTCACCAGTACAGTTGTTGAACACTAAACAGAGCAAAGGTTTCCTTCCAGTTCAGAGAATTCTTTTCTCTAGATGACATGTCAATCCCTTACAGTATTTATTAGAAAATATTTAAAATCACCCTGTTAGTTAAATTCATGTAATTTTGGAGATAGACAAGACCTGTATCCATCTATATCTGTGTAAATCACTTTGCCAACCAGTGAGATACAGCAACCTCTAGGATAGAATAAGGTAGCTGTGTAATGATGCACAAACGTTGACATCAGAAGATGGAAAACAGTAATACTGTATCCAGTGGAAACTGCACACAGAATTTGGACTGATAGGATATAATTGCCCTTGCTGGAATTTGGTGCAGTCACTGGGGCAATGGCACTGTACATGCTTTGGGAAGACAAGGGAAACCAAACTGTACTATTTAAGGTTGTCTGTTGCTGCTGAAAATGTTCCCTGTACACCTAGAATATGTCAGATGACTATGTGAAATGAGCGTAGTCTTGTTTACTGTAAATTTTAGGAAGCAGACAGTCAGCTAATCCAGACTGTGAACTGTGTAATGCAGAGATTGTACTGTAGCTGCTTGCTAGTTTCAGAAATGCAGTTCATGTTGGAAAAACTAAGTTTTGCTGTAACTGTTATATTGATCCTGACCTTAGTTAGAATATACGTGACTGGTGGGCAACAGAAATGCCAGTTCTGAAATTCTTTGGTTAGCTCCCACAAACTCTCAGTATCTCTGTTTAAAATGTTTTTTATATATTGAGATCTGTTATAGGTATGTGATGTAAATTTTTTTTTTGTTTACAGCTATTTTGTTGCCTGTATGAATTCCTGACAGAGTGTGTCACTAGAAGGATTTAGACATAATTTCCACCTTAATCAGCAGTCTAACAGTTTCACAGATTTTACATGGAGCCAAATTACATTCATTTAACAAATTGTATTTTAAAAAAATGGGAAGAAATGGGAGTAAGGGACAGATTTATAGATTTTTAAAACCAGAAGGGATCACCCAGTTTGACCTCCTGAATAATAGCAGTGAATTTCAGGCCAGAGAATTTCATCCAGTTATTCATGTGTTGAGCTTAATAGCTTTTTGTTTGGCTAAGCATCTTCAGGTAAGGAATTCAGTCTTCGTTTGAAAACTTTGAATGATGGAACTTCTGCCACTTCCCTTAAGTCCTTTCTTCCCGTCGTTAATCAGCTTTATTGTTTGATTTTAAAAAATTGAGCCTACCTTCTAATTGGAATTTGTCTGGTTCTTAAACTTCCAGCCATTAGTTCTTGTTATGGCTTTCTCTGCTAGATTAAAGAGTCTTTAGTTCCTAGTGTTTCTTCCCTGTGAAGGTATTTACACACCATAATCAAGTCATCTCTTGATCTTTTTTCTTTCTTGATAAAATAAAAAGTTCCTTAAATCCCTCTAATTATTAATCAGTTTCTCCAACCTGTGAATCATTTTTGTGGTTCTACTATTCACACTTTCCAATTTTTCAACATCCATTTAAATATGAGGACACCAGAACTGGATGCAGCATTCCATTATTCGTCTCCCCAAGGCTATTGATAGAGATAAAATCATCTCCCTACTCTTACTCCCTATGTTCTTGTTTACTCATTGAAGTGTCTCTTTAGCCTGTCTTGCCACAGCATTGCACTGCGAGTTTGTGTTGATTTTTTTCCACTGTGATCCCTAAGTGCTTTTCAAAGTCACTTCTTTACAAGATATAGTACCCCAACCTATAGGTGTACATGCTTTGGCCTGATCAATGAGAGTTAGATGTACAAATACCTTTGAGCATCTGGGCCTTTGTTCCTAGGTGTATTATGAGTTTCCTTTATTTTTCAGACTGAATATTACCTTATATGGTTTAGGTTGTTAGCAGATGTTATTCAATGTATGTTTAACTTTAAGCATGTGAGCAGTCTCTTTGACTTTCAATGAGTCTACTTGTACTTAAATGCTTTGCTGAATCAGAGCTATTGAGTGATGCTTGTCACAATGCTGGGTGCCACTGAAAAGTGTATGAATTGATGAGAACTCAAATGTGCATATGATGTGTTTTCAGAAGAATCACATCTATGGAGCAGAGAGAGTTGAAAATGCTCTTACGACTGAAATGGTTATCTTCCCTGAAACAATTATTGATTTATTAGGGCTTCCTTCTACTACACTGTACAGGCTGTCATTAGCTGCCAAGAATGTGTATTTCTTTAACAGATTCTCATTTTCAGTAGGTGTACTCTATTTCTGACACATCCATTTCATATCATTATAATATCGCCCTGAGGAGTCATGTGGGATTTTGTTTTTCTTTTTTAAATTCTCAGTTTCTCATACCTGTTAATGCTTTGTTATGATAGCATCTTTCCTCCACGCAAGAGATGAGTCCTGGCTTCTTCCAGTCCATCTATGTCTTCTGTTTGTGTCAGCTGACATGGCAGGACTAGGTGGAGCAAAACAACTGTCGAGCTACACAATCACCCCCCCCCCCAGCGTTCTACCTCAGCTGGTCAGAGAAGCATGAGGGAGCTCCCAAATCTATATAAATATGAGGAAGCTGAAAGGAGCAGAAACTTAATGCATCACTTTCTGATCTCTAGACACCACTACAAATCCTAGACAATTCGGCCATCCTGTCTGGGCTCCTCTGCAGCAGGAGACAAAGTAGCTCTGCCTGACTGATCAGGTATGTTAGACGTGAGGCGTGAACACTAGAATACAGCAGGGACTAGATGTTTTCTGCACAGGTTCTCAGCCTTTCCAGACTTGCTGAATCTCTTTCAGGAGTCTTATGTGTCTTGCGTACCCCAAGTTTCACTGCACTTAAAAACTACTTGCTTAAAAATCAGACACAAAAATACAAATGCACCGCAACCCACTATTACTGAGCAATTGCCTACTTTCTCATTTTCAACATATAATTATAAAATAAACTGATTGAAACATAAACATTGTACTCCCATTTCAGTGTGATACTTGTAGTATAATAATATATGGAGCAGGGTAAACAAATCATTATCTGCATGAAATTGTAGTTTATACTGACTTTGCTATTGCTTTTAATGTTGCCTGATGTAAAATTAGGCAAATACCTAGATGGGCTGACCTCGAAGACATCTGTGTATCTCAGGGGTACACGTACTCCTGGTTGGGAACTGCTCCCGTATGTCATATAAATCGGAATCTGGTGGCAAGCAGCCCTGCTCCAGAGGGTCTCAGCAAGAGCTGCTTTCATCTGCATTTTCCTGATCCAGGTAATTGTGGGTGTCTCAAGCATCTGACAATGAAGAGGATGATCCTTCCCATTATGCTAACAAGCTCCTTCAAAGAGTAACTGCTTCTTCCAGAATTCTCAA
Source organism: Podocnemis expansa (assembly GCA_007922195.1). Classification (NCBI taxonomy): domain Eukaryota; kingdom Metazoa; phylum Chordata; order Testudines; family Podocnemididae; genus Podocnemis; species Podocnemis expansa. The sequence goes on along the minus strand of ML681995.1, from coordinate 4,607,064 downwards.
TAACTAGTTGCTAAAGGCACCATCTCATCTGTGGCGATTCGGAATCAAGACAATCTGGAGAATAAACACCCAGGAAGGGGTAAGAGTGCTAAGACTTTGGAAATTAAGACACCACTGTATAAACTGCAGCCAGGGTTGTAACTAGGGATTCAGCTGCCAGGGGCAAGCAGCCCCAAAGGCGCCCCTCCCCAATCCGGGCCACGATCCAGGGCCCATCAGTCCCAGCAGTGGGGGGGGGGGGGGATGACCCATCCCCACCGGTGGCCAGAGCCAGTCGGGGGGGTCACTTCCCCACCAGTGGCCAAGTGCAGCCAGGGCTGGGGAGGTGCCCTTGGCAGCGCTGAGCCAGGCGGCAGGGAAAGCACCCCATACCCAGCTCTGGCACCAGTGAGCTGGGTGGCAGGAAAACACCCCCTGCCCGGCTCTAGCAGCCCTGAGCTGGTGCTTTCCTCCCTGCTGCCTGACTCACTGCTGCTAGAACTGGGTGGGGTGTCCCTTCCCTGCTGCCTGGTTCATGCCTGCTAGAGGCAGGCAGGGAGTGTTTCGCTGCCACCCAGCTCAGCACAACTAGATATGGGTGGGGGGCACCTTCCCCATCTCCCAGAGGAATATGCCTTTAAAACACATTCCTCTTTTGGGCTGGGTAGGGTCTGGTGCCCTCTCAAATTCGGTGGCTGGGGCTTTGCCCCATTCGCCCTGCCATAGTTATGGCCTTGACTGCAGCTTTTCATTAACAGTTGCCTGAAATAAATCCTTCATATCAGATGACCAGAAAAATCACAAACGAAGACCTTGTAAGGAAGACAAAACAGAAACGGATAGGTGAGGAAATTGTGGAACACACATGGCGTTGTCCAGAACACACACGGAGGAAAGGTCAGAATGCTGTGACAGGACAGGCATTAGACTGGGATCCTCGGGGTTAGTGGGGATGAGATTAACCAAGGACAACATGGAAGCACACAGCTGAGGCAGAATTGGAAGCTAGGACTGCAGCAAGAGTTTGTCAAAGAAGGAATGCACTAGTGAAGGCCCTATGTTCCACATGGAATAAAGACAGGTAAATAAAGGGGACAAGACAAAAATAAAGGGGACAAACATTTCCATTCACCAGTTTGGGCTTTTTTGTGTCTGATGAAGTGTTTGGCCTTGGCCACCATCAGAGGCAGGATATTGCATTTGATGGACTTCGGGTCTGATTCTGTACGGCCGTTCCTATGGAAACGGATAAAGCGATAAGAAACAAAGCTTCAGGGGAGTGGAGAAAAGCTAATACTAGGGACTGTATGGGATATTGGATCCAGCATTATTTCATATTAAAATTAGGTAACCATTTAAAATTATTCACTGGTCTGTCTTTTAAAGTAGAATGAGCTTCATAAAACCGCAAATTATTCCTCCAGCTCTGAAAGTTGGGCAAATAATGGGGGAAAGATGGAATAATTTATTAAGAAACATATCATGAATTTTGTCAGCTCAGCAATCCAAGGCTCTGCGTTGCCTGTGCATTCTTGGGTATGCTGCATGGCCTATGTGATCTGCACAACAGACCATTGGCATTCGGCCATGTCACCTCACTACCCAGGTACAAGACATGAGCGGGAGCTGTCAAGGGTGCTGTGAGAGCAACAGGAGTTATGGCCATGCAGCTGTGCTTCCGCGCCCGCTGCTCACAGAGTTCTGTGGTGCATCTGCTGCAGTTAGTTTCATGCTCCACCCTCTACTCACAAGCAATGTGACAGCATCACAAGTGAGGATACACCCCTGTAATGGACAGAAGGCATGGACCCTATTTCCACAGGCCTCATGAAAAGTTGGTCTGTTTACACGCTGGGTACCCACTTGGAAGATAATCATTTCCAGGAGAGCATATGTCCGAGATCTTCCTCCACTCACACCAAGGAGCACCTAGGCAAAGCCCTGTTTTCTTCTGCCCCAGGCACCACCCCAGCATCAGTCTGTCTCTGTGTGAAACAGTGCCTCGAGACCCAGACAAGTGGAACAGCTACTCTGCTCTTCATGCTCTCTGGTATTCGGGGCCAGAGACCACATAGTTGTCCTATCCTTTGCAACATCCCTTGTCCAATACTGAAACAATTAATAGAGAATGTGGGTTTGATCATGTGCGCATCATGCAGTGTACATAATGCAGGACCTCTTAAATTGCTGTAGTAGAACAGAGCTCTGTGAACTCTTTTTGCAGTCACTAATACAGGTTCTACCCACTCTCTGCCTGCCTGCTGGCCTTCGTTTCAGAGGCATGACTAAGGGAACAGAGGTAAGGCTAGCGCATATTTTATGTTCTGGTGTTGCCTCGCTACCAGAACAAGTCCTCGATCTACGTGTAGTTTGGCTCTGAGGCTGCTTCGTGTTGCACCAGTGGCTAGAGTGGTTCTTGGATTCCACAAGATGAGGAAGCTGCAAAAGTAAAGGCAGAAACAACCCTGGTACAACTGAGAGGATTGTGCCATTAGACGCATGCTTTCGGACTAGTTCATGGAATGGCTATGTAACTGCAGGTGGCTGAAGAATTTTCTCTGTCTTCCTCTCTCTCACCAGAACTGACTCTTGGTGGATTTGCTCTGTGGGCAGCCAGCACTGGTATTTGGGCTGTGGTTTCAGAAAGACTGGATTGGCTGTGTTCCATCTGGGTCTGCTGGAGGACTGGCATCTTTAATGTGAATAAAACAAGTTACAGTCAGAAAGTATAGACTGCACATCAGGGACAATTTAAAGGATTTTGAGGTCTGGTGTACAGTGGAAATTCTGCCCCACCCCCACCCCACCCCACCCCAGCCTGCTTCCACCAGAGAGAACATGTGGTATGCAGGCTGTAAATATGAGAACATCTCCACTTATTATTAGATCAGAGAAGTCTTTTAAAATATTAAATGAAATACATTAATAGATCTTGAATATTTAATTTAAATATGCATGGCATCTTGATTTTTAAAAAATCTAATACCCCCCCTCTTCTCTCTCTCCTTTTGCTCTGGGAAACATTTGCTAAGTAGGCTAATTGCTTGGGTGTATATATGTAATGTGACTCAGCTGTGCCCAGCTGGCTCCTCACTTAGGGGGGAGGGTTCCTGATTAAAGCGGGACTAGCAGGAGAGACCATGCAAAGCAGAAAAGAGCAAGTTCCTCAGTAACTTCTATAGCCAACAGGGTTTTCCTGCCTTTTATCCCCCCCCCCCCCCCCCGAAGAGCTTAGAGAAGCTTCACAGCTCCTTAGGGGAAGACAAACTGAGTTACAGCTGGCTCAGGACACGATTGATCCAAATCAATACAAATAAGGGACCAACTCTTGACACACTAATTTGGGCTTTAGCAGCCAAGCATCAGAAACACTGGCCCTTTTCCTTGGGACAAATGGTGCCGTGATGGCCAGCTATCAAGACCCCAAAGAGGCCAGCATGGCTCAGGATCATCACTCATGCCAGGAAGAGGTCAGAATGAGCCAAAGACAAACTGGATCTTGAAAAGTGACCTGAGAAATAGGCCCCCTACCTAGGATTCTCCATACTCTGACACAGGTTGATTACCATGGCACCTGGCTGGGAGAGTGCCAAGAAGAGGCAAAGGTGCCTGCTGCACCAAACCTGAGTGGAGCTGCAACCCCATATTTTGGGTTGCAATGTCACTCACTGAAATGTGGGCCACCCACCCCCACCAGGGGTAGCCAGATCTAATGTGGATGGAAGCAAAGTAAAATGATCTCCTCTGAGAGGCAGAAAAACTGACCACCGCCCCTCTGACCAGCCCGACTCTCTTCTCCTTTCAGACACCCTATTTGACCTGGCCTATGAACCCATTCTCTCACCATCTCCTAGCAGCCCCTGCCTTCCCACCCAGAGCCCTGCATTTTGTCCCTGTCTTCTGGTGAGCCTTGAATCCACCCTGATTTCCACTGCTGGGAGGAGCAAGAGCCTCGGCTGCCACACTGGCATGGTGAGGGCCTGGCAGGTGGAACAGGACCCAGGTGCTGTGCTGGCCTTGCTCCCAGTGGCCATGTGACCAGCACACCATAGCTGAAGCAGCTATGCATGCGCCTCTGCACTCGTGAAACAATGGTTGCCTTTTGCAATGTGCAAGTTAAGAGTGAAAAACCCTGGCACATTGCAATCAGCAACACAAAAGAAAAATCATAAAAGCTGGTTAAAAACTGGTCATGTGCTGAGGGGCCCTGTGTAAGTGCAACCAGTGCACATTGAGCTGGGCCTCCTCCACAGGGCTGACTATTTTTTTTCTCCTCCTCCAAAACCCTGCTGAGCCCTGGCATCTGCTATGGCTCAGCATAGGACTATCAGAATTAATTACTAAATTAAGTTTCATGGTAATTATACAGCTACTTCATATGACAGCTAGCAAGTCTGTAGTTTCCTAAAGCAAATATATCTCTTGATTATATAGACAGATAGGAGAGGACTCCAGAAGCTACAAGCATGTGATTTTTCTTTCTCAGAACTCAAGCTATTGATCCGTGTTATATATAATCAAGAGGTGTCTGATATAAAAATGCAGGTGCTACTGCACAAGGAGAACATATAAAAATGTTTGTCTTCCCAGAAAATCAGAGAGGTCAATTTTATATATCTATATCTATGGATACAAGTACAGATGCAGATCTATACATATACAGGAACATTCTTAACTTGTTGATGGGTGATTCTGTGACTACGTCTAGTGTTACTATAAGCAAGAGATCAGGTGACAATGAAGGTGGTAAATATGGAAAGCTAATCTGGTGAACAATAAAGGCAAAGAAAAATAGGAGATTGAAGCAAAGATAGTGGTTATCATAAATTAGCAGCAGGACATGGACCACTGACAACAAAATCAGAGGCATTTGCTTTCGGTGGACTGTCCGACCTAATCATATATATGTGATATTAAAAAAAATCATAGGCAATTAATAACCAATGATTTTCCCCTCTCTCAAGAAGGTCAATTAACATGTATATATTCCTGATCCCAGGCTTAAGCACAAATCTCACTGTAGATGAATATTTTGTTTTGCACTCATAATGCTTAACTCCAAAAGTGTCTCTACATTAATTAGTTCGATGTAAAACAAACAAGGATTGACAGAGCCAGCCGGGTACTCCGAAGTCAATTACTATAATGTGTGTCTCTCTAGATCATGGCATCCTTGCACACACTTGTATTATTCAGTGTGGTGGATTCTTTATCTCCTTGACTCGTCAAATTGAGACTGGATGCCTCTAAAAGATACATTCTAGTTCAGTACAAGTAATGGGTCTGAGGCAAACCTCGGTGATCTGAAATACTATGGCCTTTGTTATGCAGGAGATCAGACTAAATTATTATAGTATTAGGTCCCTTCTGGCTTTTCAATCTATCAGTCTGTTTATTGATATAAAATATCTGTCAGTGAATGATGCACATTCTATCACACACAAGCTCTTTTGAAAATATTATGATAGACAGATATAAAGCACAGTGCTCAGTTTTCTATTTTAAATTTAAATTTGCTTCTTAATAACAACATGCCAAACATAGCACACTCAAAGCTAAATTGCATTTGCCTCAATCTAATGTAGAAAATGTTAAATAAATACATCTAAATAACACCCATCTGGCAAAGTTCATACTGTAGCATTATGGATAATTTTGTATATGGTGCAGATGTGGCAGACGAGTCTAACAAAATTTATCAGGAAGTGTCGGATGTAAATTGGGAGCAATTAGTTAAGAGAAGAGAAATCATGCCTAAAATAGAAATTAAGTTCAGAGAGTAAATATGTGAGGGAAATCGAGTACCTACTATTTCCAAGAGAGACTTTTATCTATTACTGTTGCTCCCATAACTGCATTGGGGTCATTCAGGCACCATCATTGATGAACAATCAATCATCTTCACCCCTGAAGATTGTGTCAGTGCTTTACTCTCCACAAAGTCCATTTCTGTCCACTCTTCTATGTTGTCAGTCCATCTTTTCTTTTGCCTGCCTCTTCTTCTCTTTCCCTTTACTGTTCCTTGAAGGATGATCTTGGATAGGCCAGATGATCTTGTTACATGGCCATACCACTTCAGCTTGCGCTTCCTGTAACACAGCACATTTGGTGATGGTCTGTACCTCTCTTCACTAGTGACATGATCAAGGTTAGGAGAGGCCCAAGGCTTTAGGGAAGTACCTCATCTCTACTATCTGTATTTTCTGTTTAAATTTTGCTGTAAGTATCCATGTCTCATGTACATGCAAAAAATGAATATGATTAATCAATGGAGCAGTTTCAGCTTGGACTTCCGGGATGTTCTTGTTCCTCCAAATTGGCTTTAACTTTGTCAGTGCTGGTGTTTGTGCAGTTCCTGCCAAAATTTCTGCCTTTGATCCCTCATCAGTGGTGATTGCCCCCAGATACTTGAACTGTTTCATTGTCTTCTGTTCTTGTGCACTGACAGTGATGTACATGTTTAGTGTGGGAGAAGTTTAGGATCATTTAAAATCTGGGACATTCCAAAACCTAGGGGGATTTTTTTGGTAGTTTGTTAGCTTTTAAGTTTTCAAAGTACTTTATGATGTTTTTAAAAATGTATCCTGTTTTCTTGTTTATAGAAAGGGATCTGAATGCACGTGATCCAGGTGATACTTTTAGGACCCCGTCCAACTCCCACTGACATCTCTATGCCACTTGATCATTCTGGGGGTCAGTTGGCTGAGGTCCTTAGTCTTTAAAAGGGATGGGTGCTAAAGACAAGATTATGATTAACCTTAGTGCAGAGGAGTAGGGGGACAGCAAGTACTGCCTATTCCACACCATTTGCATGTCTACGCGATGGCTACTTGGATTTAAATGCCAAGTGCTGGGTGTGGGAGTATCCAGAGTCTACTGGGGTGTTGTTGCAGGCCAGGATAGCTTCAAGGGTCACAACTGTGTATGGGTTCCAGTTGCTTGTGCTCAGAAAGGATCCCTGGCAAATATTACCAAGGGGTTCAAACAGTAGCAAGATTGCATCTGTGTAGCGAGGAGGCATGGCTGCCTCCAGAAATGAACAGGGAGTACCTGGCTGCCTCCAGCTGGGTGGAGTCCAAAGGCACCTGTCCTTCTAGCCAGAAGAAAGGGGGTGGAACAAGAAGTATAAGAGTGGGGCCAGCGAGGTCAGTTCAGCCCTGGCTGCCGAAGGGGAAAGGTGGCTGTCCACTCGCCATGGAGCTCCAACCCTCCCTTGGGCCAGGTGAAGGTGGGCCTCTGCTTCAGTGCTGGGAAGACTGACCAGGGCCTCCTATGGCCACTACCATGGAGAAGGGGCCAGATCCCAGGGTTGCCAGGAATGCCCTGAGACTGCCAGCCATGAGGGGCCCTGAATCCTTCCCCAAGCTGCAGGGGCTTCCGTGACCCAGGCCCCCAACCACCCTCCTGCAACCTGGAGGAGCTCCTGCACTCCGGAGAGAAAGATAACACCCCTGCAAGCTGTGACCCAGAAGTGCTGTCACTCACGGAGGACCAGGAGGAATTGCCAGACCTACCCCTGCCAGATGACATGGAGGGCTTTTGCACCTTTGTGTCTGGGCAACTACATGGAGGAGCCTGCTGAGGAGACCAAGCAGGTACTGCTGGGAGAGGGAGTAGGAAGTAGCCCAGGGAAGCTAAAGTCCAGGTGATCCATCTGGAGCTCGACGTCAAGGTCGGCATGTTGCGGGTGGAACCTCACTGACCACCCCCCCAGCTGACTCACCAACCCTAACTAGGTCCCTGGGCTGGGACACAGTGGAGATGGGTGGGCCTGTGTCCCCCTCCTCCTCTCCACTCTTCCTGGGCAATGCCACCAGCGGTTGCCTGAACCCCAAAGTGGCCGACCAACCTGATCCCTGCAGTTGCTCACTCTCCCAAACCTAGAGACTCTTTGATTGTTCATCTGCCTCGCCTGAGGAGCCAGAGACTTGCTGTTTGTTTGCCCCAACAGAGGGGCCAAGGACTACTGATTTGCCCTACCTGAGGATAAAGGGGGTCCACCCCATTGAGGAACAGGGGCGGACACTTACAATCTGCAATCCCCTGTCACGGAGAAAGGAGCACTTTTGATGCTGGTCAAATGTATGTGTTTTTATGGACAGTGAGAATGCACAATACACTCCTGTTGCCCTGAGATAATCCCTGCCACCCTTTACCCGATACCCAGCACCTTAAGTCTCCAGGTGTAAAGCTTGCAAATCTGTTACGGCACTGAAGGCCAGTTCCCATTTCTGTAGTTAAAGCCCCTGATGTCACCCTGGCAGTGTGCAGGGGCTATAGTCAGTGGGGATGTAGTTTACACTCACTTTCAGCAGCCCCATTTATGTCAGAGTAGCATAGAGGAGCATTTGTGTAAATGAAAATCAAACCTTTGGTCTCTGTTGATATTTATCTATGATGATCAAAAATCACCAGCCTATAATCCACAAAGATCCAAGTGTCTACTTCCCTTCACTTCATGTTATGTCACAGGGTGACTGGCTCTGTTCAGCAGGAGCAGGTCTTACAAAGGAGGAAGCTGTGGCAGAGTGAGGAGTGTTTTAGACCACCAAGGCCTCCTGCAGGATGAAGAGAGCAGCAGGTTATAGGGGAGCTTGAGACATCAGGGAGAAAGAAAACTCCAGCCATGTTGGGCTGGGAATGGCCTTCTAAAAGGAGGGAAGAATCAGAAAAGGGGGACACCCAAGGACTGAGTTTTGTTTTAGAATTCTATATAAATAAATTAGACCCAGAAGAGAGAGATTTTAAGTACTCTGGACTTGTTGAGTTTATCTGAGGAGCTCACGAGAGAGGGAAAGTGGATGCTGCAGGGTGATCGGAGGCCACAAAGGGAGTGTTTGGCGGACAGTCAGCCATGCTGTTTGTAATTACTGACACCCGTTCAGAGTGGGTGTACTAGTCTGAATTAACAGCAGTTCTCTCCCAACTTTGCCCAAATGTAAATGACTGGCACAGGTTGGAAAGCAGCAAAGAATCAAGACCACAGTCTTTGTCACCAATTCACTCTCTACTTCTCTGATTCCTGCTGTGAGCTCTCACCTTGGTCTCTCTTCCTGGACCTTTAGCCCACTTGTTTGTGAATTTGCTTCCTGTAGGTTGTCACACATCTGGTGTGCCCACAGGTGCCTGGGGCTGAAAGTTCCTAGCTTTGGACTCCAAAAGCAAGGTGCACAGCTGTCTAATCTTCAAGTGATTGTTTCAGAGGCTGCTGAGGTATAGGGTGTTGCTATAATCTGGTTATCTTCTGCTATGCTTGTATCTCCCTGCAGGTAGGAGTGTGGTTGTGCAATTGTGACTATCACTATTACCACTTAACAGTCTGTTGTGGTTCCACATGTGATTGAAAAAAAGACAAGAAAACAAAAAAAATTAACCCCCACCCCCAAGGGGATGCCTGGTTGTCTGGTCACCATACCAGTGTCTTCTGTCAATGGTCTTTCTAAATGCTAGAAGATGTACGTATGGATCTCTGCCTGGATCAGGGTATGTAAAACATGAATGTTCCTGTATGAATGTTTCTGCTGTTGTATCCAGTTGTGGGTTCCTGAATTGAAATAGTTGAATTTCACTCCCTGAAGCCTTAAAAATGCATTATGCTGCTGGTTGCAAATGATATACAGTATAGTCCTTTACTTATTCCTTTGTGATGCTGATGTAGATTTTTCAAAGAGATTTTAGCTGCCTCAATTTGTAAATCCCCAACTCAAGACAGCTGACAGGTGCCTTGTATTCAGAGCATGGGTGCTCAGCCCTTTTTGAAAATCAGGTGCCTTTAAAGTAACCTTAATTTGAGTACACAAAATCACTACCTGCCTTCAAAAACTTGGCCTGCTATGTCCCAGGAGCATTATTTTTGCTTTGGAAACTGCTGTATTTGCTGATATATCTAGTAAATGTAAGTTCTGGGTACTTGAAAAATCATTTGCCAAGAAAAATTGCTCTCAACATTACCCAGTGCCTCTGTATCATGATTGGAGTCAGAGAGCCCATGTCCCCTGGGTTACTGTTATTGACAGGACACAAGGGGAACTGGGAACCATGGGAGTTCAGCTGAATGCAACACAGGCACGTGGGCAGAGCAGTATACAGGGTTTAATAAGTTTCTCTCGTTTGGCTTGTTCCATTCCATTCAATTTGACCTGCATTCAACTTTCTTCTTTGTGAATGAAACATGGTGGGAGTGCCTATGCAATGAGTTCTCTGCAGTGGAACAGCTGGCAGCGTAAGTCATTGGAACTTGGAACTTGTTCCAAAGCCCTAAATTTTTGCAAACACAAAACTGCTGGATCCAAGGGAAGAAGTTCAAGCTGTACCCAGGCCTGTCTTTTCAGGAGGACAGCAGCAGCAGGAAAGTAAAACTATGACTTTACCTTGCTGGGGAACAGGAAAGAGAGATCTGCACACTCTGAAACTCACCAGTGGTTCAAGACTCATAATAACCCTAGGATCCCTAAGGACATCTTGCCTCCTCAAACAGAACAAAACTGGAGAGAGACAGCTTTTTCACTAGCTATCAATCTGAAGAGGAGACAGACCTATGTGTTACTGCCTTATGAACACTGGCTGCTCCATCCAGTTTTGGGGATTGGACAGACTTCCTGATTCAGAACAGGGTAGTTGCAGTATATGGAGTCGTCCCCCTTCATGGGTAGCTGCTCTGGATAGGTGATCTCACAGCTGCTCAGATGTAGGGTGTGCAGCGGAAGGCTCATGAGGACAAACATTGAAAGTCTCTGTAAGCACATCAACCTCAGAACCGCATAAAGTGAAACAGCAAAGAGCAAGTAGTCATAGCACCATACTCATAGTGGCACACATTTGCTGTGGGACAGCATGGGCAGGTAAAGGAGAATTGCCCTGCACTACAATGGCACTACAAGGAATGTGGCAAGTCAAACCATTTTAACAGTGTGTGCAACAGCAGAAGAAGATCTCAGAAGATTGTCAAACTTATTTTAAAAGGAGATGACACATCAAACAGCAGTGATGAGATCATGACAATCTCCTTGGGGCCAAAAGCATGTAAGGTGCTGGTATCTGGGGGCAGAAATGCAACAAGGGACACTGCCAACCTCTATGCATGCAACGATGTTATTAGGGAAACACCCTGTGCTATTTCAGCTGGATAGCAGGGTGATTCCCCAGGGTGAATTGGACTGGAACATGCCCATTACAAACAGCAGGTGCAATCTAATAATGTACAATGAGAGCATAATGCATATTTTAGGACAATGTGACCTTATAGTAATTGAAAAATAACAGACAGTACCGGCTGAAGTTTGGGATGATGGACAGTAAGCACTATGGACACCTTCTGGAGTATACAGCCATATAAGCCATGGGGCTGATCAGGGTGCAGTTGCAGAATTTTATAGCTGCAGTTCAAGAAGCAAAAGGGGGAGTCCCATGGACAAAGAAACTATTTAAAAAGTGTACTGGGATGTGTTCAAAGGCAGTGGATGCCTCAGAGTAAAGCTGAGACTGAAGTACCACAGTGCAACCAATGTGCTCACCATGAAAAAAATTCCAGTGGCACTGTGTAATCTAATATACAAGGAGCTCACAAATCTTCTGAGCAGTGAGTAACATAGTACCTGCAGAGGTCAGTGCATCTTAGGTAAGCGGCACGCTGCTGGTAAAAAGCCATAGCCACATTACACATCTGCATAGACCTAAAGCTTCTGTCTTTGAGAAGATGCCACTGTCTACAGTTGATGGTATCTTACTAGAACTTTCCAAACCAAAATCTTTGTGGTCTGTGATGTGGGGAATGGGTTTTGGCACATAAGCCTGGGAGAAGAGTCCAGTATGCTGACAACCTCTGCAACCCCGTGGGCTTGCTACAGATAGCCAGGCATGCCAATGGGCCTAAGCCTCGTACTGGAAGTGTTCCAGAAAAGACACCTTCCAAGAATTGGAAGAGTTACCTCAGTGAAAATAATTGCAGGTGATATCCTTACTGTAAGCAGAGGAAACAATAACAGGAACCCGAATGAAACCATGGGAGAAAACTACAACTGTTTCAACCATGATTCAGGGACAAGAACGTAAATCTCAACCCAGAAAAATGTGGCTTAGAGTCTGAGGTGATATGCATTGGGCATCTGCTCACAACAGAGGGACTGAATGTAGATCCTAAGAAGATCAAGGTAGTCACAGACATGTCAGCTCCAGTGGATAGGGAACGGATGCAGTACATTGTAGGACTGATAAATTTTCAGTCCAAGTTCTTGCCATCCCTGGCTGCTGTAGTGGTAACCACATATGAGTTAACAAGATAATGTTTAGTGGGGCTGGGCAGGGCCCCAACACCAAGCATTTGACAAACTGAAATAAATAACAGAAGCCCCTGTCCTTAACTACTGTCATCCAGGAGAGCCACTAACCTCCAGGGTGATGGTTTGGGTGTGACTCTTTTGTAGGAGCAGCCAGTTGCTCCTTCCAGCAGAGCCCTGTTGGAGACTAAACAGCAGTACTCTCAAATGGAAGAGCTTCAGAGTGTGGTAATTGAAATCATATGATTTCATCAGTACAGCTATGGCCACCCAGTCATAGTGCAATCAGGCCACAAAGCCTGAGCGACAGATGTGGCCAAGCACCCTCGTAGTGCTGCAAAGAAATGGTAGTGCATGATACTGCACCCTCAGCACCAACAATGTAAGATCAGATATCATCCAAAATGACTACTGGTGCTGGCTGACCAGCTTAGCAAGGCATCCACTCAGTATTAGCAAGCTAGGGGAAATGGATCAGAAGCTGAACCCACTCACATACAATGTCTTTCTGACAAGAAGAAAAGGTGGGATCAGACTTCAAGAAAAAGCAGTACTTGATTACAGTAGACTACTATTCAGATGTTTGGAAGGTTGATGCTGTGCCTGATACAAGCGGCAAGTTAGTGAGTGGAAAACTGAGGGCCCACTTTGTAAGTCATAGTATCACAGATAGTGTGTACACTGCCAACAGACCCCAGTTTGCTTGAAAGCATTCAGGACTTTTGTACACAAATGGGAGTTCGATCAGCATACCCACAAAGTATGGGAAAGTGGAATCAGCTGTGAAAACAGCTAAGAGATTTCTACACAAGGATGTTTCTTCTGGTTCGGATCCCTTATTAACAGTTTTGGCCCACAAAAATATCTCATCACAAGGGTACCAAAACAGCTTAGTGCAGGCATTGGTGGGACAAGACACCAAAACCGTACTACCACTAAGGGAATGTCTACACTGAAATAGCTGCATTCATCTCCATGGATCAATGCAGCAGGATTGTCTGAGTGGACATTGGAAACCCACTCAATCAATCCTTTAAGTGTTCTCTGTTCAACACAATAACTCGACTCCCCATCCCGCCCAAAAAGAGTAATGCTGTGTTAAATGGAGAGCATTTCCTGACCATGGAGCTGAGTGAAGAAGCCAGGGTAAGGAAGAGTGTAGCAGGGTAAGCCCTTCCTAGCACCCCTCTGGTGGGCAAAGTACAAGAGATGTGAGCAGGGAGGGTGCTGCTGCAATCCTTTTAACTCCCTGCATCAGAGCAGTACAGCCGATCGACCATAGGGTCCATAACAAAGTCAGTAATGGAGCCGCAATGTGTCCCTTGGGTCAGGGCAGCATAATGGCCAGACTCAGTGCAATGCCCTTGGGTTCAGGGCACTGTAGCCTAGTGGCCAGAGTCAGTGCAATGCCCTGGGGTTCAGGGCAGCATGACCTAGCAGCCATAGTTGTAGAATTATAGGGTTGCAAGGGACCCCAGGAGATCATCTAGTTCAACCCCCTGCTAAAAGCAGGGCTGCCCCCACTAAATCATCCCAGCCAGGGTTTTTTCTAACCAGTCCTTAAATGTTTCCAAAGAAGGAGATTCCACCACCTCCCTAGGTAACTCATTCCAATGCTTCACCACCCTCTTAGTGAGAAAGTATTTCCTAGTATCCAACCTCGACTGGCCCAGCTGCAACTTGAAACCATTCTTTCTTGTTCTGTCCTCTGTTACTAATGAGAATAGCCTAGCTCCCTCCTCTTTGGAGCAACCCTTCAAGTAGTTGAAGGTTACTATCAAGTCCCCCCTCAGTCTTCTCTTCTGAGAACTAAATAAGCCTAGATCCTTGAGTCTCTCCATGTAAGTCATCTGCTCCAGCTCCCTGATCATTTTTGTTGCCCTCCAATGGACTCTTTCTAGTTTGTCAACATCTTTTCTGTAGTGTGGAGTGTGACACTGTCTGAGTCTAAGGGACTGTGTATGATTATTTTTCATACTGATATTTCATATTTGCAATAATCCATATGTGATATGCCATGTTTGGCATCAATAGAAAGGTTGTAATATGGTAGGAATGCTTATATGATTTATATGTAAGTATCATATTTGTAATAGAATCTAGGAATCTTATTTGTCTTATGATTGTTCCAAGTTATTTGAGCTGAGACAATCCCAGAGTGGGCCTCTGCAAACTATTGTCCTGTTAATGGCCCCTCAGGAGGGGACTCCCAGCTACAGTGGGTCCAAGAGGAAACCTGTTTGACCAGTTATGTAGACTGACCATGTGGCCCACCTCCATTTTGATCTGGCAAGGACTCTGAGATAAAAGGCCATCGCCCATTCTCCATTTTGTCTTTAGGCTCTAGTCTCCAGCCTATCTGCAACCAACACCTGCCTCTGGAACTATTTTTCTGGGACTGAACAAAGGACCGAGACTCACCCAGCTGCTGCTGCTGCTGGGTGCACACCAGAGGAGCGGGACTAATCTGCAAACTACAGGATCTTCAAGGATTTGTTTTCTATGGACTCCAAATCATTTGTACGTATGTGAATCACTTTGACCCTCTAACATCTCTCATATATAACTTGTTTTCTTTTTATATTTAACCTTTAGTTGTAGTTACTAAAGGATTGGCTAGCAGCGTGATGTTCTGGGTAAGATCCAAGCCTATATTGTTCTGGGTGATGTGGCTGGCCCTTTGGGGTCAGGAGAACCTATTTCATAAAGAGACCCAGTGGCTAGAGGGGACCTTAGGAACTGATGTGCAGTAAAGGGGCTCCTTCTATTTTGTTATGCTCAGTGATGACCAGAGTGGGGGAATCAGGAGCATGTTTTGTTACTGACTGGGAGACTGGTTTAAGTACCACTCGTCAGTGGTTTGGGGGTTTGGCCCCTGGTTTTGCAGCTTGCCCTGATTTGGGCACATTCAGAAGGTTATCCCAGGAGACCCGGGTCACACAGAGCCCAAAACTGGACACAGTATTTCAGATGTGGCCTCACCAAATCCAGAATAGAGGGGAATAATCACATCCCTTGATCAGCTGGCAAAACTCCTCCTGATGCAGCCCAGTATGCCACTGGCCTTTTTGGCAACAAGAGTACATTGTTGACTTACATCCAGTTTCCCATCCACCATAACCCCCAGGTCCTTTTCTACAATGCTGCTACTTAACTTATTGGTTCCCAGCTAGTAGCAGTACACAGGATTTTTCTGTCCTAAGTGAAGAGCTTTGCACTTGTCCTTGATGAATTTTATGAGCTTTTGTTTGGCCCAATGCTCCCATTTGTCTAAGTCTCCCTGGATCCTATCCCTGCCCTCCAGTGTGTCTGCCATTCCCCCCAAACTTGATGTCCTATGCGAATTTCCTGAACGTGCAATCTGTCCCATCATCCAGATCATTAATAAAGATGTTGAATAGAGCTGGCCCAAGGGCTGACCTCTGGGTACTCCACTTGTTACTGGTTGCCAAGTAGACGTTGAGCCATTGATCCCTACCCACTGAGCCTGATGTATCCACCTTATGGTCCATTCATCCAAACCATACTTCCTTAATTTGCTGACAAGAATGCTGTGGGAAACCATGTCAAAAGCTTTGCTAAAGTCAAGGTGTATCACTTCAACGGCTTATGTCCGTATCCTCATAGCCAGTCATCTCATCATAGAAAACAATGAGGTTGGTCAGGCACGATTTGGTGAATCAATGCTGACTATTCTTGATCACTCTTATTTTCCTCCAAGTGTTTCAGAATGGATTCTATGAGGACCTGCTCCATGATTTTTCCAGGGATTGAGGTGAGGCTGATTGGTCTGTAGATCCCCAAGTCCTCCTTTTTCCCCTTCTTGAAGATAGGCACTATATTTGCCTTTTTCCAATCATCCAGAACCTCCCCCATTCACTATGAGTTTTCAAAGATAATGGCTAATGGCTCTGCAATCACATTGGCCAACTCCCTCAGCACTGTCGGATGCAGTTCTTCCAGCCCCATAGACTTGTGCACATCCAACTTCTCTAAGTAATCCCTAACCTGACCTTCCATCACTGAGGCCTGCTCTCCTTCTCTCCATTCTGTGTTACCCAGTGTAGTAGCCTGGAAGCTGACCCTGCCTGTAAAGACCGAGTCAGTGCAATGCTCTTTGATTCAGGGCAGGGCGGCCTAGTGGCCAGAGTCAGTGCAATGCCCTTGGGTCAGGGAAGCGTGGCCTAATGACCTGAGTCAATTGGGAGACATGGCTGTCCATAGAGGATGCAGTGCCCAGGCAGAGGGGCTCAGGTGGTCCTGCTCCACTTACCCCGAGTCCAGGCCCTATAGATGCCGGAGGAAGGTAGCACCATGTCAGCAGGGGTCTGGACTGAAACATGCTGACTCAGTTCTTGTACTGCCCCCAGTCCTCTCTGCCAAGCCTCCTGGACTATTTCCTACTCAGCTTGCTGGGGCAGTCCATTTGTGGGTCTCCAGCAGCCACACGCTCCTAGGCATCTGTCTCCAAGTAGCTCCCCAGTCGTGTCTACTCCTTCGTGAGATCTCCAGGATTGCTCCTGCTCGCAGGTTGTGGCTGAAGCAGCTCCTGGTCAGGAGCCTCCAGCAAGTGTCCTTCCTTCTCACTGGTCAGCCCCAAATGAGCTATGCTGCTCTCTTTTATACTGGGGCAGCATCCGGAGCACGCCCAGCAGAGTTTGGGGGTGAGGCTTCTGCTGCCCACAGAGTGTGCTTGGCTTCTGGACTGACTCCCAATCACAGAGAGTAAGTAAATTGATGGGAGATACACATTCCAGAGTAGATTGCATATCTCCTGTCCACCCAGTGCAGCAGTGTGGACTAGATCTTAAAGGAGATCTGCTGTAGCCAGAAAAATGGAGATACCCCTGAGAGGAAATGGCTAACAGCCAGTGAAAACAAATGAGTGTGGCAGGTCAACCAAGGTCCTGCTGGCCTTGGAGACATGCTGTTCTGTGAGGATTCAGTCAGTAGAAGGTGTTACCCAGTGCACACCAGGGGCAAATGGTAGAAATGAAAAGGAGACCCTTATACACCAGCAGGGATAGCAACCAGGAAGACACAGAGATCCACGGAGAACCACATGGAGGTCAACTCCACAGGGCTGGATGGAGTCCACAGAGAGAGTCTGCTAGCCTCTGGTGGCAGGGAAACAGAGAGAGGTCTTTCCCACTGAATCTGTGGTAAAGAGAAGATTCCCACTAGACTATGTGCCTCTGGCCAAAGGGGCATGAGGAGAGAAGGGATGTCAATTGTGTGTTTTTAATATTTCCCTAAAGTGTTTGTAAATAAGGAAAATGTATGATTGGTGGAACTAGGGACAGAAAGCCCATGTTCCCTTGAGGGTCTGTTATCTATGGGATGCTAGGGTATGTCCACACACAGTTTAAATTGAAATAACGCTGGTTATTTCAATTTAAAAAATGATAGGTCCACATAATGTTCCCTTCTTTTGAAATGAGGAGCTCCCTCATTTCAATATCAGGAAAGTTATATTGATATAATAAAATCTATTATTATATTGATATGATGGTTAAATCAAAATTGCTATTTCCAAATAACACAGTTTGGACATGTTATTTCAATTTAACTGTGAAATCAATTTAATACTTTTTGTCCTTCTCCTTCCCAGGTGCTTTCCTTTTTCTATGTTTTGGGTGGGGGCATGGCCCAGTGAGGGGGCCATGTTGCCACAGCTCCCATGGTGCCCCTCTCCTGAATCGAAATAACAAGCCCTGTGTCTGGACTTACTATTTTGATTTAGGCTTTTTGGTGTGGACCTCTTAAAGCAATTTAACTTATTTAATGATTTTTATATTGATTTTATTAAATGGATACAAGTAAAATCAATTTAACCATGTACGTGTGGACATAGCCCTAGTGAATCAGGGAAAATTGGGGAGTTAGCTTTCCAGCACCCCAGCCACATGGACAGAGCAGTGCAGGAGGTTTAATAAAGTTCCACTTGTTCAAGGTAGCCTACATTCACATCACTGTTTGAATGAAACAGCGTCTGGCTCTTTTGTGCAGAGGGATTCTAGGAACTGGTGAGGGAAGACCAGGTTTAAGTTTATCTGTGATGTTCATTTGCACTTCCTGTTCACAGTCTCACATGGCTGAACTCTGGAGAGGCTACTCCAAATACTGTTTTGTCTGACAGTTGTGCCAACTTTATAGTGCTTTCAGGGCTCTACAGATATCTATTGCTTTTTGCAAGTGCAAATCAAGCTCCCTTAATAACCTTTCTCTACATTTTGTCAGTCACACAGGGGACACTTTCCTTCTCTAAGCATATCATTTTCAGTAATCTGTGTCTCTTGTTCTCACTTATTCTGTCTCAGTTTGGCTACAGACTTGTCAATCCCATTTGTTCCCACATGAGGAGACAAAAATTGATGCCACTCAAACACAATGTTCCTTTTAGGGCTAGAGTAATTCTTAAATATTTTTAAGACTTCCTGCAAAATACATTTGTCTTCTCTAGGCAATGTCTGTTTATAGACTTCAAGTGCTTCCTCATCCACTACATGAAATTAAAGACATACTTCAAAAACGCTTTTTTTTATCTGCCCTTAAAACTTTCATCACACCATGAAAGCATTGCTCCAGTCTCATCCAGGTCACTGCTGCCATCAACAAACAGAAGTGATGGGTTGAGCCCATCCAGGTTGAATTGCATTATGTTAGCTGTGCCTTCAGTTTGTTTCTTCCTTACTTCCTCCACTTAAAAGCACTGCTGAGATTTCAGTGGGTGTTCTTGTTGTGTCCCACCATCATGATCTGCTTGGCTTCTTCCCAACCACGCTATTTTCATGCTGTTACTCCCCAGTTTGCATTGCTATTTTTATCCCTTGATATTAGTCTATGACAGGTTTACCTGTAGTAGCAGGGTTCTGGTCTCCGTTACCCCATCTAGCCCCTGTGTCCTGTTTTTGTCCAAGAATCTCTTCAGACAGATGCATAATTGCTCCCTGCTTTTGTAACCCCCCTCTTTATCCAGTGTGTATTGGGGGCCCATTATCTCTCCTTTCAACATCTGCCTCAAAAATCACTTTCTGCCCAGAATCTGTCACCCACTCTTTTTGTGAAGAATTTCCAAGATTCCAAATGTTAACTTTTTAATAAGTAAATTATTACAATGTTTTGTTATGAGCAGCCTTACCTGTTGTTCATGTATCTTCTGACTATCGATAACACATAAACATCCTTATCGGAAATATAATATTCTGGTTAGCATTTTTTTTTGTCCTGCTTGTTTATAAATTATTTGGGGACAGAGACTCTGGTACAGTGCCTAGCATAATGGGGCCCTGATTCTCATAATAATAACAAAAGCCGGGGCTTGTTCTGAGAACTAAGATGAACAGTGTGTCCTCAAGGCAATTCACACATTAAACACACAAAAGACAGCTTGTGGCCCACTTCATGCACTGGCTATGTGCATCAATAGCAGTAAGCACAGGCTCCATCTCCTCAGTCTTCAGACAGCTGAGATGGTGTGCTATGGGAGGTCAGGTTGACCGCTGGCATTAACCCACTGCTTTTCCCTGTGAGGCAATGTGTATATCGTGACTCTGGGTCTGCTCCTAGGACTGCCCAAGTGTCTGCTGCTCCTTACTTGGAACTTGTGGCAATGCCTCCCCAGCACTCCAAGTGATGAAATGAACTAATTCAGGTTGTCGGCATGGGATGCAAAATGAGCAGAAGGAAAAACGCCCATGTGCTTTTGGCAAAAAGGATAAGTGAGCTAAAATCAATCCAGATCTGAAAATCTACCCGACTAGTCAGCTCTGAGAACATGACAATTTTTTTCCTGGCTGTTAAACATAGATCCAGCTCTATTCAACTGCTCTCCTTCATCTCATTTAAGCAAGTCCCCAAACTGCCTTCTCTACTCAGCTGCAGAGTGCAGACATAATTTTGACAAAAACAGTCCAGGGCTTTTAATGGTAATAGGATCCATGCTCCATACTGGTTTGACTGTGCTTTCAAGAAGTGGAATTGAATCAATTAAGAAACTAAGAATAAAGACAAAATTGTAAAAGCCTTTTTACCATGACCAGACTCCATTCCCCACATAGTAATTTTCATGTCTCATTGCCTCTGCAAGACTAGACTGGGATTTTCAGAGGAGCCAAAAAGAATTAGATGCCCAGATTGCACTGAAATTAGATGGGTTTGGGTGCAAAACTCCCTTGAGCTCCTTTTGAATTTCCCGCATTTAATATTTCTATTGCCTGCTGCTCAGTGAAAAAACATCTCCACTGAATGTAGCTCTTACTCTGCCTGCCACAATTTGCATCAGTGGTGTGAGTTTTATTAATAAAACATTTTAAGAAATGTTTTTTTAAAAGCAGAGAATCAGGAGAAATGCCAGCACAATTCATATTATTAGATGGCTTAAGTGAATGCAAATATAGTATGATGAATCAAGCACGTATGTTTCCTATCCACTCCAATGCTCTCCTTCCCTGCAGAATGGGAAAGTCAGTGTTAGTGGAATCCATCTTGCAGGCCAGGTGATCTCTGTTAGAGAAATAGCAGTATGATCTGCTGGGTACAGCTCCGGGATGGGAGCCAGAAGACCTGTGTTTTCCTCCCAGCTTGGCCACTGTACTCCTAGATGACCCTGGGCAAGCCACTTTCTTTCTCTGTGCCTTAGCTTCCCTTGTATCTGGTCTGTCTTGTCTATTTATAGTGAACACTCTTTGGATCATCTCTGTGTTATTACCGAATATGCAATAGGGTCCCAGGGTCATCTGGGGCACCTGCCCCCTTCTGTAATGCAAAAAAGTAAGTCAGCTGAACTGTATTGTCTTCAGTGCCTTCCAGCAACAGCATATCTTACACACCTTCTCCAACAACTGGGCAATAGTCCACTTGCTAGGAGGTTTAGTGTTCCCTAACTTAGGACCATTTTCTTCCCATGATAAACTGCTACTCACAAAAGTTCTTCACTTGAAATCAAGGTGCTCACACATGTCATGACTGCTCATAATGTATTCATCTGGCCTTTCCCTCATGGAGCCCTAGCAGAAATACATTGAGAGCCAGATTCTGCCATCTTTCCTTATCTGGGTAGAACCTTAATCCTCAAATAGTAATATTATGATGGGGTGGATGTACCTTGCTCAGCTCAGAAAGGGTTAAGCCCCACTTTGAATGGCAGAAGTCCCACCCCACAGGCTGTGCTGGACATACTCCAACTGCTGCCTCTATACAAAAGAGAGCAGCCCGGATCATTCTAGCTGGACCTTTAGGGAGGAAGGGCACACAGTGAAGGCACTAGCTGTGGAGCCGCTGGGATATGTCTACACTGGAGCCTTAGGTAGACTTAACCTGCCTTAAGTTGACCGAAGGATCTCCATGGCCAAATTTAGAACTTATTAAGTAGACTTAAGCACTTGCTTAAGTCAACTTAATAAAACCTACTCTGAAAGTCAACTTAAGCTTTTAAGTCACCTTTACAGGGCAGGAAGTGTTGGGCTGTGCTGCCCCTCGCCCTGCCCTGCCCTGCGTGCCCCAGGTCCCGATCCGGCTCTGGAGGGCTCTTAAGTTGACTTAACAATGTCAACTTTAATTCAATGTATAGCCAGTCTTGTTAAGTCAACTTAAAAGAGCTCTCTAGTGTAGATGTAGCCCTGGAGCCCTCACCCTATGCTGCACAAGACCCAGAGACCTAACAGGCTCACCAAAGCATTCAACTGGAGTCTCTGGAAACTGGGTGGGGAGCCGGGAAGCGCTGGTGACCTGTGGATCTCCACACTAAGAGATGGGGTGGAAGTAGCCCAAGGAGGGAAAGAGTCAGCGTGTTGCGGGTGGATTCAGGGCCATCCCTGGGGGGGGGGGGGAGCAGTACCAATCAACCTATGGGGTCCCCTAATCCCCCACACTGGGGCATGGGGTAGTCCCCTCACCTTGCTTTTGGCTTGCTACCGAAGGCAGGGGGCAGGGGGAGTGGGCAGCAGTGTGGGCCCCATGCTGCCCTATTGGTAGCGAGGTAGCACAGGGCCTGTGGAACCAAATGGCTCTGGGCAGTTGCCTTGCTTGTCCTCACTTTCCCCAGGACAGTTGTGAGTGGATTCCTTGCTGGCTCAGTGGCAGGAAAATGGTACTGCCAAGGGCCCTGCTCTGGGACCTGGTACAGTAGGGAGGGGCCAAGTCTCCCTACTCCCCCACAGTGATGGCCCTCCTAACTGAGGCCATTGGGCCACCTAGCCATGATCTCTAGGACTGACATACTGACTTGGGCCAGTAGGCTATATTGTCTTGAGGCAAAGGACAGTCAAACAAACACTTGCAGGGTTGCCACAATTTCCCACCTGCCTCCTAGGAGGAAGGGGTGGACGAACCCTTCAACAAAGGTACTATGCAATATCAGGGTGACAGAATCTGCACAGCAAACAGTGACAATATTTATGTGAATATACTCTTCATATATGTGCCCAGATATATGCTTCCCCAACACACTTTGCTATGATGACATTTTTATTATCCAGCTGATAACACGAAGGGTATGTCTATGCTTGGAGAGGGGGATGTGATTCTCAGTTTGAGGAGACATACATGAGACAGCATGCTAAAAATAGAGTGTCGCTCTGGCAGCAGGAGGGGCCATTAGTCTCTCAGAATGATTTCATCCTAAACACTTGGCCTGTTCTTAGGAGGGCTTGTTCTGTCATGACAATACTTGATTTTTAACTTGCTAGCTTGATGAGAGCTAGCTCAGGCATATCTTCCTGATCTGGGAATCACCCCTCTGCCCACCCTAGTTAGAAAGGGTAGTGTGCTGAGGTGTCCAGCTCACACTGGCATGTAAGGGGTTAAAAGAGGCCTAGGGTGGTTGTGCGAAGCAACACAGAGACGCTGTGAGGAGCAGCTAATCTGGGCTCAGCAGGCCCACTTAAGAAGAGCAGCAGGGACAGAGGAGAGTCATTAGTCACTGATAACTCAGGGAAGGAAGATTGTGTTCCTAATAAGTTGCAACCCTATAGCACCTTGGATAGAGCAGAGCAGGCAGAACCCCAGGGAGTAGAGCAGGAGCTAAGAATAGGCTTCTTGGATGGAGCAGTCTGCTGGTGCCAGGGGGAAGTGATCCAAGGAGTGCAGCAGTAGCTGAGGCAAAGGAATGCAGTAGGTGACAGCAGTTCAGAGAGTCCCTGGGCTGGGACCTGGAGCCATGGGTAGGCTCAGGTCCCCCCCACCAGCTACTGGATAGTGGCTATAGGCATGGGAAGCTCCCACCAGACAGCAGGGTCTGGAAAGACTGGTTTCTAGGAAGAGGAGGGCTTAAATGACCTGTCCAGAGGGCCAAACCATGAGGAGAGAACTGAAGATCCAGGACTGAGCAGAAGAGTGGCTCATGTCATGAAGAGGACACTTCAGGTCAGAGACACCAAGCAAGACACCACTAGGAGAGAGAGCATATCGACCCGGGGAGCTAATCCCTGAAATGGGGCAGCACCAGCGTGATGACTCGCATCCCATCACAGGTAGCTGTAACCTTAGGGTTAGAGTATCTTCAACTCTTCAAATGTGCAAAGGGGAATTAACATCCTCTGTACTCCCCTCCTGCTCAGATGGCAGCTCTAACTGGTGGGGGTAGCAGAAGCTGCTGCCCCAGTACATCCTTCTTTGAACAAATTGATGGAGAGAAGGAAGATAAGGGTGGGGTGTTGCGGAAACCCTTGCTCTGCCTAACTTGTTCATTGATCGTAAGAAATGAAAATGTAAACACAGTTCTTTCTCTAGTCTGCTCTTGGGACAGTGCAGCTAACAAGGGTCATGGTGGATTCTCCATCACTGATGGGTTGTAGCTTGAGCTTGGATGTTAAGAGCTCTACCCCAGAAATTATCTGGGGGGACATTCTGTGGCTTGTCCTATACTGGTGGTCAGGCTAGACGATCTTAGTGATCCCTTCTGGCCGTGGAATCTGTGAACCATCCCTTTCCCAGGCTAGATTGGACGGAGCATCCCAGCCCCAGAGGAACAGGTGGGGTTTCCTGGTGTACTGGCACTTCCAGTCATCTATGACCCACATGGAACAAACTGCCATGTCCACATAGAACCATCAACAGTGGGTAAGTCATCAGAATTAACCTGCGTACAGTGGAATAATTTTAACTGTAATGTCTAATGGAAATTAAATGAATGTTGCCAGACAACTACTCAGTATTTACCCCAGCCTGTGCTTTATGCACATGTGCTAGGAATGTGAAGTTTTCAGAATGTTTGATATTCTGAATTAGTATAACTGATCCTGCTGCAGTAGGTTGCTGTGGGATGGTCATGAACTGTCTGTACAATAAGCTTAGAAGCAAGCACTGGGGCGCCCATAAACACACACTTTAAGTAGTGGAGTGTTCCTGTATTAGGACATCCAGAAACAGAGTCCACAACAACTTCGCCAGATACTAACAAACTCAACCCAGCAGTTCCTAATCCAAGGCCTATGGGATGCACAGTGCAGAATATAAAGTTTACTGCAACCTATGGGTCTCCTTCGACAAGTGGTTCTCAACCATTTTGTCAGGACACATCACTGTGTCACTGCATGGTGGTAAGTGTGTTGTGGAGATGGCTGGATTCAGCCTGGGGTAGGTGGACTAGTGTGTCTGGTAGGGTCATGATAAGCTGCCAAGTGTGTCACGACCCTACGAACGGTTGAGAACCACTGCCTTACACTGTGCCTGGGCTACTCCGCTGTTACTTGCTCTCATGTTTTTACTATAACTCATGTTGTCTTTGGAGTTTAGGTTTTTTTTCATAATGCCCCAGCTCCTGGACTCAAGGGATTATATGAGAATCTCTGTTTACTTAAGTTTCTAGTCCTCAGGTTTTCAGAGAAAAGCTTGAAAACATGCCCTGGAAAGGCTCAGAAACCAGAAGCCAAATAACAAGCACCCACAGTTAATTTATATTTTTAACCTCTTATCATACTTTTGAGGACTGACTTGTGCCTTTTTGAAATCTTGGGCTTGGCAATACTAGTTGCTCCCTCTACTCCACTTCTGTCCTGTCCAGATCCATGCACTCGCCTGCAGAGCCCATTGGCTCTTTTGGGGTATGACTATGGTGCGAAAAACCTCCCCAAAAATCCTGTGGTACTGAATCTCTGAGCTGGGGTCAATAGACTCAGGCTAGGGGGCAAATATGTAGATGTTTCCACTCAGGCTAGAGAAACTTGATGAAGGGGGAAACCTGCACTGGGAAACCGAATGAAGGGGAAGGTCTCTAAGCCACTTGCTATTTTTAACCACACAATTTCAGTCAGTATCAGACTTGGAGAGTCACTACTATGGGGTTTCTTTGCAGTGTAGAGGTGTCCGTGGCTGTGTCAGGGGCTTTTCTGCCCTCTCACATGCCCCCACTGTCACACATGCACTTATCTTCATGTCTCCTGTTAATCAGGCTGCTGCCCTGTATCCTCATGCTGTGACTACTGCTTGTATCCTGGGGACAGATGGCTTCCCTGCCTAGATCTCAGCTATTCAAGCCCAGCTCTCGGCCACTGAGTGCAGCCTACTCTTTGCCCAGTCCTGACCTCTTCTGATTTCAGCATTTTACTGGCTTTGCCTTCACTCAAGGGATTATGGATCCCTCTACTGGCTAGATATTGGACTGAGACCAAAAAAATTAAAATAAAAATTAAAAAATTGGACCAAGTAACACATTGCCTGCTGCTGGCTAGCTCCTATCCTTCAGTTCAGTCAGCTGATGGGAAATGGATCCTGTAAATAGACTGCAAATTGATTACACTCTCTTCAAGTGGAGACTATTAAAGTGCAGCTTCTTAAATCCACTTTTACCATTGGAGATATCTTCAAGTCCTGGAAGCCTGATATTATCTACTGAGCAGTTTTATTCTGCTCAGCTACCTGGTCAGCAAATAGAGATTGGTTCATTCCCCCCCCCCGCCCTATTTAAAAAGGGACTAGCATTGGGTAGACCATCACTGTGGTCATACTTAATGGCAGGAGTCTCAGTCTGAGCAGAGCTGAGTAAAGGAAGAAGAGCAACCTTATTCTACAGTCAAATAAGAGTTGTAACACACTAGCCACAAGGGCTATGTCTACACTGGCAAGTTAGTTCAGACTAAGGAGGCTTAGTCTGGACTAATTTAGCCCATGGCCACACTAGGTTTTCCCTTGTTCAAACTAAGAAATTTCTTAATTCAAATTAAGGAACACTTAGTTTGAACTTATTAGTGCTGGGGGTTAGCGGGGCCGATGGGGCACAGCCCCGGGCAGCCCAAAGCAGCTCAATAGAGCTGCGCTATTAAAGGGGCGGCTTTGTGGCACCAGCTCTGAGCACCGCTAATGGGAAGGGGCATGTTCTGATCGGAACGCGCCCCAGGCAGCAAAACGCCACATTACAGCTCTGGGGGTTAGTACAGACCTAAATGCTTAGTTCAAACTAAGCTGGTTAATTCGAACTAACTGCACATTCTAGTTTGAACTACGCATTAGTTAGAACTAGAATGTGTGGTTAGTTCGAACTTATAAGTGCGAGGTTAGTTCTAATTAACTTTGAACTTCTTAGTTCAGACTAACAAGTCCGAATTTCCTGTGGCTAGTGGAAACATAGCCCAGGAGATAGGTCACAGGGTTTTTGGAGTTAATGCCTCTTGCAGGATCTGTGGAAGGAAGGGGAATTGTGTGGGGTAGATAGGGTACAAACACTCTGAGATTTCCACATTACTACTTTGTGTTCTGTTGCTGTGGCGGCTCTTATGCCCTTGTCTCTTGGAACAGCAGGAATTTACTTTTGGGTCCTTGTAGCTCTACAAACAGGCAAGAATAACTGAAATAAGGAAAGAAGACTGCCTGTTCAGACTGGGTATTGTAACAGCGCGGGAGGGATCTGTAAGTGGGAAAATACTCCAGAGCTGTACAGCCTTTGAAGCCAAAACCCAACTACTTCTTCCTGCCCCATCTCTACTACATGACCAACAGTTAGACTTTGCTGCTTCTCTACACATAAACTATCTTGGAACAAGAGGGTCGAGGAGAGTTTGTTTGTTTTTTTCTTTTCCATTTCTTTAGGGTGTATATATCACACACTGCAGGCCAGATTGCCACTAAAAATCAAGAGAACTACGTCCATTTAAACTAGCTGAGGATCTTGCCTGCTGGTCCACCTCTGAACCTCACTTTGGTCTCTGAAATGTCCATGATCTCCTGCTGTAGGTAAGCAGCAGTTCTGCTAGGGCTGCTCCTGACTGCTTTATCCCATTGTTGAATTTGCCACTCAGTGCCTGTTTGCAGTGTACTGCCTCCACAGGGTGCTTGCAGTAACACTTTGGTTTCAGAGTAAAAAGCAGTGGGAAGCCAACTTCTTTGGGCAGGCCAAGACGTTGGTATGTTGGTGCCTTTGTGCCAATAGGCTCATGTTCATGTTGGATAACTTTCTTCCCACATCCTGTGTGTCTAGGAGAATTTCACAAGCCTTCGCACATGGTAAAATCACTCCAGATCTTGGATGCTTTGGGATGGCTCATCAGCTGCTGTAAATTGTTGCAGCCATAATAACTACACACCAGCTGAAAGCTGCCCCTGTGCCACTCTCGCCCATCAGTCACCAGGTGCATCCTCTTTGCCTCCTTCCTCCTTGGTTCTTTCACTTTCCAGCTCCTCCATCACAAAAATACAGTGCATCTCTATATACTAGTACCATCTCCATACTGAGGCTGCTTGAGGAAATAAAATGATGTGTTACTAGATCCACAAGACATTTGGAGACTGCTCTCCAGCTGATCTAAATCTCTGGAAGAGGCTATTGATAGGTCTTCCAAAAGAAATAGGGACTAGAAATTGACTTGGAGTCGTAATTATTTTGAAGTTATTTTCCCCTGTACGTACAAATTGTTGTTCCTTCTATTTGCACTTGCGTCCTATACAATTATTAGAACTGTATGGTTCCTGCACTTACTTAGCTCATATTATTAGGCTGCTCTTACATGTGACCACACCATCACCTTGTTTCTATTTTAGAAAAAAATCATTTTGAAGAGGGAGGAAAAACAGCTTCAAATGTCCTGGAAAGCAACTGCTGCAACCTCACACACGATCAATAAGGAAACACTCTGAATGTGTACAACAAAACAGGGGTTGCTTGGTGAGAACACCATTCATTTTTAATCTTCCTTCTCCATGTCAAACACCGAATTCCCTTTTTGCAACCTGAAAGGTGTTATGCGGGAGCTAACTGTGGTATTAGGCAGATTCTGTCTCTCATCTGGCTAGTGTCATTGTCCCTCTCTGAGCTCTCTCAGGCTCCTTTCTTTTTCCCTCCCTGTGTCAATTTTTTTAGAATTTACAATGGGTCATGTGAGGGCACATTATATAACCTTGTTTTGCAAGACTGTTGCTAGAGGTTACCCTCTGAAGTCTAGGAGTATGATAACCATTTTGAGTCCCATGAGACTTGTACAGTCGAAGCAGAATGAGTCTTATTATATTATCAACTTAGTCTATAGAACAGATTTAGAATATACCTAGATTAGCCACTTTAGAAAGAAATAACTTTAGACATCAGGGTAGGTCTGGTGGGGTGAATCTTTCACATGGGGAACAGCAGCTGCTTAGATCACAGATGCAGAATACGTGCTGAAGAACTCCTTCCTGAAAGCATCTACTCCAGCTGCAACAGTTTTACAGATGCAATGTCAGCTTACGATCATTTCTCTCCTAGCACAGGTAGGTATTTTGCGCTCTCCCAACTTTCAAATGCTGGATGTGGAGGCTAGGTGAGACAACAAAATACAAACTAAAGCCACTGAGCACATAGCAGAGGCCAGTTTGTACATAGCCATCCAATACACATCTATCACGGGTTCTAATTCTGTCCTGATTCACACCCCCATGCTGGCCCATTGGCTTCAGCAGAAGAATAGGGGATGGCACTCAAGGCAAAATATAGCTCTTGCCACCAAATTGTTCTGCAGTTTGTATCTGAAAAAAGCATTTCTTCCTCTGATTGTGATATTGCGATAATGTATGGCTGGATCTTCAGCAAAGGTTGACCTTCTAAACGTTTGTTTACAGTTATATTGCAGGGCATTGCCTGATGAGCAAGATAGCAACTCATCTTAGTCAACAAAACTAATTGGGAAGGTGGGCACACTTATTTAAATCCCTCTCATTTTTAGTCAGATCTTTTCTGCCATATTTTCTGTATATTACTGAGAAACAATGTGCTTTCCTTTTGCTCTACATAAGATAAGCTACATTTCTCAATAGTCAAAGTTCTCCTTAGTACCTCCAGCTGGAGCTTATTTAACTCTCATGCTGCCTCTCCTCCCTTCTTATTAAACAATCACTAAATGACTTTCCTGTAATTATTGGCACCATTTCTTTACTTTTGGGCTTCATCTGCAGGACTATCACACTATGACTTCATCTGCAATTTCCAGGTTTCTAAGAGGAGATTCATTTTGGGTGGAAGAGCCTCTGTTTCTTGTTTTACCATCTGGGAGATACTGTTTGTATGACTGCATGAGGGATGCCTCACTGTTTTCTGGGAGAGAGCACGAACTACTGATTTCAACAGCAGTTGTGCATGACTCTCTAAGGACAGAATTTAACCTTGTAAAATGAGGTACAAACATTTTCTTGCAGTTCTTAGGATCTATGATTTATTTAAATATGATAGCCCCTATCTGACCAGTAATACTTTAGAACCATGTAACGTTTTGTTTACTTGCCAAGTTATAATCTGAAGGTAGCTGTGCCTAGGATTTATTCTAGTCAATGAGATTAAAGCAAAATAGATTTCAGTGATAATAATGAAGTGCTTGCAGCTGACATGAAGTATTTCTCCAAGATCTAACTCCTGTACATTCACAAATAGAAATCTAGCAGGATCATCTGCTGTATACATGATGACAGGCAACAATGTAACACGTCTTGGTTCTCCAGTAATTTTTTTAATTCTCATTTATGGGCTCATATTTTGCTTTAATTAGTTTTATTTTCAGATTTCAGATGTGTTGGTTGCAATATTCATCAATTGTATTTCAAACGCCTATGCTGGGTGCTTGGCTTCTTCCAATTTTTAATCCAGATCAATAATTCTGTCTAAAATGTATTTAAACCTTGTTTCTAGTAAACTCATTGTGGACAGAAATATGTATATTAACTCTGACCTGGACAAAGTGTGTGTGTGTGTGTGTGTGTGTGTGTGTGTTTTTCTTGGTAGTTTTTATTCATGAATAATCTGTTATGGATGGCTACCATATTTTCCTCTTTTTTCCCTTCTGTTTTGAATAAGAGTCTTGAAATTATTCCACCTTTTCCTTTTGAGAATGATTGGGTTGCTATTTTATTGAGATGGGTACATAAGATATCTGATCCAGTGGAGTTGCAAATTTGCATACAAAGTGGTTGGGCTTTTTCCATTTTAATTTGAAGTTATTTTTCTACTCTCAAGAAATTTTTATAACAGCAAGCAAGGTGGTGCATTTCATAATATTTGTCACTTTTATTCTGTTTTTCAATACAGCCTGACAGCTGAACTATAAAAGAGTCAGGAGCAGGGCAAGATGGTTTTCTTGAATTAAAGAAAAATAGTCAATGGGAAGTCAGTAGAGATTCATTCTGAGAGTTAATGTTCACCAGGATGAGTAAGGGGTTCACAGTCTAGCCCAGAACTGCCATCTCTTCTGATTTTACTGTTGAATCTTGCTTTCTCTAAGCTGGGCAAGTGAATGGGGAAATGAGCAGTAGAGATTGAATCTTATGCTTTCCAGGTGAGCTTGTGTCTATTCAGCGCAATGCTAGAGGCTTTAGGAACTATCTAGTCTATTGCTTTGGGCTCTGTCATGACTTTGATTGCCTTGCCTCTCTCTTGTGGCTTTAACAATTGAGCAGAGGGATGCTGTCTCTCTCTCTGGCCCACTTTTGCTGAGATGGTTCAAAGGTGCAATTCCAAGTGGTGGGTTTGATCAATAAAGTTCAAAATGATTTCTTGTCATAATTTCCACCCACCAGGAGCAATGCATGTTTTGTACTTTCCACTCCCAGTGACTCTTTTTGTTTTAGATTGAGGCAAAGAAGGAAGAAGAGAAAGGAGAGTGTCACTCTTACCTGAGAGCTGAATTCCCATTGCATTACTAGCTTGATCGTCAGAGGCTCTTGAGCTCCTGCCAACCCTTTTACTAGGCCAGCCAGCTCAAGCATAAAGACTAGCTACCTCCAGCTAGAAATCTGTGTCCATTGGGAATCTGCTAACTCTTGAACTGTACCTGGAGCTAACACATCAGTGATGACTAACCCCCAGAATCAGACAGATGGACCAACTTCTTGCATCCAAAGCTGAAGTACACAGAAAACAGCCATAGCTATGTGTACCACACATTTGGGTCTGGGACTCCCTTATGCCGTGGGTATCCTCATCAGGGAACTTGAAGGAGGTTTCCACTTTCTTTGTGCTGCCTGAACTGTACAGAGAGTGATGGGGCAGATGGCAAGAATCTGGCCACCTTAGTTTACAGAGCAATTTCTGTAGATCCTTATCTGCTTTGTCCTTGATGAACTTTCTAGGCAGGATGAGAAGCTGTTGTAGTATGAAATGACTCAATACTGTTTACATTCTTGGTAGGACAGAATTTTCTTTGTATAGCAATTTCATAATTGGCACAAGAACTGATTGCTGCTGAGAAATGGATAACTCATCATTTTAACCTCACCTATGGTATTCAGGTACAGTCTATGTTGTAAACTTAACCCTGTCCCTTGTGTGTATGCATTATGATTTTCCATAATTACATAGTCATATACTATTTCTTAAGTAATACAATAGACCATCAAACAATTTATCCTACAAATGTAGCTACACAGAAGGAGCTAATATATCTTTGATTTTGATTTTGTAGGCAAAACACAGTTGCTTACTGTAAATGTTCTTCAAGATGCAATGTAGGTGTGCACACTCAACACATTGGAGCTGGAGACCTGTGCATAGCAGTGCCCATCAGCTCAGCACTCATGGCCTTCCCCTGCCCCCAGGTCAGGTAAAGGAGGCAGTGCCCTGTGACCCATCTGCTCCTTCATACTGAACATCAGAAGCAGAGACTCCAATGCAGTAGAGACTGAAGGTGTATTGCGGAACACATGTGGGCATCACATCTTGAAGAACAGTTGCAGTAATGAACTGTGTTTTCTCCTTTGTGTAGAAGCAGTCATGTGTTCCTTGTAGGTGATTCACAAGAAGTACCCAGAGGAGGTGCGACTCAGAATCTATTTAAACAAGGACTGTAGGATTGCCTTCCCAACATTTGCATCTGAGCAGGGTGCTGTGGTAATGGCAGAGTGGTTCTCATAAATGTATCTACAGAGCACCAAGCAGCTGCCTTGAATCATTGCTGTGGACTCACAAGTCAAAATGGACACTTGCTTTCTGCAATGAATGTCTTTAAATTCTCCCTTGAGTTTCTGGCAAATTGTCTGCAAATGTAGATGTGGCCACTCAGTTAACCCAGTCATACTTAGTGAGCTGTGCCTATTGATATGCAATGTGCATCTCCAGTGAAGAAGAGGTACCGGTATAACTCTTCCTGCCCATCAAGTCGGTCTGTCTTAGGGTGTGTTCACACAGCAGTCTTATTTCGAAACAACAGAGGTTGTTTCGAAATAAGAAACGCCATGTTCACATGACATGCCGTTGTTTCGAAACAACGCTGTTGTTTCGAAACAACTTAAACCCCATTTGGTGACGAAATAATGTTGTTTCGAAACAATCCCATCAGAACATGTTATTTCGAAGCAACAGTGACTCGTTTTGAAATAACTGTTGTCCGAACATGCTATTTCGCTTTGAGCTTTTTCCCTTAATTTGAATTAACTTATTTCAAAATAACGTCTTATTTTGATACAAGTTGTTTCGAAACAACTTGTATCGAAATAACCCCGTGTGTGAACGTAGCCTTAGACTCTCTCCTTAAGACTGGACTTACACTTCTTCGGCCATGTCCTGTCACTTGCTGCAGTGACCACCAAAGAGTCAAGGGGCAGGTGGAAATAGAAGCTCTGAAAACCCTACATGAGGACAAAGTATCGGTGCTGCAAACAATTTGCTGTAGGAGGCACAGAGCTGGAGTACTCCAAAAGGCCAGTGCTGACTCCAGGAAAGCTGCATTAATCAGATGGACTGCTCTCCTTGGAGGAGATGGTTAGAGACTATCCAACAGCTTATATGTTTGATTTTTTTCCCGCAGGAATTCAACCTGGATGCACATGATGCTTCAAGAGGTCCTGGTATGCTCTGAGTCCAGGGGCATCAAAAGGGAGGAGGAGAAGCCCAGCACTGTTAGGTTTCCTGGGCCAATAACAAATCTTGCTCCCAGACTGCAGGATGCAGCCAAGATAACCCTGGAGGCCACAAAACAGGTCCAGCAATTGATTTTAACTACAAGGACTCAGGAACAGGATCCAATGTCTGGAGTGACAATATCACTCTGAAACAGGTGAGGAACAGGACTGCAAGCATCAAGGAGCAACCCAAAGATTCCAAGGAGGCCACTGGGTTTACATGTATCGGTAGCCAGTAGGCATGCACCAACGAGGTTGTTTTGAAACAAAAAAAAAACCATGTTCACACGACTCATGGTTGTTTCAAAACAATGGGGGCGAAACAACCTTGTTTCGAAGCCGTTGTTTTGAAACAATGTGTGTGAACATGTTGTTTTGGAACAAGGTGTTCCGAAACAACATTTGAAGGGCTGCCCCCTCAGCACCCTGGCCAGGGTGCTGAGGGGTGTCCCCTGGCCAGCAGAGCGGGGCTGCAGGCACCAGCGGGGTTCAGCGCAGCCCAGCACTGATCCCC